>CM022303.1:187734087-188427080 GCA_011799875.1 Thinopyrum elongatum | reverse complement strand
TAGGGCGGCGACGGGACGGCGTGCGGCGAGGCGGCGCCGTCAGGCGCGCGGCGACGAGAGGGAGAGGGGATCGGGGGGGAGAGTGGGGGGTGTCGGGGTTAGGGTGAGGGGTGAGGGGTGTGGGGGGGTTATGGGCGTGGGGGCCGGCCGTTGGCCTGCGGCCCAGCTGGGCCACGGCCCAGTGGGGGGGCTTTTCCTTTTCCTTTTTTTATATTATTTATTTTCCTTTTCTGTTTTCTCTTTTATTTATTCCAAAAGATTTGTAAAATATGAGACTTGCTCCATTATTTACAGTGCATTATCTGTCACGCTAGAAATTGGTTTGGGGGTCCATATCTTTTTGTTTGGTTTTATTTTAATTGAAAAAGGATTAAACATGTGTTAGTTGCTGCTGTTCCTTGTTGTTTGAGTCCTTTACAATTCCAACAAATGTTGCAATCATTTTTTAAATGCTATGGGAATATTTGCAACATGATGCACATTTAATTTAGGTTCAGGCAACTTTTTTTTCCACTTTCACTTAAATTTGGGTTTTGACTTAGGAGTTGAAAAGCAATATGATGTTAAAGATGATTATGCATTGTTAATCATGCTGACTTGGCATTATCAAAAGGGTGATTAGTTAGTTAACCACTGGGGGTGTTTACAAATCTCCTCTACTAAAAAGAATTCTCGTCCCGAGAATTAAGAAGTAGAAGGAAAAAGTTCGGGGTATTCCGCCACGAAGATTATCCTCGCGTTCCCAAGTGGCTTCATCTTCAGTATGATTTGACCACTGCACTTTGAGGAACTTGGTAACCTTTGACGGGTTGACGTTCAGCTTCATCGAGAATGCGGATCGGATGCTCCTTATAGGATAGATCATCAGCACAACTCGAGCATTTCATGATCCACTGCTCGGGTGTGGAGATTCCTTGAAGCATTTACGGAGTTGCGACACATGAAATACGTCGGGGACATGAGAGAATTGCGGCGGCAAATCCAATTTATACGCCACTTGACCACGTCTAGCAATAATGCGGAAAGGACCACAATGTAGCGCGAGCTAGCTTGCCCTTGATTCCAAAACGGTGAGTGCCCTTCATAGGAGTGACGCGCAGATAAACTTGATCACCAGGTTGATAAATCAAACCCCATCGTTTGCGATCATAGTTGCTCTTCTGACGATCCTGAGCGCCTTAAGATTTTCACGGACGATACGGACTTGTTCTTCGGCATGCTGAATAATATCCGGACCCACGAGTGGTCGTTCCCCAGTTTCTGACCAATTCAGAGGGGTTCGACACTTACGTCCATAGAGAACTTCAAAGGGGGCCATTTTCAAGCTGGCTTGATAGCTGTTGTTATAAGAGAACTCGGCATATGGAAGAGATTCTTCCCACTTCTTGCCGAAAGAAAAACACAAGCTCGTAGCATGTCTTCAAGCACTTGATTGACTCGTTCGACTTGGCCTTGGACTGAGGGTGATAGCTGAACTCCAGGTGATATGAGTTCCCATAGCCTTTTGAAAACTTTCCCAGAACTTAGAGGTGAAAAGTCCGCCACGGTCCGAACTGATCTCCTTCGGAATACCGTGGAGTGAAACAATTCTGGAGATATATAACTCTGCAACTGACTAGCAGTGATCATCCTCTGACAGGCAAAGTGTGCAACTTTGGAGAGTTGGTCGACGAGACAAGAATAGCGTCGTGACCCTTCTGTGACCTGGGAAGTCCTGTAATGAAACCATCTGAACCTTATCCCATTTCCATAAGGAATAGGAAACGGTTGCAGGATTCCAGACAGGCTTCTGATGTTCTGCTTAACGCGACGACACACATCACATTCAGCAACATAACGAGCAATGTCCTGCTTCATTCTAGACCACCAGTACCTTTGACGAGATCACGATACATTTTGGTGCTACCCGGATGAATAGACAACGGGGTATCATGTGCTTCCTTCATGACTTGTCAGTCATAAGCTCGAAGCGAGGTATGACAATGCGGTTTCTGAAATACAGGGTTCCATCTTCAGACAGCGAGAAATCCTGTACTTTTCAAGGTGAGATCTTTCTCATCAGATCAACTTCAGCACTCTAGCTTGCGCATTCTTAACAGCTTTCTCAAGATCAGGTTGTATCACAAGGTTATTAAGAGAAACCCTGTGGAACAATACGCAGATTCAGCTTGCACAGTCTTCAAAAAGACGAGGTTGAGCTCGCCTAACCATATGTTCGCGAATATGACTCTAGTATTACATACACATCATATTGTCTTCATCATACGCAAATCAGTACTCTATACGTCTACAGATCAGATCTACGTCTTAAGGCTAGCCATTAATTAGCCTGCCAGGGGTATAAGATACCAAATCATAGTCTGCAATGGTCTCCACCATCTTTGCGACGGAGGTTCAGAGATGGCTGATGTGAACAAGTACTTCAGACTTTTATGATCCGTGTATATCTCGCAACGATACAAGAGGTAATGTCGCCACAACTGCAGTGCATAGATGACAGCAGCTAGTTCTAGATCATGACGGATAATTCTCTTCATGTGGGCGCAATGACGAGAGCCATAAGCAATCACTTTACGCTCTTGCATTAGGATAAGCCTAATCCTTCACGGATGTGTCACAATAGATCACGAAGTCTTTGAGAGAATTGGAGGAGCAAGAAATGGAGCGAAGTTAGCTTGTCTTTGAGTGTTTGAAAAACTTTCCTGACATTTTTCTGTCCATTCAAACTTAACGCCCTGTGAAGCAGATCAGTCAAAGGCTTAGCAATCTTGAGAAAATCTCGACAAAACGACGGCAATAGCTTGCGAGGCCGAGAAAACTTCTCACTTTGTTGACGTTCTTCGGAGGAGTCCAGTCCAGAATAGCCTGAACTCGTTCTGGGTTAACGGCAATGCATCCTTGGAAATCACATGGCCGAGTAAGTTACTTCAGAAAGCCAAATTTCACATTTGGAATACTTGGCATAAACTGGTGTTCTCGGAGCCTTTCCAGTACAAGTCGGAGGTGTTCAGCATGTTCTCCTTTTTCTTGAATAAACAGAAATCATCCAGATATACCACGACGAATTTGTCGAGATAATCCATGAAGATATAATCATTAGACGGAGAATGTGGCTGGAGCATTTGTTAAGCCAAATGACATGACAGTGTACTCATAAGAACCGTAGGAGTAACAAATGCAGTCTTCGGAATATCCTTCTCACGAACACGGATCTGATGGTAACCCAACCTCAAATCAAGTTTAGAGAATACCGATGATCCAGTAAGTTGATCATACAAATCATTGATCCGGAGGAAGCGGATATTTATTCTGAATGGTGGCTTGGTTAATGGGCCGATAATCCTGAACCAAAGGTTAGTTCCATCCTTCTTCTTAACGAAGAGTGAAGGTGCCCCAAGCAGAGGAACTGGGGCGGATGAAACCTTCTTAAGTGATGTGTCGATTTCTCTTAAGCTGAGAAGATGATGCGGAGGCATCTTATAAGGACGCTTCGCAATAGAGTAGTGCCTGTTTCAAGTCAATGACAAACTCAACAGCTCTAGCAGGGGGTATTCCTGGAAGCTCTTCTGGAAAGACGTCTTGAAAATCACGAACAACTGGAACGTCCTCGATGCCTTCAAGAGGTGAGGCATTCAATGCATTCAGAACATAAATCTGGCTCTCAGCACTGAGCATTCGGGCTGAGTGATTTGACTGTCTGGCCAGAAGGGTGAGTGAGCTGGACTTCTTAGTGGCACAGTCAATCAAAGATTGTGGGCGTCAACCAGTCCATACCGAGAATGATGTCTATGTCGGAAGGTCCAAGAGCAATAAGGGAAACAGAGAACATCAACCCTTCAATTTTTATCTGATTGTTGTGACTTACCATCTTGGTTTGCCACCGGAACGGGAAGTGATAATCTTAAGGTGGGCAATAACTCTAGAGGTAGCTCATGTCGCTGAGCAAAATGTTGAGACACAAAGGAATGTGATGGCCGGAATCAAAGAGAACAGAAGCTGTAACTGAATTAACTGACAGAGTTCCCATCATGATTTTTGGAGACTCACGAGCTTCTCATTTTGACGTGAGTGACCTGGCTCGGTCCATAGCACACATCCTGGCCTACGATTTCTGCATCGATGGGTTCGATGGCCCTTCGTACGACCATCAGGGGGACATGGTGCATCCTGAGGAGAAGCCATAACATAGGCGGTCCATCATGAACCATTAGTTGTCCGGCGGTGAAGGCGGCGAGGTGCAACATATGACGGCCTGGGGTGGAGCAGGTCGGTGGTAAACATTGTGTGGGATCCAGACTCGACGTTTCTGAACAGGCTGACCCGAAGATGAGCCTACTTCACGAGTGCGTTTGAGCGACTCCTGGCATTCAGTCGAGCTGTTTCAATTTGGAAAGATTGCTGACAAGCGTTGCGAAGCTATGCAATCAAGGACTGCAAGTGCGAGTTTTATGTCAGTACGGGTCCTTCAAGGAATTTATCCTACTTGCGGGCTTCAGTGCAGACGTCATCTTCAGCATAGCGGGACAATTCGAGAAATTTCCTCTGATATTCATCCACAGTCATTTTACCCTGAGAGAGTTCAAGGAACTCCTGTTTCTTCTGGTCCATCAGACCTTGAGGAATGTACCGTGCACGAAAAGCTGATTGGACTTCTTGCCAAGTGAGTACAGATTCAGCAGGCATAATACTCTTGTGACTTTCCCACCATTGAACAGCTGGACCCTTCAGGTGGAATGTCGCAAAGGTGACGTAACGTCAGGGGAACATCAGCTGACTCCATTTCAAACATGATGTCACGAAGCCAATCATCAGCATCCATAGGATTGGTGGAGCTGCGGAAAACAGAAGGGTTGAGGCGCACGAATTCTGGCAGAGTTATTGGAGCATTCTGTTGCTGAGCCTTCTGGAGTGGGAACTGAGCCAATATCCCGGCCATAACCTGACGGTTCAGTCAAACTGCTGCATCATTGCGGCAATATAAGGTGGAGGTGGAGGATCGTCAGCCATCCTGCCAAATCAACAGAGGCAGTTTAGCAAGTAAAACTGCATATGTATGGAATTATTCATGAAGTAACACGCACGACAGAAGGAAGTGCAATAGATACTTCATCATAGTCACACCAGACAATTCAAATCCACACATAGTCTCGATTACGAACCGCATTACGACAGCTGAGAAGAGAAGGCTAGACAACTAGGCGGCGCGCAGGCACGCGGTAAGGAAGTACACAACGAGACATAGCAAAGGCTACATCAACGTCGGAGAAAAACGACGGAGCGAGGAATCTGCAAGTGAAAACACAGGGTGCCCTCGATAAAAGGATCCCGTATGCAGAAACCTGGCCCAAAACTTGAAGCAAGGGGGGATATTTTCAGAACTCGGGTGGATGTGGATCACGAGAGCCTAATGTTGGAGTTAGTAAAATCATTTAACCCGAATAGAAGAGAGGTCAGAGTCCCAGAGTAAAGGTGAGGAGTAAAAGATCCTAATACCACCAATTGGCGACGTGGGCCCGTAAGCCACACAGCCAAGTTAGTAAAACAGTTTTTCGGTTTTAGACTCAACTTCGGCCAAGCAGTTGGAAAGGGGATTCCTACAGGCAGTCGGCTCTGATACCAACTTGTGATGCCCCCGGCCCGATCGCGCGCTAATCATACACGCAAATGCACACGATCAAGCCTAAGGACTCACGGGAAGATATCACAACACAACTCTAAAACTAAAAAAGTCATACAAGCTTTATATTACAAGCCAGGGCCTCGAGGGCTCGAATACATAGCTCGATGGCATACAAGCGTCAGCGGAAGCATCAGATATCTGAGTACAGATATAAAGAGAACAGAAAGGCCTTTAGAAAGGGGGGCAAAATAAAACACTACGATCGAAAGGCGTAGGCCTCCTGCCTGGGACCCTCCGAACCTACTCCTGGTCGACAGAACTCGTAGCAGAAGCCATCCTCGGGGTAGTGTAGTAGTCGAACGTCGGCGGGGGGTAGCTGTCTCAGCGGCTCCGTCATCTGGTCACGACGAACTGACATGGGGGAAAAAGAAAGCAAAGAACCGTGAGTACTCTGAGTACTCAGCAAGCAAGGATCTACACTACATATGCAACATTATCAAAGGGAGGCTGTATATGTGGACTGGGCTGCAGAAATGCCAGAATAGAGAGGAGGGCCTAGTTCCTATCGAAGACTAGCATCTTCAGCGGTCTTGCAGCAATAGGAAGAGTAAACAATACCATATAATTGAGCAGTATAACTATCAACCTACCCAGAGATCCTTTCTCGACTCCCGACGAGAAAGCAATCCCAGAGCCATAAAGTCATCAAACCCGTCCTGAGATCCCTTCTCGACTCCCTACGAGAAGCAATCCCAGAGCCCACTATCCAGGTATCATTCACGGGTAACCAGTTCTAGTTGACCGATCGGGATCAACTCCGAGTGTCCTTTACCGTAAGGACCGGCATCGATAGAAGTGGTTCTTCCCTGCCAGGGTGCACCAACTTACCCATCACGTCGCTTAACTCCGGCCGGCACACACTTTCCGGGGCATGCCGGCCTGGCCAAACAACACTCGCAACCCGACCTACGCTCAGCAGAGAGGTCCCCGTCGGTTCACATCCTAAGCGCTCGAGGTTCTTGGGCCATCGCCGTGCATCGAGTCGTTGCGTGCAGGGGGAAGCCATGGCACCAGGGGGGCGCCGGTCCGTCCCGGCCGCAATGCTGAACTGGACGTCTGACAGAACTTTCGGCTTGATGCTACGATGCAGAACGCCCATACAAGCCCACAGTGATGGTAGTGCGATCAGACCAGAGGCCTGCTGGATCAAATATCCAAATCGTAAGTGGCCTAGGGGCTGGCGGAAACGGCAGAGACTCACGAAAGATGTGACCCCGTCGCCCCGTCTCGAGGACTTGCTGCAAGGGCTAAGAAGCCGGCCGCGCCTCGTATTCATCACTCGGGCACCATCCAGGTCAACCCGTCTCGTAAAAGACTGTCGGGAACTGCAGGTTCCACTTACTGGGTGGTACCGCCTGTCCCTTCAGTCCTGTAGTAAAAGTAACTTCCTCGGGTCCCCTTCGGGCCGACCGTCTCTATCAAGGTCAGCAGTAAAGTCACAGGTCTTCAATCCGTTGATCGGGTCTCTGATAATCCAGCGGGGCAACAAGGATCAAAGTGGGGTCCTCTAGTGGGTCTCTACCCATCCTATACTAAGCAGTTTAGGATAAGCAAGGTAAGTATCAATGGCAGGTTACAATAAACAGGCTAGCATCAGAATAGTGAGCAAACGAAACAGTATCAAATTCTAATGCAAGATGAGAATATGAATGGGCGATATCGGGATGATCAAAGGGGGGCTTGTCTGGTGCTCTGGCAAGAGGAGAGGGATCGTCAACGATGGCGTCGGGCTCCTGAGTTGCGTCGATCTCGGGACGGGACGACGTCGTGTAAGTCCAGGTCTACCGAGAGAGAAGAGGGGGAGGAGGAAACCTATAATATAGAACAACTTGAGCAACACAAAGTACGACATGATAATACGCAGTGCCGGGTGTGTCCTAACATATGGTTGTAGTTCACGGAGGAAGGAGGAATCATCCGGGAATGTTTCCCGGATCCGGGCATTTGTCAAACAGATGCCGCAGGAGGGGAACGGTTCCATTCGGATAGTTAGAGACGTGTGGCGGACAAAACGGACGCGTATTCAGATTCGTCTCGTGTTCTGAGCAATTTCATGTTCAAAGTTTGCGATCTGAGCTACGGATTATTTTATATGATTTCTAAAGATTTTATTAATTTTGAATTTATTTGTATTATTTAATTTTGAATATCCAGAATAGTAACTGATGACATAAGAGCATGACATTCATGTGATGCAGCAGTCATTAGGTTAAGTTAATAATCTCTTAAATTAAACTAACTAATTAATAGACTACATTAGATAATTAATTAATTCACTGATTTAATTATGAATTAACTAATTATTTATTTTTTATTTAGTTATATTTTCCCTTGTTATTATTTAGGAAAAAAGGGGCGTGAGGGGACCGTGGTAAGTGGCAAAGACGTAGGAGCTAAAGGGGGGGGCTAGATCGACGAGGAAGCGAACCGGGTGCAAGGAAGCAGGACGCGGCAGAGGGGTGGGAGAAGCGAACGGTTAGTAGCGGGGAGCTAACCTGAAAGAGGGCGAAGAGAGGACAAAGAGCAGAAGGCAAACCGCTCCAGGGAAGGGGAGAGGTAGAGGCATGAGCAGGCAGTGGAGGAGAGGAAGGAGCGATGGGGGAGGCGGAGGAGGAGCAGGGGCCGGGGGGAGCAAGACCCCCGCGCCCGGCGCGTGGCGAGAGGCGAGAGCGCAGGGGAGACAGCACGGCGTGACCCCGCGGCGCTTGGGGGGGGCGCGCACCGGGCGGCGCCGGGCCGGCGCGGCGGGCAGGTGCGGCGGCGCGGGAGGGACGCGGCTAGTAGGGCGCGCGCTGAGGACGGCCGGCGAGCGGGACCACGGCGGGCGGCGCGACAACGGCGAGGTCACGACGGGGGTTTTGCTCACCCGCGTTGAAGGGGAGGCCCGATGCAGGGGAACGCGGACGGCGGGGAGGGCGGCGTCGGGGTCGAGGAGGCGACGGTAGGGCGGGACGGGACGGCTGTGCGGCGAGGCGGCGCGGCGTCGGGCGCGCCGTCAGGGCGGCGGGCGAGAGGGAGGAAGAGGGGATCGGGGGGGAGAGTGGGGGGTGTTGGGTTAGGGTTTGGGGTGAGGGGGGGGGGTGATGGGCGCTGTGGGCCGGCCTGTTGGCCTGCGGCCCAGCTGGGCCACGGCCCAGTGGGGGGGGGCTTTCCTTTTTCCTTTTTTTTATATTATTTATTTCTTCTGTTTTCTCTTTTATTTTATTCCAAAAGACTTTTGAAAATATAGACTTGCTCCATTATTTACAGTGCATTATGCTGTCACTGCTGAGAAATGGTTTGGGGTCCCTATCTTTTGTTTGGATTTTATTTAAATTAGGAAAAAGGATTAAACAGTGTTAGTGTGCTGCTGTTCCTTGTTGTTGAGTCCTGTACAATTCCAACAAGTTTGCAATCTTTTATAAATGCTTATGGGAATATTTGCAAAACTGATGCACATTTTAATTTCAGGTTCATGGCAAAACTGTTATTTTCCACTTTCACTTAATTGGGTTTTTGACTTAGAGTTGGAAAGCAATATGATGTTAAAGATGATTATGCATTGTTAATCATGTGACTTGGCATCTCAAAAGGGTGATTACTGTAGTTAACCACTGGGGTGTTACACAATGTGACTAAGGAGTTAGTCGCGGGGGTCTTGTTACGGATGAGTAAAGAGACTTGCCGGTAATGAGATGAAAGGTATGGTGATACCGACAATCGAATCGCGGGAAAGTAACATACCGATAGACAAAGGGAACTCATACGAGATTGCTGAATCCTTGACAATCGACGTTTCGACCGATAAGAAGTTCTTCATGAATATGTAGGAACCAATATGGGCATCCAGGTCCCGCTATTGGTTATTGACGTGAGGTGTCTCGGTCACTGTCTGCTAGTTCTCGAACCCGCAGGGCTACACACTTAACGTTTGGGATGAATATAAGATAGTGAGTTGTTTTGGTGGTAACCGAAGGTTGTTTCAGAGTCCCGGATGAGATCTCAGACATGACGAGGAACTCCAGAATGGTCCGAGGTGAAGATTGATAGTATAGACGAAGGGAATGAGTCCGAAAGTGTTCCAGGGGTACCGGGTTGTGACCAGGAGAACCGAAGGGGTTTCGGGGGCCCCGACAAAGGTTGGGGCCTCATGGGCCAAGGTGGGGGGGCACACACCATCCCTAAAGAAGGGCTGTCCACCCCCCCTCACCCCATCCCACGATCACCAGAGGGGTGGGGCATCCCCCTAGGGGCTACCTCACACCTGGCTTGGGGGGGCAAGCCACCCTAGGGTTTACCCTAGGGGCACCCATCTGTGGGGGCCGCCGCCCCCTAAGGGGAAACCCTAGGGCACCCCCTCCTTCTCCCTTCCCCCTATATATAGAGGGGGGAAGGGAGGCGCCCACCCAATTATGCCACGGCGCTGCCCTCCCTCTCCATCGTAGTCCTTTCTCCGTGAGGCTTGGCGAAGCCCTGCTGAGATTTCTCCACCACCACAGCATCCGTCGTCATGTGCGGAGCGACCGAGCTAGCTACTACTTCACCATCGCTCATGGATCGGAGGATGGTAAGGCGTCATCAAGCCGTGGTGTGTGAACGCGGAGGTGCCGTCGTTTGGCACTTGGATCGGAGTTCGCGGGACGGATCTTCATTGGATCGCGAAACGTTCAACTATATCAACCGCATTTCTTAACGCTCGCTTAGTACTACAAGGGTATGTAGTCCAATCTCTCCTCTCGTAGAATTTCATCTCCTAGATTGATCTTGGTGAGCGTTAGGAAATTTTTTTTCTTTCCCATGCAACTCCCCAACAGTGGTATCAGAGCTAGGTCTATGCGTAATGACATCACGAGTAGAACACAAAGGAGTTTGTGGCGTTGATATTCAGATGCTCCCTTTAGTCTTTTCTTGATTCAGCGGTATTGTGGGATGAAGCGGCCCGGGCCAACTTCACATCCACGTTACATGGACCGGTTTCATCGACTGACATGCAACTTGTTGCATTAAAGATGGTTGGCGCGGGGTGTCTATCTGTCCACACTTAGTGAATCAGATTCGACAAAGGCGTCCTGTAGAAGGTTTAAATAGCACACTTGCATATCACCGTTGTGGCTTTGCGTAGGTAAGAATCGTTCTTGCTAGATACCCATAGCAGCCACGAAAACATGCAACAACAATTAGAGGACGTCTAACTTGTTTTGCAGGGCATGTTGTGATATGATATGGCCAAAGACATGATGGATATATTTGATGTATGAGATGATCATGTTTTGTATAGTTTATCATGACTTACATGTCGATGATATACGAAAAGGGAGGAGCCATAGGGTTGTCTTTAATTATTGTATCACCTACGGTCAATCATTAAGCGCTAAAGGTAGCAATAGTAGTAGAAGAAGCATGGTGGCGGACAACCCGATGGTGACACGATGATGGAGATCATGTGGTGTCATGCGTGACGATGGAGATCATGCCGTGCTTTGGAGATGGAGATCAAAAGCACAAGATGATGGGCCATATCATGTTCACTTATGATTTGCAGGTGATGTTAATCCTTTATGCTCTTATTTGCTTAGGACGACGGTAGCATTTAAGGTGATCCCTCACTAAAATTTCAAGATAAAATTGTGTTCTCCCGAAGTGTGCACCGTGTTGCGAAAGTTCGTCGTTTTGAGCACCCGTGATGATCGGGGTGTTGATAGACTCTACGTTCGCATACAACGGGTGCAAGCAGTTTGCCACATGCAGGACACTGGGTTAAATTTGACGAGCTTAGCATATACGACAGGTCCTCGGAATACAAGAGACCGAAAGGTCGAACACGAGTCAATATAGTAGATATGATCAACATGAAGATGTTACCATGAAACCACCTCATCTACGTGATGATAGGACTTGGGTTGGTGAATTTGGATTGTTACACTCGGACAACCGGAGGGATGTGATTTTGAGTGGGAGTTCTTAGGAATATGATTTAATGAACTCTTATCTTGAACAATAGTCTAAGTTATCTTTGCAAATTTATGTCTAGATCAATGGCTCGCGCGGTAGCTCCCTGAATTTCAATGCGTTCTAGAGAAAAAGACTAAGCTGAAAGATGAGGAAGTAACTTTGTGGACTGGGCCGTAATCTGAGGATTATCCTCACGGTGTCCAAAAGGTTAGTCCTTGATGCACACTTGGTGCGCCACCCCTCCAGCACTGCGGACCGTGTGAACGCCTGGTAGTCGTGTGTTGACTACTCATAGTTCAGTGCGGACATGTTGTATGGCTTAGAGCCGGACTTCAAAGCGTTGAACGTCATGGAGGCATATGAGATGTTCCAGAGTTGAAGTTTATCTTGAGAAGAATGCCAGATCGAGAGGTATGAGACCTCCAATAGTTCATGCCTGCAAGATGGATGGAGAACGGGTGCTGTCAATGAGCACATACTCAGAATGTCTGGGTACTACAACCGTCTGGCTGAGTTGGGAGTTGAGCTCCCGCCAGAGGCTTCACTGACAGAGTTCTTCAATCGCTACCACCTAGCTACAAGAGCTTTGTGTAGAATTATAATATGCAAGGGATGAAGAAGTGCAGTCTCCGAGCTGTTCACGATGCTGAAAGTCGCGTGAGTCAGACATCCAGAAGGAGCATCAAGTGTTGATGGTGAATAAACCATAGTTTCAAGAAAGGCAAGGGAAAGAAGGGAAACTTCAAGAAAGGTGGCAAAGCAGTTGCTCCTCCCGTAGAAGAAACCCAAGGCTGGACCCAAGCCGTAGATTGAGTGCTTCTATTGCAAGGGAATTGGCCACTGGAAGCGGAACTGCCCCAAGTATCTGGCCGACAAGAAGGGGGCCAGCACGTCACAAACGGTATATATGATATACATGTTATTAATGTGTACCTTGCCAACTCTCGTTGTAGTGCCTGGGTTTGATACCGGGTTCGGTTGCTCACATTGCCAACTCAAAGCAGGAACTATGGAATAGACGGAGGCTGGCGAAGGAAAGTGATGATGGCGTGGGAAAGGTTTCCAAGGTTGTGTGATCGCCGTCGGCAACGTCGCCTCTTCGATTACCATCGGGATTAGTGAGTGAACTTGAATAATGTTATAGTGCCTGCGTTGAGGCATGAAATTATATCTGGGTCTTGTTAATGCGAGACGGTTACTCATTTAAATCAGAGATATGGTTGTTCTATTTATATGGGTAATTATCTTTAGGGTCATGCACCATTGTGAGCGGTTTATTCTTATTGAATTCGATAGTGATGATACACATGTTCACATAACATGATGCCAAAAGATGTAGAGTTGATAATGATAGTACCACTTTCTTGTGGCACTGCCACTTAGGTCATATTGGCGATAAGCGCATGAAGAAACTCATGCGATGGACTTTGGAGTCACTGATGATTTGAATCACTTGGACAATGCGAACCATGCCTCATGGGCCAAGATGACCAAAACCCCATTTTCTGGAACAATGGAACGGGCGGAAGTGACTTGTTGGAAATCATACATACTGATGTGTGCGGTCCGATGAGTGTTGAGCGCCGGTGGATATCGTTATTTTCTCACCTTCACCGATGACTTGAATAGATATGGGTATATTTACTTAATGAAGCATTAAGTCTGAAATGTTTGAAAAGTTCAAGCCAATTTTAGAGCGGAAGTTGAGAATCATCATAACAAGAAGATTAAATTCTACGATCGGATCAAGGGGCGGAGAGATTCTGAGTTATGAGTTTGGCAATCACTTAAGACAATGTGGAATTGTTTCACAGTTGACGCCACCGGAACCCTAGTGTATGGTGTGTCCAAATGTTGTAACTGGAACCTTATTGGATATGGTGCATTCTATGAGTCTCTTGCCGATTGCCACTATCGTTTTGGGGTTGGTGCGTTGGAGACGCTGCATTCACTTTAAATAGGGCACCATCTAAGTCTGTGGAGGTACGACGCCGTATGAACTGTGGTTTGCTACCTTCTGAGCTTCCGTTGGTTTTTCCTTGAAGAGGAAAGGGTGATGCAGCAAATTAGAGAGAGATAAGTTTCCTTGAGTTTGAGAACCAATTGTCAATCCAGTAGGAGGTACAAGCAAGTCTCCAATCTATGCACTGCAACAAACAATCAAACACTGCACCCAACGCGATAAAGGGGTGGTCATACCTTCACGGTCAATTGTAAGGATGAGATCTGATAAGAGATGGATATAAAAGATTTCTAAAACGTTAAAACAAAGTTAAAAAAAACTAAATTAAGCAAGGTTTTGGGTTTTTTGGTTTATAGATCTGAAAATAGTGAGGGAAAATAGGACCAGGGGGCCATAGTTTCACTAGAGGGTTCTCCTTGAAAGAAAAATACGATGGTGTAACAATTACTGTCGAGCAAGAATGATAGAAAAGCGGAAAGTTATGATGTATCCAACAATGATATGAATAATTGAAGATAGGCATCCGACGTGTCAAGTAGACCCGAAACGATTCTGCATCTACTACTATTATCCCACACCATCGACCGATCCAGCATGCATCTAGAGTATTAAGTTCAAAAGAACGAAGTAATGCCTTAGTAAGATGACATGATGTAGAGGGATTAAATCAGCAAATGATGAAAACCCCATTTTTACCCTTGATGGACAACAATACAATACGTGCCTCGCTAACCCTACTATGTCACGGGTGAGGACACCGCAAGATTGAACCCAAAAATAAGCACCTCTCCCATGGCAAGAAGAACCAATCTAGTTGGCCAAAACCAAACCGATAATTCGAAGAGGAAATACAAAGATACAAATAATGCATGTAAGAATTCAAAGAAGATCAAATAATATATCAAGATAATCTGATCATAAATCCACAATTCATCAGATCTTGACAAACACACTGCAAAAGAATATTACATCGGAAGATCTCCAAGAACATCGAGGAGAACATGTATTGAAGATCAAAGAGAGAAGAAAAGAAGCCATCTAGCTACTAGCTATGGACCCGTAGGTCTGAGGTCTGAGGTAAACTACTCACGCTTCATCGGAAGGCAATCGAGTGATGTGTAGAAAGCCCTCCATGATCGAATCCCCCTCCGCAAGGATGCCGGAAAAGGCCCCTAGATGGGATTCACGGGTACAGAGGTTACGGCGGCGGAGAAAAGTATTTTGGTGGACGCTTGTGGCCGTTTGGGAATATTTGTGCATTTGATAGGCCAAGAATTAGGGTTGGAGGAGCTCCGAGGGGCCCAAAAGCCCTCAGGGCGCGCCCTGAGGCTGTGGCCGCCTCCGGACTCCTGACTTCATCTCCAAGTCGCTAATGGTTGTCTTCTGGTCCAAGAAAAATCATCGTGAAAGTTTATTCCGTTGGACTCCGTTTGATATTCTGTTCTAAAACACAAAAAAAAAGGAAAAAAAAGAAACTGGCACTTGGCTCTAGGTTAATAGGTTAGTCCCACAAATAAATAAAATAGCATATTAATGCATAAAAACATCCAAAACGATATAATAAATAGCATGGAAAACAAACAAAAATATAGATACGTGGAGACGTACAAGCATCTCCCAAGCAATTCTTATCGTCCTCGAGTAGGTAATGATTAAAAACGGATTTTTTGATGTGGAATGCTACCAACATATTTATCCATCTAATTTTCTTTTTGTGGCATGAATATTCAGATCCATAAGATTCAAACAAAAAGTTTAAATTGACATAAAAACAATAATACTTCAAGCATACTAATAAAGCAATCATGTCTTCTCAAAATAACATGGCCAAAGAAAGTTATCCCTACAAAATCATATAGTTCGGCTATGCTCCATCTTCATCACACAAAGTATTAAATCATGCACAACCCCAGATGACAAGCCAAAACAATTGTTTCATACTTTGATGTTCTCAAATTTTTCAACTTTCACGCAATACATGAGCGTGAGCCATGGAATATAGCACTATCAACTACTGGAATCCATTCTTTGCCGTCTGCTAATTCTTTGTCGTCCGTTGCTGACGGCAAATAAGGGTCTTTGCCGTCAGCCACAAGAAGAAAACGGACGGCAAAGATGTGGCTGATGGCAAACAAAAGTCTTTGCCATCAGCCTGGGTGGTCTTTCCGTTCGCTGGCTGACGGCCAAAAGAATGCTTTGCCGTCCGCTGGCGACGGCAAAGAGGTGGGTGGGTCCAGTTATTGTTAACCAACTCAAGCCAACGCCCAACCCCTGTGTTGCCACCGCCGTCCGCAAGCAGACGGCAAAGAAACTTTGCCGACGTTGGCTGATGGCAAAGAGGGGGTACGTTAACGGCCGTCCCGCCCCCCCCTCTCTTCTCTCCACTCTCTCATTCCTCCCCAACCCCACCCGCGCCGCCGCCGCCGGACCCCGTCTGCGTAGCAGGCCCCCCGCCGCCCGCCACCCTTCCCGACCTCCACCGCGGCCCCGCGCCCTCTTCAAGTCGGGCACAGCGCAGCGCGGCGTCCCCGCCCCGTACCCGACGCGGCGTCCGGCCTTCCCCTCCACCGGGTCGTCGCGTCCTCCAGCGGCCGCCGCAGCCGTCACGTCCGCCCCCTCCACCAGGGAGATCCTCCCCTTTTTTTGTTAATTAGTTCTTTTGTTTCTTTAGTTTAGTTTTGTTTTAGTTATAGTTTAGTTTAGTTTTAGTTAGTTTAGTTTTTTAGATTAGTTATTGTTTATTTTAGATTAGTTTAGTTTTAGTTAGTGTATTTTAGATTAGTTTTAGTTTTAGTTTAGAAGAAGAAGGAGAAGTGAGGGAGGAGGGAGGAAACAGGAGGAGGGAGAACGATAGAAAAGAAAGAAAAGAAGAGAGAAGAGGAAAAAGAGAAGAAGAAGAAGAAGAAGAAAAGAAGAAGAAGAAGAGAAGAGAGAAGAAGAGGAAGGAGGAGGAGGAGGAGGGAAGAAAGAATAAGAAGAAGAAAAAGGAAAAAGAAGAAGAAGAAGAAGAAAGAGAAGTTGGAGAGGAGAAGAGAAGAAAGAAGAAGAAAGAAGAAAGAGGAGGGAGGAGAAGAAGAGAAGAAAAGAAGAAAAGGAAAAAGATACCCGGACCCCGACACCCGACCACCTCGGCACGACACCCGACCCCGACCCCGACCCCTGACAACACACCCCGACCCGCACCCACCCGACCAACTGACAACCCTGGACACCACACCCCGACCCACACCCGACCCCGACCCCGACACCCTGACACCCTGACCCCGACACGACCACCCCAGCAAACACCCCGACCCCGACACCCCGACACCCTGACACCACACCACGACCCCGACCCCGACCAACGACACCCAGACACCTGACACCCCGACCACCACACCCTACACCCACACCCACCCTCCCCCGACCCGACACCCTGACACCACACCCCGACCCACACCCCGACCAGACCCTGACACCCTGACACCCCGACCCCGACACGACACCCCGACCCCGACACACCGACACCTGACACCACACCCCGACCCCTATATATTGTGTTGATCGGGTGTATTTTTATTATTCATGATTATGATACCTTAAATTATATACATATTATTATGTTCATGTAGGTATCCAAAATTTTTTATGCTGTACTTAATTTCGTTACTTTTTGTCATATGCAGGTGTTGACAGGATGTGGGCAAGGGTCCAGAGCGCCCCGAGCCTCCTGCGAGCGCTACTGGGAGGGGGGTTTGCATTATTGCAGCGCAGCCCTCCGAAAGAGCGGTGCAGGATGGTATGCAGACAGCTGCGGCGGGCGCTTCTTTACGGCTGGGAGAGGTAGGGGGGAGGAGAAGAAGGATGGTAGAGGTGGACGTGGCAGTGGGAGAGGTAGGAAGGCTGTGCTACGCCTTCCTCGCCGCCACCCTAGCTGATTCACCCGACCACGGGAGTGCTCTGTCTTACGTGGACCCTGGACTCCGGTCCATGAGCCTCCGGTCGCTGATCCTTCGCCCCCACCAGACTCGGGTCGCCGACCCTTCGCCCCACGTGAGTCCGGTCCTAGAGTCTTCGTCCCAGAAGACTCCGGTACGGGGTCTTCGTCCCAGAAGACTCCGGTCACGGGGTCTTGTACCCAGGTCCGCGGAGTCTCGTCCAGAAGACTCCGATCCCGGAGTCTTCTTCCACGAGACTCCGGAGGCTAGTGGCTCGGAGGATGGTAGCGAGGACACCTTTTGAAGAATAGCTACAGCGACGACGAGCTGGTTGAGAAGGGCAAGAGGGTCTACAAGCGTGGCTGTACAAAGCTCCACGCTCGTGCCGACGACCCCCGAACAGAGGTGGTTGATGCACCTAAAGGGTGATTGAAGTAAGTGCATTTACATTTTTACCTTTGCCTTCATGTTCCTTCAAATTAATATCTATGCGTTGGCTTGTCATAATGCAGGGGGGGTACGCCCCGTGGTTCCGTAGGCCCCAACCAGGGTCCTTGGTTGGCTTTGCCGGGCAGCACTTCCTGGGTTGGGGTCACGTTGCCCGGTGAGGGTCAGGTTCCAGCTAGCACTGACCTGGAGCTGTACTCGGTTTGCCCGGCCCCGCCATAGGAGAGGTCGACGGTTTGTCTTGTGCGAGACGGTGGCTGAACATTGTGTTCGTCCGTTTTTGGGTAATTCTCCTTTACGGAAAATTAAAAATCAACAGTACCTAGTGATTGTACTAATCAGTGTTGTCTTGTTGATTGCAGACCTTATACAGGGTTTTAGAGGGAGAGTAGGTAGGCCGCGTGTATGGTTGTCGAAAACGAGTTGCAGCGGCTATGCAGAACTTAAGGCATGCTGGAGGCTCGGGTGCAGGCCGTTCGAGACTACTACGCCCGAAGGGTATTAGGAGGGGGCAAGCAGAAGTGTCACGGCAAGTTTTCTGAGTAACGGAGAAGTACATGCAGGTAATTACCTATTCTTAAGGCATTGAACTTAGTTTCTTGATTTGATTCGTAGGCGTATAGCGCTGAAATCTCTTGACTCACTTAGGTGCCCCCGAGATGGTGTGGGTGGATAAGATGGACTGTTGGGAGGCGTTGGTGGATGCGTGGTTGCTCGTGCCCAATGGAAATTCGAAAACCAAAGGGCCAAGGATAAGCGACGACAAAATGGAAGTGTGCCACACCATCAAGGAAGACTCCAACTATTTGAGTACGGGGATAACTGGGTATGTGGTTGCTACATGATTCATGCAATTCATTCTTCATGCTAGATAGTTCATTTATGACATATTAGCTCTAAAATGACATAATAACCTTAGATAGCTCTATAAAATGACTTAGTATGGCTTTAGTCAGTATTAAAAAATGGCTAAATACCTTCGATAGTCAATAACGACCTAAACTAATCTTAGTAGTTCATTCATGACATAATTAGCTCTAAAATGACATAATAACCTAGATAGCTCTATAGAATGCTAAATATGCTATAGTTAGCTCTAAAATGGACATAATAACCTTGGATAGCTCAATAATGACATAATTAGATACTTTGGTCAAAAAGCATAATAATCTTGGTTTACCTCAAAAAATGACCTAAACTAGCTTATTTTCCTTGAACAATGACCATAATTAACCTTTCTAGCTCCAAAAATGACCTATTACATAGTAATATATTCTTCATGCTAGCTGAGCCCTTAACTAATATTTGTTCCTCTTCTCAGGCGCATCACCACAAGAAGCCTGTGCCAGGTCTGTTCGACCTCTATGGCAGGGCCCATATGGCCCCGTACAAGAAGGCCAAGCACATTCACGGAGTCTGACCTAGATGATCCACAGAACTTCACCAACAAGACCTCCCACCAAGTTGTGAAGTAAGACACGAGGGGAGAGAAGGCGAGAAAGGGGAGGACTTTAACCCGAGCCAGGAATCCTTTTGATACAGAGCTGGTGATGATATTGGTGGCGGGGAGGTCCCATGGCTCTTAGCCATTGGTGATGGACTGATACGTTGTCCTAAGACTCTCCCGTAGATCAAGAAGCGCCTGAGTAGCCTGATCCTGAGATAAACGCTCGGCAAGGCCCGCGGAGATCGCCATGGCGGTTAGTTATACGGACTCTCTCACTTTTCCTCCATTTACATTGTGTGTGGTCCGTCGATTATTACAATGCTAAGAGGGTTGTGTGCAGGGCTTATTGTTGAGAAAGAGAGATTGAGAGAAGGAGCTTCTGGAGGAGGCAAAAAGGAAGGCCACAAAGGGAGAGCGGCGGAGAGGGAGAGGGAGAGAGATGAGGAGAAGACGGCTCCAGTTGTTGGAGGAGGAGAGGAACTGGAACGACAGCGCGAAACCGGGCCCTATACGAGTCATCGTGGTCACGTTTTCGTGCATATTAGCCCAATCATGCACGTAATGTTCGATTACTATCTAATATGATGACTCGTGACAACCAAATGTGCAGGCTTGAGCGAGAAAAACGGTCAGGCCCCTCCGTCGATGCCCCAGATTGCTCCGGCGACACGGTGAGTTTGATTTGAATGGTCGTTGCTTACTACTATTCACATTGCAGTTTGCGAACTTGCTAACGAGACATTATGGGGAAATGATCTTTGGTGCAGCATGGCTCCGACAAGCATCGACCACTCCTTCTGCCAATGCCGGAACCCCGACCGGTCCTCACCTCGTCTGCACTGGCGCAGCCCCGACCATTCCTAATCTCCATGATAACGGTATTGTCTCTTTAATTAGCTTTATGTTTAGTCCATTATGACATAATTTAGCCTATTAGTCCACAAATGACATAATAGATGAAGAAAATCAAGGAAGAGGAAGAAAAGAAGGATAGGAAGAAAAGAAGAAGAAGAAGAACTTCTTCTCTTCGTCTTTCTTCTTCTTCTTATTCTTCTAGTCTTTTCTTCTTCTTTTTTTTTCTTCTTTTTTTTCTTTCTAGTTTTTTCTTCTTCTTCTTATTCTTCTAGTTTTTTCTTCTTCTTTCTCCCAAAATGAAAGTAAGCTCTAAGTATATCCCATAATATGCTTAGTTAGGTCAAAAATGGCCATAATAGCTAGGTAAGCTCAAAAAATGCATTTTTCTTCTTATTAGCCTATTTAGTCCATTATGACATAATTATCCTTTTAGTCCACAAATGGAATAATAAGATGGAAGAAAATCCAGGAAGAGGAAGAAAAGAAGAAATAGGAGAAAAAGAAGAAGAAGAAAAAGAAGAAGAGAAGAAGAAGAAGAAGAAGAAGAACTTCTTCTTCTTCTTGTTTTCTTTTCTTCTTTTAGTCTTTCTTCTCTTTCTTTTCGTCTAGTTTCTTCTTCTATCCAAAATGAAGTTAGCTCTAAGTTATATAAAAATGGCATAATATGCTTTAGTTCACTAAAAAATGGCACAATTAGCTAGGTTAGCTCCACTTTTAACTAAGTATGCTATATCTCTTCTTTCTTCTTTTTCTTTATGTTTATAGTCTTCTTCTTTAACTTCTTGTTCCATTTTGCAGATTTAATTCACTATATGGAAGCTTGCATGGATGCAGAGTGCTTGTTTCCCTTATCTTTTTCGTTGTATCGATGAAAAAGTGTGGAACTTGTTATATGGATGCATGGAACAATGTGTTGGATGAACATTGTGATATGTAATATGTATATATGGATGGAACCTTGTTCTTATGTATATATAGTTATGTTGTCATGGATGGAGATTAAGATATGTATATGTATATCTGTGTGTGCCTGTATGCTGAAATATATATAATATATATATATATGATAGCTGGTTTGAAACCTGTCACAAATTAAATGGATTCAAATAAAAAAACAGGGGATGATACATAGCCTCTTGCCGTGCTAGCGGACGGCAAAGAGGCTCTTTGCCGTTCCGCTAGCAGACGGCAAAGAGGACAAGTGGCAGCTACCTGTGAAACCTGGGGGGAACCACTGCGCCTATTTGGTCACTTTGCGTCTGCCCAGCGGACGGCAAAGATTCAAATCACTTTGCCGTTTGCCAGCGGATGCATAGTTGGCCACGGGCGCTCCAGTACTACCAGATGAGCTATTGTCGTATGTCAGCGGACGGCAAGAGCTTTGACTCTTTGCCGTCCGCTGGCAGACGGCAAAGAGCGCCTAAACCCCTACGGCTCTCCACACCACCGCACTGCCGTCGTTGTCTTGCCGTCTGCTGGCCCGGATGGCGGACGGCACAATCCTTGACCGTACGTTCCAGGAAGCAGACGGCAAAGAAGGCCTTGTGGCACGTGTTCAGCCGGAAAGTTTGCCGGTCTGTGGCGGACGGCAAGATGTTGCCGTCCGTGATCATGCCTTTGCCGTCCGCCATGGCGGACGGCAAAAGAACCAAAGAAGTGATTCCAGTAGTGTATAGGTGGAATAGAATAGGTGGTTGTGGAGAAGACCAAAAGCAAGGCATAGTCTCACATCAACTAGAGTGCAATGGGCTATGAATATGCCATTATAGATATCGAGTGGTGAGTAGGGATTGCCATTGCAAGGATGCACTAGAGACTATAAGTGTATGAAAAGCTCAAAAACAAACCTAAGTGGTGTGCATCCAAACCGTTGCTCAGGAAGACCTAGGGCAATTTTGAGGAAGCCCATCATTGGAATATACAAGCCAAGTTCTATAACGAAAAATTCCCACTAGTATATGAAAGTGACAACATAGGGAGACTCTCATGATGAAGATCATGGTGCTACTTTGAAGCACAAGGTGGTAAAAGCATAGTAGCATTGCCCCTTCTCTCTTTTCTTCTTTTTTTTGATTGGGCTTCTTTTGGCCACTTTTTATTTTTGTAAACTCCGGAGACTCATCCCAACTTGTGAGGGAATCTATAGCTTCATCATCCTTCCTCACATGGGACAATGCTCTAATAATGATGATAATCACACTTTTATTTACTTACAACTCGATTCTAGAACAAATATGACTCTATATGAATGCCTCCGGCGGTGTACCGGGATGTGCAATGATCAAGAGTGGAATGTATAAAAAATATGAACGGTGGCCTTGCCACAAATACTATGCCAACACATGATCATGCAAAAGCCAATATCACAATGATGAAGCGTGTCTAATAAACGGAATGGGGAAGTTGCCATGGCAAATCTATCTCGGAATGGCTATGGAAATGCCATAATAGGGTAGGTATGGTGGCTGTTTTAGGAAGGTATATGGGTGGGGGGTTTAATGCACCGGCGAGATGGTGTCGGTACTAGAGGGCTAGAAATGGTGGAAGGTGAGAGTGCGTATAATCCATGGACTCAACATAGTCAAAAGAACTCACATACTTATTGCAAAAGTCTATTAGCTATCGAAACAAAGTACTACACGCATGCTCCTAGGGGGATAGATTGGTAGGAAAAGACCATCGTCGTCCCACCGCCACTCATAAGGAAGACAACATAAATAAATCATGCTCTGACTTCATCACATAACGGTTCACCATACGTGCATGCTACGGGAATGTCAAACTTTAACCACAAGTATTTCTACCAATCCACAATTACTCACTAGCATGACTCAATATGCCATTTTATATCTCAAAACAAATGCAAGGAATCAAACTTTCTCATAGTATTCAACGCTCTTTATATGAAAGTTTTTATTATATCCCTTTGAGATGCCAATCATATTAGGACTAAATTCATAACCTAAAGAAAATTACCATGTTGTTTAGAGACTCTTTAAATAATATAGAGAAGCATGAGAGTTCAACAATGTTCTATTAAATAAAGCCACCGCCATGCTCTAAAAAGATATAAGTGAAGCATAGAGCAAATTGCCTAGCTCAAAAAATATAAGTGAAGCACATAGAGTATTCTAATAAATAACCATTCATGCATGACCCTCTAAAGGTGTGTACGCAAGGATGATTGTGGCAAACTAAAAAGCAAAGAATCATATCAACAAGACGCTCCAAGAAAACACATATCATGGGTGAATAAAAATATAGCCTCAAGTAAACTTACGATGGATTGAAGACGAAAGAGGGATGCACATCCGGGGCATCCCAAGCTTAGATGCCTTGGTTGTCCTTGAATATTACCTTGGGGGTGCCTTGGGGCATCCACAAGGCTAGCCTCTTGCCACCTTTATTCCATAGTCCATCAAATCTTTACCCAAAACTTGAAACTTCACAACACAAAACTCAACAGAAAACTCATGAGATCCGTTAGTAATTAGAAATAGAACACCACTTTGACTGTACTGTTGTGTGGAATCCATTATTATTTAATGTGTAATACTATGTATTCCAACTTTTCATGGTTCTTACCCCCCGATTACTACCCATAAGATCATCAAAATATGCAAAAAAAACACATAGAGAAACAGATTGTCAAAAACAGAACAGTCTGTGAAGATCGAATATTTCAATATACTTTGTAATCAAAAATTTAAAAATTAGGCCAAAATAGGAAATTTGTATATACAATCTTTTTTTAAAAAACATTCATGAGTTTTGTCGCTTCTGTGAATTATTAAATCTCCAACTGGACGAAAAGTTTTGGTTTTTCAGCAGGAATCAATAAACAACTATCACGTAAGCATCCAAAGGTTAACTTGGCTCAAACATGTAATAAAACTCAAAAACACAATCATACAGAGTGGTAATAATGTGTATTCTCAATAACACAGAAAATAAAAATATTGGGTGTAGTCTCCAACAAGCGGCTTTCTTTTAAAGCCTTTTAGCTAGCATTGATGATTCGATGATGAGCCACATGAAAGATAGCAATTGAAAACACAAAGAGAGCATCTTTAAGCATGTGAAAAAAAAAGTTTAAGTCTCAACTATCTTCTGATGCATAGGCATTTAAGAGCAAACAAAATCAAGCACAAGCAAAAACTTAGCCATATGCAGGAAGAAAAAGAAACATAGCAATCTCAAATAACGAGAGTAATTTAGTGACATGGAAATTTCTACAACTATATTTCCCTCTCTCATACATAATTACATCGGGGTCATATTCAATTCAACAATAAGCTACCAACATAACATATTAGCTACAGATCCACATGCATGCAAAGTTGACACTCTTCCAAATAGTGGGATTATCATCCAATAAAGTCATTGACCTCTCCAAGCCCACTTTTATCAAAAAATTCATAAGATTGAATCCATTCCCAAGAGTAGGCGATTTTAGTTACCTAGAGTTGACCACTCTTCCAAACCACTTTCAATATTATCGGCAAACATATTTCATCTGGAGGTTATAGTTTTTTCAAGATCATAAGAAAATCACCCAATCATGATCATGCAATAAGTAGTGGGACATGGGCAAAAATAGCATCCCCAAGCTTGGGGGTGTGAATTAATTAGCCACAATTGACATACATAGAATTATAATAACATCATGCAATTCATGCTTTTATTTACCAAGGAGTTATAGTGAATACTTCATAAATAATTCTTCTTTTAACCCACTTAATCACACAATTGTTGGATTCTAGAATTTTCAACAAAAATTCATAAAGATAATCTAGTGCACCTCAATCATAGCAAGAGGTTCATCAAATGGATCTCTTAAAAAGATTAGCAAGTGGATGAGGATCCATAAACTTTTTGCTTTTGATTTTCAAATAAATACACCAATTATTCCAAGCAAACCAAGCAAAACAAACCTAGTAAGACATAGGACAAACGGAACAAGGCAAATAAAAAAGGCAAATTATTTTTGTGGTTTTCGAAAAATGTTTAGAAGTGGGGGAGAGGAAACCAGAGGCCAAAATGGCGAATAATGTAAGTGCAAGGAGATGAGGGTTACGGTGGGTTACTGGTGGCTGATGTAGAACCCACCTGGCAACGGCGCCAGAAATTCTTCCTGCTTCTTGAGCTTGCGGTTGTTTTTCCCTTGAAGAGGAACAGGGTGAGAGCAAAAGTAGAGGTAAGTATTTCCCTCAGTTTGCAGAACCAAGTATAACCAGTAGAAGGTACAAGCAAGTCTCCAATCTATGCACTGCAACAAAATCAAAACCAAAACACTTGCACCACACGCGAAAGGTCGTTGTATCCCTTCACGGTCAATTGCAAGGATGAGATCTGATAGAGATGGATATAAAAGATTTCTAAAAACGTTTTAAAACAAAGTTAAAAACAAATAAATTGCAGCAAGGTATTTTGGGTTTTTTTGGTTTATAGATTTGAAAATAGATGATGGAAATAGAACTGAGGGCCATAGTTTCACTAGAGGCTTCTCTCTGGAAAGAAAACACGGTGGGTGAACAATTACGTCGAGCATAATTGATTAGAAAAGCGCAAAAGTTATGATGATATCCAAGGCAATTGAGATGAATATAGGAATCACGTCCGGTGTCAAGGTAGCTGAAATGATTCATGCATCTACTACTTTACTCACACATCGACTGCATCCAGCATGCATCTAGAGGTATTAAGTTCAAGAAGATAACAGAGAGAGTAGTAAGACGCCTCTTAAGTAGATGAATGTTGTAGAGGGATAAACCTCAAGCAATTTGATTGAAAACCCCCCCATCTTTTTACCCTTGATGGCAATAATACCAATCATGATAACCCACAAAGTTATAGGGGGATCGCAAAACGTTTTGAGGGTAGATATTCAACCAAATTTATGATTCGACACAAGGGGAGCCAAAGATATTTGCAAGAGTATTAGCAGTCGAGTGTGTCAATCAACACCCTCCTTGGAGATTAATATCTGCGGCAAAGTGAAGTAGAGCAAAGTAGTATGATAGGTTGATAGTAGGTAGCAACAAACAACTAAGTAACGGAACAGTGATATCAAGTGATTTTGTAGCAAGTGCAATAGTAAAGCAGCATTAGTAACTCAGCAAGATCAATATGTGGAAAATCGTAGGCATGGACGGTGATTTTTTTTGATGATATTCATCATGTGGACAGTGATATAACACTCGGGCGATACGGCACTAGACTCCAGTCATAAATATAATGTAGGCATGTTATTCCGTAAATATACGTGCTTATGGAAAGAACTTGCATGACATCTTTGTCCTACCTCCCGTTGGCCAGCGGGGTCCTACTGGAACTAAGGGTATATAGGGCCTCTTTTAATAGAGAATGGAGAAAAAGCATTGAACACACGGTGAATACCATGAAAACTCCTCAAACTACGGTCATCACCGGAGTGTCCGACTATTGTCATCTCCGGGGTTGCCAGATCATAACATGTAGTAGGTGACCTATAACTTGCAAGATTGGATACTAGAACATAGATAAATGGTGATCAAACATTAAACGGTTCAGATTGAATTCATGCACACGGGCCCAAAGTGTCAAAGCATAAGCATAGCAAAGTCATATCAAATCATATCCAGAAACATAACTGGATATAGGGATCAAGCCCTAACAAAAACTAACTCGATTTACATGATGGAATCTCATCCAACTCATCACCGACAGCGAGCCTCCGAAGAATTACTACTCCCACGTGGAGAGCATATGGAATTGGTGATGGGGAGGGTTGGGATGACGAAACCGAAAGCACACACCTCTGGAGCCCCAAAACGGGCTCCAGATCGGCCTCCCGATGAGAACAGGATGGTGGCTGGCGGCGGCTCCGCCTAGGAAACGCGATAGGATATCTTCCTCTCTGATTTTTTTCTAGAAAAAATGTGATTATTAGCGTCGGTTTCAGGGTTGCGGGCCACGCGGCGGGAAACCCCACCTGGCGCGGCCTGGAGGGGGAGCGAGCGCCTGGTGGGTTGTGCCCACCCGTGACCCCCTCCGGTGGTTTTGGCTCCCGTATTGTTTCTTTATTCATATTGAAAAAAAACCTTGCAAAGTTTCGTTCCAATCCGAGAAACTTTTATTTCGCACAAAAAAACAACACCATGGTTAGTTTTGTTGAAATAGCGTCAGCCGTGTTAGTTTATTCAAAATCATGCAAAGATAGGCCAAAAACCAAGAGGAACAAGCGGTTAGGAAAAAGTAGATACGACGGAGAGTACTCAAATAGTGCAATCGCTACCCTACATAGTCACTGGGTGAGGACACGCAGATTGAACCCAATTATAAGCACCTCTCCATTGAAGAAGAACCATCTAGTTGGCCAAACCAAACAGATTAATTCGAAGAGAAATACAAAGATATCAAATCATGCAATAAAAATTCAGAGAAGATCAAATAATATTCATAGATAATTCTGATCATAAATCCCCAATCATCGGATCATCGACAAACACCGCAAAAAAGAAGTACATCGGATAGATCTCCAAGAAAATCAGAGGGAGAACATTGTATTGAAGATTCAAAGAAAGAGAAGAAGCACATCTAGCTACGAGCTATGGACCGTAGGTTGAGATAATTACTATGCTTCATCAGAAGGGACATAGAGTTGATTGTAGAAGCCCCGTGATGCGAATCCATCTCCGCAAGATGCCGGAAAAGGCCCCTAGATGGGATCTCACGGGTACAGAAGGTTACGGCTGGCCGAGAAAAGGATTTTGGTGACGCGTCTGGTCTTTTGGAATATTGTTATTTATAGGCCAAGAATTGGTTTGCGAGGAGCTCCGAGGGGCAACAAAGCCCTAGGGCGCCCCCCTAGGGCGCGCCCATGAGGCTTGTGGCTTTGCTCGGGAACTCCTCTGACTTCATCCTCAAGTCCTACTGGTGTGTCTTTGGATCAAGGAAAAATCATCGCAAATAGTTATTTCCGTTGGACGCCTGTTTGATATTCCATTTGCTGCTAAAACTCAAAACAGGAAAAAAAACAGAAGAAACTGGCACGTGGCTCTAGGTTATAGGTTTAGTCCCAAAAAGAATATAAAATGGCTATTAAGCATATATAACACATCCCAACACAGATATTATAATAGCATGGAACAATAAAAATATAGATACATGAGGCGACGTATCATGGTTTGGCAAAGAAGCCTAAGTGTCTTCTTAAGGTTTGGGATGCGGATGCTTATTTCAAAAGGCTTCAACAGAAAAGCTCGAACCCAAAGCGGGACAAAGGGTATTCATAGGATCCCAAAAAGAGACGGGTGGGTATACCTTCTATCTAGATCGAGGCAAAGTGTTTGTTGCTAGAATGGGTCCTTTCGAGAAAGAGTTTCTCTCGAAAGAATTGAGTGGGAGGGAGGAAGATAGAACTTGATGAGGTTGTTAACCTTCACTTCAACCAGGAGTAGCAAAGCATGCAGGAAAGAGGTTGCGCCTGTGGCACCTTACGCCGTTGAGGAGAAAGCTAATGTAGTGATCATGAGTTTGGATCAAGTGTACACTGTCGTAAACCTCGAAGGTCGCAAAGGGTACGTAGCTCCTGAGTGTACCGGTAACCCTTGTATTGAGAGTCATGTTGTTGGATAACATTGAACCTACGAGCTATGGAGGAGTGATGGTGGGCCCGGATTCCGACAAATGGTTAGAGGCCAGAACCGAGATGGGGATTACATGTATGAAAACAAAGTATTGGGACTTTGGAAGTATTACCTGAAGGGCGAAAGGCCATTCAGAATAAAAGTGATCTTCAAGAAGAAGAAGGGCGTTGGACGGTAATATCACCATCTATAAAGCTCGACTTTGTGGCAAGGAGTTTTCACAATTTCAAGAGTTGACTACGATGAGACTTCCTCACCCGTTAGCGATGCTTTAAGTCCGTCAGATATGTTGGCAATAGCTTGCATTTTTGATATGAAATATGGTTAGAGGATGTCAAAACAGCGTTCCTTAAAGGTTTCCTAAGAAGAGTTGTATATGATGCAAACAAGAGGTTTGTCGATCCAGAGAATGCTGACAAAGTGTTGCAAACTCAAGCGATTCCATTATGGGACTGGTGCAAGATCTCGAAGTTGGAATCTCGCTTTGATGAGGTGACAAAGCGTTTGGGTTTATACAAGTTTTGGAAGAATCTTGTTTTACAAAAAGAGACAAACTTCGGCCCGAGGGGGAGGTATAGGCCAGGGGGGGAATGGGCCGGCCTGGGTGGTGGCCTGGTGGCCAGCTGGGCCACGGCCCAGTTGGTCCGGGGGGGAGCTTTTCCTTTTTATTTTTATTTTTTTATATTATTTATTTTCCTTTTCTGTTTTCTCTTTTATTTTTATTCCAAAAGACTTTTGTAAAATATTAGACTTGCTCCATTATTTACAGTGCATTATCTGTCACTGCTAGAAATTGGTTTGGGGTCCATATCTTTTTGTTTGGATTTTATTTAAATTGAAAAAGGATTAAACAGTGTTATGTTGCTGCTGTTCCTTGTTGTTTGAGTCCTTTTACAATTCCAACAAATGTTGCAATCATTTTTATAAATGCTATGGGAATATTTGCAACATGATGCACATTTTAATTTTCAGGTTCAGGCAACTTTTATTTTCCACTTTCACTTAAATTTGGGTTTTGACTTAGGAGTTGAAAAGCAATATGATGTTAAAGATGATTATGCATTGTTAATCATGCTGACTTGGCATTATCAAAAGGGTGATTACTGTAGTTAACCACTGGGGGTGTTACACAATGTGACTAAGGAGTTAGTCGCGGGATCTTGTATTACGGAATGAGTAAAGAGACTTGCCGGTAATGAGATTGAACTAGGTATGGTGATACCGACAATCGAATCTCGGGCAAGTAACATACCGATAGACAAAGGGAACTACATACGAGATTAGCTGAATCCTTGACATCGACGTTCGACCGATAAAGTTCTTCATAGAATATGTAGGAACCAATATGGGCATCCAGGTCCCGCTATTGGTTATTGACCGTAGAGGTGTCTCGGTCATGTCTGCATAGTTCTCGAACCCGCAGGGTCTACACACTTAACGTTTGGTGATGATATAAGTATAGTTGAGTTGTTTTGGTGGTAACCGAAGGTTGTTCAGAGTCCCGGATGAGATCTCAGACATGACGAGGAACTCCAGAATGGTCCGGAGGTGAAGATTGATATATAGGACGAAGGGAATCGGAGTCCGAAAGTGTTCCAGGGGTACCGGGTTGTGACCAGGAGAACCGAAAGGGGTTTCGGGGGCCCCGACAAGTGTTGGGGGCCTCATGGGCCAAGGTGGGGGGGCACACCATCCCACTAAGGGGCTGTCCACCCCCCCTCACCCCATCCCACGATCACCAGAGGAGGTGGGGCATCCCCCTAGGGGCTACCTCCACCTGGCTTGGGGGGGCAAGCCACCCTAGGGTTTCCCTAGGGGCACCCCCATCTGTGGTGGCCGCCGCCCCCCTAAGGGGAAACCCTAGGGCACCCCCTCCTTCTCCCTTCCCCCTATATATAGAGGGGTAGAGGGAGGGCAGCCGCACCCCATCTATGCCACGGCGCTGCCCTCCCTCTCCCTCGTAGTCCTTCTTCTCCGTGAGGCTTGGCGAAGCCCTGCTGAGATTTCTCCACCACCACCGCCATCACGTCGTCATGCTGCCGGAGGACTCGAGCTACTACTTCACCATCGCTCACTGGATCGAGGAGGTCAAGGCGTCATCAAGCCGTACGTGTGTTGAACGCGGAGGTGCCGTCCGTTTGGCACTTGGATCGGGAGTTCGCGGGACGGATCTTCATTGGATCGCGAAGACGTTCAACTATATCAACCGCATTTCTTAACGCTTCCGCTTAGTGATCTACAAGGGTATGTAGATCCAATCTCTCCTCTCGTAGAATTTTCATCTCCTAGATTGATCTTGGTGAGCGTAGGAATTTTTTTTCTTTCCCATGCAACGTTCCCCAACAGTGGTATCAGAGCTAGGTCTATGCGTAATTGACATCACGAGTAGAACACAAAGGAGTTTGTGGGCGTTGATATTCAGATTGCTTCCTTCTTTAGTCTTTTCTTGATTCAGCGGTATTGTGGGATGAAGCGGCCCGGGCCAACTTCACATCCACGTACATGAGACCGGTTCCATCGACTGACATGCAACTTGTTGCATAAAGATGGTTGGCGGGTGTCTATCTGTCCCACCTTAGTTGAATCAGATTCGACAAAGGCGGTCCTTGTAGAAGGTTAAATAGCAACTTGCATATCACCGTTGTGGCTTTGCGTAGGTAAGAATCGTTCTTGCTAGATACCCATAGCAGCCACGTAAAACATGCAACAACAATTAGAGGACGTCTAACTTGTTTTTGCAGGGCATGTTGTGATATGATATGGCCAAAGACATGATGAGATATATTTGATGTATGAGATGATCATGTTTTGTATAGTTTATCATGACTTACATGTCGATGAATACGGCAACAGGTAGGAGCCATAGGGTTGTCTTTAATTATTGTATCACCTACGTGTCAATCATTAAGCGCTAAATGGTAGCAATAGTAGTAGAAGCATGGTTGGCGTGACAACCCCGATGGTGACACGATGATGGAGATCATGGTGTCATGCCGGTGACGATGGAGATCATGCCGGTGCTTTGGAGATGGAGATCAAAAGCACAAGATGATGGCCATATCATGTCACTTATGATTTGCATGTGATGTTAATCCTTTTATGCATCTTATTTTGCTTAGGACGACGGTAGCATTATAAGGTGATCCCTCACTAAAATTTCAAGATAAAATTGTGTTCTCCCGAAGTGTGCACCGTTGCGAAAGTTCGTCGTTTTGAAGCACCACGTGATGATCGGGTGTGATAGACTCTACGTTCGCATACAACGGGTGCAAGCCAGTTTTGCACATGCAGGACACTTGGGTTAAATTTGACGAGCTTAGCATATACAGACATGGCCTCGGAATACAAGAGACCGAAAGGTCGAACACGAGTCATATAGTAGATATGATCAACATGAAGATGTTCACCATTGAAACCACCTCATCTCACGTGATGATAGGACTTGGGTTGGTGAATTTGGATTGTGTTACACTCGGACAACCGGAGGGATGTTGATTTGAGTGGGAGTTCTTAGGTAATATGATTAATTGAACTCATTATCTTGAACAATAGTCTAAGTTATCTTTGCAAATTTATGTTCTAGATCAATGGCTCGCGCGGTAGCTCCCCTGAATTTCAATGCGTTCCTAGAGAAAGCTAAGCTGAAAGATGATGGAAGTAACTTTGTGGACTGGGCCCGTAATCTGAGGATTATCCTCACGGCTGTCCAAAAGGCTTATGTCCTTGATGCACCACTTGGTGCGCCACCCCCTCCAGCAACTGCGGACGCTGTGAACGCCTGGTAGTCGTGTGTTGACTACTCAATAGTTCAGTGCGACATGTTGTATGGCTTAGAGCCGTGACTTCAAAGGCGTTTTGAACGTCATGGAGCATATGAGATGTTCCAGGAGTTGAAGTTTATCTTTGAGAAGAATGCCCAGATCGAGAGGTATGAGACCTCCAATAAGTTCTATGCCTGCAAGATGGAGGAGAACGGGGCTGTCAATGAGCACATACTCAGAATGTCTGGGTACTACAACCGTCTGGCTGAGTTGGGAGTTGAGCTCCCGCCAGAGGCTATCACTGACAGAGTTCTTCAATCGCTACCACCTAGCTACAAGAGCTTTGTGTAGAATTATAATATGCAAGGGATGAAGAAGTCAGTCTCCGAGCTGTTCACGATGCTGAAAGTCGCTGAGTCAGACATCCAGAAGGAGCATCAAGTGTTGATGGTGAATAAAACCACTAGTTTCAAGAAAGGCAAGGGAAAGAAGGGAAACTTCAAGAAAGGTGGCAAAGCAGTTGCTCCTCCCGTGAAGAAACCCAAGGCTGGACCCAAGCCGTAGATTGAGTGCTTCTATTGCAAGGGAATTGGCCACTGGAAGCGGAACTGCCCCAAGTATCTGGCCGACAAGAAGGGGGCCAACGTCAACAACGGTATATATGATATACATGTTATTAATGTGTACCTTGCCAACTCTCGTTGTAGTGCCTGGGTATTTGATACCGGTTCGGTTGCTCACATTTGCAACTCAAAGCAGGAACTATGGAATAGACGGAGGCTGGCGAAGGAAAGTGATGATGCGCGTGGGAAATGTTTCCAAGGTTGATGTGATCGCCGTCGGCACGCTCGCTCTTCGATTACCATCGGGATTAGTGATGAACTTGAATAATTGTTATTTAGTGCCTGCGTTGAGCATGAACATTATATCTGGGTCTTGTTTAATGCGAGACGGTTACTCATTTAAATCAGAGAATAATGGTTGTTCTATTTATATGGGTAATATCTTTTATGGTCATGCACCCATTGTGAGCGGTTTATTCTTATTGAATCTCGATAGTGATGATACACATGTTCATAACATTGATGCCAAAAGATGTAGAGTTGATAATGATAGTACCACTTTCTTGTGGCACTGCCACTTAGGTCATATTGGCGATAAGCGCATGAAGAAACTCCATGCTGATGGACTTTTGGAGTCACTTGATTTTGAATCACTTGACACATGCGAACCATGCCTCATGGGCAAGATGACCAAAACCCCATTTTCTGGAACAATGGAACGGGCAAGTGACTTGTTGGAAATCATACATACTGATGTGTGCGGTCCGATGAGTGTTGACGCGCGCGGTGGATATCGTTATTTTCTCACCTTCACCGATGACTTGAATAGATATGGGTATATTTACTTAATGAAGCATAAGTCTGAAATGTTTGAAAAGTTCAAGCAATTTTAGAGCGAAGTTGAGAATCATCATAACAAGAAGATTAAATTCCTACGATCTGATCAAGGGGGAGAGTATCTGAGTTATGAGTTTGGCAATCACTTAAGACAATGTGGAATTGTTTCACAGTTGACGCCACCTGGAACACCATAGTGTAATGGTGTGTCCAAATGTTGTAACTGAACCTTATTGGATATGGTGCATTCTATGATGTCTCTTGCCGATCTGCCACTATCGTTTTGGGGTTGTGCGTTGGAGACAGCTGCATTCACTTTAAATAGGGCACCATCTAAGTCTGTGGAGACGACGCCGTATGAACTGTGGTTTGCTACTTCTTGAGCTTCCGTTGGTTTTTCCCTTGAAGAGGAAAGGGTGATGCAGCAAAGTAGAGATAAGTATTTCCTTGAGTTTGAGAACCAAGGTATCAATCCAGTAGGAGGTACAAGCAAGTCTCCAATCTATGCACCTGCACAAACAATCAAACACTTGCACCCAACGCGATAAAGGGGTTGTCAATCCCTTCACGGTCAATTGTAAGGATGAGATCTGATAGAGATGGATATAAAAGATTTCTAAAACGTAAAACAAAGTAAAAAAACTAAATTACAGCAAGGTATTTTGGGTTTTTTGGTTTATAGATCTGAAAATAGATGATGGAAAATAGACCCGGGGGCCATAGTTTCACTAGAGGGTTCTCTCTTGAAAGAAAACATACGATGGGTGAACAAATTACTGTCGAGCAATTGATAGAAAAGCGGAAAGTTATGATGATATCCAAGGCAATGATTATGAATAATTGAATATAGGCATCACGTACGTGTCAAGTAGACCGAAACGATTCTGCATCTACTACTATTACTCCACACATCGACCGCTATCCAGCATGCATCTAGAGTATTAAGTTCAAAAGAACGAAGTAATGCCTTAAGTAAGATGACATGATGTAGAGGGATAAACTCAAGCAATATGATGAAAACCCCATCTTTTTACCCTTGATGGCAACAATACAATACGTGCCTCGCTACCCCTACTATGTCACTGGGTGAGGACACCGCAAGATTGAACCCAAAACTAAGCACCTCTCCCATTGCAAGAAGAACCAATCTAGTTGGCCAAACCAAACCGATAATTCGAAGAGAAATACAAAGATATCAAATCATGCATGTAAGAATTCAAAGAAGATTCAAATAATATTCATAGATAATCTGATCATAAATCCACAATTCATCAGATCTTGACAAACACACTGCAAAAGAATATTACATCGGATAGATCTCCAAGAACATCGAGGAGAACATTGTATTGAAGATCAAAGAGAGAGAAGAAGCCATCTAGCTACTAGCTATGGACCCGTAGGTCTGAGGTAAACTACTCACGCTTCATCGGAAGGGCAATCGAGTTGATGTAGAAGCCCTCCATGATCGAATCCCCCTCCGGCAGGATGCCGGAAAAGGCCCCTAGATGGGATCTCACGGGTACAGAAGGTTACGGCGGCGGAAAAGTATTTTGGTGGACGCTGCTGGCCGTTTGGGAATATTTGTGAATTTATAGGCCAAGAATTAGGGTTGGAGGAGCTCCGAGGGGCCCAAAAGCCCTCAGGGCGCGCCCCTGAGGCTTGTGGCCGCCTCCGGACTCCTCTGACTTCATCTCCAAGTCCTACTGGTGTCTTCTGGTCCAAGAAAAATCATCGTGAAAGTTTTATTCCGTTTGGACTCCGTTTGATATTCCTTTTCTGTAAAACTCAAAAACAAGGAAAAAACAGAAACTGGCACTTGGCTCTAGGTTAATAGGTTAGTCCCAAAAATAATATAAAATAGCATATTAATGCATATAAAACATCCAAAACAGATAATATAATAGCATGGAACAAACAAAAATTATAGATACGTTGGAGACGTATCAAGCATCCCCAAGCTTAATTCTTACTCGTCCTCGAGTAGGTAATGATAAAAACGGATTTTTTGATGTGGAATGCTACCTAACATATTTATCCATCTAATTTTCTTTATTGTGGCATGAATATTCAGATCCATAAGATTCAAAACAAAAGTTTAATATTGACATAAAAACAATAATACTTCAAGCATACTAATAAAGCAATCATGTCTTCTCAAAATAACATGGCCAAAGAAAGTTATCCCTACAAAATCATATAGTCTGGCTATGCTCCATCTTCATCACACAAAGTATTAAATCATGCACAACCCCGATGACAAGCCAAACAATTGTTTCATACTTTTGATGTTCTCAAATTTTTTCAACTTTCACGCAATACATGAGCGTGAGCCATGGATATAGCACTATCACTACTGGAATCCACTTCTTTGCCGTCTGCTAATTCTTTGTCGTCCGCTTGCTGACGGCAAATAAGGTCTTTGCCGTCAGCCACAAGAAAACGGACGGCAAAGATGTGGCTGATGGCAAACAAAGTCTTTGCCATCAGCCTGTTCTTTGCCGTTCGCTGGCTGACGGCAAAGAATCTTTGCCGTCCGCTGGCTGACGGCAAAGAGGTGGGTGGGTCCAGTTATTGTTTAACCAACTCAAGCCCACCGGCCCCACCTCTTTGCCGTCCGCAAGCAGACGGCAAAGAAACTTTGCCGACCGTTGGCTGATGGCAAAGAGGCGGGTACGTTAACGGCCGTCCCGCCCCCCTCTCTTCTCTCCACTCTCTCATTCCTCCCCACCCACACCCGCGCCGCCGCCGCCGACCCCGTCTGCCGTAGCCGGCCACCCCGCCGCCCCGCACCCCTTCCCGACCTCCACCGCGGCCCCGCCGCCTCTTCCATGTCGGGCAGCCGCGCCGCGGCCGTCCCCGCCCCGTCCCGCCGCGGCCGTCCGGCCTCCCCCTCCACCGGGTCGTCGCGTCCTCCAGCGGCCGCCGCAGCCGTCCGTCCGCCCCCTCCACCAGGTGAGCTCCTCCCCTTTTTTTGTTTAATTAGTTTCTTTTTGTTTCTTTTAGTTTAGTTTCTGTTTTAGTTATAGTTATAGTTTAGTTTTAGTTTTAGTTTAGTTTATTTTAGATTAGTTTTAGTTTAGTTTAAGAAGAAGTAGAAGGAGGAGGGAGGAGGAGGAAACGAGGAGGGAGAAGAATAAAGAAGAAGAAGAAGAAGAGGAAAAAGGAAAGAAGAAGAAGAAGCATCCTCGCTCCCGTCTTCTTCTTCTTCTTCTTCGCCTCCCTCCTCCTCCTGCCTCCCTTCCCATCCTCCCCTCCTCTCCCTCTCCATTTCATTCGCCGCCTCCTCCTCCTCCCTCTTCTCTCCGCGCCGCCGACCCCTCCAGCCTAACCGTCCAAAAGGATACCCGCCCCGCCCCACCCCACCTCGGCACGACACCCCCCCCGCACCACCGACCCCCTGAACACACACACCCCCCGACCCGCACCCCCCCCAACTGACACCCTGACACCACACCCCGACCCACACCCGACCACGACCCCACCCTGACACCCTGACCCCGACACACACCCCAGCACAACACCCCGACCCCGACACCCCGACACCCTGACACCACACCCACCCCACCCCGACCCCGACCCCACCACCGCACACCTACACAACCCAACCCACCACCTACAACCACCACACCACCCTTACCCCCGACCCCCGACACCCTGACACACCCCGACCCACACCCCACCCCACCTGACACCCTGACCCCCGACCCCGACACGACACCCCCACCCCAACCTGCACACCCGACACCCTACACCCAACCCCGACCCCATATATATTTGTGTTGATCGGGTGTATTTTTATTATGTTCATGATTATGATACACTTAAATTATATACATATTATTATGTTCATGTCAGGTATCCAAATTTTTTATGTTGTACTAATTTCGTTTACTTTTTGTCATTGCAGGTGTTGACAGGATGGTGGGCAAGGGTCCAGAGCGCCCCGAGCCTCCTGCGAGCGCTACTGGGAGGGGTGGTTGCATTATTGCAGCGCAGCCCCTCCGAAGAGCGGTGCAGGATGGTATGCAGACAGCTGCGGCGGGCGCTTCTTCTACGGCTGGGAGAGGTCGGGGGAGGACGAAGAAGGCTGGTAGAGGTGGACGTGGCAGTGGGAGAGGTAGGAAGGCTGCTACGCCTTCCTCGCCGCCACCCTCAGCTGATTCACCCGACCACGGGAGTGCTCTGTCTTACGTGGACCCTCGGACTCCGGTCCATGAGCCTCCGGTCGCTGATCCTTCGCCCCACCAGACTCGGGTCGCCGACCCTTCGCCCCACGTGAGTCCGGTCCTAGAGTCTTCGTCCCAGAAGACTCCGGTCACGGGGTCTTCGTCCCAGAAGACTCCGGTCACGGGGTCTTCGTCCCAGGTCCCGGAGTCTTCGTCCCAGAAGACTCCGATCCCGGAGTCTTCTTCCCACGAGACTCCGGAGGCTAGTGGCTCGGAGGATGGTAGCGAGGACACCTTTTCAGAAGATAGCTACAGCGACGACGAGCTGGTTGAGAAGGGCAAGAGGGTCTACAAGCGTGGCTGTACAAAGCTCCCGCTCGTGCCGACGACCCCCGACCAGAGGTGGTTGATTGCACCTAAAGGGTTGAAGTAAGTGCATTTACTATTTTTTAACCTTTTGCCTTCATGTTCCTTCAAATTAATATCTAATGCGTTGGCCTTGTCATACTGCAGGGGCTGGGTACGCCCCCGTGGTTCCCGTAGGCCCAACCAGGTCCTTGGTGTGCTTTGCCGGCAGCACTTCCTTGGGTGGGTCACGTTGCCCGGTGAGGGTCAGGTTCCACAGCTAGCACTGACCTGGGAGCTGTACTCGGTTGCCCCGGCCCCGCCATAGGAGAGGGTCGACGGTGTCTTGTGCGAGACGGTGGCTGACATTGTGTTCCGTCCGTTTTGGGTAATTTCTCCTTTACGGAATTAAAAATCAACAGTACCTAGTGATTGTACTAATCAGTGTTGTCTTGTTTGATTGCAGACCTTCTACAGGGTTTTAGAGGGAGAGTAGGAGGCCGCGTGTATGGTTGTCGAAAACGAGTGCAAGCGCCTACTTCAGAACTTAAGGCATGAGGCTCGGGTGCAGGCCGTTCGAGACTACTACGCCTCGAAGGGTATTAGGAGGGGCAAGCAGAAGTGTCACGGCAAGTTTCTGAGTAAGGAGAAGTACATGCAGGTAATTACCTATTCTTAAGGCCTTGAACTTAGTTTTCTTGATTTGATTCGTAGGCGTAGCGCTGAAATTTCTCTTGACTCACTTAGGTGCCCCCGAGATGGTGTGTGGATAAGATGGACTGTTGGGAGGCGTTGGTGGATGCGTGGTGCTCTGCCCAATGGAAATTCGAACACCAAAGGGCCAAGGATAAGCGCGACAAAATGGAAGGTGTGCCACACCATCAAGGAAGCTCCAACCTATTTGAGTACGGGGATAACTGGGTATGTGGTTTGCTACATGATTCATGCAATTCATTCTTCATGCTAGATAGTTCATTTATGACATATTTAGCTCTAAAATGACATAATAACCTTAGATAGCTCTATAAAATGACTTAGTATGCTTTAGTCAGTTAAAAAATGGCATAACTACCTTCGATAGCTCAATAACGACCTAAACTAATCTTAGCTAGTTCATTCATGACATAATTAGCTCTAAAATGACATAATAACCTTAGATAGCTCTATAGAATGCCTAAATATGCTATAGTTAGCTCTAAAATGACATAATAACCTTGGATAGCTCAATAATGACATAATTAGCATACTTTGGTCAAAATGGCATAATAATCTTGGTTACCTCAAAAATGACCTAAACTTAGCTTATTTTCCTTGAAAATGACATAATAACCTTTCTTAGCTCCAAAATGACCTATTTACATAGTAATATCATTCTTCATGCTAGCTTGAGCCCTTAACTAATATTTTGTTCCTCTCTCTCAGGCGCATCACCACAAGAAGCCTGTGCCAGGTCTGTTCGACCTCTATGGCATGGCCCATATGGCCCCGTACAAGAAGGCCAAGCCATTCACGGAGTCTGACCTAGATGATCCACAGAACTTCACCAACAAGACCTCCCACCACAAGCTTGTGAAGTACAGACACGAGGGGAAGGCGAGGAAAGGGGAGGACTTTAACCCGAGCCAGGATCCTTTTGATACAGAGCTGGTGATGATATCTGGTGGCGGGAGGTCCCATGGCTCTCTAGCCATTGGTGATGGACTGATACGTTGTCCTAAGACTCTCCCGTAGATCAAGAAGCGCCTGAGTAGCTCTGATCCTGAGATAACGCCTCGTGCACGGCCCGCGGAGATCGCCATGGCGGTTAGTTATACGGACTCTCTCACTTTTCCTCCATTACATTGTGTGTGCGTCCGTCGATGATTACAATGCTAACGAGGAGTGGTGTGTTGCAGGCTATTGTTGAGAAAGAGAGATTGAAGATGAAGGAGCTTCTGGAGGAGGCAAAAAGGAAGGCACAAAGGGAGGCGGCGGAGAGGGAGAGGGAGATGGAGGAGAAGACGGCTAAGTTGTTGGAGGAGGAGAGGAACTGGAACGACAGCGCTAACCGGGCCCTATACGAGCTCATCGTGGTACGTTTCTCGTGCATATTAGCCCAATCATGCACGTAATGTTCGCATTACTATCTAATATGACTGACTCGTGACAACCAAATGTGCAGAGCTTGTGCGAGAAAAACGGTCAGGCCCCTCCGTCGATGCCCCAGATTGCTCCGGCGACCACGGTGAGTTTGATTTGAATGGTCGTTGCTTACTACTATTCACATTTCAGTTTGCGAACTTGCTAACGAGACATTATGGGAAATGATCTTTGGTGCAGCATGGCTCCCGACAAGCATCGACCACTCCTTCTGCCAATGCCGGAACCCCGACCGGTCCTTCACCTCCGTCTGGCACTGGCGCAGCCCCGACCATTCCTACATCTCCATGATAACGGTATTTTTCTTCTTAATTAGCATGTTTAGTCCATTTATGACATAATTTAGCCTATTTAGTCCACAAATGACATAATAAGATGAAGAAAATCAAGGAAGAGGAAGAAAAGAAGGAATAGGAAGAAAAGAAGAAGAAGAAGAAACTTCTTCTTCTTCTTCTTCTTCTTCTTCTTCTTCTTCTAGTCTTCTTCTTCTTCTTTTTTTCTTCTTCTTCTTCTTCTTCTTCTAGTTTTCTTCTTCTTCTTCTTATTCTTCTAGTTTTCTTCTTCTTCTTCTTCTCCAAAATGAAGTAAGCTCTAAGTTATATCTCATAATATGCTTAGTTAGGTCAAAAATGGCATAATTAGCTAGGTAAGCTCAAAAAATGCATTTTCTTCTATTTAGCCTATTTAGTCCATTATGACATAATTTATCCTTTTTAGTCCACAAATGACATAATAAGATGAAGAAAATCCAGGAAGAGGAAGAAAAAAGAAGGAATAGGAAGAAAAGAAGAAGAAGAAAAGAGAAGAGAAGAAGAAGAAGAAGAAGAGAACTTCTTCTTCTTCTGTTCTCTTCTTCTCTTCTAGTCTTCTTCTTCTTCTTCTTCTTCTTCTAGTTTTCTTCTTCTATCCAAAATGAAGTTAGCTCTAAGTTATATCAAAAAAGGCATAATATGCTTAGTTCACTAAAAAATGCACAATTAGCTAGGTTAGCTCCATTTTACCTAAGTATGCTTACTTCTTCTTCTTCTTCATTTTCTTCTTCTTCTTCTGATTCTAGTCTTCTTCTTCTAACTTTCTTGTTTCCATTTTGCAGATTTAATTCACTATATGGAAGCTTGCATGGATGCATGGAGTGCTTGTTTCCCTTATCTTTTTTTCGTTTGTATCGATGAAAAATGTGGAACTTGTTATATGGATGCATGGAACAATGTGTTGGATGAACATTGTGATATGTAATATGTATATATGGATGGAACTATGTTTCTTATGTATATATGTATGTTGTCATGGATGGAGATAGATATGTATATGTATATCTGTGTGTGCCTGTGAAAAATATATATATATATATATATATATGTATATCTGTGTTTGAAACCCTGTCAAATTAAATGGATTCAAATAAAAACAGGGGATACATAGCCTCTTTGCCGTCTGCTAGCGGACGGCAAAGAGCTTTGCCGTCCGCTAGCAGACGGCAAAGAGGACACGTGGCAGCTACCTGTGAAACCTGGGAACACTGGCTGCCTATTTGGTCACTTTGCCGTCTGCCAGCGGACGGCAAAGATTCAAATCACTTTGCCGTCTGCCAGCGGATGGCATAGTTGGCCACGTGGCAGCTTCCCAGTACTACCTAGCTGAGCTATTTGTCGTATGTCAGCGGACGGCAAAGAGCTTTGACTCTTTGCCGTCCGCTGGCAGACGGCAAAGAGCGCCATTAACCCCCTAACGGCTCTCACACCACCGCACTGCCGTCCGTTGTCTTTGCCGTCTGCTGGCCTCGGATGGCGGACGGCACAATCCTTTGCCGTCCGTTTCCAGGAAGCAGACGGCAAAGAAGGCCTTTGCTGGCACGTGTTCAGCCGGAAAGTTTGCCGTCTGCTGGCGGACGGCAAAGATGTTTGCCGTCCGTGATCCATGCCTTTGCCGTCCGCCATGGCGGACGGCAAAGAAGCTGATTCCAGTAGTGTATAGGTGGAATAGAATATGGTGGTTGTGGAGAAGACAAAAAGAAGAAGATAGTCTCACATCAACTAGGCGTGTCAATGGGCTATGAATATGCCCATTAATAGATATCGATGTGAGTGAGTAGGGATTGCCATGCAACGGATGCACTAGAGCTATAAGTGTATGAAAGCTCAAAAACAAACTAAGTGGGTGTGCATCCAACTCGTTTGCTCAGGAAGACCTAGGGCAATTTTGAGGAAGCCCATCATTGGAATATACAAGCCAAGTTCTATAACGAAAAATTCCCACTAGTATATGAAAGTGACAACATAGGAGACTCTCTATCATGAAGATCATGGTGCTACTTTGAAGCACAAGTGTGGTAAAAGCATAGTAGCATTGCCCCTTCTCTCTTTTCTCTCTTTTTTTTTGATTGGGCTTCTTTTGGCCTCTTTTATTTTTTGTAAACTCCGGAGACTCATCCCAACTTGTGAGGGAATCATAGCTTCCATCATCCTTTCCTCACATGGGACAATGCTCTAATAATGATGATCATCACACTTTTATTTACTTACAACTCGATTCTAGAACAAAATATGACTCTATATGAATGCCTCCGGCGGTGTACCGGGATGTGCAATGATCAAGAGTGACATGTATAAAAAATATGAACGGTGGCCTTGCCACAAATACTATGCCAACTACATGATCATGCAAAGCAATATCACAATGATGAAGCGTGTCATAATAAACGGAATGGTGGAAGTTGCATGGCAATATATCTCGGAATGGCTATGGAAATGCCATAATAGGTAGGTATGGTGGCTGTTTTTAGGAAGGTATATGGTGGGTTTAATGCACCGGCGAGAATTGCGTGGTACTAGAGAGGCTAGCAATGGTGGAAGGGTGAGAGTGCGTATAATCCATGGACTCAACATTAGTCATAAAGAACTCACATACTTATTGCAAAAGTCTATTAGCTATCGAAACAAAGTACTACACGCATGCTCCTAGGGGGATAGATTGGTAGGAAAAGACCATCGCTCGTCCCTGACCGCCACTCATAAGGAAGACAATCAATAAATAAATCATGCTCTGACTTCATCACATAACGGTTCACCATACGTGCATGCTACGGGAATGTCAAACTTTAACACAAGTATTTCTACCAATCCACAATTACTCACTAGCATGACTCTAATATCGCCATCTTTATATCTCAAAACAAATGCAAGGAATCAAACTTCTCATAGTATTCAACGCTCTTTATATGAAAGTTTTTATTATATCCCTCTTGGATGCCAATCATATTAGGACTAAATTCATAACCTAAGAAAATTACCATGTTGTTTAGAGACTCTTAAAATAATATAAGAGAAGCATGAGAGTTCAACAATTTCTATAAAATAAAGCCACCGCCATGCTCTAAAAAGATATAAGTGAAGCACTAGAGCAAATTGCCTAGCTCAAAAAATATAAGTGAAGCACATAGAGTATTCTAATAAATAACCATTCATGCATGACCCTCTCAAAAGGTGTGTACAGCAAGGATGATTGTGGCAAACTAAAAAGCAAAGAATCATATCATACAAGACGCTCCAAGAAAAACACATATCATGTGGTGAATAAAAATATAGCCTCAAGTAAATTTACCGATGGATTGAAGACGAAAGAGGGGATGCCATCCGGGGCATCCCCAAGCTTAGATGCTTGGTTGTCCTTGAATATTACCTTGGGGGTGCCTTGGGCATCCACAAGCTTAGCCTCTTGCCACTCCTTATTCCATAGTCCATCAAATCTTTACCCAAAACTTGAAAACTTCACAACACAAAACTCAACAGAAAACTCATGAGATCCGTTAGTATAAGAAAATAAATCACCACTTTTTGGTACTGTTGTGAACTCATTATTTATTTATATTGGTGTAATATCTACTGTATTCCAACTTTTCCATGGTTCATACCCCCCGATACTACCCATAGATTCATCAAAATATGCAAACAACACATAGAAAACAGAATCTGTCAAAAACAGAACAGTCTGTGAAGATCCGAATATTTCATATACTTCTGTAACTCCAAAAATTCTTAAAAATTAGGACAACATAGGAAATTTGTATATAAATCTTTTTTAAAACATTCAGAGTTTTTTGTCGCTTCTGTGAATTATTAAAATTCTCCAACTGGACGCAAAAGTTTCTGTTTTTCAGCAGGATCAAATCAACTATCACCGTAAGCCATCCCAAAGGTTTACTTGGCTCAAACATTAATTAAAACATCAAAACACAATTAATACAGAGGTAATAATGTGTATTCTCATATAAACAGAAAATAAAAATATTGGGTTGTCTCCCAACAAGCGCTTTTCTTTAAAGCCTTTTAGCTAGGCATTGAGATTTCGATGATGCTCACATGAAAGATAGCAATTGAAACACAAAGAGAGCATCATATAGCATGTGAAAAAAAAGTTTAAGTCTAACTTACTTCTGATGCATAGGCATTTTATAAGCAAACAAATTATCAAGACAAGCAAAAACTAGCATATGCAAGGAAGAAAAAGAAACAATAGCAATCTCAACATAACGAGAGGTAATTTAGTGACATGGAAATTTCTACAACTATATTTCCCTCTCTCATAATAATTACATCTGGGATCATATTCAAATTCAACAATATAGCTACCACATAACATATTCTCTACATGATCCACATGCATGCAAAGTTGACACTCTTCCAAAATAGTGGGATTATCATCCAATAAAGTCATGACCTCTCCAAGCCCACTTTTATCAAAAAATTCATAAGATTGATCATTCTCCAAGGTAGTGGGATCATTATTACCTAGAGTTGACACTCTTCCAAACCCACTTTCAATATTATCGCAAACATATTCATCATGAGGCTTATAGTTTTTTCAAGATCATAAGAAAAATCACCCCAATCATGATCATTGCAATAAGTAGTGGACATGGCAAAATTAGCATCCCCAAGCTTGGGGTTGTGCATATTATTAGCACAATTGACATTAATAGAATTTATAATAACATCATTGCAATCATGCTTTTCTTTCAAGGAGTTATCGTGAATTACTTCATAAATTTCTTCTTTTAACACTTCATCACAATTTTTAGATTCATGAATTTCAAGCAAAACTTCATAAAGATAATCTAGTGCACTCAACTCACTAGCAATAGGTTCATCATAATTGGATCTCTTAAAAAGATTAGCAAGTGGATGAGGATCCATAAACTTTTTGCTTTCTGATTTTCAATAAATACACAATTATTCCAAGCAAACAAGCAAACAAACCTAGTAAGACATAGAGACAAACGGAAACAAGGCAAATAAAAAGGCAAATATTTTTGTGGTTTTCTGAAAATGTTTTAGAAGTGGGGGAGAGGAAACCAGAGGCAAATGGCGAATAATGTAATGCAAGAGATGAGGGTTTACGGTGGGTACTTGGTAGGCTTGATGTAGAACCTCCCTGGCAACGGCGCCAGAAATTCTTCCTGCTTCTTCTTGAGCTTGCGTTGGTTTTTCCCTTGAAGAGGAAAGGGTGATGCAGCAAAGTAGAGGTAAGTATTTCCCTCAGTTTGAGAACCAAGGTATCAATCCAGTAGAAGGTACAAGCAAGTCTCCAATCTATGCAACTGCACAAACAATCAAACACTTGCACCCAACGCGATAAAGGTGTTGTCAATCCCTTCACGGTCAATTGCAAGGATGAGATCTGATAGAGATGGATATAAAAGATTTCTAAAACGTAAAACAAAGTAAAAACAAATAAATTGCAGCAAGGTATTTTTGGGTTTTTTGGTTTATAGATTTGAAAATAGATGATGGAAAATAGACACTGGGCCATAGGTTTCACTAGAGGCTTCTCTCTTGAAAGAAAACATACGGTGGGTGAACAAATTACTGTCGAGCAATTGATAGAAAAGCGCAAAGTTATGATGATATCCAAGGCAATGATTATGAATATAGGCATCACGTCCGTGTCAAGTAGACTGAAATGATTCTGCATCTACTACTATTACTCCACACATCGACTGCTATCCAGCATGCATCTAGAGTATTAAGTTCAAAAGAACGGAGTAACGCCTTAAGTAAGATGACATGATGTAGAGGGATAAACTCAAGCAATTTGATGAAAACCCCCATCTTTTTACCCTTGATGGCAATAATACAATACTGATAACCCACAAGTATAGGGGATCGCAACAGTTTTTGAGGGTAGAGTATTCAACCCAAATTTATTGATTCGACACAAGGGGAGCCAAAGAATATTTGCAAGTATTAGCAGCTGAGTTGTCAATTCAACCACACCTGGAGATTAATTATCTGCGGCAAAGTGATCAGTAGCAAAGTAGTATGATAGTTTGATAGTAGTAGCAACAACAATAGTAACGGTAACAGTGATATCAATGATTTTGTAGCAAGTGCAATAGTAACAGCAGCAGTAGTAACTCAGCAAGATCAATATGTAGGAAAATCGTAGGCATTGGATCGGTGATTTTTTTGATGATATTCATCATGTGACAGTTATAACCTAGGGCGATACGGCACTAGCTCCAGTTCATAAATATAATGTAGGCATGTATTCCGTAAATAGTCATACGTGCTTATGGAAAGAACTTGCATGACATCTTTTGTCCTACCCTCCCGTGGCAGCGGGGTCCTACTGGAAACTAAGGGATATTAAGGCCTCCTTTTAATAGAGAACTGGAACAAAGCATTAACACACGGTGAATACATGAACTCCTCAAACTACGGTCATCACCGGGAAGTGTCCCGACTATTGTCACTCCGGGGTTGCCAGATCATAACATGTAGTAGGTGACTATAACTTGCAAGATCGGATCTAGAACATAGATATAATGGTGATAACATAAACGGTTCAGATCTGAATTCATGGCACCCGGGCCCAAAGTGTCAAGCATTAAGCATAGCAAAGTCATATCAACATCAATCTCAGAACATAATGGATACTAGGGATCAAGCCCTAACAAAACTAACTCGATTACATGATGAATCTCATCCAACTCCTCACCGACCAGCGAGCCTACGAAGGAATTACTCACTCCCAGTGGAGAGCATCATGGAATTGGTGATGGAGGAGGGTTGGTGATGACGAATACCGAAGACACCCCTCTCTGGAGCCCCAAACGGGCTCCAGATCTGGCCTCCCGATGAAGAACAGGAGGTGGCGGCGGCTCCGTCTCGTGAAACGCGATAATTCTTCCTCTCTGATTTTTTTCTAGAAAAATGTGATTTTATAGCGTCGGTTTCAGGGTCTGCGGGGCCACCGGGCGGGGACAACCCACCTGGGCGCGCCTGGAGGGGGAGCGCGCCCTGGTGGGTTGTGCCCACCCAGGTGCCCCCCTCCGGTGGTTCTTGGCTCCAGTATTTTTCTTTATTCATATAAAAAATCCTTGCAAAGTTTCGTTCCAATCCGAGAACTTTTATTTCTGCACAAAAACAACACCATGGTAGTTCTGTTGAAAATAGCGTCAGTCCGTGTTAGTTTCATTCAAATCATGCAAATTAGAGTCCAAAACAAGAGGAAAAGCGTTAGGAAAAGTAGATACGACGGAGATGTATCAAATACGTGCCTCGCTACCCCTACTATGTCACTGGGTGAGGACACCGCAAGATTGAACCCAATACTAAGCACCTCTCCCATTGCAAGAAGAACCAATCTAGTTGGCCAAACCAAACCGATAATTCGAAGAGAAATACAAAGATATCAAATCATGCATATAAAAATTCAGAGAAGATTCAAATAATATTCATAGATAATCTGATCATAAATCCACAATTCATCGGATCTCGACAAACACACGGCAAAAGAATATTACATCGGATAGATCTCCAAGAACATCGAGGAGAACATTGTATTGAAGATCAAAGAAAGAGAAGAAGCCATCTAGCTACTAGCTATGGACCCGTAGGTTTGAGATAAATTACTCATGCTTCATCAGAAGGACAATAGAGTTGATGTAGAAGCCCTCCGTGATCGAATCCCTCTCCGGCAAGATGCCGGAAAAGGCCCCTAGATGGGATCTCACGGGTACAGAAGGTTACGGCGGCAGAAAAGTATTTTGGTGGACGCTTCTGGTCTTTTGGGAATATTGTTAATTTATAGGCCAAGAATTAGGGTTGGAGGAGCTCCGAGGGGCCCACAAGCCCTCAGGGCGCCCCCCCCTAGGGCGCGCCCCTGAGGCTTGTGGCTGCCTCGGGACTCCTCTGACTTCATCTCCAAGTCCTACTGGTGTCTTCTGGTCCAAGAAAAATCATCGCAAAAGTTTTATTCCGTTTGGACTCCGTTTGATATTCCTTTTCTGTAAAACTCAAAAACAAGGAAAAAAACAGAAACTGGCACTGGGCTCTAGGTTAATAGGTTAGTCCCAAAAATAATATAAAATAGCATATTAATGCATATAAAACATCCAAAACAGATAATATAATAGCATGGAACAATAAAAAATTATAGATACATTGGAGACGTATCATGGTTTGGCAAGAAGCCTAAGTTGTCGTTTCTTAAGGTTTGGGGATGCGATGCTTATTTCAAAAGGCTTCAGCCAGAAAAGCTCGAACCCAAAGCGGACAAATGCGTCTTCATAGGATACCCAAAAGAGACGGTTGGGTATACCTTCTATCTCAGATCCGAAGGCAAAGTGTTTGTTGCTAAGAATGGGTCCTTTCTCGAGAAAGAGTTTCTCTCGAAAGAATTGAGTGGGAGGAAGATAGAACTTGATGAGGTTGTTGAACCTTCACTTCAACCAGAGAGTAGCACAATGCAGAAAGATGTTTCTGTGGCACCTACGCCAGTTGAGGAGGAAGCTAATGATAGTGATCATGAAGTTTTGGATCAAGTTACTGTCGAACCTCGAAGGTCGACAAAGGTACGTACTGCTCCTGAGTGGTACGGTAACCCTGTCTTAGAGGTCATGTTGTTGGATAACAATGAACCTACGAGCTATGGAGGAGTGATGGTGGGCCCGGATTCCGACAAATGGTTAGAGGCCATGAAATCCGAGATGGGATCCATGTATGAAAACAAAGTATGGACTTTGGAAGTATTACCTGAAGGGCGAAAGGCCATTCAGAATAAAGTGATCTTCAAGAAGAAGACGGGCGTGGACGGTAATATCACCATCTATAAAGCTCGACTTGTGGCAAAGGAGTTTTCACAATTTCAAGGAGTTGACTACGATGAGACTTCCTCACCCGTAGCGATGCTTAAGTCCGTCAGAATCATGTTGGCAATAGCTGCATTTTTCGATTATGAAATATGGTAGATGGATGTCAAAACAGCGTTCCTTAACGGTTTCCTTAAGGAAGAGTTGTATATGATGCAAACAGAAGGTTTTGTCGATCCAGAGAATGCTGACAAAGTGTGCAAACTCCAGCGATCCATTTATGGACTGGTGCAAGCATCTCGAAGTTGGAATCTTCGCTTTGATGAGGTGATCAAAGCGTTTGGGTTTATACAAGTTTTTGAAGAATCTTGTATTTACAAGAAAGTGAGTGGGAGCTCTATAGCGTTTCTGATATTATATGTGGATGACATATTGCTGATTGGAAACAATATATAACTTTTGGAAAACGTGAAGGAATATTTGAACAAGAGTTTTTCAATGAAGGACCTAGGAGAAGCTGCTTTCATATTAGGCATCAATATCTATAGAGATAGATCGAGACGCTTAATAGGACTTTCACAAAGCACATACCTTGATAAAGTTTTGAAGAAGTTCAAAATGGATCAGTCCAAGAAGGGGTTCTTGCCTGTTTTGCAAGGTGTGAAGTTGAGTAAGACTCAATGCCCAGCGACTACAGAGGATAGAGAAAAGATGAGTGTCATCCCCTATGCTTCTACCATAGGCTCTATTGTGTATGCGATGCTTTGCACAAGACCAGATGTCAGCCTTGCCATAAGTATGGCCAGAAGGTTTCAAAGTAATCTAGGAATGGAGTACTGGACAGCGGTCAAGAATATCCTTAAGTACCTGAAAGGGACTAAGGAAATGTTTCTTGTTTATGGAGGTGATCAAGAGCTTGTCGTAAAGGGTTACGTCGATGCAAGCTTTGACACTGATCCGGATGACTCTAAGTCTCAAACTGGATACGTATATGTTCTGACTGGGGGAGCGGTAAGCTGGTGCAGTTCCAAGCAAAGTGTGGTAGCTGATTCTACATGCGAAGCGGAGTACATAGCTGCCTCAGAGGCAGCAAAGGAAGGTGTCTGGATGAAGCAGTTCATGACGGGTCTTGGAGTTGTGTCTAGTGTACTGAACCCAATGACTCTGTAATGTGATATCACTGGTGCCATTGCTCTAGCCAAGGAACCAAGGTTTCACAAGAGGACCACACACATAAAGTACCGCTTCAACTCCATCCGCGATGCAATCAAGGAGGAGGACATAAACATTTGCAAAGTACATACGGATCTGAATGTTGCAGATTCATTGACTAAACCTCTTCCACGGGCAAAACATGATCAACACCAGAACTCTATGGGTGTTAGATTCATTACCATGCAATACTAGATTATTGTCTCTAGTGCAAGTGGGAGACTGTTGGAAATATGCCCTAGAGGCAATAATAAAGTGGTTATTATTATATTTCCTTGTTCGCGATAATCGTTTATTATCCATGCTATAATTGTATTAACCAGAAACTCAAATACATGTGTGGATACATATACAACAACATGTCCCTAGTAATCCTCTACCGGACTAGCTCATTGATCAAAGATGGCTATAGTTTCCTAGCCATAGACATGAGTTGTCATTTGATAACGAGATCACATCATTGGGATAATGATGTGATGGACAAGACCCAAACCATAAACGTAGCATATGATCGTATCAAGTTTATTGCTATCGTTTTCTGCATGTCAAGTATATGTTCCTGTGACCATGAGATCATGCAACTCACTGACACCGGAGGAGTGCCTTGTGTGTACCAAACATCGCAACGTAGTTGGGTGACTATAAGGGTGCTCTACAGGTGTCTTCGAGGGTGTCTGTTGAGTTGGCATGGATCAAGACTGGGATTTGTCACTCCGTATGACGGAGAGGTATCTCTGTGCCCTCTCGGTAATACAACATCACAAGAAGCTTGCAAGCAATGTCACTAAGGAGTTAGTCGCGGGATCTTGTATTACGAAACGAGTAAAGAGACTTGCCGGTAATGAGATTGAACTAGGTACGGTGATACCGACATTCGAATCTCGGGCAAGTAACATACCGATAGACAAAAGGAACTACATACGGGATTAGCTGAATCCTTGACATCGAGGTTTGACCGATAAAGATCTTCATAGAATATGTAGGAACCAATATGGGAATCCAGGCCCCGCTATTGGTTATTGACCATAGAGGTGTCTCGGTCATGTCTGCATACTTCTCGAACCCGCAGGGTCTACACACTTAACGTTTGGTGACGATATAAGTATAGTTGAGTTGTTTTGGTGGTAACCGAAGGTTGTTCGGAGTCCCGGATGAGATCCCGGACATGACGAGGAACTCCAGAATGGTCCGGAGGTGAAAATCGATATATAGGACGAAGGGAATCGGAGTCCAGAAGTGTTCCAGGGGTACCGGGTTGTGACCAGGAGAACCGAAAGGGGTTTCAGGGGCCTCGACAAGTGTTGGGGGGCTCATGGGCGATGGGGAGGGAGCACACCAGCCCACTAAGGGGTTGTGTTCCCCCCTCACCCCATCCCACGATCACCAGAGGAGGTGGGGCGCCCCCTAGGGCTGCCTCCACCTGGCTTGGGGGCAAGCCACCCTAGGGTTTCCCTAGGGGCGCCCCCATCTGTGGTGGCCGCCACCCTGCCTAGGGGAAACCCTAGGGTGCTCCCTCCTCCTTCCTTCCCCCTATATATAGAGGGGTAGAGGGAGGGCAGCCGCACCCCATCTATGCCACGGCACTGCCCTCCCTCTCCCTCATAGTCCTTCTTCTCCGTGAGGCTTGGCGAAGCCCTGCTGAGATTTCTCCACCACCGCCGCCATCACGCTGTCGTGCTGCCGGAGGACTCGAGCTACTACTTCACCATCGCTCGCTGGATCGAGGAGGTGAAGGTGTCATCAAGCCATACGTGTGTTGAACGCGGAGGTGCCGTCCGTTCGGCACTTGGATCGGGAGTTCACGATGCGGATCATGATTGGATTGCGAAGACGTTCGACTACATCAACCGCTTTTATTAGCGCTTCCGCTTAGCGATCTACAAGGGTATGTAGATCCAATCTCTCCTCTCATGGATGGTCATCTCCTAGATTGATCTTTGTGAGTGTAGGAAATTGTTTTGTTTCCCATGCAACGTTCCCCAACACTTTGATCTTCAATACAATGTTCTCCTCGATGTTCTTGGAGATCTATTCGAAGTAATCTTCTTTTGCGGTGCATTTGTTGAGATCCGATTAATTGTGGATTAATGATCAGATTATCTATGAATATTATTTGAGTCTTCTGTGAGCTCTTTTATGCATGATTAAGATAGCTTTGTATTTCTCTCCGATCTATTGATTTCGTTTGGCCAACTAGATTGATTTTTCTTGCAATGGGAGAGGTGCTTTGTAGTGGGTTCAATCTTGCGATGCTCATACCCAATGACAGAAGGGGACATAACATGTATTTCTATTGTTGCGACTAAGGATAAAAAGGTGGGGTTTATTCATATTTATTGGATCTATCCCTCTACATCATGTCATCTTGCTCAAGGCGTTACTCCATTCTTGTCAACTTAATACACTAGATGCATGCTAGATAGCGGTCGATGTGTGGAGTAATAGTAGTAGATGCAGGCAGGAGACGGTCTACTTGTCACGGACGTGATGCCTATATTCACGATCATTGCCTTAGATATCGTCATAACTTTGCGCTTTTCTATCAATTGCTCAACAGTAATTTGTTTACCCACCGTATGCTTTCTTTCAAGAGAGAAGCCTTTAGCTTTGTATTTCTCTCCAATCTATTGATTTGGTTTGGCCAACTAGATTGATTTTTTTTGCAATGGGAGAGGTGCTTTGTAGTGGGTTCAATCTTGCGGTGCTCATACCCAGTGACGGAAGGGGAGATGACACGTATTTTTATTGTTGCCACTAAGGATAGAAAGGTGGGGTTTATTCATATTGATTGGATCTATCCCTCTACATCATGTCATCTTGCTTAAGGCGTTACTCCGTTCTTGTCAACTTAATACACTAGATGCATGATGGATACCGTCGATGTGTGGAGTAATGGTAGTAGATGCAGGCAAGAGTCAGTCTACTTGTCACGGATATGATGCCTATATTCATGATCATTGCCTTATATATCGTCATAACTTTGCGCTTTTCAATCAATTGCTCAACAGTAATTTGTGTACCCACCGTATGCTTTCTTTCAAGAGAGAAGCCTCTAGTGAAAACTATGGCCCCCGGGTTTATTTTTATCATATTATTTTCAGATCTATAAAATCAAAAACACAAAAATAACTTGCTGCAATTTATTTACCTTTACTTTGTTTTGCACTTTTACTTATCTTTTATACCTATCTCTATCAGATCTCATCCTTGCAAGTAACCGTGAAGGGATTGACTACCCCTTTTTCGCGTTGGGTGCAAGTATTTGTTTGTTTGTGTAGGTGCAATCATTGGAGACTTGTGTGTTACTCCTACTGGATTGATACATTGGTTCTTAACTGAGGGAAATACTTATCTCTACTTTGCTGCATCACCCTTTTCTCTTCAAGGGAGAAACCAACGCAAGCTCAAGAAGTAGCACGAAGAATTTCTGGCGTCATTGCCAGGGAGGATCTACATCAAGCCTACCAAGTACCTATCATAAAATCTCATCTCTTGCACTTACATTATTCGCCATTTACCTCTCGTTTTCCTCTCCCCCACTTCAAAAACGTTTTCAGAAAAGCACAAAAATATTTGCCTTCTTTCGTTTGCCTTTATGTCTTACTTGGTTTGTTTGCTTGTTCGCTTGGTATAATTGTATGTTTATTGAAAATCAGAAAACCAAAAGCTTATGGATCCTCATCCACTTGCTAATCTTTTTAAAAGATCCAATTACGATGAACCAATTGCTAGTGAGTTGAGTGCACTAGATTATTTTTATGAAATTTTGCTCGAAATTCGTGAATCTGAAAATTGTGATGAAGTGCTAAAAGGGGAAACTTATGAGGTGATTCACGATAGCTCCTTGAATGAAAAGCATGATTGCAATGGTGTTATTGTAAATTCTATTAACGTCAATTGTGTTAATAATATGCAAAACCCCAAGCTTGGAGATGCTAATTTTGCTATGTCCACTACTTATTGAAATGATCATGATTGGGGTGATAATGCTTCTTATGATCTTGAAAATTTATTTAAGCCTCATGATGAATATGAAATTGCTAATAATGTTTGCAGTAATATTGAAAGTGGGTTTGGAAGAGTGTCAACTTTAGAAAAAAGGAATCCCACATATTTGGAGAGTTTCAAATCTTATGAAATTATTGATAAAAGTGGGTTTGGAGACATCATGACTTTATTTGATGATAATCCCACTATTTTGGAAGAGTGTCAACTTTGCATGTATGTGGATCATGTAGAGAATATGTTATGTGATAACTATATTTTTGAATTTGAATATGATCCCACATGTAATTATTATGAGAGAGGGAAATATGGTTGTAGAAATTTTCATTTACTAAATTACCTCTCTTCATGTTGAGATTGTCAATGTTTTATTCCTCTCCTTTGCATATGCTAAATATTTCTTGTCTTGATAATATGTTTGCTTATAAAATGCCTATGCATAGGAAGTATGTTAGAATTAAACTTGTTTTTCACATGCTATTTGATGCTCTCTTTGTGCTACAATTCTTGCCTTTCATGCGAGCATCATTAAAATTATCAATGCCTAGCTAAAAGCTTTAAAGAAAAGCACTTGTTGGGAGACAACCCAATATTTTTTCCTTTCTATTTTTACGAGTTTATGCAATTATACTTCTGTTATGATTGTGTTTAAGAGTTTTAATTAGTGTTTGTGCCAAGTAGAGCGTTTGGGATAATCTATGGTGATAGTTGATTTGATTTTGCTGAAATACAGAAACTTTTGCGCCCAGTTCTGGAATTTTGAAAATTCACATAAACATGCTTTTGATCTGAATTTTTTACACAAGATTGATATACAAATTGCCCAGGTCATCCTAATTTTTCAGAATTTTTACAGTTCGGAAGTATGAGTAATATTCAGGTCTTTATAGATTGTTCTGTTTTTTACAGATTCTGTTTTGTATGCATTGTTCTCTTGTTTTGATGAATCTATGGGTAGTATCGGGGCGTATGAACCATGGTGAAGTTAGAATACAGTAGATTGTCTACAACAGTACCTAAAGTGGTGATTTGCTTTTATTATACTAACGGATCTCACGAGTTTTCTGTTGAGTTTTGTGTTGTGAAGTTTTCTAGCTTTGGATGAAGTTTTGATGGACTAAGGAATAAAGAGTGGCAAGATCATAAGCTTGGGGATGCCCAAGGCACCCCAAGGTAATATTCAAGGACAACCAAGCATCTAAGCTTGGGGATGCCCCAGATGGCATCCCCTCTTTTATCTACAATCAATCGGTAAATTACTTGAGGCTATATTTTTATTCACTGCATGATATGTGTTTTGCTTGGAGCGTCTTGTATTATGTGAGTCTTTGATTTATTTGCTTTTTAGTATGCCACAATCATCCTTTTTGTACACACCTTTGGAGAGGGACACACATTAATCGTGAATTTATTAGAATACTCTATGTGCTTCACTTATATCTTTTGAGCTAGGCAGTTGCTCTAGTGCTTCACTTATATCTTTTAGAGCACGACGGTGGTTATATTTTGAAGAAATTGATGAACTCTTATGCTTCACTTATATTATTTTGAGAGTCTTATAAATAGTATGGCAATTTGCTTAGGTTATGAATTTGGTCCTAATATGATGGGTATTTAAGAGGGATATAATAAAAAACTTTCATGAAGATCATTGAATATATGAGAAGTTTGATTCCTTGCATTTGTTTTTAGATATAAAGATGGTGATATTAGAGTCATGCTAGTTAGTAATTGTGGTTTAGTAAGAATACTTGTGTTAAGGTTTGTGATTCCCGAAGCATTCACGTATGGTCTCTCGTTATGCGATGAAATTGGAGCATAATTTATTATTGATTGTCTTCCTTATGAGTTGTGGTCGGGGACGAGCGATGGTCTTTAGCTCAAGACTTAAGTTTGCAAAATCTTCAGATCGCGTCCGATTGTAAATAGGTTGTAAACCATATCCGTGTGGGTGTTGGCGGGATTTATGGTAGTATCATTAGAGAGATTTTAGTAACTGTCAAGGTTTTCAATTCCGGTAGTTTTACTTTTGAACCTAGAGCTTTCAATTTCGAAGCTCGTAGATTGGATAGGTCTGGTGTTAGCCTTCCTCAAGGGCGACATCTATGGTTGGGAACTCCCAGTGAACCCATAGATTTTCCTGTAAACATTGTTATCAATGAATAAAGCCTAGCTTTTGTTGCTTAAAAAAGGTTCCAAAAACAACAACAAAAATAAAAGGTAATAAGGATAGTTCTTCCCCGAATATCTAAGAGGTGTGAAGTTCTTAAGAGATAGTCTTCCCCAACTTCAAAGAACTAGATGACACCCCGTGCGTTGCCGCGGAACTATTAACAAATAATGTGATGTTTAAAAACATTAGAAAGTTTATGAAACATAGTATAATTTCATGACAAATAATTTTCTCTGAAAGAAATATTGTTTAGAGTAAGCATCTAAGAAAAAGTTGATGAAAAGCTAAAAATGAGTGTGAGTTCGTTCTGTTAATTTATTACATTGACTATATATCAGCGAGGTGTCATGAGATGAAAACTATGTTGAGTAGAGATAGTGGAGATATCTCAACCCTTGGCTAAACCTAAAATAATGATGACAACTACAGATGTTCATTAATTAAAAAAATGCGAGTTCACTCAGAATTTGATTTTCTATAAAAGAGATTGCTTATAAATCATGAGGCTCACTGTTGAGTAAATCATGCTTCTCACTGGATCAACCATGTGTAGTGTATTGCAGCCATTCAACACAATATACCCAGGAAGCTGAAATTCTTTTGTTTGTCTTGTCTAGTGCGCAACCATGCATGATTCCTCATTAGATGAAGCATATTTCCGTCGTAAAAAGCCAATTAACTACCTGGGTGTATGCAATGGAACAAAATTGGATTAAAAAGTTGCATGGGAACAGTGGATTCTTAAAAAACAAGAAGAAAACTTGATGAGTTACCTCTTTGTACGCAATGGAGTCAAATTGGGATTATAAGGTTGCTTGGAACACCAGATGTTTGAGGTAACGAAGTCATCTAGCGCAATTTTGTGGTCTGTTGGGAGCAAAAGGGACATGAACAGAAAGCACAAGAGAATTGGAATGAGAACAGATGGCCGTTTGGGCTTTTCGGAATCAAACAATCGCATTAACAACACATGAAGTCTAACCAAATGGTTGAGTGGAGACTCGTGCTAGATCTTTGGAGTGGATTGGATGGCGTCAACACATATATAGATAGCAAAAGAAACCTAGAATGATGTGGCTTCTTGAGAGTGCATGGAAAAAAACTTAATGGTTACTTGTGCCAAGTCTGCATGTGCATGAAGAGTTAGTGGGAAAGCATTTTTACATGGCGGACCTACTTGATGATGTGGATAGGTTGCATGTCAAGATAAATAGGATAGTGGGGATGAATCTCTTAGGTATACAGGATTGGAGGTCTTGAAATCTGTAGAGATTCTTCTCCAATTTTGAGGACTTGATCCTACTAAGAGGAGATACATTGAGCAGAATTTTCTCAAGTTTCTAGTCTATACTTTGCTAACCCTAAGAAATGAAGAAGGTACGAAATATATAGGTGCTAAGAAGAGAGAGGGAAAGTGAGGGGTACATAAGTCATTATCCCTTAATGTTCGTGGGCATCCGGGGGGCACAGGGGCAGAAGGATCCGGAAGCCCAGGGGTATCAAAGATTTTCTGTTGGATCTCGGGGCCCAGGGGTCTTGAGGTTTGTTTCCCCCGGGAGTCTAGAGTGTATCTCCATCTCTTAGTTACCAATGGTGTGATAGTAGTGAATTGTGAGCTTTTAAGGTGTCACAACTATAAGTTCTTAAGGGGGTCACAACCGTGAGTTTTCAAAAGAGGTCACAACCACAAGTTTTCATTTTCATTTTACTTTTTTGGGGCCATAATCTAGGGTCCTAACAAAGTAAGCTATTATCATTATTATTAGTTTGCGGGGAAGAGGATATATTATTAGCAGGAGAAGAAAGCAAAGCAAAGCAATGAAGACAAATGGTGAGTCAAGTATTCCCTCTGATGGGGTTTGTTAGTCAGGCACGGGTTTTTAGGTCCTTACTTTGACAAGGGAAACATGTATTATATTTTATAAAAGTATATCTTTAGATTTGTCGTCAAATGAAGTATCTTCCAAATAATTTTTTGACATATCATATATGTTTTATTAGTCAAATCAAATACCTTAAAACTCATGCCCAAATTAAAACCCATCTACGAGTATGATTTGTTTTTCCAAATGGCAGTTTGGCGGCATGGAGCTAGTAAGCTTTGGGTGTGGCGCTCACTAAGATTATCTACAACCGGACGCCTCAAACACCCCTGTACATCCGGGCGGATGACCCGGTCAAACAAATGCCACCATACTGGACCCCTCAAACCAGCCCAATACATCTGGGCCTTTTGGCACCCTCCAAACCCTTCGGCCCACGCTAGCCCACCCATCCCCACAAATACCCTAGCCCAGACTAAACCCTAGTCAAATCCCACACTCTTCTCGACCGCTCTATTTCTATTGCCCATCCCTCCCCGTCCCCTCCCTTCCACCATGTTTGAATCTACCAGCGAACCTGGCACCCTCGACTGGGACAGGATCTTGAAGAAGGAGGACTCCGACAATGAAGCCCCAGATGACGAGGACCTCGTGCTCCGCATTGCCTCCGTCAGGCCCGACAGGACAAGAGTGGGAGCTTGAGCTTCGTGTCGTCCCTGGTGCTCCTATGGCCAAGCTCGGCGGTCGACTGTGTTGGCCCGTCTCGCTTGTTGACGGCCCATCGCTCTCTACGGCCGTCTCCCCTGGACCGCCGCGCTCTCTGGTTGTCCCCTCCGGCAGCTGCTTCTCTTGGCTGGCGGTGGGTGCTCATGCCTGCACCACCAAGCCCGCATCATCCGTGCCTACCGGAATCAAAGGTAAGGGCGGCAGAGGTCGAATCCAGTCGTTCCCATTGCAGATCGTGCTGGATCATGACCGTGATGGTGCCCTCGTACTCGGAGGACGTGCTCCTCTGCAACGTGGTCCGCCGGCCCTTGACCTCGGAGGAGACAAACGCCTGCTGTAACGCCCTGGATTTTTGCTCCTTGAAAATTCTCTTTCAAGATTTGGCTTCTACCTTTTTGTTTTGGTGTTTGATGACACACAAGTGTAGGTGATCGCAACAGTCTTCGAGGATAGTATTTTATCCAGATTTATTGATTCGACAGAAGGGGAGACAATGAATTTTATAAGCCTTAGCACTTGAGTTGTCAATTCAACCACACCTGAGAGATAACTTTTTTGCGGCAATTTATTATTAGCATAGTAATATGATAATAGTGGTAGCAAAGTAATAGTAACAACAACAGTAATAGTAACAAGTTTGTAACAAGTAGAATAATAGTAATTTAAACAGTGGCAATAGCAGAAAAGTGTTGGCATGGAGTAGCAATGGAATATTCAGATGGAATTCAATATGTAACTGCCACAACTTAGAGCGATACATACTAGCTCCAATTTACAATCATATGTAGGCATATATTCCGTATATAGTCATACGTGTTTGTGATAAGAACTTGCATCATATCTTTAGTACTACCCCCCTATGACAACGTCGTGCGTTTGGTTAACTAGATAGCCACTCAAGGAATAGGGATGGCTATTTTTTATTGGATAGCAGTCGTTTGGTTTGTAGACAAGTCAGGATGAGATAGGATAGGGATAGTCATATGCTGCGAATATTCCTCTAAAGTCCGGCTCCGCTCGCGCGCGCGAACAAAACTTTTTCTCTCGCTGAGGCGCTGACCTCCCCAAAAGCAGTGCATGGGCTTCCGTGTACGTGGTGTGAGTGAGCTGCGCGTGCATGCGTTCATCCGTGTACGTGGTGTGAGTGAGCTATGTGCATGGGCAGCCTACCGCGTGGTGTACGGCCGTTGCTGTACTCTGTCTATGTGGACGACCGATGCTGTACGGGTACGGCTATACGTTGGCGGCTATACTCTGTGTACGCGGGTTTGTGTACACTGTCCGATGCTGTACCGCCTGGTGTACGCGGCCGGCCGATGTTGTACCGTATACCGTGTACATGGGCAGCCTATGGCGTGGTGTACCGTTGTGTGTGGTGTGCGTGCGCGAGCTGCTTGGTGCCGGGAGTTGTGTATGAGATAAGATGAGAAAGAAAGTATTTTAATAACAAAGTATGGAAAAAATGGCTATCCCAACCATAATTCATGCTTCAAACCAAACAAAAGATGACATAACATCACCCATCAACCAAACAGAAAAAATGACTATCCCTAGCCTGCTGGATGGGGATACTCATAACCACCCTAACATCTCCCTCTGACCAAAAGGGTAATTAATACGCTCTTTTTAGATAAATTGTATATATAATGTAAGACTCGTATATGGGATAAAAATGCAAACGATATGTATGAGATGTGAGACTGAAATTGACATTTCCAGACCGCATCAATTTCAATTTGCAGGCCAATTTCGGTACCGCATCCATTTCATCTCCCATGTTTTTTAATTAATGTGAAAATAAAATATGAAATTAATTTTTTCACATCGCAACTATCAATGTGAAATTCAAACGATGAAAAATTAAACGAATTTGAAATGTATCCAAATTTAATGTTGTTTTAAGGGTCTTGTTGCCAGGAATTTCAATACCAGTTGTATTTCAATTTTGGGACCAGTTTCAGTACTGGATCCATTTCAATTAATGTGTGACTGAAATATGAAATTGAAATGTAGCTGGTATATATGATGTGAGAGTGAAACTGAAATTTCAGGATTGCATTAATTTATACTTGCAGACCAATTTTAGTACCACATCCAATTAATCTCCCACGTTTTTTAATTAATGTGAGACTGAAATATGAAATTGATTTTTCACATCACAACTATCAATGTGAAATTGAAAAGGGGAAATTAAAGGAGTTTCAAATGTATTCAAATTTAGGCCTCCTTTAGTTTATAAGATACGAAAGTCATTGGAATAAGAAAGTTATAGGAAATGAGATGACATGTATGTGAAATTCTATGAATAGGAACAGAAAAGAAGATGCCATTTGGTTCACATAATAGGATTTTTTTTCCATTGACTTCTAGACTAATGTTTATTTTCCTATGAAATGTGGAGGATAGGAAGAATTCCTCCATAGGAATATGATTCTATTCCTACAAATCAAAGGGCTCTAAATGAATTTTTTCTATACAAATCCTATCATATGGGATTCCTACAAAATTCCTACAAACCAAAGGAGGCCTTTTAAGGGTCTTGTCGCCAGGAATTTCAATATCAGTTGTATTTCAATTTTGAGACCAGTTTCAGTACTGGGTCATTTCAATTAATGTGTGACTGAAATATGAAATTGAAATGTAGCTGGTATATATGATGTGAGAGTGAAATTGAAATTTCAGGACTGTGTCAATTTATATTTGCAGACCAATTTTAGTACCACATCCAATTCATCTCCCACGTTTTTAATTTAATGTGAGACTGGAATATGAAATTGATTTTTCACATCACAACTATCAATGTGAAATTGAAAAGGGGAAATTAAACGAGTTTCAAATGTATCCAAATTTGATGTTGTGTTAAGGTCTTGTCACTATGAATTCAAATAAGAAAAAGCAAATTTTTTGTTTAGAACATATGAAGGATTTAAAATATCACTTAGAAATAAAAAGATGCTTTTTTGCATGGGAGAGGAAGAATATAATATGCATGCACGGTCCTCCGTACCCTCTCTTTTTCTTTCCTTACAAGATGTCAAAAAGCTGACATGCACCCGAGGTATTCTCTTGTACTAAAATATCAACGACTGCATAAGGGCACACACACATAACGAGAACGTCTCCTTACACTAAAATATCAGGAGTATTGCTTCTTTACCAATTAAACTTATATACATGTACAAATTTCGAAAAAGTAGTTGAACGATGGATTTTTGTCCGGTACATACATACATCTTCCGCTAGAAAATGTAATTCGCTCTCTCGGTCTTTAGAGTTTTCTTTGCAGTTTTACAGAATAAGTCAATTTTTGGTGATAAATGAGTACACTTCACCCTCAATCTATGATCTACTAGTTGTTTTTTCACTTGTAAGGGTTGGAAGCCAGGTGGTGCTTGGTCTCGTACTAAACCAACGACTGCATAAGGGCGAACCAATCTGTATTTGAATGGTTAGAAGGACAGTGGTATTTCAATCCATCAGGGTTCAAGTCCTATAATTAACATTGGTGCTCGCATTATTTTTGGATTTATTTCAGACTTCCGGCGATGTTCGTTCAGTGTAAGGAGACGTTCTCGTCGACTGCGAGAAGCCTGTGATGACGTTGTAAAATCCCAAGATGCTATGACGGCTCAGTCTCTCGGTGGTGCTCATACGGGTAGGTTATGCGTGTGTGCCTTCATAGGGGTGAGTGTATGCTCGTGTATGTGAGCGACTTTGATTGTAATGTATTAAGAAAACCAACTTCATGAGGCAAGTAACATGATATTTTGTGTGTCGTCTAAGTTTTACTTGTATAGTATCTTTGAGAATAAGAACATGAACAATGTAAATTTTTCGAAAAATAATGACAAATTGATATTTTCTGTACTTTTATATTTTTGTTTTAAAGAACAAAGATGGCACGTCCCAATATTCTCTTATTTTTAAGGGCATCTTCAACAACAACCCGCAAATTTTCTCCCGCATCCGTCCGCGGATATGGGAGACCAGTTCAAGGACACGGATGCAGGAGGCCGCCATCCAACGCTGCCGCATGCATTTCAAACTCTTTTTCAACAAACCAAATGAAATTCATGCAAACATGGGTGGGTTTCATATAAGCATGACGGATTTCATATAAAGATGACGGATTTTCATTTCATTTCTAACATTTAGAACAAAAAAAGACCCGACCCAAAACCTATCCTACGCGGCGGCGCCCGGCGTCCAATCCCGTGTCGTCTTCCATCCGCCGTCTCCAGGAGCACCGGCGATAAGACACGTGAAGTGAAGGTGCGGTCTCCGACGAGAAATAGTAGAACACGGGAGACGGACCGGCCCACATGGGACATAAGGTCCTGCCGCCTCACATGGCCTCTCATCCTCGGAGGAATCCACGATATGTCGGTCGCCGGTGGACGTGAGGTCCACGATGGAAATGGTGGCGCCGACACTGTCGTCGTCGCACTGGGCTACCTAATAGTTTGTCGGCGGCGCGTAGGAGGCGCCGCTGGAATTGTTCTCCTGCACGATCGCCTGCAGCTGCGCCTTCGCGGCTGCCGCTTCCTGGCGAGCGACGGCTTCAGCGCGGACGACATCGTAGATGTCATGCTGCTCTGCGACGAACCTGGGGTTCGCCGCGGCCATGGCCGCCACGGCCTCCTCTGTCGCGCGCTCGCCATTGATCTGGCCCTCCACCAGCCGGTGCTGCTCCAGGAGGAACTGGTTGTACCGAAGTTCCTACTGCGTCTGCTAGAACGCCGACGCGGGCTGCACCTTCACCATGGCGACGTTGTAGTGTGCCTGCGCCTGCTCCACCGTGAAGCTGACGTGCACAGGAGGCGCGGTAGCTGGGGCGGTTTCGTCGGAGCCCGTTTCCATCATGGTCTCGTCCTCATCATCGGAGACCTCGGGCAAACTGGCCTGCAAACCAGCCTCGATCTGCCTGGCACGACGGCTATGTCAGGCGGCGGCAAGGGCGGCCACTACGTGCTTCATCTCAGTGGAAAGGCTCTCCCGCAAAGCCCTTCATGTTTGTCTCCGATTTGCGGAGAAAGTACGTCCGGACCGCGCCGCGGACCGTGTTGGATGGCTTCCGCGGTCTGAACGGACGTGAGAGATTTGAGGGTCGGCGCGATGCCATAAAACACGATTGGCAATTCATTAAACAATTGCATTACTTATATGGGATTTTTTTTATAAATTACTTTTTTGGTGGGGCTAAATCTAATTTTCTTAGGTACGGCCCTGTTTTCAGCCATGCAGTTACGGCATCACGGAAGAGCCAGGAGCCCCGGGACCCAGTAATAACAATGATTTTTGGAAGTTACAGCGTGTGCAGATTTGGGCTCCATATATCTGAATAACTTCTTTTTGAGTGAAATGAAGTTTTTATTGAATGAACACAAAACCCTGTTCAAATAAAAATATGTTTCTCAATCGAATAAAATCTAGGCGCTCCCAGATTAACTTTGCTACATTACGACAAATCCTCGTACAATTTCTGTCCAAACTGCTCAATCACCCTTGGACTAAATCACTACATCATCTGAGAATCGTGGGATCATATGTGCATAGCAATTTCGTAAATCGAACCATTAACCATTGAAGAGAGCACCAACACGGCTGGCCATTTCATTCCATACTGATTACTACTACAAACAAGCTACAACTACAAACAAGCTACACTAAGCATCACCCACTCCACAAACGAACAGCACACAGGCTTTAAGGAACAAGAGTCATATATGACCACCGGCGAAATCTAGCAGCGTTACTAACAGAGACTACTTGCTGTCATCGCAGCCACTACGGACAGGATTTTTTTTTTGAAAATACTACTTTTTTTTCAACAAATTCAGAAAATAAGATCGAAAAATCAGATATTGCAAAAATAGCACACGGTTGTCCTTCCGTTGGACGAAACACAGGAAACCCAGTTTTCTTTGTACCTGACGAAACTGGCATGTTTCGTTCGTCGAACAACTAAACATGCCTGCTGCTTGCTACAGTGCCCCCGCACCGGATACCCTTGTTGCATCGGAGCTCCCCTGGCCAAACCCGAGGAGAATCCATTCAGATGAAGAACGACTCGAACCGTGAATCATGGAGGATTAATTTCGCCGTTCAATCTACATCGACCGCCGCAAGCCTGCGTCGCGTTCGGCAAGAAATTTTCTAATTATTCGCACCCATCTACTCATCTAGATGCTGCCAACCTCCTAGACATTGCCTCTTATCCTATTGTTGTCGTTGGCCACACGCATAGGGACAGAAGTTTATATACACACGCACTAGTGCATGCATTATGCTAGATTGACTTCATACGTGCATGGAAGGCTACCTAGTGCATGCATGCATCAGGAATTGTGTGGCCGACGGCTTTATGCGCGTGGCCAACGACAACAATAGGATAAGGGGCAATGTCTAGAAGGTTGGCGGTATCTAGATGAGTAGATGGGTGCGAGTAATTAGAAAATTTCTTGCCGAACGCGACGCAGGCTTGCGGCGGTCGATGTAGATTGAACGGCGAAATTAATTCTCCACGATGCACGGTTCAAGTCGTTCTTCATCTGAATGGATTCTCCTCGTCGATGCGGTTCTGTTGGCGTGAGGGTTCGGCCAAGGGAGCTCCGGTGCAACAAGGGTATCCGGTGCGGGGGTAACTGCAAAATTAATTCTCCACCATGCACGGTTCGAGTCGTTCTTAGAATGGATTCTCCTCGTCGATGCGGTTCTGTTGGCGTGAGGGTTCGGCCAGGGGAGCCCGGTGCAACAAGGGTATGCGGTGCGGGAGTAAAGTAGTAGGCAGGCATGTTTCGTTGTTCGGGTGAACCTAACAGGAAACGTCCTTTGTTTCGTCCAACGGTAATAAGAGGACATGCGTGTTTCGTCCAATGGAAAGACGACCGTGTGCTATTTTTGTAATATCTGATTTTTTTGATCTTATTTTTCAAATGTGTTGAAAAAAAAGTAGTATTTTCAAAAAAAATCCCTACGGACAGATTACTACATAACTAAGCTGGTATGGTCTGTGATCCATGGAAGCAAGGGAAACCTGTAAGCTTAAGCAGCACTAACCAAAGGTCGCCGAGGACCCAGACCAGGATTATTGGTTTAGCTGCATGAGCAGCTAGGGCGCCCCCGCTGGCGAAGGCCTGAAGGGAGACACGTAGCTTCCGCCATTGCCGTCATTGGACGGAGACTGGTCCCAGACCTTGACGATCTCGATGGGTACGATGCTGCGAGCGACTTCCCTGGGGCAGGCCTCGCCGCTGCCATAAAAACCAACGTACCGGATCCGGAGCTCGCGAGCGATTTCGCGAGGGTGCTCCACCCGGACGACGAGGCGGACCGGGGAGAGGTCCGGCGCGGTGAGGCAGGCGGGGTCGATCTCGACCACGTGGCCTATGCTGGCCATGTTGGAGCTGATGTCCTTCTCCGTCCGCTCCTCCCTGGGGTAGCTGTGCAGGTTGATGTGGACGAGGTAGTCCAGCCGGGACCGGTAGCAGTTCCTCTGCTGCCCCTCGGGCACGACCTGCACCGAGTAGCCGTCGAGCTCAAACGGCTGCCTGGCGATGGCCGCCACACGGTCCTCCGGCGAGGCGAAGCGCAGGCACATGTCGGCCACCATGGGGGAGGTGGCGACCACGTCGAACTGCAGGTCCGGCGCCGCGGCGTGGATGGCGGAGCGGACGAGGGCCTTGACGTCCGCGACCTCGCGGCCAGCCGGGTCGGGGGTGATGAAGGCATAGCCGGTGCACCTGGCCACGCGGCTCATCTCGGGGGTCCTCTGCAGGTAAACGGTGGGCCCGCACTCCGGACGGCCGGAGTGAACCACCGGGGGATCGGGAGCCCAGCGGCGGACCGCAGACGCGGGAACGGGATGGTCGATGCGCTTGTGCACGCTGACGAAGGCCGGGCGGCCCTCGGGCGCCTCCAGCGCGGATGCGCCGGCGGGGAGGCGGGAGCTTCCGGGCAGCATCTTGCTTGCAGTTGCCCTTCTCTCCCAGCACCGACGGCAGCGGGCAACCAGAAGAAAGGTGTGGAGTGGAGCGGGAGGAGTCTGATGGAGGACCAAGGAAAGGGGTGTGGCCGGCTTTATGCACAGCACGGCATTCACTCCGAGCTACTGCGGTGGTTGCGTGAAGTAAAAATTAGGGAAAAGTCTGAAAAAAAAACATTTAGCTCGTACTGTCTGTCGAAATCGGACCCTCACCTTTTAATCCTTGAAATCGGTACCCGTACTCATCAATCCCGGTCAATCCTAACCTTGCCAGAGTCTAGACTAGTTTGGTGCACTAGGTAAACGCAGTACCCACCGGGATAATCCTCTTCTCTCACTGACTTGGTGGATCTACATGTCAGATCCATCTCCTCTCTCAATTGCTTTCTCTCCTCTCTCCAAAATCTGCATCTGCATGACGCGCGCGCACACAATGAAACGACGTGGCAGCTCGGTGATGTTGGTGCCGTGTGCAGCTCCGGGAGTAGTTGTGCGACGGCAAACGAGGGGCTTGCCAGTCAGTGGCGTGCAGCCCTGGGAAGCATCTTTACCTAGCTGATTGGGCGCACGAGAGCTTGCAGAGCGCAGCTTCACGGAGAGGTAATGAGGAAAATGACAACAATGGCGGCGGTGCTTGATCGAGCGAGTGGCTGGTGTCATCGCAGTAGCTAGCCCGACATACTAATGACGATGGTGGTTGGAGCGTGAGAAACGCGAGACCCACATGGACATCACCGTCCTTAGCGTACGCACGCGTCGATACTAAATACACGCGCCACACCGGCGGTCGTTGCCGATGGCAAGCCAGGCTAGGTAGTGTCCCCGCGGGGCGTGAGTGTTCCTCCGAGTTGTGCTACTCCAGAAGCCCAGATCGACCAAGCATCCGGTGGCTAGTAGTTTGCTGCATGTGGGAAGCTAGCTAGCCTCAAGGATCCATCAGGTGCCTTCTCTACACTTGCGTGCATCTTCAAGTTTGACCAATCGATCAACCATGCTTCAGTTCAGTAGTTAGGAACTTAGGATCTTGGGGCAGGCCACGACAAAGCCTAGGAAGTTGAGCGCGGACCGGCGGCCTAGGCGCCCCGCAGCGCCAATGAGGCGACGCCATACACGGCGGCAACCGTCTCCGGCGTCTAGTACGATCCCAGCTCCCGGACCTCTCCCTGCCCCTTCAATTCTGGCTGGCCATCTCGCGTCTTTTTCTTATCGCAGACGTTTGAACACCAAGGAGAGAGAAGGACAGTGAGGAAGAGGTAGAGGAGAGGGATGAATATGACATGCGGACCCGTATTGTCGGTGAGAGTAGCAGGTGAATCCAGTTGGGATTGCCTTTTTCCCGGTGTGCCAAGCAGGTAGAAGGTCGATATTAACCGAGATCAACAAGTATGAGGTGCCGATTTCAGGGATTAGAAGATGAGGGTTTGATTTCGACGGGGCGTACGAGTTCAAGGTTTTTTTCAGACTTTACTCAGTAAATTAAAGAGAGGTTGGACTGAAGCGGCGTGCGGATTGAGTTCGATTCAACTTTGGCATCAACACAGCGAGTGTAGCATGTTTAGTTTTGAGTCTACATGCAGTTTAGCCTAGAACTGTTCGGGCAAAGCCATGGCTCAAGAAAGCGAGATGCTCGCTGCGACACGTGTGGCGGGCATGTCCAGGGTGTGCATTCGGTTTTTTCGGTTTCAATCGGTTCGGTTTATACGGTTTTTAGTTTATACGGTTTTTATACTTCGGTTTATATGGTTTTATACATAGATACGGTTCAGTCCGGTAATAACCATTTAATTTCAGTTTGGTTTCGGTAATAACCAAAATAACCAAAGTTGCCGTGAATTTTTGAACAACAAATAATTATTTGGTCACATGATTCTGTTCGTGTATGTAGTTTACCTTTTTCATGTGAGAACTATTTACGTAATTTTGTCCTATGCATCGGATGGCAGCAGATCTGATGGATAATGGATTAGGCATGTTTCAAGTGTCCACCCTTCAAATCAGGGACGGTGTGTGATTACGTGAGGGAATAAACGGCCAAGCAGAAAAAAAGGAAAGAACCATTTTTAGGGAAAAAGGAAAGAGTCAATCGGGCATTGTTGTTTTTTAAGAGCGGTCGAGCCAAATCGATCGGCTGCGTGGGACCATGGTGCGGCGGGCCGATGGAGCACTCAGCGCATGGAGCGGTATGGGCTGGATAATTTGAGGCCCAACAAGCACTGCGTGCGACAAGTTGCTTTCAGCTGCAGCCGGTTACTGCTAAAAAAAAAAAAAAAAAAAAGCTGCAGCCGGTTTAGTACCACATCGCCGAACGAGCAGCAGCGCAGTGAGTGGAGAGCTATAAAAGGAGGGGCGGATGAATGGATTCAACTCATGTCTTCGCCGTTAACTGCTTCGGTTATTTCGGTTTAACTGAACGATTTTCGGTTTCTAACCAAAAAACCGAAGGCTAAATGGTTTCCAGAATTGGAAACTGAAACCAAAACCTGGAAAAACTGAAATTTCGGTTCGTTTTAAAAAACCGAAGGCTAAATGGTTTCCAGAATTGAAAACCTGGAAAAGCTGAAATTTTGGTTCGTTTTTTTAGGTTTGATTTTTGGTTTTTGGTTTGGTTTTGCACACCCTGAGGCATGATGCATGCTGATGCCGTGCGATACGGCAAGGCGTGTAACCAGACCGGACGGCTGGATAGATCAGTTTTAGAGTCAAAAGAATCGGTGTTTTAGTTAGTTGGTTTCAGGCCGCGGTGGCAGTGCGCAACGCGTGGACGCATCCTGTCCGCCACGACCAATATGCCCATATATTCATATTCATCAATGTTTAAAATAAATTTGCACGTCCAAATATTAATTGTCTCGAATAAAAATAGTTTTACAACCCAATCAAAATTGTCTCGAATAAAATAGTTTTACAACCAAATCGAAATTGTCTTGAATAAACATAATGAACCAATACATCTATTGGTTGCCAATGTGATTCCACATGTGCTCAATCAAGTCATTTTGAAGCTCCAAATGAGTGTGACAATCACGCATTTCACGATGAAACTGGGTAAACTGTTCAAACGTGGCCGGTTCTTGGTGCAGGGGCTCAACATTTTCACCTTGAAAATCAAATCCTTGGTTGAAGATGTTGTTATCACGCTCGTCCTCGACGATCATGTTGTGAATGATCACACAAGCAGTCATCACCTCTCAAAGCTTCCCTTCATCCCATGTCAGTGCAGGGTTTCGAACGATACCCCATCGGGATTGAAGCACACCAAAAGCACGCTCCACATCCTTTCTAGCACTCTCTTGCTTTTGGACAAATCTCTGTCTCTTCTCACCTTGGGGGTTCGAGATTGTCTTCACAAAAGTTGACCACGAAGGATATATACCATCAGCTAGGTAGTATCCCTTGTTGTAGTGGTGGCCATTGACCTCAAAGTTGACAGGTGGGGAGTGGCCTTCTGCAAGCCTTGCGAAAACTGGAGAACGCTGCAGCACGTTGATATCATTGTGAGAACCGGCCATGCCGAAGAAAGAATGCCATATCCAAAAATCTTGCGAAGCCGCCGCTTCTAATATGACAGTGCACGCTTTCACATGCCCTTGTACTGCCCCTGCCAAGCAAATGTACAGTTCTTCCACTCCCAGTGCATACAATCTATGCTGTCATGCATGCCTGGAAAGCCTCTATCGGCGTTGATCGCCAACAACCTTTCTGTATCAGCGGCATTTGGCTGCCTCAAGTACTCAGGGCCAAACACTGCCACCACGGCCTTGCAGAAGTTGTACATTGACAGCAGACATGTGGACTCGCTCATGCGCACGTACTCATCCACAAGATCACCTGGAATTCCATATGCAAGCATGCGGATGGCCGCGGTGCATTTATGATAAGATGAGAATCCAAGCTTGCCAAGGGCATCCGTTGTGCACTCGAAGAATGGGTCATGACGAACCACTCCCTCTTGGATACGATTGAACACATGCCTTGCCATATGAAAACGGCGACGGAATTTCTCCGGTTTGAAGAGCGCGGTATTCTCAAAGTAATCGGCATAGAGCATGGCGTGGCCTCTCTCTCTCTGTTGCGGTTCAGGTTGGGGGCACGGCCAGGGACTGACCTCCTGTATCGAGGCCGCTGCCTTTCAATGTGGTCGTGAACGACCAGTGCAGCCACCACAAGATCTTCGTCATCCGAGGACGAATCATCCGATGAACAAATGAAGTGGTTGAAGAAAAATTCATCTCCACTGTCCATACCTTTGTGGGCAAAGTGTCAAACACCTTGCGGTCGTGGTGGCAAAGAGGCCACGAAGATCACCTCGATGCAGCAGGGGCGTTTGGCGGCCGGCTACAGGTCGCTCTGGTGCACCCGACGGAAGCTGCCATGGTCGATAGGCGTCGCCGGCGGTCGTATCCCCTCTGGCATCGGATAGGACGGCGACGGCCAAAACTCCTCCAAACGACGGCCAAAACTCTTACGAAAGCGCGGGCGTGGTGGCAGCCATGGCGAGACGTGGTTTGGTATGGACGGTCGGGGGGTGAGCAGTGAGGAGGCGGTCGAAAAATAGTGGCGGCGCCGGCGGCGGGGTGGGACGGGGAGGGCGGGTGGAGGCGTTGGAGGTGAATGAAGCGCAAGTGTCCCCGACAGGCGGGCCACGGGGAGGACAAGGGCGTGCGTCCCGCCTGTCCGCGCGATGTCCGTTACACCCCAAACGCGGCACATGTTTGTGCCGGGAATGGGTCGAAAACCGGACATTTGTCCGTTTGGGGCCGCGCGTTGGGCCGCGCTATTCGTCCGTTCAACCCCAAACGGACTAGGACGCACAGGATGGGGCCGTGCGCTGGAGTTGGCCTTAGGGCAACTCCAACGGACGACCCCATCCTATCCGCCCGCATCTATTTGGGGTAAACGGACAAAGCAGACCCTCCAACATGCGGGAGCAAACGAACCACCGTCCGTTTTCTGTCCGCTTTCGACTGATTCCTGGCCCAAGTTTGAGCCGAGTTTGCGGCCGAACGGACAGCGCGCGGACGGGCGGGACGCGCGCCCTTGTCCTCCCGTGGCCCGTCCGTCAGTGGCACAGGCGGCCACTTTCCCTCCCTTTCCTCCAAAACGCTCCCGCGCCCCGCCCTTCCCCCCTCCCTCCATCCACCATGGCCGACGAGGCGAATCCCGTCGACCCACCAGCTGCCGCCCGCTCCGCGGTGAAGAAAAAGAAGTCTGTGAAGAAGCCTCGGTCGGAGCTCACGCTGGCGGAGACCGCCAAGCTCGACGCCGAATCGGCCAAGAGGAGGGGCCGGCGAACTGTTGCGGCTGAGAAGAAGGCCGCCGCCGAGTACGCTGCCGAGTGTGCCGTGCGGCGTGCGTTACAGCACCAGGCCGACGTCGAGGACAAGGAGGTGGCACTCGCGTTGATGAGCGTCGACAAGAACAACATGTCACCAGAGAGGAAGGCTTGGTTCGCGAACCGGCAAAAGGAGATGTTCGCCCGCGACGGCGTGAACTAGGTGAGACCTCGGCCGCGATGGTGGTCCATTTTGAAGGTTGGCTGGTGTGCCGGCCGCTGACTTTGTTGCAGACGCCAAAACTTGTCCATTTTGAAAGTTGGCTGGTGTGCCGGCCGCTGGCTTTGTTGCCGGCGCCAAAACTTGTCCATCTTGAAGGTTGGCTGGTGTGCCAGCCGCTGGCTTTGTTGCCGACGCCAAACTTGGGGTGACCATTCTGTAGGCCGCTGGCTTTGTTGCCGGCCGGCATGATCTAGCGTGAATGCAGCCGCTGGCGTGAACTATGGCCGCTGCCATTTAGCTCCGTCTTTTTGTTTGCATGCACAACGGACGAGATGCGGCCGAAATGCGGCCGTGCGTTGGGCGCACGATCGCCGCATCCACAAATCCGGACGGACACGACCGCAGTGCCACCCCTTAGAGCATCTACAGCCGGACTCCTCAAATTGACCGAGCGGGCACGGGACCTCTGACCGGACAGGAGAGAGAAGCAAAAAGTTGACCCAACCGGACCCCTCAAAACCTCCTTAAATGTCCGGGCTGTCCGACAATCCTCATATTCATCTCACATATGAGATGAGTACGAGGAATGCCCGGGCGTGCCTGGTCAGTGGTCCTGCGTCTGTCACATAGGATTGGGCCCGCCATAGAGTATCTTTTTTCTTTCTTTATTATTTCTTTCTCTCTCCTTCTTCACTATTTACATGCACGTGATCGAACATATAAGAAAAAATTGAGGGACATGTCTGTGTGAATGGAAAAATAGGGAGTCAAAACGGACAGGCTCAGACGCTGACTGGGCGCGTTCACCGGTGTTTCAGTGGCCAAATTTGTACATTGTGGCTGAAGATGCTCTTAGTACGTGCATAGGTTTGTTGAGAATGGCTGGGCCTTGTGGCCGTTGAGAACGCGCTGGATGTGAACGTTCACGGAGGTCGTGCCGCTAGTAACAGGGGCGGAGGCACGTTACGGACACCGGTGTCAGTGACACCGGATAAAATACGTGTTTACTTTATATACATAGTCCAGATTTTTGGGCTGGACACCGGTAACTTTTGGACCTGCACACCGGCCAGCCCAACAATAGACAAACACAAGTGAGGCAGTGCAGCCCATCTACGTAATGCCCACTCCTGAAACGATCAATTAATCGATCCTTCGTGCCTGTACGTGCGCGTGTTGAAAAAAAAAGCTATCGATCTGATTAATTGATCCCTCTAATACGGCTGTACCTTATCTGTACGTGCTCCTGTTCGGTTGCTCGTCCGCTCGGCTTCTGTGCCTCAACCCTCACAGCGTTGCCCGTCCTCGGCCCTTCTCTGTCGCGCGGCCAGCCGCCGGTCCGCCTAATCGCCGTTGTTCAAGCATCGCTAGCCGGCCACCTCTACCCTCGCCCAGTCAGGGATTGTGGAAAATTTGAGGTACGTCTCAACTCTCAACTCAGCACTTGGTAATTGCCGATCTCTCTCAAATCTGAAATCTCAACTGTTTGTAGGAATTTCAATTTTTTTAAAATTTCTGTTTTTCTAATTGTATGGCTAGGCTCTTAAAATTTAAAGCTATTACAATTGGAAACAATTCGCTGCGATTCATATCTAACCAGGGGAGGATTATTTCTGCGACAGCGGCGAGGCACAATGTCGAGTAAGTTTAAGTCCCTAATCGTATCATTCAATCGATACGTTTTGTTTATTGTTTATATTCTTGCATATGCAAACACAAATAATGTAACTCGTACATTTTTTATAACACAATAATAATTAATCACATGAGAATTTATGGAAAGGTTTCTTAAATAATATAACTCGTTCATTGTTTGGAGTTCTTATGCTTAATTGTTCAAATTTACATAATCAACTAGTATTTCAAATGGAAGTTAACAAATTATTTTGGTAAGAAATCTCGTTGCCATATAATTAGTGTTGTTGGGTGTGTTATTTTATGTTATTGATTGGTGTCCATCCTTATATATATGATGTGCACGTGGACACCGGGACATTTTTGTTCTGGATACGCCCCTGGCTAGTAAGGCTGCTTTAAAGATTCTTGTTCTTGTGTCTTTTTCGTGAGGTGTGAGAGTAGACGAGACGAAGAAGAAAGGAGCTGCGTGTGGCTGCTCCAACAGTAAGCAGAGGTAAATGGCAGAGCTGCCATGAGCCCTGGCTTTGCCTCAGTCGGGCATTGAAGATGACAAGGGGCGCATGGAGTGGTCGCGTCAGTCAGGGCATGGGCAACCAAAGGCATCTCGTAGGCCGTAGCCCCGAGAGGCGTTGAGAGCTTGTGCGACGGTATTCATAACTTTCGAGGAGGGCGGGATGCCGCTGGGATTTTGCCGTCCAGCTCCAACGCAGCCGTTTGTGTTGTACTTTAACCATCAATCTATGTAATTTAGGTGGTTATCTTTTTTTAGACTCATTCTAAAAAAACTATGTAATTTAGGTGGTTATCTTGACGTAACAGTGTCATGCTATTATGTAACCATGCTTTTCTGCTGTATAAGAGCGCGTCTTGCGAAAAGTGCAAGCACCAAGCGAGCTCCATAGAGCTCTTTATTCTTCTTTCAACGGAATTACTTTTCACACTTTAAAAAAATTTGAAAAAAAGTATTCACATAGACATATGTTTGTAGTATACGTGTGTAAAATTTCGTAAACATATATGTTAATATGTGATTTATACAAAAAAAAATACATGGAGTAAAATAGGCCTTTGCCTTTTTGTTTTTGGGCTGATATTTGTCTTTTATGTGTAGCATGCAAATAGTCAAATTAGTTGATAAAATTTCATACACATTTGAAGAACATGCATATGTATTGGAAAACACTATCAATTAGCCGGTTGATAATGCGCCGCGCGTTCGCCGCCTTCTCTATGCTACATGTCCCTCGGCCTGGCGAACTTATCTCCTCCCTTTTCTCAGTCTTATCACATCCTCTATGCTACATGTCCCTCGGCCTGGCGAACTTATCTCCTCCCTTTTCTCAGTCTTATCACATCCTCTTTTTCCTTCTCACCTCTACTAGCCATGGCTGAGTGAAGCTCGCACGCGCAGGGCTAGGTGGAGCTTGCGCACGTGCGCGCTATGCGGCTCAGGCACGCGACCGTGGCTGGAGTGGTATGCGTGGTGTGGAACGAGGCAGGCAGGGCCCGGCCCGAGCTTGAGCTTCTCTGTGGCCATGGCCATGGCGGCCGGACTTGGACAGGCATTTTTTAACAAGGTCTTTTTGTTGTGGAGTTTTATAGCATCGGCGGTGTTGCAAACGGTGGTGAACGATGGTTGTGTTCCTAAAATATTTATCGGCAACGTCAACGTCTTCTCCACATCATTTCATTTCAAAAATTTCTGCAACATTATCTATGTTGCAAAAGTTCTTCCGCAACATCACCGACGTTGCAAAAATGTGAAGACCAATGTTTTTTTTTGCAACACGACCTCTGTTGCAAAACTCCTTCCGTAACATCATATCTTGCAAAAGATGAATAAGGCGATAGACGATTTTTTTCTGCAACACAACTTTGCAAAAAAAAAAAAAACTGCAACATAACCTTTGTTGCAAAAATAATGCTTAAGAAACTAACGCGTCAAGCTAAAAAATACGTGTTGGGTTGTTTTGCAACAATGCCGTTATTGTAGAGCGAATGCAACAACCAGCTTGTTGCAATATGTGACACACACAGACATTTTAAGGAGAACTGACGGTTACTTTTGCGTCAATTGAATGGCCCCGGAGGTGGTGGATGTTTTTGTTCTATCCACCAACCGACGCGTAGCGTCGCCCATATGTATTTATAGAAAAAGATTTGACATTTTTTGGAACTTTTTTCTGGCAAAACAGGCTCCATGAAGTCCGGCCTCTGCAACGCCATACTCCGCGTCTTGTAGTTGACCCAATGTACAAGCCAAATCTAAAGCATCTACCAGACGTTTCAAACCGGTCTCAAACGCACGGACGACGGACCGATAAAAAAACCTGACCCACCCGGGCGTCTTAAACATGCATCAAACACCCGGGTTGTTCATCACCCCTCATATCTAGTCTAAATGTAGGGCGTATAAGAGGCGGCCTTGGCGCGTCCGCCACGGCAGCCCGGCCCATCCTGGCCCGCAGCGACCCCACAAATATGCAATCCGGATTGAACCCTAGCCTCACTTCACTCTGCTTTTCTCCGTCTCTTCATCTTTTCTCCAATCCGTCAACTCACGATCTCTGGCGAGCATGTCGAGCACCGCCAGCCACTTCAATGGCTCCGGCGACGATTGTCGGTATCAAAACCGATGGATCTCGGGTAGGGGGTCCCGAGCTGTGGATCTTGGATCAATGGGGAATAGGAGATGAAGGGGACAATATTTACCCAGGTTCGGGCCCTCTCGAAGAGGTAAAATCCTACGTCCTGTTTGATTGTATTGATGTGTAGATGATGGTTACAGAGTCGATCTACCACGGGATCAGATAAACTAAACCCTAGGTAAGTAGGATGATGGTTCTTCTTCTAGCCTCTACGGACTAAACCCTCTGGTTTATATAGACACCAGGGGTACCTAGGGTTACACATAGTCGGCTATCATCAAGGGATAAACATGTTGATTCTTCTATCTTGACTTGGAGGACACACCAAAGCTTCAAAGGTTTTCCTCCCGAACACGAAGTCGTCATATAGTTCGGTCTTCCAACAGTAGTCGTAGAGCGGCACACCTGTCCGACCCACAAGAGATAGGCCGGTGGCCCGAGGACCCCTTAGTCCAGGACTCCCTCAGTAGCCCCCGAACTAGCCTCCAATGCAGGTATCTCATGATCCTGGAGGCCTCTCACGTCTGAAGTCTCCGGCTTGCAGGGCGAGTTCCTCCCCCTTTCAATGTTCGGCTCACCATAGTTAGGCTGTCGACGACTCTCCTAGTTCGTCGAGGCGTCGTGGGACCCACAATATTAATTTTCATCTAGGGTTAATGATACCCCTCGACTTCCGTGCACCAGAAGGAGGTGGACGGTCTAGTAGTTCTTTTATAGAAACGCCCCTCATGGGCCAGGGAGGAAGCATTTATTAACTAGGCCAGGAGCACGATGGGTAGCACGTTCCATCCCCAAATCGAGAAAGCCAAGAAACTAGAAGACTTTGGAGAAATGAAAGCGCCCCAAGCTCCTCCTCACGCCCTCATGGCCCCCTCCCGGGTGACTGGGCAAGTTGCTCAGTCTCCCGTCTTCAGCTAAGCAAACTCGAGATGCAAGGCTATCTCCCTGCCTCAGATCTCGCCTCCACTCGCCCCGAATTGACTTCCGTGAACGGCGAAGCCTTTGCGGAAAACTTCCCCGCTCCGTGCAAGGAGGAGAGGGTATGCTTTGTGCCTTTCCTCTTATGAGGCTTGGGCTTTCCCATCCACCCTTTTCTGAGGGGTTGGCTAGAGTTTTACGGGATCCAGCTCCATCACCTCACCCCCAGATCCATTCTGCATATCTCGGGCTATGTCGCCCTTTGCGAGATGTTTCTGGGCTGCGAGGCCCACTTTGAATTATGGAGAAAGTACTTCTGCCTTGTCCCCCGCGCCCGTGGAGGGTCAATCTTTGAAGTAGGCGGAGCCGAGGTATGGCGCACAGCCGGGACAGGGTACCTTGTTGGGACCCCAAAGAATGGACCTCGGAATGGTTTTACATTGAAGACGCCCCCCTATTCGAGCCATCTCGGCGGGATCTCCCCGAATACTCAGATGCTCCCTTAAAGAAGCGTTTTAACTGGCGGCCAAAAAGCCCTTCTCAAGAGGAAAGTGCCGAAGTACAGCGTCTGGCCGCTAAGGTGAGGTTATTAGCTCACAGTAAGTTAATCATCATTGAAGTGATGGCCGCTGCCATTACTCGATGCGTTCAACCTCTTCAACAAAGGATGCACCCCCTGTGGTGTTATAACGAGACAAACAACGCAGCCCATTATAAACGTAAGGGGCCTGATAACCAGGTAGCAATGGCAGCCATATTGGCTGACCTCTTCAAAGGAGAAGAAGAAGAGTTTGCCCGCTTAAGGAACAAGGAAGGCTATTCGAGCTACATTGAATGGGTAAGTTAAACTTCATTTTCATAGTTCGGATGTTAAGTCTGTGTTTGTTGATCGGGTCCTCTATCTTTCCCAACAGAACTGGAGGCGCTGGATCGAAACGATCTGCTGCCCCCCTCCGTAGCCGGAGAACTATTCCCGTGATGATGACCCAGGATTTCACGACGATCCAGAAACGTCAATCGATTTTGAGGACGGGGTGTTTTACGAGGAGAGTCTTGACGGCTCTAAGGTGGCCCTTTTGGCCGATCACCTTGGGCCCCTCCCATCTTCCGCTGTAAGTAGCAAGAAGGCCACTTCCTGAAAAGGGCGTTCGCCTCGCGTCATTCCAAGTATGCTGACTTCTACTCCCAAGGGCCGTCGCACCACGCGCCGAACACCGGCGAGAGCGGTGCCAACTGCGTCGGCGCCAACCAATGGTAGAGCTCCCATGCGAATGGCGGTCACGGGAGCTACATCGACCGAGCTCCCGACCAAGAGGTAATACATTTGGATTTATAGTTCGGTCATTACGATGGCCACTATGAATGCTCAAAATTTGTACTGAGTCCTGCAGAAGACGTGTACCGCCTTCACCGTCCGAAGACGCCAAAGAAACGCCAGGGAATATTTCCGAACCGAGGCATTCAAAAATGGCCGGGGTCAACGCGGAGGCCCCTGTGGCAGACCAGCCTTCAGAGGATCCCGAGGATGTCTCGGTTACGAACTCTGAAGTTGAAATTGTGATGAATCACCGTTGGCGGAAGGAGTCACTACTCCATTCCGCGTTTTCCGAACGGCAGTTCAATGCGCTCAGTTCGGTGGACACATACCTTGGAGCTGCTCGAACCAGACTTGAGGGAGTTGTCAACCTTCTGTCGAACAATATGCAGGTACACGATTGGCTTTTGGTAGCCGAACATAAATCCTAACCCAGTAGCCCCCGAGCCTTAACTTGGGCGGGATGACCGGGTTAAGGGTCTTAATACGCGTATATTTGCGACATGGTGCAGGCCTCGAGGGAACAAAACAAGAAACTGGCCGAGGATCTTGAGCTGAACTGAAGACAGTTGGCGGCTGCGAAGGCCGAATTGGAGGAGGTTAAAAAGTCCACCAGGGACACACATGGTGATAAAAAATGTTTTTAACATGCATAAATTGTTTAGGGCGCCCTTTTTTAACAAAAGGGGGCTTTGTAGCAGCTGAGTCCATAAGTCAACTGCAAAAGGACCTAGACGCGGCCAAAAAGTCTCAAAGGTACGCCGAATCCCAGCATGAAGCTGGCCACCGGGTACTGACCCAAGCTCATGAGGAAAAGAACAAACTCAAAGTGGAAAACCAACAACAGACCGAAGACATTGAGAGATTAAAAGCTCAACTGGCACAAGCCCTTGAGGAGAACCAAAGATTGAAAGGTGGCATGTTTGGTAAGTGAAATTTCAACTTGTGATCACGTGGAGTATCCATATTATATGAATGTAAGAAACATGTCATGTCTCTTGTCAGGTCTCCTGACCGGGCTTCCCGAAGAAGAGGCTAGTTCGTTCGGAGGGAACTTGTTAAAGGAGCTGTCCATCATGCACGAGCAAGCTCGGAAAGCTATGAAGAGCTTGGTCAAGGCATTATGGCCGACCGAGACGCCTCCAAAAGGGATGGCCGAATTGGCCAATAGATTTAAAGGACCTCATCGTCACTTCGAGCTATGGAAGATATCAGCTTGTCAAGAAGGAGCACGGGAGGCATGGGCAATGGTGAAGACCCGCTTCACCAAACTAGACCCGGAGCGTTTAGCTCGGGTTGGGCTGGCAGGGCCAAATGGGCGGGAGGTTCCACTTCATTTGGTGTATGACCAAGTGATGCTAGCTGCTCGGTTATCTCAAGAGGACTGCGCCCTGGATACTATAATAGACAATCTTGACCAGAAGCGGGGTGTTTTATTCTATGTATCTATGTACTTTACATCAAACAATCTCCATCTGTGTTGTAAACTTTGTCTTAACCTGCCATCGGCTTCTACCTCCCCCGCCATTGGCCGGGGAGTGTTCCGTACTGTGTGACATGTGGTAACAGAAAATCACTTCGGAGAACCAGGCAATCCGGCCATTTGGTACGAACAGACAGAACGCGCACAGGGAGTTATGTTATATTACTTTTCAATGTAAGAAACATCTTCCAAAGAAAATAGTTCCTCCATGGGTTCCTTTCTTTGGGTTGTTATGTTGACCATAGGCGTTTTAACCAGACACCCATGATATGCAGTTGATGGTTACTTCGGGAAAATAAACCCGGGTGTTTGGTGATGATCACCAATAATTTTCACTTCCTTCATAGCCGACCAATTATATTCATAAGAATGCTAGCTTTCGGCTTCACCCATCTGAGGTACGTATCCGGGTAACCCGGTCGTAACAATCGCACAGGTGCTCCCTTTACCCTCTAGCTGAACAATCGGGAACGTAGAGGGTAAGCATAGGAGCAAGGCAACCCAGCTTGGTCAAAACTTAAGTCAAATTGATGCATATAATGGCTTAAAAACGATACTGGAAGGGTGCAAACATGATAGGGGCAAAATAGATGCACGAAAGGTATATTGATCGGCTTTGTTAAAGAAGCCCCCAGGTATAACCGGGTAGTACATTTAAAGATGTATGCCCCAGGAAGCTTATCATAGTTTGGTTTAGACGAACACAGCCTGGGAGGTGCTAACCTCCGAAAACAGTAAAAAGAAAAGGAAAACTAAAAAAAAGGCTAGTTAGAGTGGCGGCACCGGACTAGCCGTAGAAGCGCCTGAGCCAAGCTGTGTTCCATGGGTTTGGTTCGAGGCGATTTGTCCGCTGGGTTGCGGAGGCGATACGCTCCTCCTGCTAGCACTTCATCAATTATGAAGGGACCCTCCCGTTTGGGCGAGAGCTTGTTCTTCTGCTTCTCGGGGAGACGTAGGACGAGTTCGCCTACATTGTATGTCTTTGCCCGAACTTCCCTACTCTGGTAGCATCGGGCCTGCTATCGATGAAACAAAGAGCGGGCCCGAGCTATGTCCCGCTATCCTTCCAAGGTGTCCAGGTTATCCTGCCGATCTAACTCGGCTTCCTTTTCTTCGTACATGCGCAATCTAGGCACGTTGTCAATGGGGTCACAGGGCAGGACTGCTTCAGCACCGTACACCATAAAGGACAGCGTGTATCCTGTTGATCGGTTAGGGGTGGTGCGCAGTCCCCATAATACGGAGTCGAGCTCCTCCACCAAGTGGCAATCGGATTCTTTCAGGGAAAGGACCAAGCGAGGCTTAATGCCACTCATGATTAGTCCGTTGGCCTATTCGACCTGTCCATTTGTCTGTGGGTGATATACCAAAGCATAATCGAGCTTGATGCCCATGTTAGCGCACCAGTCTTTTACCTCCTGGGTCGTGAAATTAGATCCATTTCCATTATTATACTGTGGGGGACACCGTAACGGTGGACCACGCCGGATATAAAGTCGACAACCGGTCTGGACTTAGCTGAGGTTACTGGCTTCGCCTCTATCCATTTACTGAATTTGTGGACCATGACCAGTAAGTATTTCTTTTACTTGATCCCCCTTTAAGTGGTTCGACCATGTCCAACCCCTAGACCACGAAGGGCCAAGTGATCGATATTATCCAAAGAGCCGTGGGGGGCATGTGGCTTTGATTTGCGAAAAGCTGGCATCCGACACAATGTTGGACAAGTGTGTGGGCATTTGGGTGAGCGGTGGGCCAGAAAAACCCAGCTCGAAAAGCCTTGCTAACCAGGGCCCAAGCGGCTGCATGATAACCGCCCATGCCGGTGTGTATCTCGGCCAAAAGCTGCCGCCCCTCTTCTTCGGATATGCATCTTTAGAGGACTCCAGTTGTGCTTTTCTTGTATAGTTCACCCTCGTGGACTTTATAAGCTTTAGAGCACCGAATTATACGTCGTGTCTCGGTCTGGTCATCGGGAAGCTCTTGACGAAGGAGATATGAGAGGAAGGGCTCGGTCCATGGTGCGATTACTTCCATGACTTCATGAGCCGAATGTGTTTCTTCGAGTGACGAGCCTCCGATGATTTCATCATCTGGTTCGATGGCAGGAGGGATGATCTGTTCTGGGACATTGGCTCCAGCGTCCTTGCCCTCGTCCTGCCACACCACGGATGGCTTAAAAAGCCGTTCCAAGAAGGTGTTCTTAGGGACGGGGTCACGCTTGGCGCCCATGCGAGAAAGGACATCAGTAGCTTGATTGATGTGTCTGGAGACATGGTGAAATTCTAACCCTTCGAACTGGGCAGATATTTTGAGGACGGCATTCTGATATGCCACCATCTTTGGGGTCTTTAGCGTCGAATTCACCGTTGACTTGGGAGATGGCGAGGTTAGAGTCTCCCCGCACCTCGAGTCGTTGTACACCCATTGATGTTGCCATCCGAAGCCCATGCAACAGAGCCTCATATTCGGCTGCGTTGTTGGAATCGGTACACATAATTGTAGTACGCACCAGATATTGTCGTCAGTGGGGGATGTAAGTACCACTAATACGTCTCCAACGTATCTATAATTTTTTATTGTTCCATGCTATTATATTATCTGTTTTGGATGTTTTATATGCATTAATATGCTATTTTATATTATTTTTGGGACTAACTTATTAACCTAGAGCCCAGTGCCAGTTTCTTTTTTTTTTCCTTGTTTTTGAGCCTCGCAGAAAAGGAATACCAAACGGAGTCCAAACGGAATAAAACTTCACGATGATTTTTCTTGGACCAGAAGACACCCAGGGGACTTGGAGTCCAAGTCAGAAGAGCCACGAGGCGGCGACAAGGGTGGAGGGCGCGCCCCCTACCTTGTGGTCCCCTCGTGACTCCCCTGACCTAGCTCTTCCTCCTATATATTCACATATATTCCAGAACCACTAGAGGCATCCACGAAAACACTTTTCCACCGCCGCAACCTTCTGTTCCCGTGAGATCCCATCTTGGGGCCTTTTCCGGCATCCTGCCGGAGGGGGATTCGATCACGGAGGGCATCTACATCAACACCATTGCCCTTCCGATGAAGCGTGAGTAGTTTACCTCAGACCTACGGGTCCATAGCTAGTAGCTAGATGGTTTCTTCTCTCTCTTTGATTCTCAATACCATGTTCTCCTCAATGTTCTTGGAGATCTATCCGATGTAATCTTCTTTTGCGGTGTGTTTGTCGAGATCCGATGAATTGTGAATTTATGATCAGCTTATCTATGAATATTATTTGAATCTTCTTTGAATTCTTATATGCATGATTTGATATCTTTGTATTTCTCTTCGAATTATCGGTTTGGTTTGGCCAACTAGATTGGTTTTTCTTGCAATGGGAGAAGAGCTTAGCTTTGGGTTCAATCTTGCGGTGTCCTCACCCAGTGACAAAGTAGGGGTAGCGAGGCACATATTGTATTGTTGCCATGAGGATAAAAAGATGGGGTTTTCATCATATTGCTTGAGTTTATTCCTCTACATCATGTCATCTTACTTAAGGCGTTACTCCATTCTTTATGAACTTAATACTCTAGATGCATGCTGGATAGCAATCGATGTGTGGAGTAATAGTAGTAGATGCAGGCAGGAGTCGGTCTACTTGACACGGACGTGATGCCTATATTGCATAATCATTGCCTTGGATATCGTCATAACTTTGCGCTTTTCTATCAATTGCTCGACAGTAATTTGTTCACCCACCGTATTATTTGCCTTCATGAGAGAAGCCTCTAGTGAAACCTATGGCCCCCGGGTCTATTTTCCATCATATTACTTTCCGATCTACTATTTTGCAATCTTTTATTTTCAGATCTATATACCAAAAAACCCAAAAATATTTTATCTTTTATTTATCTATCTCTATCAGATCTCACCTTTGCAAGTGACCGTGAAGGGATTGACAACCCCTTTATCGCGTTGGGTGCAAGTGTTTGATTGTTTGTGCAGGTGTTGATGATTTGTGCGTTCTTCTCCTACTGGATTGATACCTTGGTTCTTAACTGAGGGAAATACTTATCTCTACTGTGCTGCATCACCCTTTCCTCTTCAAGGGAAAAACCAATGCAAGCTCAAGAAGTAGCAGGAAGAATTTTTGGCGCCGTTGCCGGGGAGATCTACGTCAAGTCAAGACATACCAAGTACCCATCATAAACTCTCATCTCTTGCATTACATTATTCGCCATTTGCCTCTCGTTTTCCTCTCCCCCACTTCTAAAATGATTTTTAAAAAATTGCCTTTTTATTCGCCCTTCTTTCGTTCGTCTTTTTTGTTTGCCTTTTGTTTGCTCGTGTGTTAGATTGCTTGCTTTGTCACGATGAGTCAAGAGAATACCAAATTGTGTGACTTTTCCAATACTAACAATAATGATTTTATTAGTACTCCGATTGCTCCCGCCACTAGTGCGGAATCTTATGAAATTAATGCCGCTTTGCTGAATCTTGTTATGAAAGATCAATTTTCCGGCCTTCCAAGTGAAGATGCCGCATCCCATCTAAATAATTTCGTTGAGTTGTGTGATATGCAAAAGAAGAAAGATGTGGATAATGATATTGTTAAATTAAAACTATTTCCATTCTCACTACGAGATCGTGCTAAAACTTGGTTTTCATCTTTGCCTAAAAATAGTATTGATTCATGGAACAAGTGTAAAGATGCTTTTATTTCCAAGTATTTTCCTCCCACTAAGATCATCTCCCTTAGGAATGATATTATGAATTTTAAGCAACTTGATCATGAACATGTTGCACAATCTTCGGAGAGGATGAAATTGATGATACGAAATTGCCCTACTCATGGTTTAAATTTGTCGATGATCATACAAATTTTTTATGCCAGATTGAATTTTGCTTCTAGAAATCTTTTAGATTCGGCTGCGGGGGGTACTTTTATGGAAATTACTTTAGGAGAAGCTACTAAACTCCTAGATAATATTATGGTTAATTATTCTCAATGGCGTACTGAAAGATCTTCTACTAGTAAAAAAGTGCATGCAATTGAAGAGATTAATGTTTTGAGTGGAAAGATGGATGAACTTATAAAATTATTTGCTAGCAAGAGTGCTCCTATTGATCCTAATGATATGCCTTTGTCTACTTTGATTGAGAATAATAATGAATCTATGGATGTGAATTTTGTTGGTAGGAACAATTTTGGTAATAACGCGTATAGAGGTAATTTTAATCCTAGGCCTTTTCCTAATAATTCCTCTAATAATTATGGTAATTCCTACAAGAATTCTTATGGAAATTATAATAAGTTGCCCTCTGATTTTGAGAATAGTGTTAAAGAATTTATGAGTTCGCAAAAGAATTTCAATGCTTTGATTGAAGAAAAATTGCTTAAGGTTGATGATTTGGCTAGGAACATGGATATAATTTCTCTTGAGATTGATTCTTTGAAAATTAGATCTATTCCACCCAAGCATGATATTAATGAGTCTTTAAAAGCTATGAGAATTTCTATTGATGAATGTAAGGAAAGAACCGCTAGGGTTCGTGCTAAGCGAGATTGGTTTGTTAAAGCGTGTTCTTCTAGTTCTTGTGAAAATAATGATGAAGATATTAAAGTGATTGATGTGACTCCTATTGAATCTTTGTTTTCTAAAATAAATCTTGATAAAGATGGGACTGGAGATGAGTCAACTTTAGTTAAAAGGCGTCCCAATGATTCGGAGTTTATAGATCTTGATGCAAAAATTGATAAAAGTGGGATTGGAAAGGTCAAAACTTTAAGTAGCAATGAACCCACTCTTTTGGATTTCAAGGACTTTAAATATGATAATTGTTCTTTGATAGGTTGTATTTCCTTGTTGCAATCCATGTTGAATTCTCCTCATGCTTATAATCAAAATAAAGCTTTTACTAAACATATTGTTGATGCTTTGATGAAATCTTTTGAAGAAAAGCTTGAATTAGAAGTTTCTATCCCTAGAAAACTTTATGATGAGTGGGAACCTACTATTAAGATTAAGATTAAAGATTATGAGTGCCATGCTTTGTGTGATTTGGGTGCTAGCGTCTCCACGATTCCAAAAACTCTATGTGATGTGTTAGGTTTCCGCGAATTGGATGATTGTTCTTTAAATTTGCATCTTGCGGATTCCACTATTAAGAAACCTATGGGAAGGATTAATGATGTTCTTATTATTGCAAATAGGAATTATGTGCCCGCAGATTTCATTGTTCTTGATATAGATTGCAATCCTACATGTCCTATTATTCTTGGTAGACCTTTCCTTAGAACGATTGGTGCAATTATTGATATGAAAGAAGGAAACATTAGATTTCAATTTTCGTTAAGGAAAGGCATGGAACACTTTCCTAGAAATAAAATTAAGTTGCCATATGAATCTATTATGAGAGCTACTTATGGATTGCACACCAAAGATGACAATACCTAGATCTATGTGTTTTTATGCCTAGCTAAGGGCGTTAAACAATAGTACTTGTTGGGAGGCAACCCAATTTTATTTTTGTTCTTACTTTTTTGGTTCTATTTATCAATAATTTTTTCATCTAGTCTCTGGTTAGATGTGTTTTGGTGTTTTAATTAGGGTTTGTAACAAGTAAGACCTTTGGGATGGCTTACGGTGATAGTTGATTTGATCTTGCTGAAAAACAGAAACTTTTGCGTCCAGTCACAGAATTTTAATAATTCACTGGAGTGTTAAAAAACCCAGAATTGTTTACACAGGATTTATACACAAATTTCCTCTGTTTTCCTAAATTTTCGGAAATTTGGAGTTACATAAGTATTAGAACAATTCAGATCTTCGCAGACTGTTCTGTTTTTGACAGATTCTGTTTACTTTGTGTTGTTTGCTTATTTTGATGAATCTATGGGTAGTATCGGGGGGTATGAACCATGGAGAAGTTTGAATACAGTATATATTACACCAATATAAATATAGAATGAGTTCACAACAGTACCAAAAGTGGTGATTTTATTTTCTTATACTAACGGATCTTACGAGTTTTCTGTTGAGTTTTGTGTTGTGAAGTTTTCATGTTTTGGGTAAAGATTTGATGGACTATGGAATAAGGAGTGGCAAGAGCCTAAGCTTGGGGATGCCCAAGGCACCCCAAGGTAATATTCAAGGACAACCAAGAGCCTAAGCTTGGGGATGCCCCGGAAGGCATCCCCTCTTTCGTTTTCGTCTATCGGTAAATTTACTTGAGGCTATATTTTTATTCACCACATGATATGTGTTTTGCTTGGAGCGTCTTGTGTGATATGAGTCTTTACTTTTTAGTTTTCCACAATCATCCTTTCTGTACACACCTTTTGAGAGGGACACACATGAATCGTGATTTATAAGAATACTCTATGTGCTTCACTTATATCTTTTGAGCTAGGCAATTTTGCTCTAGTGCTTCACTTATATCTTTTTAGAGCACGGCGGTGGTTTTATTTTATAGAAATTGTTGAACTATCTTGCTTCACTTATATTATTTTGAGAGTTTCTCTAAACATCATGGTAATTTGCTTTGGTTATGAATTTAGTCCTAATATGATGGGCATCCAAGAGGGATATAATAAAAACTTTCATATAAAGTGCATTGAATACTATGAGAAGTTTGATTCTTTATGATTGTTTTGAGATATGAGGATGGTGATATTAGAGTCATGCTAGTGAGTAATTATGGATTGTAGAAATACTTGTGTTAAAGTTTGTGATTCCCGTAGCATGCACGTATGGTGAACCGTTATGTGATGAAGTCGGAGCATGATTTATTTATTGATTGTCTTCCTTATGAGTGGCGGTCGGGGACGAGCGATGGTCTTTTCCTACCAATCTATCCCCCTAGGAGCATGCGCGTAGTACTTTGTTTCGATGACTAATAGATTTTTGCAATAAGTATGTGAGTTCTTTATGACTAATGTTGAGTCCATGGATTATACGCACTCTCACCCTTCCACCATTGCTAGCCTCTCTAGTACCGCGCAACTTTCGCCGGTGCATTACACCCACCATATACCTTCCTCAAAACAGCCACCATACCTACCTACTATGGCATTTCCATAGCCATTCCGAGATATATTGCCATGCAACTTTCCACCGTTCCGTTTATTATGACACGCTTCATCATTGTCATATTGCTTTGCATGATCATGTAGTTGACATAGTATTTGTGGCAAAGCCACCGTTCATAATTTTTATACATGTCACTCTTGAATCATTGCACATCCTGGTACACCACCGGAGGCATTCATATAGAGTCATATTTTGTTCTAAGTATCGAGTTGTAATTCTTGAGTTGTAAGTAAATAAAAGTGTGATGATCACCATTTTTTTAGAGCATTGTCCCATGTGAGGAAAGGATGATGGAGGCTATGATTCCCCCACAAGTCGGGATGAGACTCCGGACGAAAAATTTTAAAAAAAGGAAGAGAAAAAAAAGAGGCTAAAAAAAAGAGAGCCCAAATAAAAAAAATGAAATGAGAGAAAAAGAGAGAAGGGGCAATGTTACTATCATTTTCCACACTTGTGCTTCAAAGTAGCACCATGATCTTCATTATAGAGAGTCTCCTATTTTGTCACTTTCATATACTAGTGGGAATTTTTCATTATAGAACTTGGCTTGTGTATTCCAATGATGGGCTTCCTCAAATTGCCCTAGGTTTTCGTGAGCAAGCAAGTTGGATGCACACCCACTTAGTTTCTTTTTGAGCTTTCATAAACTTATAGCTCTAGTGCATCCGTTGCATGGCAATCCCTACTCACTCACATTGATATCTATTGATGGGCATCTCTATAGCCCGTTGATATGCCTAGTTGATGTGAGACTATCTCCTTTTTGTCTTCTCCACAACCACCATATTCTATTCCACCTATAGTGCTATGTCCATGGCTCACGCTCATGTATTTCGTGAAAGTTGAAAAGGTTTGAGAACATTCAAAGTATGAAACAATTGCTTGGCTTGTCATCGGGGTTGTGCATGATTTGAATATTTTGTGTGATGAAGATGGAGCACAGCTAGACTATATGATTTTGTAGGGATAGCTTTCTTTGGCCATGTTATTTTAAGAAGACATGATTGCTTTATTAGTATGCTTGAAGTATTATCGTTTTTATGTCAATATTAAACTTTTGTTTTGAATCTTATGGATCTGAACATTCATGCCACAATAAAGAAAATTACATGGATAAATATGTTTGGTAGCATTTCACATCAAAAATTCTGTTTTTATCATTTACCTACTCGAGGACGAGCAGGAATTAAGCTTGGGGATGCTTGATACGTCTCCAACGTATCTATAATTTTTGATTGTTCCATGCTATTATATTATCTGTTTTGGATGTTTTATATGCATTAATATGCTATTTTATATTATTTTTGGGACTAACTTATTAACCTAGAGCCCAGTGCCAGTTTCTTTTTTTTTCCTTGTTTTTGAGCCTCGCAGAAAAGGAATACCAAATGGAGTCCAAACGGAATAAAACTTCACGATGATTTTTCTTGGACCAGAAGACACCCAGGGGACTTGGAGTCCAAGTACGAAGAGCCACGAGGCGGCGACAAGGGGGGAGGGCGCGGCCTAGGGGGGGGGGGGCGCCCCCTACCTTGTGGGCCCTCGTGACTCCCCTGACCTAGCTCTTCCTCCTATATATTCACATATATTCCAGAACCACCAGAGGCATCCACGAAAACACTTTTCCACGGCCGCAACCTTCTGTTCCCGTGAGATCCCATCTTGGGGCCTTTTCCGGCATCCTGCCGGAGGGGGATTCGATCACGGAGGGCATCTACATCAACACCATTGCCCTTCCGATGAAGCATGAGTAGTTTACCTCAGACCTACGGGTCCATAGCTAGTAGCTAGATGGTTTCTTCTCTCTCTTTGATTCTCAATACCATGTTCTCCTCGATGTTCTTGGAGATCTATCCGATGTAATCTTCTTTTGCGGTGTGTTTGTCGAGATCCGATGAATTGTAGATTTATGATCAGCTTATCTATGAATATTATTTGAATCTTCTCTGAATTCTTATATGCATGATTTGATATCTTTGTATTTCTCTTCGAATTATCGGTTTGGTTTGGCCAACTAGATTGGTTTTTCTTGCAATGGGAGAAGTGCTTAGCTTTGGGTTCAATCTTGCGGTGTCCTCACCCAGTGACAAAGTAGGGGTAGCGAGGCTCGTATTGTATTGTTGCCATCGAGGATAAAAAGATGGGGTTTTCATCATATTGCTTGAGTTTATTCCTCTACATCATGTCATCTTACTTAAGGCGTTACTCCGTTCTTTATGAACTTAACACTCTAGATGCATGCTGGATAGCGGTCGATGTGTGGAGTAATAGTAGTAGATGCAGGTAGGAGTCGGTCTACTTGACACGGACGTGATGCCTATATTGCATAATCATTGCCTTGGATATCGTCATAACTTTGCGCTTTTCTATCAATTGCTCGACAGTAATTTGTTCACCCACTGTATTATTTGCCTTCATGAGAGAAGCCTCTAGTGAAACCTATGGCCCCCGAGTCTATTTTCCATCATATTACTTTCCGATCTACTATTTTGCAATCTTTTATTTTCAGATCTATATACCAAAAAACCCAAAAATATTTTATCTTTTGTTTATCTATCTCTATTAGATCTCACCTTTGCAAGTGACCGTGAAGGGATTGACAACCCCTTTATCGCGTTGGGTGGAAGTGTTTGATTGTTTGTGCAGGTGTTGGTGATTTGTGCGTTCTTCTCCTACTGGATTGATACCTTGGTTCTTAACTGAGGGAAATACTTATCTCTACTGTGCTGCATCATCCTTTCCTCTTCAAGGGAAAAACCAACACAAGCTCAAGAAGTAGCAATCACCCCAGCCCGAAGTCCGGCTAGCATCTTGGAGCCATCAAAGTACATTGTCCAATGTGAGTATTTACTATATTCTCTGGGGAGCTCGGCTTCTGTCTATTCGGCGAGAAAGTCGGCCAACACCTGAGATTTAATAGCTCGGCGTGGTTTGTACATGATCTCAAAAGGAAGGAGCTCTATAGCCCATTTGGCGATACAGACGGTGGCATCCCTATTGTTGATTATGTCGTTTAGTGGTACTTCAGATGGCACCGTGACCGAACACTCTTGAAAGTAGTGTCAGGGTTTTCGGGATGCCATAAAAACTGTATAAGCTATCTTCTGGTAATGCGGATACCGAGATTTGCACGGGGTGAGCACTTCTGATACGTAGTAGACTGGCTTCTACACCCGGAACTTGTGGCCCTCTGCTTCTCGTTCTACAACGAGAACCGCACTCACCACTTGATTTGTGGCCGAGATGTACAACAACATGGGTTCACCTATTCCGGGTGCCACTAGTATAGGATTGCCAGCAAATAACATTTTTATTTCTTCCAGTGTGGCAGTTGCTTCATCGGTCCATTCAAAGTTTTTGGTCCGCTTGAGCAGTGTGTAGAGCGGTAGTGCCTTTTCACCAAGGCGGGAGATAAAGCGGCTCAAAGCCGCCACACAGCCCGCCAATTTTTGGACGTGCTTCAGCTCCGTAGGGATCGCTAGTTGGGATAGGGCTCAGATTTTAGCTGGATTGGCCTCTATTCCTCTATGGGAGACAATAAATCCGAGCAGTTTACCGGCAGGAACTCCGAAGATGCACTTGTCCGGATTGAGCCGTATAACGTAAGCTCGTAGATTATCAAAGGTTTGGCGGAGGTCATCCACCAACTGGCTTACGTGTTTGGTCTTGATGACCACGTCATCTACGTATGCCTCGACTATTTTGCCAATTTAATTTTCTAGGCATGTCTGAATCATGCACTGGTATGTGGCGCCGACATTTTTTAACCCGAAGGGCATTGTGTTAAAGCAGAATGGCCCGTAGGGGGTGATGAAGGCGGTTGTGGCTTGGTCAGATTCCTTCATTTTGATTTGATGGTATCCAAAGTAGGCGTCGAGGAAGCACAGTGAGTCGTGTCCGGCGATGGCGTCAATGATCTGCTCTATACGAGGTAACGAAAAGGGATCCTTAGGGCAGGCTTTATTTAGGTCTTTGAAATCGACGCACAACTGCCAGGATTTGTCCTTCTTGGGCACCATGACCAGATTTGCCAACCACTCGGGGTGTTTGATTTCTCGGATGAATCCGGCTTCAAGTAGTTTTGCTAATTCTTCACCCATAGCTTGATGCTTGGGTTCGGAAAATTGGCGCAGGGCCTATTTGACTGGCTTAAAGCCCTTGATTATGTTTAGGCTATGCTCCACTAGTCTTCGTGGGATTCCTGGCATATATGAGGGCTGCCAGGCAAATATGTCCCATTTTTCACACAAGAACATGCGTAATGCTATTTCAACCGCGGGGTCCAGCTGAGCTCCAATGCTGGTCGATGGCGTCGGCCATCGGCGCACCGGGTGCGGGGAACGCGCAGTGTGCGATGGGCTCACTAGAGTCGATGAAGGGCCCCGTCTGGAACATGTCTCTGGACGGGACCTCGAGCTGCCCCACGGTGGGCCCCAATTGTTGTGGTGGGCGCTCGGCAGATGCCAAAGGATGGCTAAAGAGAGGGACAGGCTCGAGGGCACCGGTGGGCTCCAGAGGCGAGGTCGGTATGAGCGAGCGAGGGACGCAAGACATACCCAGGTTCGGGGCTCTCCGGAGAGATAACACCCTTAGTCCTGTCGAGTGTGGTTTATATGTGGAGGATACAAGCTTGCTCCTGGAGCTGTTTCGGGGAGGAAGGAAGATAGGTGAAAGCATAGGCTGCTCCTCCTCCTAGTGTGTGTTCTACCGATGATCTCTCTCTCTCTCTCTGGTGTTTTGTGTTTGCCTCTTTTTCACCTTCGCCCGTGTACATGGAGGGCTCCTGGGGGGGTTTATAGGTCAACCCCCCAGGGTTACAATGGTAAAGTTACATAGGCGCGGGGCCGGGATGTCAACGTCTGGGAAGCCGATGCTGGGGCCCGCCGGGTACCAGGGTACGCCGGGCTCTCCGGGCGCGGGCCCCGTGCGCCAGGGGACACTGTTCACCATCTTGTTGTGCGTCATGGAGTGGGTGGGGCGGCCCGACTACAATGGCGCGTCGCCTGGTCGCCATCGGCTTGCGTCAGCAGGATGAGGGATGCACTGTAGCCATGCCGGCCCTGGTCAGCGGAGTAGGTGGGCCACTGTTGCCACGCTCCTGCCGGTCAGCGGGGTTGGTGCGCCACTGTTGCCACGCTCCTGCCGGTCAGCGGAGTTGGTGGGCCACTGTGGCCATGCTCACCCCTTCATGGGGACTTGTTCCGTTGTACGCCCGGGATGGGACGGGAGCTGACCCGCGGCCGGGTTGAGGGGCGCACCGTGGTTGCGCTTGCTTGTCGAAGAAGTCTTGACTTGCCGGGACCGGCCGGCATGCGCCAGCGGGTCTGGCCGGGTTACGGGCCTTGGCCGGGTTGAGGAACCCGGCCAAGGACAAGCCGGATTGAGGGGCGTTGCTAGCCCTGAAGTTTTTGAAAAGGATCCGAGTTCCGTTGCCTGCCCGGGGCTCATCCCCCCGACAACAGGTCCGAAGAATTGCTCTTCCACATTGTGCCCTTCCACAGCGGTTACCACGACCTATTGGGGCATGACGCATTCGCCAGATTTCATGCTATACCACATTACGGGTACATGAAACTCAAAATGCCAGGGCCCAATGGCGTGATCACAATTATAAGCGATCCGGATAGAGCTCCTTGGGCGGAAAACAAAACAACATCGCTCACCCTTGAAGCACTATCCGAGGCTCTCACAACCGAGGAATTAACCACACTCCACTCAATGGTGAATAGGGACGATGTAATCTGGCGCATGCCGGCCGGTCCCGGCAAGTCAAGACTTCTTCGACAAGCAAGCGCAACCACGGTGCGCCCCTCAACCCGGCCGCGGGTCAGCTCCCGTCCCATCCCGGGCGTACAACGGAACAAGTCCCCATGAAGGGGTGAGCATGGCCACAGTGGCCCACCAACTCCGCTGACCGGCAGGAGCGTGGCAACAGTGGCGCACCAACCCCGCTGACCGGCAGGAGCGTGGCAACAGTGGCCCACCTACTCCGCTGACCAGGGCCGGCATGGCTACAGTGCATCCCTCATCCTGCTGACGCAAGCCGATGGCGACCAGGCGACGCGCCATTGTAGTCGGGCCGCCCCACCCACTCCATGACGCACAACAAGATGGTGAACAGTGTCCCCTGGCGCACGGGGCCCGCGCCCGGAGAGCCCGGCGTACCCTGGTACCCGGCGGGCCCCAGCATCGGCTTCCCAGACGTTGACATCCCGGCCCCGCGCCTATGTAACTTTACCATTGTAACCCTGGGGGGTTGACCTATAAACCCCCCCAGGAGCCCTCCATGTACACGGGCGAAGGTGAAAAAGAGGCAAACACAAAACACCAGAGAGAGAGAGAGAGATCATCGGTAGAACACACACTAGGAGGAGGAGCAGCCTATGCTTTCACCTATCTTCCTTCCTCCCCGAAACAGCTCCAGGAGCAAGCTTGTATCCTCCACATATAAACCACACTCGACAGGACTAAGGGTGTTATCTCTCCGGAGAGCCCCGAACCTGGGTATGTCTTGCGTCCCTCGCTCGCTCATACCGACCTCGCCTCTGGAGCCCACCGGTGCCCTCGAGCCTGTCCCTCTCTTTAGCCATCCTTTGGCATCTGCCGAGCGCCCACCACAACAATTGGGGCCCACCGTGGGGCAGCTCGAGGTCCCGTCCAGAGACATGTTCCAGACGGGGCCCTTCATCGACTCTAGTGAGCCCATCGCACACTGCGCGTTCCCCGCACCCGGTGCGCCGATGGCCGACGCCATCGACCAGCATTGGAGCTCAGCTGGACCCCGCGGTTGAAATAGCATTACGCATGTTCTTGTGTGAAAAATGGGACATATTTGCCTGGCAGCCCTCATATATGCCAGGAATCCCACGAAGACTAGTGGAGCATAGCCTAAACATAATCAAGGGCTTTAAGCCAGTCAAATAGGCCCTGCGCCAATTTTCCGAACCCAAGCATCAAGCTATGGGTGAAGACCACCCGGCCGTCATGCCCAACCCGGGCGGCTACGCCCTCGTCCTCGACACTACCATAGTCGCTGCCAGGTGCACCTGCAAGTTTTTGCAAGTCCTTATTGACGGCGGCAGCAGCATCAACATCCTCTACCGCGACACCATGACCAAGCTCGGCCTTGAGGCCAAGGACCTGGAGCCATCCCGGACGGTGTTCCACGACATCGTGCCGGGTCTCTCCTGCTCCCCCATCGCCCGAATTCGGCTCGACGTCCTCTTCGGCACGAGCGATCATTTCCGACGCGAGCTGATCTGGTTCGAGGTGGTGGACCTGTCCAGCGCATACCACGCACTACTGGGCCGGCCTACGCTCGCCAAATTCATGGCGGTCCCCCACTACGCCTACCTGAAGATGAAGCTGTCGGGACCCAAGGGCCTCATCACCATCGTCGGTGACTACCGGAAATCCTTAGAGTGCGCCCAAGCAGGCGCCAGATTGGCCGAGTCGCTAGTCATAGCCGAGGAGCGGCGCGAGCTCGACCGGATCGTCGCACTAGCCAGCGAGACGCCGGCTGTGCCGGCTTCAGCCAAGGAGTCGGCTGGCGAGGCCTCGTTCCAACCGTCCAAGGAGACCAAGAAGATCAAGCTGAACCCGGAAGACCCTAGCTGCAACAAGTACGTCATCATGGGCACCCACCTCGACAGCAAATAGGAAGGAGAGCTCGTCTACTTCCTCCGTGAGAATCGGGATATCTTCGCATGGACCCCAAAGGACATGCCGGGAATTTCGAGGAAGTACGCCGAGCACAAACTGCACGTTCGCAAGGACGCCAAGCCTGTCCGTCAACCCTTACGTCGCTTTTCTGAAGAGAAGAGAAGAACCATCGGTGAAGAGGTCGCCAAGCTACTAGCGGTCGGCTTCATCATGGAGGTGTTTCACCCTGAGTGGCTGACCAACCCAGTCCTCGTCCTGAAGAAGAACAACACCTGGCACATGTGCATAGACTACACCAGCCTGAACAAGGCCTGCCCCAAGGATCCTTTCGCTCTCCCGCGGATAGATCAAGTGATCGACACTACCGCCGATTGCGAGCTCCTGTCCTTCTTGGATGCTTACTCCGGCTACCATCAGATCAAGCTGGACCCGACCAACGCCCTAAAAACGTCCTTCATCATGCCGGCGCCACCTTCCAGCGCTGCATGCAGAAATGCCCACTGAAGCAACTCGGCCGCAACATTCACGCCTACGTCGACGACATCATGGTGAAGACCAAGCAGCACCTCACGCTCCTCGATGACCTGAAGGAGACCTTTGCCAATCTGCGTGAGTACCAGATCAAGCTCAACCCGGAGAAGTGCGTCTTCGGTGTGTCGGCCGGGAAGCTGCTCGGCTTCCTCGTCTCGGAGCGCGGCATTGAGGCGAACCCAGAGAAGATCAAGGCCATCGAGCGCATGCGCAAGCCAACCCGGCTACGAGATGTCCAGAAGTTCACCGGCTGCTTGGCCTCGGTCAGCCGGTTTCTCAGCCGGCTGGGCGAGAGGGCCTTGCCCCTATATCAGCTGATGAAGAAGATGTCGCCGTTCGAGTGGAACGACTAGGCGGACGAAGCGTTCCGGGATCTCAAGCGCATGCTCTCCACCACGCCTGTCCTGGCCGCGCCGGCCGATAAGGAGACGCTGTTGCTATACATTGCCACCACCTCGTGATCGGTCAACACGTTGCTGGTGGTCAAGCGACCAGAGAAGGGCAAGATCCAGTCTGTCTAGCGCCCAGTTTACTACCTGAGCGAGGTGCTCTCCGCCTCCAAGCAGAACTACCCGCACTACCAGAAGATGTGCTATGGCGTGTACTTCACCACCAAGAAGCTGAAGCAGTATTTCCAAGAACACGTCATCACCGTAGTCAGCATGGCCCCCATCGGCGAGATCATGGGCTGCCGAGATGCCTTTGGCCGGGTTGCCAAATGGGCCATCGAGATGGCCAGCCACACTATCCTGTACGAGCCCCGCACCACGATCAAGTCCAGGGCCCTGGCCGACTTCCTCGTCGACTGGATAGAGACCCAGTACCTGCCACCGCCACCGGATTCAACGCATTGGCGCATGCACTTTGATGGCTCCAAGATGCGCTCAGGTTTGGGAGCCGGCATCGTGTTGTCTTCCCCAAAGGGCGACCGACTACGGTACACGCTCCAGATCCACTTCGCCGCCTCCAACAACGTCGCCGAGTATGAAGCCCTTGTGCACGGCCTCTGGCTTGCCAAGGAACTCGGCATCCGGCGCATCCTGTGCTACGGCGACTTGGATCTGGTGGTGCAGCAGTGTTCCGGCGAATGGGACGCTCGGGATGCCAACATGGCCAGCTACCGTTTCCTGGTCCAGCATCTCTCCAGCAACTTCGATGGCTGCGAGTTCCTCCACGTCCCGCGCACGGAAAACAAAGCCGCTGATACGTTAGCCAAGATTGGCTCATCCCGACAGGCCATACCGTCCGGCGTCTCCCTCGAGCACTTGCGCAAGCCGTCCGTCAAGCCGTCTCTGGATTCTGAGTCCATCTCCATCCCGAACGACCATGCAGCGCCCCTCCCCAACTCGGACCCGGGGGCTGCCACTCCAAGCTCGGGGGCTGCCGCCTGCAAACCAGTCCTGGGGGCTGCGGATCCCGACCCGGGGGCTGCCTTCTCCAACCCGGCGACCAACGAACCCAACCCAGGGGCTGCCCGACCCGGCTCGGTGGCTGCCGCCGCCAATCCGGCTGCTGCTATCTCCAACCCGGGGGCTACCGCCTCCAGCTCGGGGGCTGCCGCCCCAGCACCCGTCTTGGTGGCCGTCTTCACCGTGGTAACGGCTCCATCTTGGGCCCAGCCGATCTTAGCGTTCCTGGAGAGCGGGGTACTCCCCATGGACGAGACCGAGGCCCGGCAAGTGCAACGCCAGGCGTCCACCTACAGCATCATCAACAACGAGCTCGTCAAGCGCAGCGCGACGGGCGTGTTCCAGCGGTGCGTCGAGCAAGACAAGGGCATAGAGATCCTCCTCGACATACATCAGGGCGAGTGCGGGCACCACGCCGCCTCCAGGTCCCTGGTGGCCAAGGCTTCTTGCCATGGTTTCCACTGGCTCACAGCCCTCAAAGACGCTGAGTCACTCGTCCTCAAGTGCGAGGGTTGCCAACGCTTCAGCAAGCGCAGCCACCATCCAGCTTCGGCCCTGCAGACCATCCCGATCACCTGGCCCTTCGCGGTCTGGGGGCTCGACATGGTAGGCCCCTTCAAGACCGCTCAGGGCGGCATGACGCATTTGCTGGTGGTGGTCGACAAGTTCACCAAGTGGATCGAGGCACGGCCGATCAAGAAGCTGGACGGGCCAACGGCCGTCCGGTTCGTCAAAGACATCGCGGTACGCTACGGCGTCCCGCACAGCATCATCACCGATAACGGCACCAACTTTGCCAAGGGCGCTCTGGCGCAATACTGCTCCGTCTCCGGTATCCGGCTTGACCTGGCCTCCATGGCTCATCCTCAATCCAACGGCTAGGTCGAGCGGGCCAACGGCCTCATCTTATCCGGCATCAAGCCACGGCTCGTCGAGCCGCTCATCCGTTCACCCGACAGCTGGCTCGACGAGCTACCGGCCGTCCTTTGGAGTCTACGGACAACGCCGAACCGGTCGACTGGGTTCACCCCGTTCTTCCTCATCTACGGAGCAGAAGCTGTCATCCCGACCAATGTCGAGTTCGACTCGCCACGAGTCGTGATGTACACAGAAGTCCAAGCCAAGGAAGCCCACGAATACAGCGTCGACTTACTCGAAGAAGCACGCCTCTTGGCCCTTAGCCGATCCGCCATCTACCAGCAAGGCCTGAGGCATTACCATAACAAAAAGATCAAGCCCCTCGCGTTGCATGAGGGAGACCTCGTCCTCCGGCTTGTCTAGTAGCAAGCCGGCCAGCACAAGTTGGCTTACCCATGGGAGGGCCCCTTCATCGTTAGCAAAGCCCTGTGTGACTGCAATGCCTACTACCTCATCGACGCTCGCAAGCCAAACAAGCACAAGAAAGACACCGTCGGCGAGGAGACAAGCCGGCCCTAGAATGCAGAGCTCCTCCGCCCATTTTATAGTTAGCTGTATGCATGTATGTTTCGCTACCTTTCATAATTCTATGAAAGACAATGGGACCCCCGAACGACACTTGGGGGCTACCCCTTCCTATCAAGTTATTGGGTTTCACACACCCCTGTAAATTTTCTTAAAACCCCCACCACCGGGTTGATGCGATCAACCCGTGGGCTGGCCGGCTTGGCCACAACCCGCCATCCTCCTTAGCACATCCCAGCGTGTTCGGGTAGCCAAGGCCCTCCACTTCGCCCTACGCCATAGTCCGGCTTCGGCTGTTGGCCGGCAAGAACCATGGGCCAAAGCACCTACACGCCGCGAAACACTAAGTTGGATTCGCCGGATTGGCCAACCCGGCCTCGCCGTACTAAGTTGCCACATGACCGGCTGCTCGCCAGCAGGCTTCGCCGGCCGCCGCCAGCCGGCCCAATGGGTGTTTCGCTCGCGCTCAATGTTCGAAGGGCCTAAGTACTGCGCGCTCTTTCCAAGGACCGAACTCCTTGTCACAGACCGGAATCCGACTGTTCGACTCGTGGGGGGAGGCCCAAAGAAGGAGCAAGCAAGAAAAAAGGCTCAGAAAACAAAGAGCAAAAGCGCAAACATTCACGAAAATATTTACATTACAATAATATGGGCCCAAGGCCAGAATTCATTACATTCACCAATACACCCAGTGGGTGGGTGGACCTGCTACTTAACAAAACTACAAGAAAGATAAGCAGGACGGCTTCAGGTGTCTCCCGCTCTGGGTTGCGCAGCTGCCGGCGTCTCCGCAGTGGCCCCCGGGTCCACCGAGGCGCCGGTATCCTCCAACCCAGCCTCGTCGTCCGCGTAGGGCCCGACTCCTGGGCGCTACCCGTCGGGTCATCGAGCGCCAGGCCGAAGTCATCGGGCGGGACTACCTCACCGTCTTCAGTTTGCTCCAGCTGAAACTCATTGTGCAGCGCGAACGAGGCCAGATAGCTGGCCCGGGCGGTGATCCAGCCCGCCTCCGCCTGCAGCTGGGGCTCCGCGCCGGCTAGCTGGGCCGCCAGCTGGTCCAGCGCCAGATCTGGATACCAGTGCCAAGTCGGCGCCGGCTCGAGCCGCGGAGACGCGCCAGGCGTGGAGCCGCGCCGACCCAGCCTCCAGCCAGCGCGCCAGCCGTGAGAAGCTGGCAGGCACAACGGCTCCGGGCCAAAGGGCCGCCGCCATCTCCAACCCGGCCTCAGACAGTCGCGCCGTCTGCTCGTCCAGGGCCTGCAGGCGGGCCTCCACGGTGCGCATGATCTTCGGGAAGGACCAGGCGGCATGCGGATCGATGCCGGTGCCCGCGTCCGCTTGGGCTGCCCGGTCGGCGAGCACGGCCGCCTCCGCCCTGCCCTGCATCTCCGGGAAGTAGTCTGGCAAGCAGGCAAGGAAAACGATCAGCTACACGAAAACTCATCCGGCTCGCGACCCGGTGAAACCAACAAAGAAATACTTACTAGCGAAGGCCTCATCCAGGTGCTGTGCTTCGAGCAACATACCATGCCGCTCCAAGTCCCCGGCACGGTCGCGCGCTTCCAACGCTTTCTCCAGCTCAGCGCGCTTGTCGATGGCTGCCTTCAGCTCGCCGTCCTTAGCGGCGGCCGCCTCCTCGTGTTCCCCCTTGAGACAGAGGAGCTCCGCCTGGTGGGCCTCCGCCGCCTTGATGGCTTCCGCCTTCAGGCGCGCCACCTCTGCCTCCCGGGCCTCCGCCGCCTTGGCCGCCTCCGCCTTCAGGCACTCCACTTCGGCCTTGAGCTGGCTCTTGTCGCTGGCTAGCTGGTCACGTTGCTGGCCGGCTTCGGCAAGCACCTGCTGGGTGTCCGCGACCTTGGTGGCTTCCGCCCTCAGCTGCTCCACCTCGGCCCGGAGCCGGCAGGCGTCGGCGACTGCCAGATCACGCTGCTGACTGGCTCTGGCCAGCCAGGTTCGCAGGACCGGCACCTCGAGCGCGGCAGCTGCACGGTGAGATTCAAAGTCAAGACAGCTAAAGAAAGGACAAGAACACTTTAAGATTCGGCCCAACCGCTACGCAGTTGACCCGAATCTCAGGGGCTACACCCAGTGGGTGCGCTAGCGCGCCCCCACTAAAAGCACGTGAAACGTACCTTCGGCGAAGCGGAGCGCCTCCTCCTTGGCGGCAAGCCGCGCCGCGATCCGCTGGTGCTTCTCCAGAAGCCGGTTGTAGACGCCGACCCGGAAGGCATCCAGTTGCTGCGAAAAACCAAGAATCAGCACAAGACACTTACTGAAGATTTGACCCAACTACTACGTAGTTGGCCCGAATCTCGGGAGCTACACCCAGTGGGTGCACTGGCGCGCCCTCACTAAGAGCTACAGAGGAAAAAATAAAAGAAAAAAGACTCACAAACAGGGAGCGCTCCAGCTCCCACGCCCACTCTGTCTCGGCCTGGGCAAAGGCCTGAACCCGCTCTGCATGCCCGTGGAGATGCCGGTGCACGGCGTCCATCGATGCCTCCTCCTGCGTCAGCGGCCCAATGGCGGCCCGGCTGGACCCGGCCTGCACCGACTGCGGCCCGGCTGCGGGCGGCCTCCCGACGCCGCTGGCGGCTACCTGATCAACAATGCATGCTCGCCCCCCATCGTCTCCTCCATGGCAGGCCTCGATTCCGGCACGCCGTCCGGCGTCACCCGCGGCACCACGTCCGGCGTCGCCCGCGGTGCCCCATCCGCCGTCGGCCGCGGCGCCCCATCCGGCGTCGCCCCTTCCTGGGCGGATCCCCCGCCGCCTCCTCCGGCCTCCACCCACTCGGCCATGTCGTCCCGGGGTGGGGTGTCGTCGCCGATCTCCACGACCTCCCGGTCGCCCACCGCCACCTCCGCCCGGCCGTGTTCTTCGGCCGTCTTGGGGGGCGACGTTGCCGTCTCCGCCCCTCGATGGAACTGCACCACCAGCTTGCGTCAGAATCTCCACGTCGTTGTCATCCGACCATTCTTGCAAGAGATCTGGGCGCGAAGACTTACCCGCTCGGCTCCGGGTTCTCGGCGTAGGATCCTTCTCCCTCCGATCGGGCCTGCTTGATGGCAAGTACCTGTGCCCTCGTACAGTCACGCGTTGGCCGAATTGCGTTCAGTAGTACCTCCCGCATCGCATCCGGACGAAGAAGGAGATGGCACGTAGCGAAATATGGGGACCAAGGTCTCACCGCGGGCGCCGGGTACTCGGCGTTGTAGGGCGCCTTGCCGAAGCGCCAATCTGGAGCCAACCCGGCCTTGGAGATGGCGTTCACCCGCTCAGCGACTTCCTCCGGGTCCAGCCTCCCGGACGACATCCGGGTAGGGTCCCGGCGGTCACCCATCAGGCCGATGATGTGCGCCCGGTGCTACAGCGGCAGAACCCGGCGCGCGACGAAGGCGGCGACAAGGTCTGTCCCCTTGAGGCCCTCCCGCGTCGTCGTCTCCCGAATCCGGTCGCACAGGTTCAGCATCCCCTACGGCGGGTTCTTGGGCATGTAGCCCCAGTTCATCTTGGCGAGCGGCTGCTTGTTGATGAACGGGGGCAAGTTAATGGCGTCGTCTCCTCCGCCGACGCGACGAACGTAGAAAAAGGTATTCTGCCACTTCTTGGCAGACTCCTCGATGGGCATCTTGGGGAACACCCCGGTCGGCCGGAACGAAACAATGGCGGCCCTGCAGTCCGACATAACCCCGGCCTCCGTCCCTTGCTGCTTGAGGAAGAAGAGGCGGCTCCAGAGCTCCACATCTGGCTCCACCCCCAGATACCCCTCGCAAAGGGTGACGAAGCCCGAGAGCTGCAGCACAGCGTTGGTGCCTTGGTGGTGCGGCTGCAGCCCGAAGAAGGAGAGGAAGGCACGGAACAAGGCGCTCACAGGAAGGCCGAGCCCACGCTTGAAGTGACTGTAGAAAACCACGCGCTCACCGTCCTGCGGCTGCGGCTCCACCTCCACTCCGGGTGCCTGTGCGGCCACCTCCCCACGAGCCATTCGGCAGTGCCATCCGCAGTGCTCGATGTGGGTGCGGGGCGCGTTGGCAAGAAGAAGCTAGCGCGGCAGGCGGGCGACTAGAGCGGCGCCTAGTTCTTCGGCGGGCAGTGAGCTCAAGAACTGGGCGAAGGAAGAAGAAGGAGGTGGGGGGCGCGCGCGTGAATGATTTCCGCCGCCCCCTCCCCCCAATTTATAACCGCAGGCAGAACGTGGGGAAGTGGGATTGGTTGCGCCCACCCCTCCCACTTCCCCGCATTGAGTGGGCACGATTTGCATGCAAATTAACTGCGTCGAGAAGGGCAACCATCCGCGGCCGCCACATTAAATCCCCACGTGGGGGCCGAGGGCACGGAGTGGCGGGCCCTAGCCCACTGTTGCGTCCCATCACACGCGTGGCCTGTCAGGGCCTCTTTAGCTACTATTCACCATGTGGCGCCCGCATCGAAACCGAGGGGTCGCATCCCTGCCCCTCCAAGATTCGGCGGACTCTTCGGTTTCCCACCCATGCCGGGATGATGTGATCCGGCTTCCAAAAGCTGGCACACAGTGGGTGTTGCCGGACCCGGCAGTCACAAGCTTCATAAACATCAGCCGCCTCCTTAGGGGGTGAAACTGCGAAGGCCCCCCTGCCTAAAGCCGGCGAGCCTTCACAGCTTTGGGGACTACTGTCACGGGGATGAGCCCCGGGCAGGCAACGGAACTCGGATCCTTTTCAAAAACTTCAGGGCTAGCAACGCCCCTCAATCCGTCTTGTCCTCGGCCGGGTTCCTCAACCCGGCCAAGGCCTGCAACCCGACCAGACCCGCTGGCGCATGCCGGCCGGTCCCAGCAAGTCAAGACTTCTTCGACAAGCAAGCGCAACCACGGTGCGCCCCTCAACCCGGCCGCGGGTCAGCCCCCGTCCCATCCCGGGCGTACGACGGAACAAGTCCCCATGAAGGGGTGAGCATGGCCACAGTGGCCCACCAACCCCGCTGACCGGTAGGAGCGTGGCAACAGTGGCCCACCAACCCCGCTGATCAGCAAGAGCGTGGCAACAGTGGCCCACCTACTCCGCTGACCAGGGCTGGCATGGCGACAGTGCATTCCTCGTCCTGCTGACGCATGCCGATGGCGACCAGGCGACGCGCCACTGTAGCCGGACCGGCCCACCCACATACCCATGGTGCTTGTATGGTCGGCGAGGAAGCGAGGGGGAGGGGGTGATTTTCTGCGATTAGGCCTTGTTTGTCATAATTAGATGAGATATGGGCTGTTCGGCGGTTTGAGCAAAAAATACTGAATTGGTGCATGGTTGTGTCTTGCAGCAGCAAATATATAATCGATTTGGCCTAACATATCACCAAGGTTAGCCCTTCCATTCCTCTCATCTTGGACTACTTCCATTCCCTTCCTGATGTGTTTTCTTTTTCCTTGGTTTGCTGCTGCACGGACCAACTCGATGCAGGGGGAGTAGTGAGGAGGCGTGCTTCTGCTTCTCCAAGCCATGGAGCAAGTCGAGGTCGATGCAGGCCATGGAATTTATTCCTTCTCCTCTGCGTCGTTTCCATTTGGTAGGCACAACCGCACAAGTGCGAGGCTTGGTTCCCTTACGTGACCTGAACATGAGCATAGAAGAGTTGCTAAAGTGGACATGTATGTGTTTCAGTCAATAGAGTACGGGAGGGAGGAGAATCATTAGGCTATATATGGTTGGATGTCTTTGTCAGATTCTTATGATGATGATGTGTACACTTAATTAAACATCTCTTTATCATTTGGCATAGCATTTTTATTTTAATTCCGCTTCTTCTTTGCAGCCATGTATTGTAACGAGTGTGGCATCCTTGTCCTCGTCGAGGAGGCAAGACACAATGGCGCGCCTAGCCTCGGCGGCGAAGAACGCCGGTGCTCCTCTTCGTCCTCGACCTGCTCTGCTCCTTCAAGGTAAGCTGTTCTTGGTCCTCGACCTGCTTACTGTCATCGGCCAAGAGTATGTTGCTACCATGTGACCTGTTGCTCTACCGCCAAGAAATAAACTATCTTTGTTACATTAGCGTTTTCTCCGGATTCAAGTCCAGTACCTCATTCTGCTTTAGTTGATGAAAACCGCAAGGGTGACATCAACTGAATCCCCAAACAGTGATCGCATGTCGGTTTGCAGATCTTCAGTTTTCAACTTATTGTGTACTTGCCAATTTCTGCGAGTATTCTGAAAAATGGCTGCTTGTTTTATGACTGGTACAAGCCTCTGGTCCATTCATCGTCTACTGATATCTCACTGCTTACCTCTCTGATTATCCGATCTTCTAGTGGAGATAAATGTTGTGTTGTGTTGACTAGTGTGTTAGCATAACTCTGTTGTTGTAGCTTCTCCTCTGCTCTCTGCCGTCATTTCTGTACTAGTGTTGATTGTTAGCAACAATAGAATTCTACTGGACATAAAATTCTGTTGACTGTTCAGCAGCAGCATGGATTTGGTATAGCAAAGGGCAAGGGCTTCATTTCATCGTGCCAGGCAAGGTGCCGTGCGACGGAAGTTCAGCATCGGCTACAAAATCGCCATGGTGAGCTACTCAAGCTCCTGTCCTTCCTCTGCTTTGCGCCTGTCGCCATCGTACATGCTCTGTTTCTTGGCCATCGACCCATGGATGATCTAGGGTTACTTAGGGTTTTGTACTGTTTAGGCTTAATTAGCTGGTAAGTTAAGTTAGATAAGTTATATGGATTGGCGATAGAGAAGTATGCCTGGAATAAGACGCACTAAATTAAACACAGAAGAAGCATAAGAAAAACACATTAATTGAAGTTTTAACATAAATAGCAAAGTCAATGGTGTCATGCATGTCAGGGCTTCGGTCGAAGTTGCTGATTGGCACTGTAGACAACACAGAGTTTGGATAATATGCCTTCTCACTGTCATTCTTTAGGAAAACAATATATTTATTTCTTCAACAACCATCTATTATCAATATAGATACATGTCAGCATCAATATTTAACGATTGCTTGATGTTTAAGGTTGATTTCTTCTTTTGTTATTGGATCTGAGCTCAAGATTTGCCATTTGTCTTATCCATGTTTGTGCAGGATTGGGGTACAGCAGAGAAGGGGTTCATCATGCCACTGACAGGCAAGGTGCGCGGTGCTAGGGCTCCGTCTCCGGCCCCGGTGGCGTCTTCCGTTGGCCGCCGTTTTTGGCATTGGCTACAAGATGGGCAAGGTCTGCTCCTCTCCTCCGGTTGCTCTGAGCCTATCTGATGATGCCATCTGCGTGTTTGCTCAACAATACCTGCCTGCTTGGTTTTGGTCTTTTTTGGTATGCACTTTTGGCTTCTGAATTCTGTCCCTAAGTTAGTCGTACCAAGTAGTACTGAATGATGGACGGTGTATATGTAAACCAAAACAGGACATACTACATTTGTTAGTTAGTTTACGGTTTGAATAACTCATAACGATTGTATGGTGGATGCTTGTCCACGGCCATCGAGCCGTGGTCAATTTTGTGCTGGCCATGGCGATTATTTTTAGGATTTCGATGTGAAACTCTCGGTGTTGATTGACGGAGGTTGTTTGAATAAGTACAGCATGTACGCGAACGTGTGTGAGCCATCAGTTACATAAACACGTGCACGCACTAAAGCCTGGTTGCTACTAACCCCGGGCATACGATTACAGCAGATTATATTAGTCTTGATCTGGATCTAACGATACATGGACAGCACGCCAAAGATGGCGACGAGGATGGCCAGCACAAGCACCGTGGCCATCAGGTTGGTCAGCCTGACCATGAGGTTCATCCTAAAGCAGATCTTGGACCAGGGTAGGAGCTGGTGACATGTCCACAGCGTGAACCGGTGGAGCAGCCTGTGGATGAGGCACTGGGATCTGCTGGTCGACCACACCGGCGTTTGGGGTGAGGTACTTCGACGCCTACTGCCTCACGATCACCAGACATGGGATCAGTGGGAGAAGCTCCTGTGCACCTCTGTGATGGGACGAGCAGATGAAGACTCTAATGGCCGCTGTGCTTCGAGCTGTGGATGATGTGGAGCTAGCCGCTGGGGATTTAATGGTGGGAGGCTTCCCACCGAGGCCTCCATTTTCGGAGGGCCGTTAAAGATTGGTGTCGGTGGTAGACGGCTAGGTCTGTACCAACGCGGCGTTAACTGAGTAACTCATTTAATGACAACAGGGCGTGGGCCAGTGGGCCGTTCCCGAAAAAAGGGTGTCGACCGAATACACGGGGAATACGAGCAGAGACGCGCATCGCGAGGAGATGGGGTGGTCCAGATTCCGGGTTCATCTGGACCCGAGAGCCAAATTGCTTTTCCGCATCTCTTGGCACTACTCTTGGACATGTTTCTTTTCGGTGAAAATGACTTATTAGGTTGAATGGAAACACAAATTAAGAACAAGTTTGTCTGGGCATGGTTCATCAACTGTAACCCGGTTTGGAATAATCCCTAGGAGCTGCGGATACCACCGAAAGTGCATATTTTTTCTGTTGGAGAAGTCCCCAACGAATCACTCCCCTAAAAACTATTTTAGCGAACAACCATATTGGATCATTGGGGAAATTTCGATATGTAAACAAGGAGTAGAGGATGTACTCCAAAAGTAAATAGGAATTGTCAAATTTAAGCACAATAAAAGAGAAGTGAATGGCGTCTCTCACGAGCAAGATAAGTATAGTTATTTAAATGAGTGTGGCTAGGTACCAAGTCTCTGTCAAGTGATATCATATTTTTCCGTTTAAGGGTGCTTTTTATTGACTAAGTGTAACATCAAGGGATACAATCATAATGAGCACACACCTGGCTTCTGCATAATTAGGATGCACACAACCAACACAACAGACACACCCAAACGACCACGTCGGCAAAGAGCAAAGTCATAAAAGACCGAAGCGATTCCTAGGTGGAGAAAGAAAAAACCCGAAGAATTGAAAACAACGATTGTCGATATACAACAATGACCATCGTCGTCAAACATATCTTGACAACACAAGGACTACGAGAAAGGCTCCAAAAACGACGCTTCCACGAAGGGAACGACATTGAAGCACCGCCATCACCGGATCCAACCATCGAGGTTAGATCATGGGTTTTCACTTTGAAGATCATGCCCGAACCACTTCCGAGCAATGCCCTCATCAGGGCAACGATGCAAAAGAACGCCGCCATTGCCAGATATGACTAACTAGGGTCAAACCTATGGTTTTCACCACGGAGCTTGCGACTAGGTACCGGAGAAGTACCACCCAATCAAAGTCGTCCTATGTTGTCTCCTCAACTTTCCTCTATCCTGATAGTTGCATATGCGCACGGTCCTTATGGCGAGGGATGGCCATGCCTGTACGAGTAAGCTGACAAGATGAGACAAGAATTTTTCTCGCCATCATCCGACGAAGTGTTTGACGGGGAAGAAATATTGTCGGCACCACCAAAATCCTGGGATGGGGACACTCTGAAGGTATACACCATCCTCACAAGTAGCAGCTGGTGACTGATATGTATCAGACGACAGCTTCACGAGCTCCCACTAGCTCTGTCGTCCTCACATGTGGACGCAAATCATCCAGGTTGAACCTCTTTAGGTAACCGGTCCAGCCCACAACCATACATCAGCATGCAGACTAGATTCACGGCCGAGCATGAGCGGAGGACTACCATGAGCACTACGCACCAACGCCAAAGATGCAACCATGGAGCAGCAGCCCTAGCATGGGTGTGCTCCCATGTTGGATGCATCACAGGAAGTCACAACACAAGACGCAGAGGAGCAACAGATGCATTTCATGCTCCCGTGGTCCTATCGATGAACATGACCGCACCACGAGCGCACATGGTGCCGATTTAGCCATCCCAAGCCATGCTTCCGCCTGATACGTGGAGCGCTAGAGCCGCCGCTGCAACATCATCCTTCACACTATGTAGCCGCCATCCGCACCTCGTCAAACGTTCCCCAAAGATCCACGGGAGCGGAACCCCGCCGTCGTCGTCAGCCGCCCGGGCAAGCCCGATGACACCGACCGGCGGCGGCGAGGGGAGGACGCACAGGGAGGACGCCGAAAAAAGCGGATTGACTGCCGCCTGAGTCGCCCAGCCGGACGATGCCGGGGCAATTAGATTAGATTTGGAAGGCTCTCAAGTGACATCACATATAAGAAATAAAAAAGAAAAATCAGAATAATTTTTCTTGACGCATCCAAATGAAAAATCTCACAAGCATAACATCGAAAGAGATAAAACCAAGTCTTTGTCGACTGAGATTTAGCAAAACTGTATTTAAATAAGCTTTCTTGCAGTTGAATTGACGATTCTCCGAGCTGGATGCTTGGAGTATGTAATCGTTATTTAATACAAACATCTGCTGCCGATGGTTGTCAAGCAGCGTCTCAACATCCGAGTCGTCCGAATCGGACGAATCCTTGAGGAAAAACCTCTCACGAGGGTTCAATTCCATCTAAAATCACAAATACGAACGCCGCATGAACCAACTATGCATATCGCATCAAAAAGCACAAGCACAAGTACTCACCGGCGGCTTGGGACGGTGGCTCTGTGGCAGTCGATCCCGGGGCGGCGACGGCGACTCGGGGCGGCTCGGCTCGGCGGATCCGGGGAGCCGGTGAAGCGGCTAGGTGGAACCGGGTGAGGGGCGCCCCGGCGGCGTGATTCCGTCCGCAGATATGGCCGGAATCGCCGGCGGCGGACGGGCGGAACCGATTGCGGGCGGCTGCGGAAGGGGGTGGAGAACGCGCGCGGGCTGAAATGTCCCTCCCGCCAACCGCTTTTCTGAGATACATGGCACCGTCAGGTCTAGGGGGAAACCTGTGTTTTTGCGGGTTGGAGGTGGGATTTTACCGCGCCCCTCAAATTTTTTATGGGTCCGACGCGTTTACATTGTCTGATCGGACGGCTTTTTTCCCGCGGACCCGTATTTTGGCGGTAATTTTGCGGGTCGGGGCATTATACGGGGTCTGCTACATATGCTCTAACCTCGTGGTCACCATCAACTAAGAATACCAACGGGCTACGGCACCACAACATGTCCAGAAGGGATAAACATTTTTCATATTGTTATTCCTTCTTGTTCTATGTAAGAAAACAACTTATATTTTTGTGTTTGTGACATTTAAAAAATGTTTATGTGTTACAAAAAAGATACATACGTGACATTTAAAAATGTTTAAACATTGTAAAATATATTTGTGTAATTAAAAAACATATGTTGCATTTTAAAAATGTTCATGCATTTCATAACACTGTTCATGACATTTTTTTAAATGTTTTTACAATGTATTGCGTAGTTTAAAAAATGTTATGTACCATACAATTTTTTTAACACGTATTTAATAAAAGTTTCAAAAACTTGTATTTGAAAAAATGTTAATCACATGTTTAAAAAATATTTAATGTGTATAAAAATGTATTTAGATGTGTCCTGGAAAAAAATACATGTCAAAACATATATTTAAAGAATACATGATTAACATTTTTTTGAATACAAGTTTTGAAACCTTTTTCAAATATATGTTAAAATTTTGGATGGTACGAAACATTTTTAAACGACATGAACATTTTCTACATTGTGTAAACATTTTTCAAAATGTGATGAACTGTTTTTTGAAATGGGTGAATATTTTTTTAATGCAATGAATGGTTTTTAGTTACACGGATATGTTTTACAATGTTTAAACATTTTTTTAAATATCATATACCATTGTTTGTAACACATAAAAATTTAAATGTCACAAACACAAGAATATAAGTTGTTTTCTTACATAGAGCAAGAAGGAATAACAACATGAAAAAAATTATCCCTTGTGGACATGTTGTGTTATACTAGCCTGGTGGTAATCCTAGTTAACCTTGACCACGAGAGCACATGGTCAAGCCACGACGTTCTCATTTGTCGTGTTACATTTAAAAAAAATTATATTTCAGACCGTGTTTATATGATATAGGTTTTACTAGTGATATCCAAACGAAGATGGTCATTTGTCTAGCCACATGAGCCTTCTAGGGACCTTTCGCAGGTTCGAAACCCCATCATCCTCTTGTTTTTTATCATTTTACTTTTGATGCTTAATATACGTAAAAACAAAACAACTCTGCCCTGTGACAGCGGCTGTCAACGGGCCCTGGCCACGCTGGCATTGCCATGTAGGCCACAGATACGTCCGCGTACACGTAATGTGAACATATATGAACGCCCGTGCAAGTTTGATGAACAGAAACACGTATTTTGCAAGTTTATGCATTAAATTGACTGTCGCGTGCAAGTTCTATGACTTGTGGTGTATTTACCTTTAATTGATATGGATCTTGTCCTTTAAATGATTTCCTCTTATCTTCCTATTTGTTTGTCTTGATCCTTGTGTTTTTACTCAACCAACCTTCAACTCATGAAGATCGGACCACTGTGCGGTTTGCCCCGCATTAGTTTCCCTAGTCAAAAGATAATAACAGTGCTTTCAAATTCGACGTTGCAAATGAGTGTATAGTAAGGCCCCGTTCTGAAGCTCTCTAGGTTCAGGATATCCACGATTCCAGCTTCGTGCGCCAGCTTCCAGCTTCTGTGAGGAGCTACGTGCGTTCAGGAGGCTCTAGCCAGCTTCTCATGCCTGGTGCTGGGCTACAGGGCTGCTTAGAGTGAAAGGTGTGGACATGGGCTATCAGGGAACACAGATGGTGACATGGGCTGCAGGCCCAACTCGGAGTGAAGGATGTGGATGACCCTGATGCGCCCACGTCTACTGGCTGGTTCCTACGGGAGCTCGGGAGAAAAGAAATCGGGAGGCTCGACGAACCGGTATGCAACCTAGCGGTGGCATTCCCTTGTAATTACATCGAACTCCAGCTTCTCGTTTTAGCGAAGCTGGCCGACCGCCGCTTCTCGTCTCCGCGAAGCTGGCTCCTCGAAGCTGGAGCGTTCGGGATCGATTCACGTAGTAATTCTGGGAATCTGGCTCGTGGAGAGGATCCGAACGGGCCCTCAAACAAAAAGAGATAGAGCTGCAGAGAATCCGACAGCCAAGGAGAGCTCATTAGATTTCCCATGTATATTGTACATGTATTTCATGTGACAGAAAATTTACAGAAGTGCATGACACTGTTACATCAAGATAACCACCTGGCTAAATTACGAAGATGGTTAAAGCAGAGTTTCACCTAAGGGCAACGATAGGCGCCGGCTGTTGGGCGAAATAAGCCGCGGCGACGAGTCGGACGCGTCGGGCGCGTGTATGGGCGCGCGCTAGGCGTGTCGGACGCGTCGGGTCCGTGGCGTAGGTGTGTGTGTGGTGCATGGGTGCGCGTGTGTGCGTGTAGGTGGTGCACCGTAGTTGTAGGAGGCCGTTGGCGAGCCGGGGCGGTGTGATCGGGTCAGACAAGTGCGGGCTCGGCGTGACCCAGACGCGTGCGTGCGCGTCGTGGGCGCAGCCAGAGCGGGCCAGGTCATGGCCTGGCTGGGTGGGGGGCGTGCGGGTCGTGCCCAGCGCCGGCCCAGGGTATAAGAGCACCTGCGGGGCTCGTTGTAACGGTGGGGTGTCGAGTTTGTTACTCGGGGAAGGGCGTAGTTGTAGCAACGTTCGTGCGCTGGAAAACCTCCTCGAGTCCACCGTGTGCTCCCTCGTATCTTCTTCTTCCTCCTTGTTCTGTCCTTCGAGCGCAGAGAGAGAGAGAGAGAGCGAGGTGGAGAGCAAGGCTAGCTAGGGTTTAGGGTAGACACCAACAATTGGCATCAGAGCCACGTTGCGGGAGGTGATCGCCGGCGATGTCGATCGTGCCGTACGCCGGCGGGTCAGGGAGCTCGCTGCCGCAGCCCGTCCCGATGCTCACTGGTGAGAACTACACCACATGGGCAATTAAGGTGGAAGCGAACCTGGATGCAGCCGGGCTGTGGGAGGCGATGGTGCCGGCGGAGGACGCGGCGGCGGCGGTGATCGCCAAGAAGGACGAGCCGGCGCGGGCGTACCTGCTCGGCGCGCTCGCTGAGGACCTCCTGCTACAGGCCGCGTCCAAGAAGACGGCGGCAGAGGTCTGGGCCAGCTTGAAGACGAGGTTCGTCGGCGCGGACCGGGTCCGGGCGGCGCGGCTAGGCACTCTCCGCGGAGAATTTGAGCGGCTGCACATGGCGGAGGCTGAATTGCTGGATGCGTTCGCCGGCAAGATCGGCGGCATGGCGGCTCGTTTCGCAGGGCTCGGGTCGACGCTGGACGACGCCGCGATGGTGAAGAAGCTCCTCGACTCCGTGCCGGACCGCCTGTACGCAGCGGTGGCCGGAATCGAGCAATTCTGTGACGTCTCCACCATGGCGTTGGAGGAGGCGCTCGGTCGCCTGAAGGCCTTCGACGAGCGATCACGACGGCGCGGACAAGCCAGCGGCGAGCGGGCGGACGAGCAGCTGATGATGACCGCTGCGCAATGGGCGGCGAGGCAGCGAAGGCAGGGCGGTGGCGGCTTCAACGACGACGACGACGACGGCGCGGCGAGCACGGCATCGAGCGGCGGAAACAAGCGCCGCGGACGCTGCGACAGATGTGGCGAGCGCGGCCACTTCAAGCGCGAGTGCCCCCAGCCGCGGAAGGCGCCGACGGCGGAGCGGGCACTGCTGGCGGACGCCGGCGTCGAGGACGACGGCCTCCTCTGAGCCGCGGCTTAAGGGGGTGAGTGTTGGGCGAAATAAGCCGCGGCGACGAGTCGGACGCGTCAGGCGCGTGTATGGGCGCGCGCTGGGCATGTCGGGCGCGTCGGGTCCATGGCGTAGGGGTGTGTGTGTGGTGCATGGGTGCGCGTGTGTGCGTGCAGGTGGTGCACCGTAGTTGTAGGAGGCCGTTGGCGAGCCGGGGCGGTGTGATCGGGTCAGACCAGTGCAGGATCGACGCGACCCAGACGCGTGCGTGCGCGTCGTGGGCGCGGCCAGAGCGGGCCAAGTCATGGCCTGGCTAGGTGGGGGGCATGCGGGTCGTGCCCAGCACCGGCCCAGGGTATAAGAGCACCTGCGGGGCTCGTTGTAACGGTGGGGTGTCGAGTTTGTTGCTCGGAAAAGGCCGTAGTTGCGGCAGCATTCGTGCGCTGGAAAACCTCCTCGAGTCCACCGTGTGCTCCCTCGTATCTTCTTCTTCCTCCTTGTTCTGTCGTTCGAGCGCAGAGAGAGAGGTAGAGAGCAAGGCTAGCTAGGGTTTATGGTAGACACCAACACCGGCGGACCGGCCCAAATTTCGGCCGGTCGGCGCGCGCACGTTGGATCAGAACGCCGTGCATCGTTAGATTTCTCCGTCTCCTCATCCTGAAACGCATGCAAAAAATTAAAAACCCGCACAGCTCGCCGGTCCAACACGCCGCCCGCTCTTGCCGGCCACCGGCGCCTGCCGGCGCTCGTCCTCAACTAGCCGCACTGCCCGCACTCGGCAGACACCACGTCGGAGTGTAGGTCCTACGTGCAAAGCTAACTTGCAAGCAAGCAGGCAAGCAGCTTAATTGATCTACAGTACCACATGCACGATGAGCTAGCTTCAACTGGATTCGAATCGATCATTGGAAACTCTAGCGGCATCTCTCGTACTGACCTGGGCTAGCTACAACAAAATCACTTGACGGTTGCAGCTTTTTTGGACGCCGGTCGTAGCTTCTGGGCTCATTGGTGGTAGCTTTTTTGTCACTGGTTGCAACTTCCATGCTCAATGGTTGTAGGTTTTTTCCTCGTCGGTCGCAGCTTCCGTGTTCGTTGGTCACAACTTTGTTCATGGCGGCTTGTAGTTATGAATTGCACTGTTGCAACTTCACCATCGTCGGTTGTAGCATTGGTCTTCACCCGTTCCAGCACCCGCCAATTCTGGTTTCAGCTTCCATGGAAACATGAGCCTCTATGAGCGTTTTTCCATTGCCGGTCATTGATCGAAGCTTTTTTCATTTACGGTTGAAGCTTTCTCTATCAATGGTCGTAACTTTTTCGGCTGCACACTGTCTGGTTGAAGCTTTTTTCATCTAGGGTTGAAGCTTTTCTATCAACGGTTGCAACTTTTTCCGTTGCATAGTGCTTGATTGAAGCTTTTTTCATTTGCGGTTGAACCTTTTTCTGTCAACGGTTGCAGCACTAGCCACCCCCCCACCCCAGCTTCCGCCATATCCGGTGAAGTTTTTTCCTGGACGGTTTTAGCTTTCTCAGGTGCCGGTTGCAGCTTTGCGGTTGCACATAGCTGGTTGTAGCACACACGCAGCAAAAAAAGCAATGCTAATTCTAGCAAAAAATGGCACCTATTCCAGCAAAAGATCTCTCCGGTTGTAGCATTGGTGGGGGAGCAGTATGAGGTGCGTGGGGAAAGAGATGCTTGCAGCGTTGGGGGAGGGAGTGCTCACAGAAGTAGCAGGAGGTCGTGCTGCCGACACTGACGAGCTCACTGTGCTTAAAGAGAGAGGAGAGAAGCAACAAGGCAAGAAGAAGAAGAAAACAGAGGGAAAAAACCGTGGCCCAGTCAAGAAGAAAACAGAGGGGGTGCTCACAAAAATTTACGCTGAAGAGATAAGAAAAGGGACCTCGCTTGAAGGCCCATCAAAACTCACGTGGCCCAGTCTGCTTCGCGTAGAAACGCGAGCAAGCGAGGGGCGACCGGCCGAGCGCTCGGCTGGTCGTCCATGGGAAACGTTTCCCTTCAACTAAGGGCATCTCCAACAGTTTGTTTGTTAGTTTGTTGGTAAAATATGCCATGTCATCAACCAACATCTTAACATACAACTACTCCAATAGATTATATTTTGTTTGTCCAATAGGATGTGAGATAAGAAATAAGGTGCTCTCTTATTCTATATTAAAGCTTGTGCAAGGGATATTGGTTCATGTACATATAAACTTACCCTCTTTTCTCATTTATTGTATAACACATCATTAAAAATTCTATGTGGCAAACTCTACCAATAATTATCTTACAACCATTGAAGATGCCCTAATGCTCAGGTTTCGTTGGCTATTGTATATCAAATCCGTAACACACTCGCACTTAAACATGGCGTTCCTAGAATTCGGTCAAACACTGAAACGGCTGCGTTGGAGCTGCGCGGCAAGATCCATCCCGCCCTTCGCCCCCTCCATCAATCGATAAAGGTGTTTACGTTCGCGTTCGGTTCGCAGCGGCAATCTCATCCGCTCCCGCATGTGTCTGGATCCGAGCCTTCCGGCCCCACTACGCATGTGGAATTTCGCTCCGTCCCCACTTCGAAACTATTTCCCCATGCTATACCGGAACAACACAGTAAAATCGTACTATCTGACACTAATGGGGCTCGTGCCTACACCCTCCTCCTCCGCATTCGATTAGATCTGGAGAGGCGCAGAAGCTCCGCACCACCGCTGTTGCTCGTCACGCTCCTCTCATTTGCTCGCCGTCGACTAGCCCACAATGGAGGAGGCGACCTCCCCGATCCCGCACGAACCTGGCGGCATAAGAGGATGAGCCGCCGCAGCGGCTAGAGAGGAGGAGCAAGAAGGGGGAGAAGAACTCGACGAGCAGCAGTGGGACGCGGGGATCTACAGGGAGTCGCATCCTCGCCTCAAGTGTGTCCAAGGAGACGGAGGCGCCCTATGTTGCAGGAATACGGCAGAGAAGTGCCGAATCGTTGCAGGATACTGCACCAGAATGGGGATACGCCCAGATACGCGTGGGATACGCGTATCCCTACGTATCACATTTTTTTGAATTGAAATAAGGAAAAAAATCGGAATACGGCTAGGACACGCATGGGATACATCAGGGATTCATAAGGGCCTGCTACCACTCGATCTGCAGCCCATCAGACGACCTACTCGATTGGATAAATAAACCTAATCGCTAGAATCTTTCCTCTCGCCGTCACCTGGCAGTTGCCAAATCGCTAGACTCGATAGTTTCGGTGCATCTCCAGACTGCCTTTCGGGGCCGCCGGCCGGACCTCACAGCTCGTCTCCATTCTCCAAGTCTTTGCCATCCGGAATCTGTACGCCAGTGAGGTTCAATCCATTGTTTCAAGATCTCTGTTTTTTTGCATGATATGGATTAGGATTTAGGGGAGAACGAAGGGCATCTAGCTAGCTATCTATTTTTCTACTAAATAAATGTTAGGGAATGGCGTGTAAGTCGAACAGTTAATCCTCGGTTGCTCGTTCTGGGACTGGGTCTTGTAGTAACACCGCTGATGATGCCAAGGAGAACCAGTATACCAATCCTAAATTACCCCCTATGGAGATAATCATCCTCCAAAAAAATTTGTTTTTTGGTCATGATTTTTTTATGCATTTGTACATATACTCACCGTATCCCCGTAAGTCTATTTTCAGAAAATGCCGTTTTCCCGTATCGCCGTATCCGTATCCCCGTACCCGTATCCCCGTACCATATAACATAGGAGGTGCCAGATCCACGGTCGCTCTTCTTGTTTTTTCTTCCCAGATTTGGTTAGATTTTTTGCTTTCACGCGATTCTTCTCAGATCTGGTCAGCTATATGAAAAAAACAATGATGTGAATTTCGTTGGTTGCTAGGAAGAAATTAGAGCAAAACATTATAATTTAAAAAGTAAGAAATTGACACGGCAAAAATAAAATAAAAATGCCATGGCAATAAAAGTAAAAATAAACATTATAATTTTGTTGCAAAAAGTTATAAATAACTAAATGGGAAAAATTTATGTTACACCAAATGGCAAAATCTATTGCATCCACTATCGCATTTGGTACTGAACACATAATATTCATGGCAAAAATACAACAGATTTGCCATGATCCATTTAAAGTAAATTTCCCATGATTTGTGAAAATAGAATTGCCATGTAGTATGGCATATCTATTCCGTTTGAAATAAATTTGCCATGCTTCATGAAATAGAATTGCCATGGTCCATGGGAACAAATGCCATATAGTATGGCAAATCTATTCCCTTTGAAACAAAATTTCCATGCTTCGTAAAATAGAATCGCCATGATCCATGGGAACAAATGCCATGTAGTATGGCAAATCTATCCCATTTAACTAAAAATGTCATAGTTCGTGTAAAATAGAATTGCCATGGTCCGTGGGAACAATTGCCATGTAGTACAACAAAATATATCCCATTTAACTAAAGTTGCCGTGTTTTGTCAAAAAAAAAAAACTTTCCATGGTGGAGGGTGGAAAATTGCCATGTAGTATGGCAATTTTGTACTCAACAAAAAAAAAAATCCATTTAAATAAATTTGCCATGCTTCATTAAATAGAATTGCCATGGTCCGTGGGAAATAATTGGCATGTAGTATGGCAAATCTAATCCATTTAACTAAATTTGCCACGGTTCGTAAAAAAAACTTGCCAATGTGGAGGGGGAAAAATTGCCATGTAGTATGGCAAATCTTTTGCATGTGATGTGGCCAAAAAATATTGTACTCAGCACAAAAAAATCCATTCAATTTTTTTCCATGCTTTGTAAAACTATAAACTATTGTTGCCATGAAACATGCACTAAGATTGCCATGGCCCAGTTGAAAAAAGAAATTTTGCCATGTTACAAAAAGAAAGAAAATTGACATGGTCCATATAATTAAAATTTTTGACATGCCCCATAAACTACATTTGCCATGATACATACACTAAGTTTGCCATGGTCCCATTCAAAAAAGAAAATTTGCCATGTTGGAAAGAAGGACAAAAATTTGCCATGGTGTCATTCAAAAACAGAAAATTTGTACGATGCATAGACTAAAAAATGCCAAGATCCATAAACTATAATTCCCATGATGCATGCACTAAAATTGCCATGGTCCCATTCAAAAGAAAATTGCCATGTTGTAAAAAAGAAAAGAATTGCTGTGGCCCCGTTTACAAAGTTCAAAATCAAGTATGAACAAGAAAATTTGCCATGGCAGATTCGTATCAAGAATTGCCATGTTTTGTATGATGAATTTACCGTGTGTGAAAAGACACAAAAAGTTGGAATCAAGTATAACGAGAAAACTTGCCATGGCAGATTCGTATAAAAAATTGCCGTGTTTTTTTTATCAAATTTTACATGAAATTTGCCAAGAATGTGAAGTAATAAAAAAATTGATCAAATGTTGCCATGGCAAATGCATGTTTCATTTTGCCATGGTAGTTTCAACGAAAATGCCATCTTTTGCGTAATAAAATTGTCGTGTATGTGAAATAACACAAACAAAATGATCAAAACAAATTTCCATGGCAAATGCACAGTCAAAATGCCATGGCACATGGAGTAATAATGCTATAGTACATGCAAAAAAAGATAGATTTGCCATGTTATATGAATTAAATTTGCCACGATAGTAACATTGAAATTGCCATGTAGTTATTGAGTAGCATGCCAAATTGTTAAGTAGGAAAATGTACATACATATGGGGGAGTTGCCATCTACCATGAAACCAACAGGGCAAAATTAGGCTGATTGAACATGGGGAAGTTGCCATGTCTATATTTAGTACCGTTACAGAAGGATGGGTTGTGGTTGGCATGAAGATGGCAAACATGGCAAAAAAATAATAATCAGTTTCAGCCATGGCAATTGATGGGTTATGGATCTGATGAAGTTGCCAAGCATTTGGTACAGTAGCATACCAATTGCTTGGTACCTGTTAACAGACATAACAAACATGAAACATGGCAAATTTCAGGCTTTAATAGAGAGGTTTTTACAGTTCCACACACAGGGCAGGTTGCCATCTATTTATTCAGTAGCATGGCAAAATGTTGAGAGGACAAATGTAAATGCATTAACTACTGTATCGTATGGCATATCAGAACACATGGCAATTTTCAGCGCCGAACAGTAGGATAGTTGCCATGTATTTATTCAGTAGCATGGCAAATTGATAAGAAGTGGAATTGTAAATACATTAACATCAGTATGAAATGGCAGATCACACAAAAACACATATTTCAGCTACAATTTTTGTGTGAATGTACATACACATGAAAGATAATGCGTAGAATTAGCCATTTTCACAATAAAATTTTCCATGGAAACAGCCATTTCCACACCGGGGCAGGAAACTAAAACATTCACTAGGAAAATGGTGAACAAAATGGGAAATCAAAAAGGCAAGGTGCGAGGACCTGTGTTTGGGAAGTGACAAGCAGACGAGCAGGTTGTAGCTAGGTAGATAGCCGGGCCGGCCATGCCGACAACACTGCAGCAGTGACACCCATGAGAAGAGGATGGCGCCGGGAGGAGGCTTCATGCGCGATGGGGACGAAATTCGCCGGAGAATGGACTTCCTCGAGCCACCGTCGTGCTTGTACTTCTCCCCGCGCTCGAGGCTGCCGTGGTCTTCCTGCGCTCGAGGCCGCCGCCATGACCCGCGCCCGAGGCCGCCGCCGGAGCACGAACAAGGCTGGCGACGGAGATCGAACCCCAGCAGCAGTCGCGCGCGCGCCCTTCCTCCTCCACTGCGCCTTCCATCGCCGTCGGCCGGATCCACCTCCTATTCGCCACCGCCCGGGGCCTCTGCCCGCCACCGCTCGGGACCTCCGCTTGCCGCCGCCCGGGGCCTCCGCCCGCCACCGCTCGGGACCTCCTCCCGCCTCCGCCCGGGGCTGCCGTCCGCCGCCGCCCGGGCTATAGTGTGTGTGATGTGCGGGTAGGTGGGGAAGAAGGTGAGGCAGAGTGGGGGAAGAAGAACGCGAGATTGGGACAGAGGGCGTGCGGCACAGTTTGTCGAGGACCGGACGAGGCTGTGGGATGAAGTGGCGACGTACAATGCTCCAAGAATCGTGCAAAACGATCCAACGACAGATGACGCGTTCGGGCGGGATGCTACACACCACACGTGCGGGCGTTATCATTTGGGTTTATTTTTGGCACATAGGTTGTATTCTCTGGCAGAATGGAACAATACAAAGTTGTGGATTCTGTTTGAGGCATTTTTGTATACGTTCAAAGAAATTTGTGGGGATCGTTGAAGTATGTCTCTGATCACTGAGCACGAACTTTATGGATATAAGTAACCGACTGTCTAAAATTTGATTATTTCCAAGGTGGTACTCCCTCCGTCCCAAATAAGTTATTAGTGTAAACAAATATTAGAGCATTTAGATCACTAATTTAGTGATCTAAACGCTCATATATTTCTTTACGGAGGGAGTATAAAGTTGAGATTTTGGGAGGGAGGAAGTACTTTTTAAGAACGAGGTGAAGTACTTTGTTTCTCATAGCTTCGCACGCTTGGCATTACTACATCAGTTAATTAATAACTATATAAATCTATATGAACCATAATTGCATTTTTTTTTTAAATCTGAATCACGGGGTGCAGAAGGGTCGGGTGCTGGCCGTGTACAGAGTCCATCCGTAATTCAAATTGGCTATGTAGGGAAACTAGGGAAACAGTCCTTCCGTAGTATAGGTCGGAATCTTAGCGCATGTCTCGAAGGATCCAACTATAGAAATTTGCTCAACCAATTGTCTGAAAATTTATGGATGAACCCAGATATATATGCATCCACTTTGATTTTTTTAAATGCCAACAAAATCCAAAAATTAATTGATCTGGTACATCTCCACATTCTATGTGCACACATAATATTTGCGGAAAAACAACTTTTTTTTCATACGCCCCTTGACGAGATTGTGAGCATCGTCCTCGTTGATTATAATCACATTACCAGATCAATGAAACTCCCTTTCCCGCAAAAACAATTCTACTAAAAGACATTACACTATGATGATGTGGTCGACATTTCCACCCGGCTCTTGTTTTCTTTCTATCTAATAAATTAAAATTTCCAAGAAGAACCCAACAATCTGAGTCCCTAATTACAGTAGCACTTGATATAGATGTTATTACCGTGTCATTGCAACATTTGTATGACTTTAGTATAAAGATAAACCCCCCTATATAATCACTTTGATTCAGTGTGCCCGGTACTCAAGTCGTCGAACCTGAAGGTCTTTAGAATTTTTTTCCAAGTACACATGATTCTTGATGTAGCGCTTGATATAAAGGTTATTAGTTTTTCAATGCAACATTTGTTTTTAGTGTCAACCTTAGCAAATTTCATCAACTACACACGATTCTTACCGTAGCAGATATAGATGGTAGTAGCGTGTCGTTGCAACATTAAGGACATTAGTACGAAGCTAGACCCCCTATCGTGGTTTTGTCACGGCAGATGTCCTAGTGTGAGAACTTAGTCGTGAGGCCATCGCAACTAGGTAGTAGCTTGAACAAGGTTGATCGGAATCGATAGACGCGAGTTTTTACCCAGGTTCGGCCCCGCACGGTGGAGGTAAAAGCCTACATCCTGCTTGATTGATGTTGATGATGATGACGATCTCGGTTACAAGGGCGGTGTTTCGCTACCTCTATCTCGAGAGCATCTACTTTGATCTTGTCTACACTACAAAAAAAAGACACATCCGTAACATTATGGGCCGAACGAATTTTTTTCTGTCATGCTTATGACACTTCTATGACGATAATTGTGACAAAACCATGTATCATCATACATGTGGTGGGCTTCTACTTCTATGACAAAAAATCATGACAAAATGGGCTTTTCGTCCTGGGCGGGCCGGGGACGCACCTGCGTGACATTCTTTGGGCCTTCCATGACGGAAAAGATCATGGTAGAAGCGAGGGCGAGGAAAATTTCGGGGAGTTTCCGGTTACGGTGGGTGGTCGGGGCCGAGCGATGCACGGAGGTTTGCGCGCTTCTCTCGTACACGTACACGCGTGTGTGCGAGGCGTTGGGCTCTAACTGAACCCGAGCGAGGCGTTCGTTTACTGAACCCGAGCGATTGCACTAGCTACGTTACTGAACCCGAGAGATCGATCCCTTGGCTGTTAACTAAACCGGAGCGATTCCTTCGCTACTGCTGCTAACTGAAGCCGATCGAACCTACCTCTTGATGAACAGTGACCGTTGTTGGGGATTGGATGAATAGTCCCCGGTGGGGGTTGGATGAACAGGACCCCGTGGTAGTAGAGGCCGTTGCCGCTGGATGAACGGGACCCCGAGGAGGCCACCACCCTAGCCGGCTGGGGTGGATGAACAGGACCCCGTGGAGGGCTGGTTGAACAGTAGCTGGTGGAGGCTAGAGGAGGTCAACGGTGGATGAACAGTAGCAGGTGAAGGCTGGAGGAAGTTGACGGTGGATGAACAGTAGCCCGTGGAGTCCCGTTTTGCGGTACGCCACACCCCTCCCGATGAACAGAACCCCGTTTCGACCGTAGGCGCTGCAACACAAGTCCGTTTCCTCCGTTTTGCGGTACGCCACACCCCTCCCGATCAACAACACTCCGTTTCGACTGTAGGAGCTCGAACACAAGTCAATTTCCTCCATTTTGCAGTACGCCACACCCTTCCCGATCAACAGGACCCCGTTTCGACCGTAGGCGGTCAAACAGAAGGCCGTTTCCTCCGTTGTGCGGTACACCAGGCCCTATTTTGGCTGTTCCGTCCAAGCCGGTTGGCTCCCGATGAACACAACGTATTCCGACCCAGTCGGTTGCCTCCCAATGAACACGACATTGTTTCCTCCGTTCTGACCCAGCCGGTTGGCTGCCGATGAACAGGACGTCGTCGCTGCCGTCCCAGCGTGGATGTACGTACGTGTACACGATATAGACGGGACTGCGTGACATGCTACGTCGGCGGTTCTACCACGCCACCTGCCGCTCCTTACTCAGCCACGGTTCATCGCTGCAGAGAGACAGATCGACCAGTATGTACATACACGTTTGCGACCAGAATGACAACACTACGTATGCTTTGATCAGGTGGGTCCCAGTTGTTAGGGAGGATAAGGAGGCACTTCCTTGCGTGCGAAGATATTGATTGTGGGTCCGAGCTGTCAGGGGGAGGATTCATTTTTTGCGCGTAATAAGGAGGCACTTTCTTGCGTGCGAAGATGTAGCAGGTGGGTCCAGCTGTCAGCCTCACCGCGTACAATACTCTTCCGATGGTTGTCATTCGTTGACCATGTTGACCACGCCACGCGGACAACACCCAGGCGGTGGACGATGGTGAGGCAGGGAATGACGCGGAGCCTGGGAACACGCGGAGGGTAGTACGAGGGTTGACTGGTTCGGCTGCGGTGTGAGGCTGCCGTCGCCGCAGAATAACAGGGGTGTGGGCGAGTAGAGGGATGGCCTGGCCAGCGGTGGGAGTAGGAGGGGGCGGTGAGGCCTGCGTGGCAACACAGCCGGCCACGTGAGGCAGGAGCACGCGGTGGTTTGGATGGCTGGAGCAAGAAAATCAGAGGTTGAAGAAGCAGGACAACCGTTGGATGTTAATAATCCAACGGTCACTCGTGATAGAAAAGTTTGTTGACAAAGCCCTGCGTACGCTCAACTTAGTAGGGCCACAAGTCAGCCTCCAATCTGGTGGGCCCCAGTTGTCATGGGGAGCAATCGTTATTTTTCACTTCATAAGAAGGCACTTCCTTCCGTTCAAAGATATAGCTGGTGGGTCCCAGCTATCATGGTAGGATTCATTTTTTTGGCGTAATAAGGAGGTACTTGCTTGCGTGCGGCCATGGACCATGTGGGTCCCTACTGTCAGCCTCTCCACGTACATCCCTCTTCCGATGTTGTCATTTGTTGACAACATTGACCACGCCGTGCCGAGAACACCAACGCGGTAGACGGCGAGACCCAGGAAGAGAATGACCCGGAGGCGGCGAAGCCACAACAGTGGAGGGATGTGGGTGTGTAGAGGGACGGCCTGGCCAGCGGTGGGAGTAGTAGGGAGCGGTGAGGCCTGCGTGGCAGCACAGCCGGCCACGGGAGGCAGGAGCAAGCGGTCCCGCCGGCACTGGATTTGGCGGCTGGAGCAAGAAGATCAGAGATTGAAGAAGCACGACGGACGTTGGATTGACATCCAACGGTCACTTCTGCTAGAATCGTTTGTTGACTAATATATAATAAGTAAAAAAATCTTGCATCCGCGTCAACTTAATAGGCCCACAAGTCAGCCCATTTCCTTATTTTTTTAAATAATTTACAGCTCATTTGCAACTTCTTATACAATTTATTGCAGTCCATTTTCTTTTTGTTGGCCAGGGCCAGGGTTAAAAATTTAAACGAAATTTCGCATATTTCGGTGGGGTCCAAACTATTTTTAATACCGAAATGTCGAGTCAGATTTAAAGTACTTTGAAAATGTATTTAAATTATGTTAAAGCCCAATGAAATTGGAATCTGAAAATGTGAAAAAAAATCAGAAATTTGAAAGTAATTGCCAATTTGTCGTGTGTGTTTTATATTTACAGCCCATTTCATATTACTTTTAAGATTCGCAGCTGTCTTGAAAGAGTTGCAGCCCAGCAGGGCGGAGAAAAATAAGTAGGCCTGGGTTGGGTATGCATGGATTGGGTATTCTTCAGAAAAAATAAACTGGGCTAGCCATTTTCACAAAGAAAAACTAGCTGGGCTGGTCATGTGGTGAACGTAAAATAGAAGTCTGGGCTAGACGGGCCACAACCCACTTGAAACCCTGCTCCGTCTCAACAATAATAATAAAAAATACTGCTCGAGCAGCTACATCCTAGGTGTCAGACGCTCTTGTGCTGTTCTCTTGTCTATTGACTATACGATGACAATGTTGTGGGTCACAGAAGTCAGCAAACCACTAGGAGGAAGCATTTTCTTTTTCTATACGCTGACAATGGAGTATATAACAAAATATGAGGAACTTACTTGCGTACGGCCATGGACATGGTGGGTCCCTACTGTTATCCTCTCCATGTACAGTCCGCTCCCGATTTCTCTCGTTTGTTCACCATGTTGACAACGCGAGAGGGTGGCGCCGCGGCGAGCGCACCAAAGCACGCGGAGGATGACGGTGAGGCATCGGACGTGAACAAACAGGAGCCGGGGAAGATGCGGCGGTGAAGTCGCGGGCAAAGGGGAGTAGAAGGGTTGTCTGGTTCGGGTGCGGGGTGGTGCTGACGTCGGCGTTAACGATTTAGGAGACGGTGGGGCAGCGATGCGTGCGCTGAAGCGCAGCCAGCCGTGGGAGGCGGGAGCAGGCGGCCCCGCCGGTGCTGGTTTGGTTTTGGCGGCTGGAGGAAGACGAGACTGAAGAAACACGACAGACTGTAAAAGCAGCAGGAGTACTTAACAACCTTTACTGAAACCAGCAGGGGCACTTAACAACCATAGCTGAAAGTAGTATGAGTACTTATACAGGTTCAACCTTACAAAGCATGCCTCGAACAGTGCTACTTTGCCTACAGTTAACGAAGGGTGAGGGCACCAAGCCCCAGGACAAGGCCCAGGCGCCACCCCGTGCATCCACAACCTTCTGAAAGCAGCTTCATCTCGCAATGTGGTCAATAAATAGGATATTCGCTTTAGAGCCATGAAAAAGCATGAGCATAACCTTCTGTCCTATTCTCCAAGATGGACGGGCCTTCATTATTTGAGACCACCCATGAATAAATATCTTTTCACCTCTATGGGAATGGAGTAGGTCGACATAAACATCATGTTGTGACCAAGCGCAAGTCTGACCTGACCATGGTCAGGCATCTATATAGGAACAATAAAACTGGGCAATTTCTGTTTCCAGAAGATCACAGCTGTAAAACTGTGTATAAGCAAGAGTTTATGAACAACATATATAACAGAAAACAGCTCGTACCATAAGTTTCTTGACACAGTTGGACCTGTTCAACGTGTGCACCAGTGGCACACATATCCCATGTGGCCTTCCACCATTAAAACACCCCATAAGGACCTTAAGACGATCAATAAAGTGTAGGAACTGATGGATGTCGTCCCAGTCAACTTTAGTGCCATCAGTAACAGTTGAGTTCATTGCAAATAACAAACGAGTAGTGTCCTGAACTTTGAAATAACCTACACGTGCCACCAATCGTAAGAAATATTAGTTAGAAGTAGCATCTTCGTGAGAGAAGGGAATCACAAATTGTTGCTACTTCTAAATTCAAATTATGATTAGTTAGACATAATAGGTGGATTAAGAAGTAATTGAGGCAACATGCAAGAACCAGATACAAAACTAACATGGATGAACTACTGGAACGACGTCGGGGTGGAAGGTCACAGTGAAGATGAGACCAGGTTCTGCAATTTCCATCAACATTCGTATGCCAAATTTCAGTCCGTAACACTTGAGAAAGTTTATCCATGTTAGGCCATAAAAAAAGCAGCGATTTTCTTGGTTCATGAACCCAACTAGGAACTTATATCCATGGCGTGTCTTCAATGTGACCATTAAACTGGTGTATTCAGTTATGGCAAGGCCGACCATCTTGAGTACATGTGTTCTGGCAGAGCAAGGGACGCACTGCAGGAAAAATAATATGAGAACACAATTTATTCGCTATCCAAATCTAGAAATAATTTCCTCTTTCACGTCAGTTTTGACCATGCTACTAGTACCTTTTATCCAAATATAGCAATCCAAATTTCCAAATTAGTCGATAGCATGTTCAAAAACCCCAACCCTCCCGGATAGAAAAGATGATTCTAGAAACATACTGTGCGCGTTTTAAAATCCTGTGTTAGGATGAGAAGGAACAAGTGTGCCGTCTCGCCAAGGGCGCAGAAACCTCTAGGGTCCTCGCACTTTGGGCACTGCAAATGAAACACACTTGATTCAGTAGGAAGAAAAATGCATCAACAGCGGCGGCTGCCATCCTAGGATTACCGGCGAGCAAGGGACTAGGATTTATCAGGGATGGATGAAGAAATCGTACCTGGTTCTCCATGAGAAAACCCTAAGCAATCGCCGAGAGGAGGTTTTCTCTGAACAAGCAAACGAGGGAGAAGGGGATTCAGGCCCAGTGAAATATTGCTGCTTCGTTCGTCCAGCTTATTGCTACTGCTGGAAAGGTGAGGGTTTTGTGATTTGACAGATCATTGGGCATTACTGCGGCGCTACGACCGGGGTGAGTCTACTGTGCAGTTGTGCACTCTAATTTGGTGCATGGCACGTGGACCCCGTTGCCGGATGCCGCGCATATCAGCGAAAGGAAGTAGAAAGGCAGGAGTAACTAGTTACACATAAATATATTTTTGATAGAGAGATACTCTCTCTGTAAAGAAATATAAAAATCTTCTATATCACAACTTTATACATAAGAAAAATCAAGGGGAATATATATAACATAATATGGGGTTCAGATGAGAATAAAATACTCAGATTTTTTTGAGGGGAAATAAAATACTCAGATAGGCTGACGGGTCTGAACTTTGGGCCACAGGCTGATGGGCCTGCATGTTTTGGCGGCCCATGTGTTCTAAACTCAGCGCATTTCACCTAGTAAATATTTGGGCGCTGGTTTTAGATGCTGTCGCAAGACGAATACAGAAAATTAAATAAAGCACGGCAGCTGTTAGAATGAAATCGGACGACAGTTCCTAACCAGCAATCGGAGTTGCAATTTTTCATGATATCCTACGTGATAAATAATACTGTCGTACTACTTATACACACAGGACACTTGTATCACCATGCCATATTATTACATCAAAAGCTCTTGGAGGATAGATCACTTCAGCAGTTATGTGCTACTACTGAAGAATTTCAAAGTTGATTAGGACTAGCTCTCCTTGCCGAGAAAGTTCGATTTTGACATCATCCCCAACCGCAAGATTTGATGGAGTTTTGAACCTTGACCACCCTTTAGCATCAATCATCATGCGACCATCCTTTCTACTTACGGTATATTGAGCAGGTTCATTCACACCAAGGCTACGCATGGTAAGAGAAACTTGGCCACGGTCGCCCGGATTATTGAACGACTCCCTCGTTGCTCTAGGAATTCTCTGTTTGCAAACAAGAAGACATACACAAACAGTTAGATCAACACAGTGAATCATGTGAAACAACATGGAAATAAAAAAGAACGAAGCACTTGGGCTGCCAATGGTTACCAAGAAGGTGGAGATGTCGGTTTTTGTAAGGACTTTGGTATATGCAATGCGAACTGCAGCCCAATCTGTTGCCGGTGCAAGTGCTGGTTCCGTTGCCGCTGCACGGGCCGGAGCAGATGCAAGTGCAACTTCAAGTGTTGGTGCAGTGCCGGAGCCATTGCTGGTGTTCATTGCGGTGCGACTGGTAGTACCGCTGCTACTGCCGGAGATGGTGCTCCTTGTGGAGCTGATGCCGATGTCGGAGCAGGTGCCCGTGTCTGTGCCCGTTCCTCTAGTTGATCAGCCTGATCCGCTGACGCGGTCGGTGCCCAATCCTCTGGTGGATCAGACTGAGCTGTTGCCGCTGTCAGTGCTAGAGCCAGTGCCGTTGGAGCAGGTGCGGGTGCTTGATCCGATGCTGAAGGTGGTATCGATTTGCGAGACAGCAGTGATCATCTCTGGTCTGCTATGATTTCATACTTCAGCTTTCTAACTTCGCTAGGCTCCGTGACCTGGATCCAGTCTTTTTCTTCACTTCTTTTAAACGCGAGAAGGACTAATTATGGCGTGTTTGTTTAAACAAACTGCAGCTCATCATAGGGCTTCAGATTATACTCAGACAACAGACTGATCCAATTGTGTCCTGTAATATAAGTGATGGACAGTGCCTTCGTTACTGGCACGTCATAAGAAGTGAAACCTGCTAAAATAACCATCCTAGAGAAAACCAAATGGCCTATTCTGTGACGAATGTGACATGGCAAAACCTGCAACGTAAAATTGCAGCAAAAGTAAGAAAACATGACTGTAAATCAATAAGATTTACTTGATGTGACACGAGTGAATCCTTACCAGGATATCACTATGTTCAAGTTCTAAATAGAAGGTTGATCGTCGAATTACGGGTGGCCTAAGATTTATCAATCCGTGGGAGGCGTAGGATGACCTAAGGTTTATCAATCCGTGGGAGGCGTAGGATGAAGATGGTCTCTCTCAAACAACCCTGCAACCAAATAACAAAGAGTCTCTTGTGTCCCCAACACACCCAATACAATGGTAAATTGTATAGGTGCACTAGTTCGGCGAAGAGATGGTGATACAAGTGTAGTATGGATGGTAGATATAGGTTTTTGTAATCTGAAATATAAAAACAGCAAGGTAGCAAGTGGTAAAAGTGAGCGAAAACGATATTGCAATGCTTGGAAACAAGGCCTAAGGTTCATACTTTCACTAGTGCAAGTTCTCTCAACAATGATAACATAATTAGATCATATGGCTATCCCTCAACATGCGACAAAAGTCACTACAAAGTTTCTATCATGGAGAACATAAGATGAAATTGCTTGTAGGGTACGAAACCACCTCAAAGTTATTCTTTCCGATCAATCCATTGAGCTATTCCTATAGGTGTCAAAAACAGCCCTAGAGTTCGTAGTAAAATAACACCATATGACACACATCAATCAACCCTAATGTCACCTAGATACTCCAATGTCACCACAAGTATCCGTGGGTCAATTATACGATATGAATCAAACAACTTCAGATTCATAATATTCAATCCAACACAAAGAACCTCAAAGAGTGCCCCAAGATTCCTACCGGAGAAATAAGGACGAAAACGTGCATCAAACCCTATGCATAGATTACCCCAATGTCACCTCGGGAATACGCGAGTTGAGTGCCAAAACATACATCAAGTGAATCAATAGAACACCCCATTGTCACCACGGGTATCCCACGCAAGACATACATCAAGTGTTCTCAAATCCATAATAGTATTCAATCCGATAATAGTGAAACCTCAAAGGTAAAACTCAATTCATCACAAGAAGATAGAGGGGGAGAAACACCATATGATCCAACTATAGTAACAAAGCTCGCGGTACATCAAGATCGTGCCAAATCAAGAACACGAGAGAGAGAGAGAGATCAAACACATAGCTACTGGTACATACCCTCAGCCCCGAGGGTGAACTACTCCCTCCTCGTCATGGAGACCGCCGGGATGATGAAGATGGCCACCGGTGATGGTTTCCCCCTCCGGCAGGGTGCCGGAACGGGCTCCCAATTGGTTTTTCGTGGCTACAGAGGCTTGCGGTGGTGGAACTCCCGATCTAGGTTTATTTCTGAAGTTTTCTCTATTTATAGGAGGTTTTGGCGTCAAGGACAAGTTAAGGGGGTCCACGAGGCGACGACAAGGCAGGGGGGCGCGCCCTAGGGGGAGGGGGGCGCCCTCCACCCTTGTGGTTGCCTTGGGACTCCTCTCCGATATCTTTTCGTTCCAGTATTTTTTATATTTTACAATAATATTCTTCATAAATTTTCAGCCCATTCCGAGAACTTTTTTTTCTGCACAAAAAACGACACCACGGTAGTTCTGTTGAAAACAGCGTCAGTCTGGGTTAGTTCTAATAAAATCATACCAAAACCATATAAAATTGTTGTAAACATGGCATGAATACTTCATAAATTATAGACACGTTGGATACGTATCAGCATCCCCAAGCTTAATTCCTGCTCGTCCTCGAGTAGGTAAATGATAAAATAAATAATTTATGAAGTGTGAATGCTAGCAAGTGCACAAGTTTGATGAATGATAATTTCAATCACTTTTTCTAACATCATTATATATCATAAACAGTAGCTCATCTCATAAAACTTCTCATGATCAACTAGCAAGCTATTCACATGTTAAAGCATAGATCATAAACTTTCTTGAAAACTAACAAACTATGTTCTCGGTCATCAAACAATTGCAATTCATCTTATTTTCAGGAAGGGTCTATGTAAGAGCTTTGATTTAGCAAATTCCACATACTCAACTATCATATAGTCTTCCATGATTGCTACCACTCAAAGCATATTTTTAGAACAAATAACATCCATCGAACACAGAGAAAGATAGGGGCTTAGTGTTTCGCCTCCCAACTTATTTATCGTATAGATAATTGTCAACAATAATAATTCATGATCAAATATATTTGAATGGCCATATATGCTTAGATCTTTCCCAATCACATGATGCTTGCCAACTAAAGAGTAGGTTGGAATGAGAAGGAATACTACTGACTCGTGCATAAAAGTAAAAGATAGGCCCTTCGCAGAGGGAAGCAGGGATTTGCAGAGGTGCCAGAGCTTGAAGTTTTTTTTAAACAGAGGTGAAAATAATTTTGAGAGGCATGCTTTCATTGTCAACGTAATGACCGAGAGTTCTCACTATCTTCCATGCTAGACACATTATAGGCGGTTCCCAAACAGAATGGTAAAGTTTTTACTCCCCCTCCACCAACAATCACACTCCACGGCTGGTCCGAAAGAACGGGTACCGTCCATACCAACAGCAGTCCTGGGGGAGTTTTGTTTGATATTATATTTTGATTTGACTTTGAGCACGGGACTAGGCATCCCGATTACCAGCCACTTTCTCGTGAATGACAAGTGAATCAACACTCATCGTGAGAATAACCCACCTAGCATGGAAGATACTGACAGCCCCTAGTCACTACATGAGTGATTTGGGCATACAAAACAGATTATTATTTGAAGGTTTAGAGTTTGGCACATGTAAATTTACTTGGAACGGCAGGTAAATACTGCATATAGGTAGATATGGTGGACACTCATGGAAGAAACTTGGTTCAAGGATTTTGGATGCACAAGCAGTATTCCCGCTTGGTACAGAAATTTTGGCTAGCAAAAGATTCTAAATAGCAAGCACCACATGCTGGAGGATCCATAACAATATAACTTCTATACAAATATACCCAAACATAACTCATTATGTTGTCTTCCTTGTCCAACTTCAACTAATATGCTCAAGTTTGAAAATAGTTAATGGGGCTCACAATCATAGAAGATGTCCAAGATAGTATATTTATATGTGAAATCTCTCTTCCTTCAATATTCTTTCATGAATTGTTCAAGTGACCAATACTATGTTTGCTAACTTTCAATAAATTTACCACCTATACTTCTTATATGTGAAGTCATTACTCCCCATGGGATAAGCATATAAAACATATGTAATTTCAGATTTATGATATTCAATTCATTCAACCATTTACTCATAGGGTATAAGTGAAGCACACGAGTAAATGACAAACTACTCCAAAAAGATATAAGTGAAGATCAATGAGTAGTCAAATAATTAAGTAGCTGTGTGAAGACTCTCTCTCATTTAAAAATTTCAGATCTTAAGTATTTTATTCAAACAGCAAGCAAAACAAAATAAAATGACATTGCAAGGATAGCACATATCATGTGAAGAAGCAAAAACTTAGGCTCAACTGAAACTGACCGATAGTTGTTGAAGAAGAAAGGTGGGATGCCAACCGGGGCATCCCCAAGCTTAGATGCTTGAGACTTCTTGAATATTATATTGGTATGCCTTGGGCATCCCCAAGCTTGAGCTTTTGTGTCTCCTTAATTCCTTTTATATCACGGTTTCCCTAAATCTTAAAAACTTCACCCACACAAAACTCAACAAGAACTCGTGAGAAAAGTTAGTATGAATCAATGCAACACCTTATCATTCTCTACTGTAGAAAATCACTAAAATTATAATTTGACATTGCATACTAAATGCCTCTGCATATTTAATACTCCTATCCTCAAATAGAATCATTAAACAAGCAAACATATGCAAACAATGCAAACATAACAGCAATCTGTCAAAACAGGGCAGTCTGTAAAGAGTGCAATTTTACTCATACTTACCTAACTCCAAAAATTCAGAAAAATTACCATACTGTATAAAATTTGTTGTAGCTTATTTTGTAAAACATTTCAATATTTTATCACGTTCCGACTTTCCAAAAGAATTCAGACAATGATAGAAAACTTTCTGTTTTCAAAACAGCAACATATAGACTTGCAAAATAAGCATGGTAAAGGCTAAACTTGACACTTTTATTGAAATAAAAGATGAAAAACATTAATCTAAATAAAAGAAACCAAATACTAATAAAATAAAATGATGCTCCAAGCAAAACACATATCATGTGACGAATAAAAATATAGCTCCAAGTGAGGTTACCGATAATGTTGAAGACGAAAGAGTGGATGCCTTCCAGGGCATCCCCAAGCTTAGTTGCTTGGATCTTCCTTGAATATTAAATTGGGGTGCCTTGCGCATCCCCAAGCTTAGGGTCTTGTCACTCCTTATTCTCCTCATATCGATATCTCACCCAAAACTTGAAAACTTCAATCACACAAAACTTAACGGAACTTCGTGAGATGGGTTAGTATGATAAAACAAATCATTCACTTTGGTACTGTCAAGACAAGATTCAATTTTGTTTTCTCATATGATGCCTACTTTACCCTATCATTTCTACAATTTATATTGAGCAATATAAGCCATAGAAACTAGAAAACAAACAAACTATGCATCAAAAACAGAATCTGTGAAAAACAGAACAGTCTGTAAAGATCTGAATTGAGGTCATACTTCTGTAACTCCAAATATTTTGAAAAATTAGAACAACGTAGAAAATTTGTATACCAATCAACTGTAAAAAATTCAGAAGTTTTCCATGTTCCAGTAAAATATAGGAATTTCTCTACTGGACGCAAAAGTTTCTGGTTTTGCACAGAATCAAGTCAACTATCATCCACACTATCCCAAAGGCTTTACTTGGAACTTTATTGAAACAAAAGCTATAAAATATGATTACTACAGTAGCATAATCATGTGAACACACAAAAACAGTAGGGGTAAATATTGGGTTGTCTCCCAACAAGCGCTTTTCTTTAATGCCTTTTTAGCTAGGCAAGATGATTTCCATTATCATAAGGTATATCTTTAGATCTTGCAATCAAGATCGCCTAAAAGATCGTCAAGAAGAGATATTACCTGGACTGGCTTAACGAGGGATCCCGGAGTGGGGGGCTTGAATAGGGCGATGGCCTTGAGCTTGTCTGCGGTAGTCTCGGCGGGGTACTTACGCTTCTTCGTACCCTGAGCCTCAATGGTTTTGGCCAGAGCCATAGACATCACTTCGGCCGGTGCTCCAGGGTCCATCAAGAAACTGTCAAATAGAAATAAAAGAAAAGAAACCATAATCACAAACCCAAAAGAAGAATAGAGAGGGAGTTATAGGATCAGTCACGGGGTTGCAAGACCGGGTCTTGGCCAGAAGCAACACCATTGATGCGCTCACCTTTCCTTCTTTGGAAGAGAAGAACAATGGCAGAAGCGCATCGGGGTTTTCTTGAAGAAATGAGGAACAAGATGAGGGAGAAGCGAGTTCGGGTTTTCTTCAAAAGAGGAAGATGAGGGAGAAGAGTGAAATGATGGTTGCTTCATCCGTCCAACTTACTGCTAGAAATGTGGGGTTTTTCTGATTTGACGGCTCATTGGGCATTACCGTGGCGCTTCGACCGGTGTAGTCTACTGTGCAGTTGTGCACTCTAGTACGAAGTAATTTAGTGCATGGCAAGTGGATCCCGATGCTGTCTATCCCACACATCAGCGAAAGTGAGTAGCAAGGTTCCCGACGACCGTCGAGGAGGATACGCACGGTAGAGCGTGTCCACTGTTTCTAAAAAAAATTGATTACATCAAGCGTTTCCACTCTTACGACAGAGGAGTGCGAAACACGGCAGCCACTTGAACTTACACAATACTCCTAATACTAGGCATGTGCAGTGGTTCATACGTCAGTACTATAATCTTGTTGCTAGTGTAGGAAGATATGACGATAAAAAATGATGTTGTGCGCATGTCAACTATATGAACAGTAATGTAGCATGCCCCTTTTTTTTACTGTCCGGTCGAGAATGAACGGTGACATCAATGTTAACAGAACTAGGACTAGAGCGCACGGAGAGTATGGTGCTACAGTACTACACGGAACATGGGATCTGAGATGAGCATGAAGGGTGCATGAGCCCACACTAGGTTAACACAAATACACTAGGAGCATGCAGAGCATGCATGAAGAGGGGTGCTGAGATGAGCATGCACGAAGAGGGAACAACTATGTTGAGATGAGAATGCAACAAAACACACCCGCACGCTCTGTGCTACAGTGACTGATCTGCACCGTCTGAGTTTGATCCAACGGTCATGTTGCGCAGAGACATATGCAGGCATACGATGCCTAAACACCACCGAAGTCCCTCTGCTTCTCGAGGTGCATGACGATGGTGATGCAGGGTGCCACCACCCACAGAGACCGCTCCCGGTCGACGGGAGCCAGCTCGTCAAACACGGCGTCCAATGGCATGAATGGATTCCGGTGACGAAGCCCTGAGAGGATTCGCCCGGCAACGGCGACGGCTGCCCGCAACCCCTCCTTGTCGCGCTCCGCCCCCACCACCGCGCGGAGATGGCTCAACTCCTCATAGATATAGGTGAAGAAGGAGACAAGGTCAGGAAGCCACAGCTCACTAAAGTCGATGGGATGGTCGAACGGGTTTAGCCCGACGGCCGGCACGGTCGTGCTAGCACGACGGTAGGCATTGCGCAGCCGCAACACGTGCGTGGCAACATGGTCCAGCAAGTGGTTGAGGCGATCCTGGACCTCGTCATGATCAGCCCGCTCGCGCAGCAGCCCGCTCGCCTGACCGCCTATCGTATCTCCCACTTTCTGCAGCAACACCGCCGACGCCTCGATCATCTTTGTGGTGGACGCTGTCGGCGTTCTGGGAACCAGGGTACCCAGACTTGCCTACCTGCGGCTCACGGCGTGGCTTCCTCAACGGCCTGGTATGGCCCATCGACCAGATTACCAAGGCAAGACCCTCGCGAGGACCCCCTGGGCTCGTGAGGCGGATGACACCAAGACCTCCAGAGGAGCGGCCTCCCCAGGTTGCCTCCCGAGGAGCGGAGATTTCTATGCAGGTACCCAGCCTCACGAGGTTGCGATGACGCAAGCCATGACAACCAAGGCCAGGGGGCACCAGTGGGCGCAGAGGAGGCAGTTTCCTCTTTGGTGCTAAGGAGGCAAGGACAGGCGTGGGTTCCCGAGGAATCTACCAAAGGTTTCCATTCCGGTGCTACAAGACCAAGACCACCAGCACGGCAGGACGGATGTCGTCGCCGAGCCCACCGCTGTGTCACGACCAGAAGCTTTGCAGGCGAAGACAACGTTTCTTCAGGATAAGATGTACTACTTGTCCCCTTTCAAATTGGCCGTTGTGGGATCCCTTCCCGCCTAAGTTTCGAGGGAAGAGGACCAAGGCCACTATAAATATAGGTTAGCCACCACCGTAGAAAGGGTCGACTCATTCTCACCCCGAGCCCTCACGAGGTTGTTCATCCTCTGTACTTGTTCATCCTCAGCCCCTCGTGAGGCCAATCCACCATAAAGCAGGAGTAGGGTATTACACCGCAAGGTGGCCCGAACCTGGGTAAACTGTCGTGTTCATCTTCTTCCTTGTTCATGCGAGCCCGGTTAGGCTAGGTTGTGGGGCGACGAGTTGGTAGGCTTGAGAGGTTGAGTTCTTCGCACACGCCCCAGAGTTCGAATCTTCTTGGGTCTGCGGAGCCCTGAATCCGACATTTGGCGCACCAGGTAGGGGCGTGTCGAAGTCCTTCTTCCACCGTTCGTTTTGCCTCCGTTCCGTCGCTCACATGGACGACGCTTGTCGTGTCCGTGTCGAGCACCGGGCCACTCGTGTCGCCCAGACGGCACTCGCGGCCAATGGCGCTCCTCGCCGCTCCGCCTCCCCGGTGGCCAACGCTGCCACTGACCCTGCTGCTCGCGAGCAGCAGGACTCGTCGCTGCCGCCTTCCGTGCGGCGTGATGGCCGCACCGCCACTCCGTCGCCTACTCCCGCCACGGCATCGTCATCTCATGCTCGTCGCGGGCCGGCAAACGCACAGGCTGCGCTGCTCATGGCGCATGAGCTCCTGCGCTACCGCCCAGCCAACGACGTCTGGCTCGGCCGCATTGCAGAGCTCGTCAATGCTGCCGGCGAGGCCCCTGCGTCGTCCTGCTCACTGCCTCCCCCGCCATCCCAGGAGGGCGACGTGGCTCACAGTGTGCCTCCTCCTCCTCGGCGCGACATGGACCCGGAGCCCAGGCGCGACGCCCCCCCGTGCGACCCACGGCACGGGGCGCCGGCAAGGAATGAAGCAAGCTGCCAGGTGGTGTAGCGGCCGCAGGCCGATGCACGCGCGCTCCCGGCGCCACAACGCCAGCACCAAGACCGCGCGCCGCCAGAGGTCGCGGCGCGCGGGCGTCAAGACCAAGCCGCACCCATGCGGCCCGCACCTATGAGCACGGCAGGCTGCTGTGCTTTCACCCCAGAGCTGCGTCGCGTCATCTGGCCCGTCAAGTTCAAGCAGGACCTGCCTCCGTGCTACGACGTCACTCCCGACCCCACGGATTTCCTCCAGCTCTACGCGCTGAGCATCGAAGCAGCAAGCGGTGACGAGAAGGTCATGGCAACTAGTTCCCCATGGCCCTCAAGGACGGCGTGCGCTCTTGGCTCCTCAACCTCCCGGAGGGGTCGATTTCCTCCTGGGACGAGCTTCGCGAGCGCTTCATCGCCAACTTCCAGGGCACCCACGACCACGCTCCCGCAGTGGCCGACCTGCGGCGCGTGAAGCAGAAGCCGGGTGATACTTTGCACAAATACATCCAGTGTTTCACGAGTGTTCGCCTCAAGATCCCGAAGGCGTCGGACAAGGCCATCATCTCGGTGTTCACTGATGGCGTCCAAGATGTGAAGATGAAGGAGGAGCTCGCCATCCATGAGGACCTGTGTTCGGCCCTAGAGATGTTCAATCTGGTGACCAAGTGCGCAAGGGCCGAGGAAGGCCGCCTCTCCCTCCTTGAGCTTCCGAAGGCCGACCTTGAAGACAAGAAAGCCAAGGCCAAGGAGGCAAAGCGCAAGGGCCCCGTTGTGCTTGCGGCTGAACCTGAGATGAAGCGTGGTCGTGACCACGGTGAATCCTCCAGGGGCAACCACCCGTTCTACGTCTTCCACAACGTCCACAGCCACAACACCAATGACCGCCAGGAGCTCAGGGCAATCCGAGACGGGCGCCTTGGCCGCCGCCCCGAGCGCAGCGACCGTGGCTACGGCCGTGGAGGAGGCCACGGAGGAGGCCGCTGGGACAACCGCGACCCCCGTCAGGGCTGGCGCGACCAGCCCCACGAGGACCGCTGGCAAGGCCAGCCTCGTGACGGCCCCTGGCGGGACCAGCCTCGTGACGACCGTCCCCAGGGCAACGTCGGCCTCCCTCCACTGCCGCCACCGCCAAGGAGAAACGACGACAACCGGCAAGACGATGGGGCTGGGGGCTTCCAGGAGCCTCGTGCGATCGCCTGCATCCTGGGTGATGCTCAGGCTCCCGCCTCCCATCGCATCTTCAAGCAGTTCTCTCGCGAGGTTAACGCAGCCCTCCCCAAGCTCGAGGCGTCGCGTCCCCTCAGGTGGTCCAAGCATGCCATCACCTTTGAATCCATGGACCAACTCAAGTGCTTAGCCACCGCTGGCGCGCTCCCTATGCTCTGCACGCCCACCATCAGCAACGTCCTCGTCACCAAAACCCTCATCGATGGTGGCGCGGGGCTCAATGTTCTCTCCGTTGAGATGTTTGAGACGCTCCAAGTGCCCTATGACTAGCTCCTGCCCACCAAGCCTTTCTCAGCAGTGACCGATGGCTCCACCGTTCCCCTGGGGCAGGTGCGCCTCCCCATCACGTTTGGCAAACGCAACAACTACCACACTGAGCTCATCAACTTCGATGTTGCCCATATCGGCCTCCTGTATAATGCCATCCTCGGGTATCCGGCCCTCGCCAAGTTCATGGGGGCAACCCACCATGGCTACAATGTCCTCAAGATGCCAGGAAGTGGCAGCATCATCACGGTCGCCTGCGACAAAAAGGATGCGGTGTGCTCCCTCGAGCGTGCCTACCAGGCTGCGGCGATCGAGAACTCTGATGACGAGGGCGCCATCCTGCCTCCTGAGGCCATCCCCAGGAAGAAGAAGCAGCTCCTCCCCAAGAGGCATCAGGAGGCTGGGTGCCTGCCGATTGTGCCTCAGGCCCCGCACCCACTGCTGGGGCGCCTTTCCCTCTCGCATAGGAAGGCGCACCCAGCGCCCCCCTCAGGGCGGCCTCGGGGGCTCTCGTCTGGAGGGCCTCAGACCTGACCAGTGCAACGAGGGAGGTGTTCGGGCACCACGTGGAGGCGTGCTTCAACGCGCGCCTTCGTGAGCAAAGCGCAAGGCGCGAGGTGCCAGGCGCGCAAGAGTTCATCACCAAGGCAATCGAAGAGCTTCAGGAGGCGCGAGCCATGCGTGGCGAGCGTTGCTCCGCACCACCGGGTGCAGCCCCGCCCCCTGACATGGGCGGTGAGCTGCGCATCTGCGTCAACATCCCAGGCCTCAACAGGGCTGCTTCGCAGGACCTCTTCTGGCTGTCCCGCGTTGGCCGGAGCGGGGGCTACCCCTGCAGCTACGTCCGCATGCCGTTTGGCCTGCTGAACATGGTCGCCTCATACCAGCGCTTCGTGCAGGGTGCCATGGCGGCCCACGTGGCCAGGCGCCAGGCGGTCCTGACAGAGGAGGTGCCGGACCCTCGCGAGCCCCCCGGACCTCCTGAGCCTCCCGGGCCTCAGGAGCCGGTTGGCTTGTGAGGAGCGATCTATGCACCACGCATCTTCAGCTATTCCAACACTTCTACAACGATGGTGCTAGGTGACTTTTTGGTTTGTTCAACTGAGGGCGCCCCAACGGCTGCATTATCCTCAGGCTGCTAGGGCCCGGCCCCGCAGTTGTATCGTTTTTGCGCATCTATCAGAACTGGCCTTGCCTTTATGAATTTCCCAAATATTTCAACTGCATGTCCGGTGCTTCATCACTATGATGTCGCTGCGCCCTCGCAAACCCGCCCGTGACCGCCTCATGATTAAGGACTGGCACGGTGTCTATGCTCGGGTCCGTCCCTGCAGCGTTGTCAAATCCAAGCGACCGAGCTCTGTCCCACGGGCTAGTTTCCATGCGTGTCACCTCCCGGGGTCCTTGGTGCCTTGTTATCGCATGAGCTAATCGCGTGTGGGCAAGTAAGGGCGCGCGGCCCGGTTCGTACAACTGCAGTTTGGCGCTTTGCCATAGCGGGAGCCGTGCGCCGGGTGTTTTTCTGAGGGATCATTGCATGAGAAGACTTGGCAAGACGTCTGTGCTCGGGTCCATCCCTGCAGCGTCGATAAAACCAATGGCTGAGCTCTGTCTGGTGGGCCGGCCTCATTCACTTCACCTCCTGGGGTCATTGGTGTCCAGCCTTCTCATGCGATAACCTCCGGAGGGGCATTCGGCGCAGGACCCCCCATCGCCCCACATGTGTCCTCAGCGCGCCCCGCGCCGCAAAAATCAGGCGCAACCCGCCTTGATTTAGGGCCTCGTGAGTCCTGCGCTGGCTCACGAGTGCCCAGATACACCTCCTCCAGTTCTGCCGTGCTAGCCACGCGTACGAACGGGGCTGTACACACCCCGGAGTCTCCCCCGGAGGGAACTCCCACCCACGTACCAGTGGAAGCCCCATGCTCCGGGCTGGCGGACGACACGGTCAAGGAGTGACTATGCCCACGTACCAGTGGAAGCCCCATGCTCCGCGCTGGCGGACGACACGGCTGAGGAGCGGCTATGCGCATGCTAAAGTGGGAGCACCATGCTCCGCGCTGGTGAATAAACAACTGAGGGCGCCCTCGTGGCCGCACCAATCTTAGGACAGCCTCTCGGCTCTTCGCCTGGTAACACCCCATGGCTTTCCCCTTGGGAGGATCCTGCGAGGGGGCTAGACACGGGGGCTGTGCTTAGGCTAGGCCTGGCACACGCCACCCTACCAGGTCCGGGTACCTGGTCTTCTCGCATCCCCCCCAGGCGAAAGCTGGCGAGGAAAGGTATGGAGGGCTCCGGATTAGCTTAGACGCTGCTCACTTTTCCTTCATGAGGGTTGTTCGTATGTCAAGGGGGACCCCTGAGCATTGTGACTCAGGGGCCTCACTAGCCATGTAGCCCCTCGCCCCTTGGTCTCGTCCTGGTGATCCAGACGCCCCAACGGCGGTCGAGGTATGCGTGGGGTTGGGCCCTGCTGACGCAGAACACTAAGGCTGTTCGTATGTCAAGGGGGACCCCTGAGCATCGCGACTCAGGGGCCTCACTAATCACGTAGCCCCTCGCCCCTTGGTCTCGTCCTGGTGATCCAGACACCCCAACGGTGGCCTAGGTATGCGCGGGGCTGGGCCCTGCCGACGCAGAACACAAAAGCAAACAAGGAGGAAACCAAGCACGAAAAGAAAATCACGGAGTTCTAGCAATTATTACAAAATACTCAGTGTTCCACAAATTCAAGCAGAAGTCTTTACGCCTCCACGAGGCACGGTGAATGTTGCAGGTTGAAACTAGGAAGAAGCGCCCCCACCATTTTGGCCATCACCGCCGCTTGTCCTGGTCGCCGGGAGCCCGTCGTCGACGTCGCTGCCGCCATCCTCGCCGCCGCCAGCCTCCGTCGCCGGGGCCTCGGGATCGGGGACACAGAGGAACTTCTTCAGCAGGGCGTCTACATGATCCTTCACGGCCTCCGCAGCAGCGGCACGGGACTCAGGAGCCACCGAGTGGATCAACGCGTCGAGGTTGAAGCTTGGGTCCTTGAGGTAGAGATGGTTGAAGACGCACCTCGCAGCCGCGGTGAAGAGCGAGCGGCACACCACCTCCAAGAAGGAGTCCACTTTAGTGGCGGCACCCTTAAGCGCTTCGGCAAGCTTGGGGAAGAGCCCTGCAAGGCCATCTTCGGGGGCCGCCAGCGGCTCATCGTACCCTCCCCCATGGATGGAGCGCAGCGCCTCATGAAACCTGAGTTCAAGGGAGAGGAAGGCCTCATGTCCTACGGCCGCTTTCTTCTCAGTAGCAGCAAGGGCCTTCTCCCTGGCCTCTAGTTGGGATGCCGACTCGGAGACGTGCTGGGCATGGGGCGCTTGAGCATCAACCACCTCCTTCTTCAGCGCGGCTAGGCGGCCGCGCTCCACGGCCTGGTCGGTGGCCACCTGTTTGAGCTTGGCGTCGCGGTTGGCAGACTCTGCTTCACGGACCTTCAGGTCCACTTCCCGTTGCTGGAGCCGCTAGGCGTGCGTGGCCTGCTCTTCCTGGAGGGCCTTCAGCTGGGCCTCTGCCTTGGCGCAGCACTCCTCGGTGGACGCAGCGTTAGCCAACGCTGCGTCACGAGCCTCCTTGGCTTCGGCGGCCTCCTTCCTGCCTTCCGCGATGGCGACCTCGGCCCAGCCCCAGGCCGCGTTGGCAGACGTGTCGGCCTGGAGCCACCCTGAGACAAGCCCCAGGCGCTCCTTCATGAGGCACCCGTCCGCGTCTTGGAGGTTGCCACGGAGCCGACTCAGCGCGGCGTAGGCTTCGTCCAAGGCGCCCGGCCGGGTTAGAGGGCCGCAATCCATCAGCGCAAGGGCTTGGGGAGGAGGCGGCACTGGCACGTCGGCTGGCGTCATCACCAGGGAAGCGGTGGCGAGGATGGCTTGGGGCACCAGAGGCTCTGAACCCCCCTGGGCACGGCAAGGTCAGACGGCTCCGCGGCTTGCTGGCGCGCTGGAGCCGGCTCCTCCTGAAGCTGCATCACCGCATCCTGGGGGGCCTGCTCCATCGCGAGGGGAAGCGGGACAGCCTCTTCCACCCGTGCCGGAGTCGCTACGACCGCGGCAAGAGGTGGTGCCTCCTGAGTCCCGTCTCCTTCCTTCCTCTTATTCACCACGACGCCCATCCTGGTCATTAGAAGGGGAGCACTATGGGCATGGTGCCGATCTATGATAAACAGAAGCAAGGTAAAGTATTTACTCGTCAGGGTCGATGTACACCCTCTTCCTGGCCGGGGCTGGACCACCCCCGCTCTTCCTTGGCGCGGCCTTGGTCGGGCTTGGGGAGTTGGCGGGGTGCTCTCCGGCCGGCCCCGGCGCGGCGCCACCTGACAGGGTGGAGGTGTCGCCCTGAGGGGGCACGACCTGCAGGACCGCATCCGCTCAGGTGGCTGGAAGGGGTGCCGCCCTGCTCTTCTTCAGGGTCACGTGGCCTGACCTTCGCAGGGTCCGGGGAGTGGCTCCGGACCTCGGGTCGCTCACCTCCTGGCCTTGCACACGGCATCACGACCTGGCATACCAGCGACGGATGAAGCCTACCTAGGGACTGGGTCCCGTCGACATAGAGCAACGCGCTGTCGCGAGAATCAAAAAGGGGACCAATACCCAGTCGGGAAACATGAGCGTGGACAAGAGTATGAGCCGGAAGCATTAAAATAAAGGCACGAGCGCCATGGTTCTTACACGCCCCCTCGGGGCCCTTCATGATTATGATACAGGAAACAAAGTAAAGGAAAGGCCAGCGGCGGCCGCTGCTCAGGAGGTGCAGGCCCTGGTGTTGTGCCCCCTTCATAGGCCCGGGCGCGACGGCGCGGCGGCTCGATGTAGTCATCATCACTGGAGCTCTCCCCGGAGGAGGTACCGCCGCTGCTAGAGGTGTCATGGACAAGGCCAAGGGGAAGTTCACCGCCGGTGGCCTCGCCGCCTTGACGGCCCCTGTTGCCCGCGGAAGGATCACCGCCACGTCCATCGCTGGGGCAGCATTCCAGGTGTTCACCGTCCTCCCCGAAGACATTGAAGAAGAGAGTCGATGCCCCGTCAAACTCGAAGTGGAGGGTGTGCCTCCCCTCCGGGTTACATGCACGGGCGATCGCTCCCCATCCCCGGGTCATGAATACGTAGCCGGGAGAGGTATCCTCAACCTCCGCCTGTGAAGCTTGGCCGCAGCAGCCGTCGTGCTACAACCACAACTCGGCGGGCCCCCTCGGTGGTATCTCCCCTGCAAAGGACCGCGGGAGCCGAATCCATGTGCGCGGCAGCATCGCCGCCCACACCACGAACTCGTGGGTCGTGCCACCGGCATGTGCCTGTGGGCGAGGTGGTCGTGCGGCTGTCGCCCGCCCTTCTCCCCGGCTTCGCCCACCGTAGCTGCTCCCAAGATCAAGGCCCTGCGTGCGAACACTTGCGCCGACGAGGAAACCCAGCAGAGCACGCTCGCACCAGGTTTGAACGGAAGTGGGTGATGGGGAGGTCTTGAGCGGGTGACCGCGTCTCTTCTTTGGCGGGAGCAGGTCCGGCCCCTCCTTTGGGGCCTTACCCTTCTCTTTGGCCGAGAACCTCCTTGTTGGCGCCATGGTGGCTTCGACAAGACGGCGACATGACGGAGATAAAGAAGAAGCTGGCGAGAAGATGAAGATGGACTGGGAGCTCCGTTTTCCCTCGCCCTCTTATAGGCGGATGAAGGCTAACCGGGGCCCATCCACGTTCCAAGTAATGATGGCCCTACTGCATGCACTAGGCAGTTGTCAAGTCAAAGCGGTTGCCGAGGCGGCGTGGGGAAGTGGAGGCGTCAACGTCCCGTCGATCGCCACGAGTCAACCTTGGCCCGCAGGCAGTTGGGCCCGCGGTGCTTCGCACTTGACCCTTGGCTTCGCCTCGAAGCAAAGCCCGAGCGCGCCTTGGGCCCAGGGGCTACTGTCAGCGTTCTGGGAACTAGGGTACCCAGACTTGCCTGCCTACGGCCCACGGCGTGGCTTCCTCAATGGCCCGGTATGGCCCATCAACCAGATTACCAAGGTAAGACCCTCGCGAGGACCCCCTGGGCTCGCGAGGCAGACGACACCAAGACCTCCAGAGGAGCGGCCTCCCCAGGTTGCCTCCCAAGGAACGGAGATTTCTATGTAGGTACCCAGCCTCATGAGGCTGCGATGATGCAAGCCATGATGACCAAGGCCAGGCGGGCGCCAGCGGGCGCAGAGGAGGCAGTTTCCTCTTTGGTGCTAAGGAGGCAAGGGCAGGCGTGGGTTCCCGAGGAATCTACCAAAGGTTTCCATTCCGGTGCTACAAGACCAAGACCACCAGCATGGCGGGACGGATGTCATCGCCGAGCCCACCGCTGCGTCACGACCAGAAGCTTTGTAGGCGAAGACCACCTTTCATCAGGATAAGATGTACTACTTGTCCCCTTTCAAATTGGCCGTTGTGGGATCCCTTCCCGCCTAAGTTACGAGGGAAGAGGACCAAGGCCACGATAAATATAGGTTAGCCACCACCGTAGAATGGGTTGAATCATTCTCACCCTGAGCCCTCGCGAGGTTGTTCATCCTCTGTACTTGTTCATCCTCAGCCCCTCGTGAGGCCAATCCACCACAAAGCAGGAGTAGGGTATTACACCGCAAGGTGGCCCGAACCTGGGTAAACTGTCGTGTTCATCTTTTTCCTTATTCACGCGAGCCCGGTTAGGCTAGGTTGTGGGGCGACGAGTTGGTAGGCTTGAGAGGTTGAGTTCTTCGCACACGCCCCAGAGTTCGAACCTTCTTGGGTCTGCGGAGCCCTGAATCCGACAGACACATGCCACTATTGAAGCTCCGTGAACTCCCGCACATAAAGGAGGAGCATGGCACTCCTCTCCTCCTTGATCTCATGGAGCTCCACGTCCTTGGCCCTGAGCTCCGCATCCTTGGCATAGAGCTCCTGTGTCAGGCGCCTCACCTCAGAGTCCGTGATCTGGTGCGCCGCCATGGAACCAGGTAGAAGCAATGGGGAGAGGAAGCAAAAGGGGGTGAAACGGCTGAAAGGCAATGCGATCTACGGGAAGGCGGAGGGAGCCAGCCGAGGAGCGGTGTGAATCTTTTGGTTTTCACCATGGGAAAACACCAGTCGACAAGTTTTCACTTCAAGGAGTAGTGGGTTTTACAGGCGGAGTCATCATGACTAATTGCTGCCGCGCCTGCTCCTTTCAATCAAAAATAATTAAAAATCCTGCCGCACCTGCTGGACCCAAAGACCAGTTCAATGCAGCGGTGGATATTTAAATTTACCTACCGGCAATGAGAGAAAAAGGGGTGAAAAAATGAATGTGGCGGTGGCCTAGCTAATCAGTCACACTAGCCCAACTAGCTAGCCACCGTGCTTCACTGATGTACTCGGCAAGAGGGCTTTTCTGATTTGACAACTCATTTACTTGCTTCGGCACTATGATGGAGGAGGACCCACAAAACGCGCGGTAGGGTGTCCCATGTCTCGGCAAGGAAGAAAATATGAGTGCACCACCCGGGAGGACCCAGAAACCGTGCGGTAGGGTGTGCCATGTCTCGGCAGGGAGGAAAAATGTGCGTGTAAAAATAAACTGTATCAAACTACCTATGGTTCGACCTCGGGACCCAGCCAGTCAGTCAAAAACACCCCACTAGCCACACAGCTTCATCATGCTAACGTGGCACAGAGGATAGGTGTGGTTAGCTCCGTCTCGACCAGCTACAACGTCTCTTGTTCTAGGTGATTCATCTATTTTCCAAGCATTTTTTTAGTTATAATAACACCACGACAAAATCACGCCACTCTTCGTGTGTGCCCGTGCGTCTGAAGGTTTTACTAGATGGAGAGGAGAGAGAGATGGCAGACATGGGACACATCAGTAAGTCAGTCAATGTTCATGCACATGTTGACGAGCCACTCCCTCTACTCTACTCAACGTAGTACTGTATAAAATCAAGTTATGCGACAAAGCCAACAACCTTTGCGGTTTTAGGCTATCGACGTACGCTTTGTACTCCAGGTTGCCGATTCGAATCTCGTCCTTCAGATTTGCTAGTTTTAGGTCCAAATTTGATCAATGACAATTGGCCCCCCCGTGTGTTGTTCTGATATTTCAGTGTAGGATAGTTTTTTTTGCACAAACACTTTGCGCGGTTAGACAAGTTACGCCACCAGTTACATGTATTTTGCAAGTTTAGGAACAAAAATGACAGAGGCACAAAATATCACATGCTCCCCGCAGCTTAGATGCTATGGTGATACGAGATTTTACGTCGTTGGATCTGAGATCCAATGGCTTGGGAGTAGTCTTTGTAATTATGCGCAATTTCCAAACTCTCCAAGGGTTTTATTGAAAAAAACATCCAGGCCTCGTGTGAGCCGCTGGATGTTGGATCGAACGGCTCCCAGTAGCTCATATTAGGTGCTCCCCGCAGCTTAATGAGCTGCTACAGTGATACGAGCATCTAGGTTGTTGGATCTATGATCCAATGCCATGTGCATAGTATTTATACTTTCTGCGCAATTCCCAAACTCTTTGAGGCCTATATTGCAAAAACATTCAAACCTCCTACTGCGAGCTGTTAGATCTCCCGGGAACTCGTATCACCATAGAATCTATGGTGTGGGAGCACCTCATATTCCCCCGTGCGAGAAAACATCAGGTGCTCTTGTAGCTTGGATGCTAGGGTGATACGAGCTTCGAGGTCGTTCGATCTGAGATCCAATGGCATCTGAGTAGTCTTTGTGCTTGTGGGCTGTGTCCGGACTCTTTGGGGGCTTTTCTACAAAAAAACATTCGAACCACCAAGGAGTCGTTGGATCTCAGATCCAACAGCTCTGAGGAGCTTGTATCACCACACCATCTAAGGTGTGGTAGCACGTGATATTCTTAAATACAAGAGAATATGATGTCTTCCCTCATCTTAGATGCTATGATGATACGAGCTTCAAGGCCATTGGATATGGGATCCAAGGGCATCTGAGTAGTTTTGGTACTAATTGTGTGCAATTCCCAAACTCATTAAGGTTTCTTGTAAAAATATTAAGACATCTTGTGAGCCGCTATATCTGACATCTACACGCTCCAAGGAACTCGTATCACCATATAGCATCTAAGGTGTGGGGGCCAAAGGTATTATCCCGGGGGGGGGGGGGGTGGGTGCACAACCCATCAGTGTTTGGGAGGGTGGGGACAAATATAATGTTCAAAAAATATAATCTAAACAATCCTAAATAGAGCTTCATAATTTTATCTAAGATCGAGGGGTTACCCCCCGACAATCTACATAGCTCCGCCTATGCAAGAGGTGTAGTGGGAGCATCTAGGTGTGAGAGAGACAATGCGAGAAAGCGATGTCAGTCGAGTCATTTACAGAGGGAGAGATCGAGTGAGTGTGGCCTAGCGTACACTCGAATGTTAAAGACGATACACCGAGATATCGTGCTGCGAAGCTGCAATGAGGGTCGGAGGGAGATAGTTACCGAGAGAGTGGCCTAGATAGACTTTGTGTGTGCGCGCATGGTGAAGGTGTTTTACGAAGGCAACGTACGTGTCTTGAGAGAGAGAGAGGGAGGGTTTGTCATGGAGGGCATGACGAGGTTGTGTGTGAGAAATACATTTGTTGAGAGTGTGAGGTCAGGTGTGACATAAATGGAGATCGAAACATGAAGAGAAATAATGAGCGCGTGTGCATTGGATACGAATAGCTCTATTAACAAAGAAATGAAGATCGATCGATACATGAAGTATGTGTGTGTGTTGGGGGGGGGGGGTGGGGGTGTCGATGGAGAGACCTAAACACAACATTTGCATGTACATAGTACTAGACTTAGTATTCATGTTTCAATTTATTGTGCATTTTTAAATATTGAATTGAGGACGATGCATGGCTTACATTTTATTTTTGAATTCGTGTCATACATGCATGATCATACATCCACGTTGAGATCACTATATCACAAACTCACTCTAATTCAAGAACTCGTCATAAATCAATTACCGTGCCTTTTGGAATGACCAGTTATTTGCAAGGACAATACGGGAATTGTAATAGATATAGATTCGTTCGGCAATTTAAAAAAAGATTCCTTTCGCATTCTCGAATGGTAGCACCCGACGGCATACCAGCCAGATCCGGGCTCATGTCCTGCTGGTGGCATGCGTGGTATGCACATTAGCCAACCCCAACCAAAAGAACCGGGATATTAAACTTCGCACCTCCACTCGAGCCTCTGCGCTTCGAGTCGAAATATTTGGCGGCCAGAATTCCAGCCCTAGGAAATTCCCCTCATGTCCCCGGTCCATAATGACAACCGATGAACAATGGAGGGATGCTTTAGTAACTAGCCCATGTTACCTACCATGCCGAGCACGGTTCAATTCCATTGGTCGCCGCTACCCAAGGTCACCCGTCAACCCCATTGCCTAGTGCTAATAGTACTACTCCAGGATGAGCACAGAATGGAGCTCTGTTTGTTGATTTTGTTCGTGCGTTGTTCGTGCCTACTAGAGTTACTATATCAAGCAATGCACTGGTACGTAGGGATTATCTTTTTACTCTACATATATAACTTGTCTGAAATCTAACTAAGCAAAATGTTTGACCAAATCCTTTCTTAAGAAATATTAACATCTACAACAGTAAAGATGTATGGCTTGAAAATTTATTTCATGATGCAGGTTATGATATTGTTTCGAATCCTAGATTTTCAATTCCAAAAAATCCAAAACTGACCTGAAATTCGTGAAACTGAGCATGGTCACGTGATATGGCACAAATTGGCTGTCGTATTTTTTTGTTCAATTTGAGAGAAGCTGCTTATGAAAAGTTGCACAAATGAAGAGCCAAGGTATTTTGGAACAAAGACATGTCACGTTAACGCGAACGGTTTCACTATTCAAACCGTGGGCGTTAGACCTACGTGCCGCCACGAGTCCCGCTTCTCATTGGCAGGTGCCGTCCGAGCAAGCGTGTGAGTCGACGGGAGGTGTCAGAGCAGACCACGACGCTGGCTGACCGGGAGGCGTGCGAGCAGGCGCAGGCTCACCGGGAGGCGAGCCCTTTGACCAGGCTCCATCGCCCACCTTCCTCCCAACTGCCCCCACTTTTAATGGCGCTGGTGCCGCAGTTTAAATAACCCCGCACTCCCCGGTCTCGCTACAATCTTCTCTTTTCCTCTCGGATTCTCCTATCGTCTACCTCCAACTAGTCTGACCTCACCGTACGCCATGCTGCATCATGATGGTCTGCCATTAGTCTTCCAATTTCCTGAGGAAGACACCCAGCCGGAGTCTCAAGAACATAAGGCGCTTTGGGACGACCTTGAATTGGCCTTGCTGGAAGACGCTGCGCCTGTTCCCGCTCCCGTTCCAGCTCCCGTAGGCCCGACTGCGCCAGCGCCCATCCCCGTGGCATTGATGGCCTGGGAGCTGCACATTATCGCCGAGCTTGAAGCCACGGGGTTCCAGGAGGTCCCTGCTGACTTTCACGCGCCCGTGCACCTGCCAGCGTAAGCGCCTGCGTGTGCACTGACACGCGCGCCCTTGCCGGTGCCGGTGCACATGAATGTCTCCACTGCGCCGTTGCTAGCGCCTGTCTCCGTACCGGTGCCAGTGCCCCCCTCAGCGGCATGTATCGCTGCCGTCGACCGCTTCCTTGCACCAACGCCAGTCGCCTTCTCCCGCCAGTTGACTCGCTCCTGGAGACCAAAGTCCAGAACATTCTGGCCTTCCTTGAAGCTAGGGCCAACTTCTAGGAGTACGCCAACAACGGCGCAAGACGCCGCCGTCGCCGCCGGTCAGTGGCCCGATGACCCACAGAGCACGGCAGAGGAGCCGCTTCCCGCCGCAAGACGCCTCCGCCGCCACTGCGTGATCTAAATATGCAATGAAAAACGTTCGGATTGCCATGCTTAAAATCCGAATGTTTGGGATTTATCATTTGCATTTATTTTAGTTCGATCGTTGTATGAATGTAAAGTCACAGTTAGACTGAATGAAATCTATGGTTTGATCGATTGAATGTTCTGCTAGAGCCGTATCAAATTAAATATAAAACGTCATCAAGCAACATGTATTCCTTCTCATCGCAAACATTTCATATTAAATACCACGTCAATTCCAAATAGTTTTTTTAGGGAAGTCAGTTCCTAATACTTGTAGGGCGCGAGCAGTCCCCTTGTTCGAGCACTAGGCGATACATCTATTTATCCACGCATTTCATTGTTAGTAGATACTACTAGCCTAACTTGTCCGTCACGGTCACTTTTGTTCCTAAACTTTTTACATAGGAGTATAATACTAGTACTAGTAGTACGTGAAACTGGTGCCGTAACATGTGAACGTGTCCAGATACGGGCAACGGCAACACCGCCCGCATGTTCTTCGTGTTTGCCCGCGCGTCTAAACGTAGAAGGGGAGGAGAGAGAGAGAGAGAGCAGACATGGAACCCACCAGTAAGTGAAGTGGAATAGTACGTGCTCACGAGCCGGTCCCACTAATGTACTAAAGTTAATATAAAAACATGTTATCCATGAAATAGGCTGTGGTAATATAAAAACATTATATCAACAAAGGGGAGTACAACAAACGTTGCTACTATGTTCCCTATTGACGTGTGGCTTGAAGGCCCTTGTCGCATGTTCGATCCTCGTCCTTTTTCATTTTTAATTTATACTAGTAAGGTACACGTGCATTGTACGCATGAGATTTGGCAACCAAATTATGAATAAATACCACACCATAGCATGTAAGCTTTGATTCATATATGCATGATGTAGATGTTCGTTTAATTCTTATAGTTCATCTCATTCAAGATCAATATTTTTTATAAAAAAGTTAATCTATTTTAAGATTCATGGAATTGTGCATTGTAGAGCATAAAGTAAAAATAAATAAAGGCAATTCATTTAGAAAAAAATTGGGCAATTATGATACTGAAGATTCTAGAACAAAGGAGAAGTGCTTGTGTTTTGAGGTTTGTGCATTATGCTTAAGTTCAACCATGCAGTCTTCTAGATTGTACATGTGGCAGAATGTGGTGGAATGTAGACGATATCCAACGGCCAGTAGTGTTCGGATTTACCATCTCTGCACCGTCAGATTGGATTCATCCAACTACCATCTTTCAAAGTTATTCGCACACTATATAGGGGTGTAGATATGGGTCCCAATTTGCTCCATGACACTTGGGCCCCCTGGTGTGTAGTTTGTAGCACTTTAATTTCTGGATCGAAATTTGTTTCATTACAGGTGGACTCCGGGTGTGTAGTTTGTAGCTTATTTGTAATAATTAAAGAGAACACCAGAGTTTTTTTTTGCAAAAATACCATGGTGTGACGTGGAAGGTTAGAAAGGGCGTGCGAGAGAGCGGTGACTGTCGGCGTTCTGGGAACCAGGGTACCCAGACTTGCCTGCCTACAGCCCACGGCGTGGCTTGCTGGACGGCCTGGTACGACCCATCTACAAGACTACCAAGACAAGACCCCCGCGAGGGCCCTGGCCTCGCGAGGCGGATGACACCAAGACCTCTAGAGGGAGCGGCCTCCCCAGGCTGCCTCCCGAGGAGCGGAGTTTTTTATGCAGGTACCCAACCACCCGAGGCTGCGATGACGTGAGCCATGATGACCAAGGCCAGGCGGGCACCAGCGGGCGCAGAGGAGGCAGTTTCCCTTTCAGTGTTAAGGAAGCAAGGACAAACATGGGTTCCCAAGGAATCCCCCAAAGGTTTCCATTCCGGTGCAACGAGACCAAGACCACGGGTTCGGCAGGACGGATGTCATCGCCGAGCCCACCACTGCGTCATGATCAGAAGCTTTGCAGGCGAAGACCACCTTTCATCAGGATAAGATGTACTACTTATCCCATTTCAAATTGGCCACTGTGGGATCCCTTCCCGCCTACGTTTTGGGGGAAGAGGACAAAGGCCACTACAAATATAGGTTGGGCACCACCATAGAAGGGGTTGACTCATTCCTCACCCATCGAGCCCTCACGAGGCAGCTCATCCACTGTACTAGTTCATCCTCAAACCTCCTCGTGAGGCCAGTCCACCATAAAGCAGGAGTAGGGTTTTACACTGCAAGGTGGCCCGAACCTGGGTAAACTTCCGTGATCATCTTCTTCCCCGCTCACGCACATCCGGCAAATCTAGGCTATAGGGTGATGGGCTAGTAGGCTCGAGAGGTTGAGATCTTCGCACACGCCCCAGAGTTCGAACCTTTGTGGGTCTGCGGAGCCCTGAATCCGACATTTGGCATGCCAGGTAGGGGCATCTCGAAGTCCTTCCACCTCCGCTTCGCTTCCGCTCCATCGCTCCCATGGCCGACGCACGCCGTGTCTGCGCCGAGCGCCGGGCCGCCCGTGTCACCCAGACGGCACCCATGGGCAACGATGCTCCTCGCCGCTCTACCTCCCCCGCGGCCAACACTGCCACTGACCCTGCGGATCACAAGCAGCAGGACTCGTCGCTGCCGCCTTCCGTGCGGCGTGATGGCCGCACAGCCACTCCTTCACCTACTCCCGCCATGGCGTCGTCCTCCCATGCTCGCCATGGGCCGGCAAACGCGCAGGCTGCGCTGCTCATGGTGCGTGAGCTCCTGCGTTATCGCCCTGCCAACGACCTCTACGACGACTGGCTTGGCCGCATCACTAAGGTCGTCAGCGCCGCCGGTGAGGCCCCTGCGCCGTCCCGCTCGCTTCTTCCCCCGCCATCCCAGGCGGGTGATGTGGCCCACGGCGCGCCTCCTCCACCTCCTCGGCGCGGTGCTGACCCGAAACCCAGGCGCGACGCACCCCTGCGTGACCCATGGCGCAGAGCGCCGTCGAGGGATGAAGCAAGCTGCCAGGTGGTGCAGTGGCCGTAGGCCGATGCGTGCGCGCTCCCAGCGCTTCAGCGCCAGCACCAAGACCCCGCGCCGCCGGAGCCTGTGGCTTGTGGGCGTCAAGACCGAGCTCCTCCCGTGCGCGCTGCACCCTCGAGCACGGCGGGCCGCCACACCTTCACCCCGGAACTGCGCCACGTCGTCTGGCCTGGCAAGTTCAAGCCGGATCTGCCTCCACGCTACGACGGCACCCCCGACCCCGTGGAGTTCCTCCAGCTCTACGCGCTGAGCATCGAAGCGGTGAACAGTGATGAGAAGGTTATGGCAAACTGGTTCCCCATGGCCCTCAAGGACGGTGCGCGCTCTTAGCTCCTGAACCTCCCAGAGGGGTCGATTTCCTCCTGGGATGAGCTTCGCGAGCGTTTCATCGCCAACCTCTAGGGCACTCACGACCGCGCTCCTACAGTAGGTGACCTGCGGCGCGTGAAGCAGCAGCCGGGCAAAACCCTGCACAAGTACATACAACGCTTCATGAATATTCGCCTCAAGATCCCGAGGGCGTCGGACGAGGCCATCATCTCAGAATTCACTAATGGCGTCCGAGATGTCAAGATGAAGGAAGAACTCGCCATCCACGAGGACCTGTGCTCAGCCCTGGAGATGTTCATCCTAGCGGACAAGTGCGCAAGGGCTGAGGAAGGCCGCCTCTCCCTCCTGGAGCTACCCAAGGCCGATCCTGAAGACAAGAAGGCCAAGGCTAAGGAGGCAAAGCACAAGGGCCCCACCGTGCTTGCGGCCGATCCTGAGATGAAGCGCAGCCGTGACCACGACGAGCCCCCAAGGGGCAACCACCTGTTCTGCATCTTGCACAACGTTCACAGCCACAACACCAATGACTGCCAGGAGCTCAGGGTGCTCCGTGACGGGCGCCTTGGCCGTCGCCCCGAGCGTGGCGACCACGGCTACAGCCGTGGGGGAGGCCACTGGGACAACCATGACCTTCGTCAGGACTGGCATGATCAGCCTCGCGAGGACCGCTGGCAGGGTCAACCCCGTGATGGTCCCTGGCATGGCCAGCCTCGCGAGGACCGCCCTTAGGGCAATGCAGGCCTCCCTCCACTGCCTCTGCCGCCAAGGAGAAACGATGACAATCGGCAGGACGATGGGGCTGGGGGCTTCCAGGAGCCTTGGGCGATTGCTTGCTTCCTAGGTGGTGCTCAGGCCCTGCCTCACATTGCTTCTTCAAGCAGTTCTCTCGCGAGGTGAACGCGGCCCTCCCAAAGCTTGAGGCGACGCGTCCCCTTAGGTGGTCGAAGCACGCCATCACCTTCGACTTCAAGGACCAACTTAACTGCTCCACCGCCGCTGGCGCGCTCCCGATGCTCTGCACGCCAACTGAGGGAGTCATGGACTAAGGGGTCCTCGGGGCGACGGCCCATTGTGCATGGGCCGGACTAGTGGAGCCGTGTGGTGACCGGAGACCTGTGAAGCCGTGGTGTGCCCTACAAGTCAAGGGTGGATGAGATCTTTTTCCCTCTTGTTGTAATCTATCTTCGGTAACCCTAACCCTATCGGTGTCTATATAAACCGAGGGTTGTAGTCATTAGGGGGGGAGCTATCTTCATCCCCCCGTAGCCTAGGGTTTAGCTCATACTGATCTCGAGGTAGATCTACTCTGTAAACCACTTTATACAATCAATACAATCAAGCAGTACGTAGGGTATTACCTCTTTGAGAGCGCCCGAACCTGGGTAAACACTGTGTTTGTTGTCCCTTGTTACCCGTCGATCCAAGATCCACAGCTCGGGACCCCCTACCCCGAGGTCTACCGGTTTTGACACCGACAATGGTGCTTTCATTGAGAGTTTTGCTGTTGGATCACCGGAAGGATCGATGGCTCGCTTAGTCCTTGGAGAGGACATCAGTTCCATTGATCTCTTCATCCCTGGACAACTCTTCGCTTTTGGCAGCATCGTACTGCACGCTGATTCGACCGACCGTCTTGACCAGGTCGACAACTTTGCTCCCGAACACCGGATTCGATTCGGCAATCTGGAGTACGTTACTAACGAGCGGGGGGATTTGGTTTTCACCAGATTCACCACCCCCGCAGGCCTTGCCGCGCCTGCTCCGACATACACCTCCGATCCGATCTGTGAATCGGCCCTAGTCCACCAAACGGCTTTGAGCTAGGAAGGACTCCCTGAGAGAGGGGACCTTACCCCACCGTCAACCGAACTCACATCGGCGGAGGATCTATCCCCGGCCCTCGAGGCAGAACCAGAGGTTAAAAGCCGAGATTCGATCTCGGCCGAGCTCCTCCCCCACAACACCTTACTGGCCTCGAGCCCGCACCCTGAGTTGGCGAATAGCGGCCAGGGGTCACCCCTGGCCCAAAACGACCCGACCTCAAACATTGGCGTGGAAGGTGCACAGGAGGGTCAAAGCACACCCTCAGTTTCCGAGGACAATCCGGTGCCCCTCGAGGTTTTGGTCCCGAATCCCGAAGATAGGTCTGTCCGGGACCAAGATTCGGTTGAGTCACAGACCGACCTCCGCTTCGTCACCACAAAGTCCGGCCTAGGGCCCTCAAGTCTGGCAACCCTCGATATTTTGAACAAGGCGCTAGACCAAATTCAGAAAATGACTATCCAGGAGAACCTGCCCTCCGCCTTCAATCACCGACCCTTCGAGGCGTTCGACAGGGAATTTTGCGCCCCACCCACCACCTATTTGGTAGCAACTATCGATGATCTAACCGATATGTTAGACTATAATTTGGAGAATGCCGAATACATGGACGAGGAGGACGTAACCGCGGCTAATGCTGAGGTCGGTCCCCCCATCACAGGCCGCTGGTCGGCCACATCCACCTACGACATTTACATGGTGGAAACCCCAAAGGACGACAACGGCACTCCTGAGCAGGACCGAGGCAAGCCTAGAGATGAGCCTCCCAAACGCCAAAAATAGCACCGTCGATCAAAACCACGTCGAAGCCACGCAAGCAATGTAGACTCGGCGGAGAACGGCACCATAAATAACACGGATGACCTCACCGGAGACGCAGCCAACAAGCATCATCAAGATGACCCTGCGGGGCAGGAGGACCCGCTCAATCCAGAAAGTCACAAAGACTCTGAGGATAGCAACTACCTCCCACTCTCTGAAGAGGAGGCCAGTCTCAGGGAGGATGATTTTATCATCCCCGAAGACCCTCTGGAGCAAGAACGGTTCAAGCGGAGGCTTTTAGCCACCGCCCACAGCCTAAAGAAGCAAAAACGCAAAATCAAGGCTGAACAGGACACCCTCAACGACCGATGGACTAAAGTCCTAGCTACCGAAGAGGGGTACGGCCGCGATCAGCCAACCAGGAGTTATCCTAAATGAAGGCTATTGCCCCAGTTCGACGACGAGGCTATAGAGCGAACACGCCCGACGTATACAAACGCCAAACAGCAAGACCAACCCCCTAGAGGGCGGGACAGGGAAGCTGAAGAGGCCGAACATCCAGCCGCCCCACCTCGCCGTCACGGCAAGGATTAGGTGCGGCCCACTTATTAATACGACCTCCGCCATGACCTAGATGCTCGTGGAGGCCGTACCAGGTCCATCTACGGACCCAGAGAGGATCTGCCCGCATACCGGGAAGGATACTACAATCAGTTAAACCGAAACGATAGAGTCCGGGAGCATTAAATATTTACCGCTCAAGCTTAAAGGCCCAGCTCGACATTGGCTAAACAGCCTTGCCGGGAAGAGCTTGAGGATGCTTTTCGAGCAAACTTCCAGGGCACCTATGTTCGGCCTCCGGATGCTGACAACTTAAATCGCATCACGCAACAACCCGGAGAATCTGCCTAACAATTTTGGAACCGGTCCCTGACTAAGAAAAATCAGATCGTTGACTATCCGGATGCCGAAGCCTTGGCTGCCTTTAAGCATAGTGTCAAGGATGAATGGCTTGTACAGCAGCTCGGCTAGGACAAACCAATAACTATGGCAGCCCTTACTTCCCTCATGACCCGCTTTTGCGCGGGCGAAGACAGTTGGCTTGCTAGCAAGAACACCAACCCAGACACACCCGGTACCTCTGAGGTTCGGGACGGAAATGGAAAGCCCCGACATAGCAAGAATAAACATCGCCACAATGACGGCGAGGGTGAGGATACGGCAGTAAATGCCGGATTCTGAAACCAGAAGTCCGGTACCCGAAAGAAAGCCCCTAAAGGCAACAGTGATGGCCCGTCTAGGCTGGAAACTATTTTGGACAGGCCTTGCCAGATCCACGACACATCAGAGAAGCCCGCCAATCACTCCAACCAAAAATTTTGGGTGATCAAACAGGCCGGCAAACTCACAGCCGAAGACTCGGGCAAAAGCCCAAGAAGCGAGGACGATGACGAGCCCCGCAGGCCGAATAGTGGAGGCCAGAAACCCTTCCCTTCTGAGGTCAAGACGGTAAACATGATCTACGCAACCCACATACCGAAGAAGGAGAGGAAGCAAGCGCTACGAGATGTATACTCCATCGAGCCAGTAGCGCCGAAGTTCAATCCATGGTCAGCCTGCCCGATCATGTTCGATCGTAGGGATAATCCCACCAGTATACGCCATGGAGGGTCCGCAGCCCTAGTGCTGGACCCCATCATCGATGGATTCCACCTCACTAGAGTCCTAATGGACGGAGGAAGCAGCCTCAATTTGATATACGAGGATAAAGTGAAGAAAATGGGGATCAATCCATGAAGGATTAAACCCAGTAACACCACCTTCAAGGGAGTCATTCCGGGAGTGGAGGCCCTTGTGACGCCCTGGCTTAATCGTACACTAACCATACACGCAAATGCACATGATCAAGCCTAAGGACTCACTTGAAGATATCACAACACAACTCTAAAACATAAATAAAATAATACAAGCTTTATATTACAAGCCAGGGGCCTCGAGGGCTCGAATACATAAGCTCGCTTACAAGCATCAGCGGAAGCATCAGATATCTGAGTACAGATATAAAAGAAAGACATATAAGCCTTTAAGAAGGCGGGGCAAAACAAAAGCTACGAACGAAAAGGCGCAGGCCTCCTGCCTGGGACCCTCCGAACCTACTCCTGGTCGTCGGACGGCTCCTCGTAGTAGTACTCGCCAGCAGGGTAGTAGTAGTAGCCATCGGCGGGGGCAGCTGGCTCCGGGGCTCCGTCATCTGGTTGCATCAAACGGATATGGGGAAAAGAGGGAGCAAAGCAACCGTGAGTACTCAGCAAGCAAGGATCTACACTACATATGCAATATTATCAGAGAAAGGCTGTATATGTGGACTGGGCTGCAGAAATGCCAGAATAGAGAGAAGGCCTAGTCCTATCGAAGACTAGCATCTTCAGCGGTCTTGCAGCATTAGAAGAGTGTAGATTAGCACAGTATAAAGTAGTAGCAGTAATTAGTATCAACCTCGCCCATAGATCCTTCCTTGACTCCCTGCGAGAAAGCAATCTCAGAGCTCTAGTATCCATATCTCAATCCATCATTAAGTTCTAGTTGTATCGATCGGGATACAACTCCGAGCGTCCGTTACCGAGGATCCGGCTATGCATAGATTAGTTCTTCCCAGCAGGGGTGCACCAACTTACCCACCATGCTCGATTAACTCCGGCCAGACACACTTTTCGGGGTCATGCCCGGCCTCGGCCAAATGATACACCGCAACCCGACCTAGGCTTAACAGAGAGGTCAGCACGCCGGACTAACCCTATGCGCCCAGGGGTCTTGGCCCATCACCCCGGGAACTCCTGCACGTTGCGAACGCGGCCGGTGAGCAGACCTAGCCCCCCTTATACAAGTGCAAGGCGTTACCAGTCCAACCCAGCGTGCGCCGCTCAGTCACTGACGTCTATTAAGCTTCGGTTGATGCATACGACGTAGAGTGCCCATAACTGTTCCCACGTGATGGTTAGTGCTATCGGGCCAGAGGCCCACTCGGATCAAATATCCAAATCGTTAGTGTATTGGGGGTTTGCGGTAACGAGCAGAGACTCACGATCGATGTGACCCCGTCGCCCCGTCTCGAGGACTTGCGGCAAGGGCTAAGAATGCCCGGCCACGCCTCGTAATTATCTCACGGGCACCTTCCAGGTCAACCCGTCTCCACATCACTCGCATCTTATGCTCGCTCGGGTACCCCTCAGGGTCGACCTAACTTTCCAAGTAATAGCTGTAAAGTCCAAGTATCCGTGTGTCCATAAATCAGGGGAATCTGAGGTATCACCCTCGTTGGATTCCTACTCGATGTATCCATTAAGGTGAACTCGGAGGAATCACCCTCGATGGGTTCACACTTGAGGTGTTGCACGACAACGTCGTTATCGGGAGTGGTGAAGGAGGAATCACCCTCGATGACCATGACCGAATAGCTACTCTACAGAGTTAACATCAGAAGTGCTATACGAGGTATCACCCTCGGCACTCGATAGTAACACTGTAGTGTCGTACATAGAAAGGGGATGCGATGTGCGGTGCTGGGGCCTGGTCGTCGAGTCTTCCGATGATCTAGCGGGGGCAACTGGGACAAAGTGGGGTCTCTGGTGGAGCACTAATCAGCCTATTCTAAGCAGTTAAGATAAGCAGGTAGGTGTCAACAACAGTTACAAAAACAGGCTATGCATCAGAAATAGGATAAACAGTAGCAGCAACAATTTCTAATGCAAGCATAAGAGAGAAAGAATAGGCGATATCAGCATGTTCAAAGGGGGGGGGGGTGCTTGCCTGGAAGCTCTGCGGCAAGAGAAGGGTCGTCAACAGTGTAGTCGAGCTCCGGAGCTGCGTTGGTCTTGGGGACTGCATCGGTGTCGGGGTCTACCGAGAGAGAAGAGGGGGAGGAAACAGATAAATACACAAAAAACATATGCAACATAGAGCATGCCATGCTATGGTGCAGTGCAGGGTTGCCTAAAGACATGTCTAAATCAATTTAGTTATTTTAGGATTAAAGTTGGATTTATTAACCGGTATGTAGGCAGTATTCATCTACAGGAAACAGGCAAAAAGTTGCGGGTTCACCTCCGTAGAGGGTCCCAACATGGAAACAGATGGCACGGTTGGATTCATCTCGTCGTTCTGAGCAACTTTCATATATAAAGTTTTTCGATCCGAGCTACGGTTTAAATTTTACGAATTTTCAAAGATTAAATCATTTTCTGGAATTTATTTTATTTATCTAAATTCGAATTATCCAGAACGGCAAAAGGCTGACGTCAGCATGATGTGTTGCTGACGTCAGCAGTCAACAGTGCGGTTGACTGGGGTCTAACATGACAGTGGGTCTAGTGGGACCCACTGGTCAGCCTCACAGTGGTTTAATTAGGTTTTATTTAGACTAATTAGGTTTAATTAAGGGTGGGGCCTACTGGTCAGCGAGTGATTAACTAATTAATCTAATTAACAATATAATTAACAATTTATTTATTTTTAAAATCATTTTAAACCACGCGGGGCCGCGCTGACTAAGTCAACTGGGCCCAGTGGGTCCTAGTGGCAGTGGCTGTGCGGTGGGGCCCGTGGTGCCACGTCGGCGCCAGCTGGATGTCGGCCACCGGAGCACGCCGGCGAGGCCGAACGGTGGCGAAAACTCCGGCGAGCTCGGATTTCCACTGTGGTGCATCATTTTGCGCGGGGTTTGGCTTGTTCGATCGTGCGTTCTGAGCCGCGTCGTTCTGCGGTGATATCACGGGCTGAGGAGGTCGGAATCGCCGGCGGCGAGCACCGCAGCAGACGGTGAACTTTGGGCGCCGTCAGAGTCGGGGCTACGGCGAGCACAACGAGCGGCGAGTGGTTGCTACGGCACCTGCGTGATGCGGTGAGTTCAACGAGCATAGCCGCGTGACCATTTGGTCGCTGGAAGTTCACCGGCGATGAGCTTCCGCGGCGGCGCGTTCGGTCATCTATGGATCCGCGGCTACGAAGCTCAAGAAGGTGTGTGCGTGTGCGTGTTCATCTCCCTGGAGCTCCAGGAGCTCGGTTGCAGGCTCAAAAGCGAGCCAGGCCTGCGGTAGCCGCGGTGGCGAAGCAGAACGGCGGCGATGAGCTCGGCCATGGTGGCGTGGCCAGCTACGGGCATGGCAGGAGAGGGGAAAGAGAGGGGTTACGGCGCGGTGCTCACCGCGGTTCTGTAGGTGTGCAAAGCGGGCTTGGGGAAGGCTCGAAGCAGAAGGCAGGATGGCGGCGATCTCCGGCGTCCGAGGAAGAAGGCGAGGTCATGCACGTCGAGGCAGGGGTTCCAGCTCCGCCAAGTGGCACTGGTCGACGCAGCGATCAGCGGCGGAGCAGACGGACACGGGGAGGCGTCGAGGGGATGACGGTGGCCGTGGCTAGGACGGGGCCAGGGCGACGGGCGCATTTGGGATCTGGGGAAAACAGGGGAGGGGAGGAGAGCGAGGAGAGCGAGGGGAGAGTGGATGAGGATGGCCAGGGGGAAGGGATGAGGCTGGTCCTTAGCCCCTCGGCGTCGGTGGCATCACGCTGTCAACGAACGGCCGGAGCGCGCCTGCGCGGCCATGGGCGAGGCGACAGCGCGATGGATAGAGAGTGAGGAGGGAGAGGTGGGCCGGCTGGGGTGGGTCAGGTGCACTGTGCACTTAGGCCCAGTTGCACAGTATCGTTTCAGCTTTTTTTCTTTCTATTTCTTCTGTGCTTTTCTTTTTACAGCAGGGATTAGCAAAATTTTGTGCTGCCAAATGTATTTGTTAAAATGTGAAACTTGTCCACAAAAATACAATGGAATATTATGCTCTGCCACAAAAAGTTTGAGCAAGATTGGAATTCATTTGAATTTTTCAAAAATGGAAATGGCATTTAAAGTGCTGTTTTGGCACTGTTTTAAATGCTTAGGCCCATTTTGAGTTGATGGTGATGTTGTTTTCCTTAACAGAAAATTGTTTTGGAATATTTGCTAGAAGGTGAACATTTTTCCAGCAACTTTTGTGCAACTTGAAATTACACTTTGAATTTGAGTAGAATTCAGAGAAGGAATTAGAATTGAGATATTAACCACTGTGATCAAGCAATGCAAAGGATGATGACTTGGCATGCTTAAGAGGTGATCACTGTAGTTGATACATGGGGGTGTTACAGCCCGCTGCACGGGCACCGTGACACTCGAAGTGGTGTTCGGATCTCTGGATAATTTCCGAAGCGAGGACTTGATCTTCAATATTGCGCCTTTTCGCAGTGGCTATCATGCACTCCTTGGCCGAACAGCGTTCGCTAAATTCAATGTCGTTCCGCACTGCGCGTACCTCAAGTTGAAAATGCATGGTCCTTTGAGCGTCATAACTATCAACGGCAACACAGAACGCTCACTTCGAACCGAAGAGCACACTGCATCCCTAGCGGCCGAAGACCACATCGGCCCATATAGGCTCGGATGCCAACCCACTGTAAGGGCTGGTGACAACAGTAAACGGGTTCAAACCCGTTCCCCATCATGGGAACCCGCATGCGTTCTCCGCAAATAGGGATACGCGCCCCACGGCACGCCCACATTCTTCAGGCTCCACGTGCCTTGTCAGCATAACTTCGCACTCAAAATACCATGGGCAGCCATGAGGCATACATTAATCCGAAGTACATGTTCGGTTAAACCGAACTTCGGAATTACCTCGTCTTCGAATGACCCGAGGACCAATTCCGGATACCCCCAAGTTTAAAGCTTCATCGGCAGAGTCCTCGCCCATCAAGGTCTCATCGAAGGTCCCAACCCCCACCTATCAGAAGCAAAGGCGCAGACGTGCAGCAGGGCACAGTGAAGGCTTCAACTCACGCATCAAGGTCCTGCGTCAACCTTTACTCTGTAAATTTTCTTTTTCTTTCTCTCTTGTAAGTACTGCCTTCGCAGATCGAATTGTACGGTTAGACATCCTGAGCTTACGAGAAATAATAAAAATACCCTTTATGGTGTTTGGATATCTGCATCTTGCAATTTTTCTGTCCCTTTCCGATTCTCTCCTCGCTCTTCAAACAGCCCGACATGAAAATATATTAATCAGTTACGAGTTTGATTTATACATCAGCTCAATATCTTTAAGTCCGGCACCGCTTCCCGCTAGGTGTCCGGCGTCAAGGATATTGCACTATATGCATTTGTTCCGAACTATGTCTTGGGTCAATAGTTGGGTTACCCGGCTCCTGTGTTTTCCCCTTATGATCCGCTTGTTTGGCTAAGAGGGCAAAGGGAGAACCCCTGCGATTGTACTACAGGTTAGCCCGGTCAGGTACCTCAGGAGGAAAAAGCCGAAAACTGATCGTCATAGTAAGCGCGAACGGGTCTGCGATTCGATGACGAGATTGGACTCTAAAAATCGTTGGCGATTTCGCCGTGTCACACGAAGGGTTCGTCTTATCAAACCATGTGATCAGAAAGGGCAGGCTTTGACCCCCAAGTACATCACAAATACACTAGGGGCTAGTCCCTAGTCCCCATCGTCAAGCTCCTAAGGCTAAGTGAAATCAGTAAAACCGAATAGTCTGATCGCCTGGTTTCGTTCCCTCACTACCGCCTCCGGGCACCAAGACGTTGGTTAAGGGTAATAGTGCAGAAACAAAACACCCTTCGTGATATTCGCTTGGGGGCTGAAGCCGATGATTGGTGGCTTTCAGAACTAAACATACGGACGCACAGGAGTCAAAATTTAATCACTAAGTTCACCGGGCGCATAATAAAGCATAAATCCCACTTGGTACAAGCTTGCTACATCTACTCAAGAATTACATTTTTCGAACACTGGCCCTCTATCGCCCGCGCTCTGGTCATCACCTGCACGAAGTACTACTCGGGGCGGTGATGCTCCTTCCCCTGGTGTGGAGGACCAGTGGCCATCTCCATTGGATTAATCCTTGGCCAATGAACCATGGTCTTCGCAAACGCGAGCCTCGCTCCGCAAGGCACGCCGACCGCTTCACGGTGTCAATCCAGAGCGGCGCCTCCCGCAGCCTTTGCACAAGGTCGAAGTAGGTGTCCGGAATGGGCTCGGCTGGCCACAGGCTGACACAGAGGTCCTTCAAGGCCAGCTTGGACATCCGATGCATCTCCATCAGCTGCTTCATTTGATCGCTAAGGAGGGGAGGACGCTCGGAGTCCAGAAACTGTGACCAAAAGAGCCGCTGCGTGGAACCCTCCTCGCAAGTGGCATAGCGCCTCGCCGCGGCCGCCGCATTCTTTGGGAGTTCTGCGAAGACACATGCAAAGCAGCAAACCCTCGTCAGCAGGGCGAATCTGTTGCCTCCGAACACACTCTGCAATAAATATTTCTTACCATTGGCAATTTGTGCGGCTTGCCGAAGCTCCTCCCGGACACCTCGAGCATCACTCCTCGCCTCCTGGAGCTCTTCCTCCGCCTTGGATAGACGGGAGGATTGCTCCTCCCACCCCTTCTCAAGGGCCTCAAGCTTCTCAGCGGCATCCTGGAGCTCCCCTTGGACCTCGGTTACCCGAGATTCATGTTGCTTAGCAGCACGCTTGGCCTGCTCAAGCTCGGACATCGCCCTCCAAGCGACTGTCCTCTTCTCGGCCGCCTCGGCCTCAGCTTTCTTAAGGGCCACCTTTAAGCCCTCGACCTCGGCGGCAGCAGCTGCAAGATCATCAAGATAAAGGATCAGTCAATGGTCCGGCCAGTCCCTATCTGGCAAACACACATCTTTTTACATAGCTTACCTTGCGCCTCGTCAAGCCGTTTGTTGACAAGGTCCAGCTCTTGATCGGAAATCTTGAGCTTCCGATCCATCTCCTCTAATGGCGTGGCATTAGCAGCCGCGGCCACGGAAGATGCCTGTGTTAGCATCAGAAATGTCGACATTGTTAAACGACCTACCGAATTTGATCCTCTGCAGGTCTCTTCGAAGATCCTGGCAGAGTCTCGGGGGCTGCTATGTATTACGCCTACTTAAACTAAGAACTATAACCGCATTATGAGGAAGGATCATTGCTTGACTTACCTCAAAGCCTGTTAGAAGGCCTTGGACAGCGTCGTTCAATCCGGATTGGACGGACCGAACACTCTGCACGCACCCATAAGGGTGCGGCACCCTTCAACGATGACGGAGTTGCTCACCAACTCCTCCAGCGTGTCCGGCCAGCCCACCACCGCCCATGCGGAGGTGTTCGGTGCTGGCGTTGGCTCCCCGGCCCCCTCCCCGCTGGGAGGAATCTATGCCGTCAAGGGCCTCGGAGGCTTGGGAGCGGTCAATGGAGGGGGTCCGGATGGCCCGGACTCTTTTCCCTCGTCGGCCAAGAGGGACGCTCCCTCCTGGTCTTCGGTGACCAAGGTGTTGACCTCGGCCATTACGGCATCTACCTCCCCCTCCGTGTTCGGAGGAGGAGGAGTCCTTTGGGACCGCACCTCCTCAGCCTCTTCGGGGACCAAAGGAGGCGTGGAATGTGCCATAGACCCACTGTCTGCCAGCTCGGCGGGCGGAGACGTCCCTTCCAAGATTTGCTCGGTGGGGCGCTCATGCGGGGGACTACAATTCGAAGGGGTTAACCTTCAACTAAAACAAACTACTGAAAGCATAATAGCTGAAAATACAGACACCGTACCTGCTGGAAGGGGGCTTGACCCTGGATACCTTCTTCGGGAGCTCCTCGGACGCCTCGGACTTCTCGTCATCCGAGCTGTCAGGTATAATCAGCTTAGGCCGGTGTCGTCTCTTTGGGGCCAGGGAAGGTTGGGCCTCCTCGGCATCCTCGGACGCCGGCCTCTTTTTGGAGTGCGAAGAGGCACTCTCCTCTTCGTCCTCTTCCTCCTCGCCCCCATCCTATACAGATGAGGCCGCTGCATCTCTGGATCGGTTGCCCGGACGGATCCTGCGGCAGAGGCCCTCCCTGGCCTCCGGTGCCTCTTGCTTCTTGCCCTTCTTAGCGAGCGCCTTGTAGGGCACCACGACCAGCATCTTCTCCAGTTGCTCTGATCGGGGCCCCTCCGGCAGCGGCGCCGGGCCGCTGATCTTCTTGGCCTTGGCAAGCCAGCCCTGCAGAATCCACATAACCAGGTTAGATCGAATCTCACGTAATGTGAATATCCGAATACTCTTCGAAGAGACATGCCACTCACCTCCCTTGGGGGGATTCGCGGCGTCAAGACCGATGTCCTTTCCCTCGGCCGGCCACTCCTTCTAGGGCTAGAATAGTTGGCCCCATATCTTGTCAGGAGTCATGCCGAAGAGATGCCGCACAGTGGCCAGATCCTCGGGCTCATACTCCCACATGGGCTTGGCCCTCTCTTGGCAAGGGAGGAGCCCGCGATGGAGCATGATCTGGAACACGTCGACCAGCTTCGCGCCGGTCTCTATTACATTGTCGACGCGCTTCTGCAGCGCTTTGGCGTCGGCAACACATCCCCAGTCCGTACTCTTGGTGGTCCAGGAGGCCAATCTGGTGGGGGGTCTGTACCGGAAGGCAGGGGCCGCTCCCCATGCGGCCTCCCTCGTCTCGGTGATATAGAACCACTCCTTCTGCCACATCCAGACGGTGTCGATGAAGTGGCCGTCCGGCCACTGGACCCGTGTCAGCTTGCTGGTCATGGCCCCTCCACAGTCCGTGTGCTCGCCGCCGACCACCTTGGGCTTCACGTTGAACACCTTCGGCCATAAGCCGAAGTGCGGCTGGACCCGGAGGAGTGCTTCACAGACGATGATGAAGGTCGAAATGTGGAGGAGGGAGTTGGGGGCTAGATCGTGGAAATCCAGCCCATAGTAAAACATTAGCCCCCGCACAAAGGGGTGCTGTGGAAATCCAAGCCCCCTAAGGAAATGGGGAGAAAAACTACCCTTTCACCTAGCTCGGGCGTAGGGGTGATCTGGCCCTCTTCGGGGGCTCGATGGGCGATGTTGGCCGGCAAGTAACCGGCCTCCTTCAGCTTCAGTATATCCTCGTTGGTGACGGAGGAGGCCTCCCACTTCCCATTGGCGCCGGATCCGGACATGGTCGAAGGAGGTAAAGTGGGATTGGCTATGGAAGCAGGGACAAAGGGTGCTGGAGCTCTGAAGGATCGCGAGTGCGGAAGGTAGGAGAAGGCGTGGGATGCAGACTGTAGTGCCCCCCCTTTTTATAGACTGTGGGCAGGCCAGAGATCCCTTTTTTCACGTCGTTGGCCTCTCCACTTCCCGATATCTCCGCAACATTATGAGCGGGGAGGGAAATCGAAATCATTAACCATATCCCCTGAAAAGTGGGACACGATCTCCACCTTGAAGGGACGTGTCAAGCGTGGCGTCAGCCTTGAGCCACGCTTCAAGAAATAGTAACTGCTTGGCGTTATGGCCAGAAGCGACTCTTTGTTGAAGGAGAAGAAGTTGTCAGATAAAGGCACTATTTTGCGCTTGAGCGATATTTTTATTACTACCTTCGGTGTTAAGTAAAACAGACGTTTCAGACTCTGAATATCACTTGGTACCAAACAGGGGGAAGACTTGATGAGGAACTCACCCCGCAAACCGAATACTGGTCGGAATGGATACCGGATACAAGTCTCAGCGTTGGAGGCAAGTTCGGGGGCTACTGATTGAGTCATGGACTTAGGTGTCCTCGGGGCGATGGCCCATTGTGCATGGGCCAGACTGGTGGAGCCGTGTGGTGACCGGAGACCTGTGAAGCCGTGGTGTGCCCTCCAAGTCAAGGGTGGGTGAGATCTTTTTCCCTCTTGTTGTAATCTATCTTTGGTAACCCTAACCCTATCGGTGTCTATATAAATCAAGGGTTGTAGTCATTAGGGGGGAGCTATCTTCATCCCCCCGTAGCCTAGGGTTTAGCTCATACAGATCTCGAGGTAGATCTACTATGTAAACCACGTTATACAATCAATACAATCAAGTAGGACGTACGGTATTACCTCCTCGAGAGGGCCCGAACCTGGGTAAACACTGTGTTTGTCATCCCTTGTTACCCGTCGATCCAAGATCCACAGCATGGGACCCCCTACCCCGAGGTCTGCCGGTATTGACACCGACACCAACCATCAGCAACGTCCTCGTCACCAAAACCCTCATCGATGGTGGAGCGGGGCTCAATGTTCTCTCGGTCGAGACATTTGAGACGCTCCAAGTGCCCTATGACCAGTTCCTGCCCACCAAGCCTTTCTCAGGGGTGACCGATGGCTCCACCATCCCCCTAGGGTAGATACGCCTCCCAGTCACCTTCGACAAGCGCGACAACTATCACACCGAGCTCATTGACTTTGATGTCGCCCACATCGGCCTCCGATACAACGCCATCCTAGGGTATCCGGCCCTTGCCAAATTCATGGCAGCAACTCACTATGGTTACAACGTCCTCAAGAAGCCAGGGTGCGGCGGCATCATCACGGTCGCTTGTGATGAAAAGGATGCGGTGTGCTCCCTCGAGCACGCCTACCAGGCTGCGGCGGTCGAGAACTCTGACGACGAAGGCGTCATCCAGCCTCCTGAGGCCATCCCCAAGAAGAAGAAGAAACAGCTCCTCCTCAAGGGTCGTCAAGAGGCTGGGGCGACTGCAGATGGTGCCTCAGGCCTCGCGCCTGCTGCTGGGGCGCCCATCCCTCTCGCATAGGAAGGCGTGCCCGGCGCCCCCCTCAGGACGGGCTCGGGGGCTCTCGTCTGGAGGGCCTCTGACCTGACCAGCGCGATGAGGGAGGTGCTCGGGAACCACTTGGCGGCGTGCTTCGACGCGCGCCCCCATGAGCAAGGTGCAAGGCGCGTGAGAGTTCATCACCAAGGCGATCGAAGAGCTTCAGGGGGCGCGAGCCATGCGTGGCGAGCGTCGCCCTGCACCACCAAGTGCAGCTCCGCCCCTCAACATGGGTGGCGAGCTACACGTGTGCGTTGACATTCCAGGCCTCAGCAGGGCCGTGTCTTAGGGCCTCTTCTGGCCGTCCCATGTCGGCCGAAGTGGGGGCTACCCCTGCAACTACGTCTGCATGCCGTTCGGTCTGCTGAATGTGGGCGCCGCGTACCAGCGCCTCGCACAGCGTGCCGTGGCGTCTCACGAGGCCAGGCGCTTGACGGTCATGTTGGAGGAGGTAACGGACCCTCGTGAGCCCCCCAGACCTCACGAGCCTTCTGGGCCCTAGGAGCCGGCCGACTCTTGAGGAACTATCTCTGCGGCATGTGTCTTCAGCTACCTCGATGCTTCTACAACACCGGTGCCAGGTGACTTTTTGGTTTGCTTAGTTGAGGGCGTCCCTCGGGCTACATTATCCTCAAGCTGTCAGGGCACACCCCTGCAGCCCGTATTGTTTTGCGCATGTATCTGAACCGGCCTTGCCTTCTATGAACTTTCAAGTATTTCAAACTGCATGTCCGATGCTTCGTCAACATGAGTCGCTGCGCCCTCACGACCCTGCCCTCGACCGCCTCATGATTAAGGACTGGCACGACGTCTGTGCTCGGATTCGTCCTTGCAGCGTTGGCAAATCCAAGTGACCGAGCTCTGTCTGGCGGGCCAGCCCCGTACACGTCACCTCCCAGGGCCCTTGGTGTCTTGTTCTCGCGTGAGCTAATCGGGGGTGGGCGAGTCAGGACGCGCGCCATGGTTCGTTCAACCGCAGTTCGGCGCTTCGCCGTCGCGGGAGCCGCTCGCCGTTTGCTTTTCCTCGAAATCGTTGCATGAGAAGACTGGGCACGATGTCTGTGCTCGGGTCCGTCCCTGCAGCGTCGATAAACCTAACAGTTGAGCTCTGTTTGGTGGGCCGGCCTCATTCACGTCACCTCCTGGGGTCGTTGGTGTCTGGCCTTCTCATGTGATGGCCCCTGGAGATTCACGCGGCGCAGGCCCTCCCCCCTCACCTCATAGGTCACTTGCGCACATCTTGCGCCAAAATTTCAGGCGCAACCCGCCTTGAGGTTGGGCCTCGTGAGTCCCGTGCTGGCTCATGAGTGCCCATATACACCTCCTCCAGTTCTGCCGTGCTAGCCACGTGTACGAACGGGGCTGTACACGCCCCGGAGCCTTCCCCCGAGGGAACTCCCACCCACGCACAAGTGGAAGCCCCATGCTCCGCGCTGGCGGATGACACGGTCAAGGAGCGACTATGCCCACGCAAAGTGGAAGCCCCATGCTCCGCACTGGTGGATAAACAACTGAGGGCACCCTAGTGGTTGCACTAACCTCAGGACAGCCTGTCGGCTCTTCACGCAGCCCTATCGCACAGCTTTCCCCAACCGAGGTACGCGCGAGGGGGCTGGATATGGGGGCCGTGCTCAGGCTAGCCTGGCATGCGCCACCTCACCAGGTCCTTGGAACCTAGTCTTCTCGCGTCCCTCCTAGGCAAAAGTTGGCGAGGAAAGGTATGGAGGACTCCGGATTAACCTAGACGCTGCTCATGTTTCCTTCATGAGGGCTATTCGTACGTCAAGGGGGACCCCAGAGCATCGCGACTCAGGGGCCTCACTAGTCATGTAGCCCCTCGCCCCTTGGTCTCGTCCTGGTGATTCGGACGCCCCAACGGCGGTCGAGGTATGTGCGGGGCTGGGCCTTGCTGACGCAGAACACAAAAGCAAACAAGAAAGAAACCAAGCACGGAAAGAAAATCACGAAGTTCTAGCAGTTATTACAAAACACATAGTGTTCCACAAATTCAAGCAGAAGTTTATACGCCTCCACGAGGCATGGTAAATGTTGCAGGATAAAACTAGGAAGAAGCACCACCACCGCCTTGGCCGTCACCGCTGCTTGTCCTGGTTGCCGGGAGCCCGTCGTCGACGTCGCTGCCGCCATCTTCGCCGCCGTTGACCTCTGTCGCCAGAGCCTCGGGGTTGGGAACGCAGAGAACTTCTCCAGCAGCGCGTCCACCTGACCCTTCACGGCCCCCGCGGCAGCGGCACGGGACTCAGGAGCCACCAGGTGGATCAATGTGTTAAGGTCAAAGCCTGGATCCTGGAGGTAGAGGTGGCTGAAGACGCGCCTCGTGGCCACGGTGAAGAGCGATCGGCACTCCTCCTCCAAAAAGGAGTCCACCTCAGCGGCGGCACCGTTAAGCGCTAAGGCGAGCTTGGGGAGGAGCCCTGCAAGGCCGTCTTCAGGGGTCGCCAGCAGCTCTTCGTATCCTCCCCCGTAGATGGAATGCAACACCTTGCAAGACTCGTGCTTGAGGTAGAGGAAGGCTTCGCGTTCCGCAGCCGCCTTCTTCTCGGCGGCGAGAAGGACCTTCTCCCTGGCCTCCAGCTGGGCTATCGCCTCGGAGACGTGCTGGGAGTGGGATGCTTGGCCTTCGTCCGCCTCCGCCTTCAGCTTTGCCAGGCGGTCGTGCTCCACGGCTTGGTCGGTGGTTACCTGGGCCACCTTGGCGTCGCGATCGGCGAGCTCCGCTTCGCGGGCCTTGAGGCCCTCCTCCTGACGCTGGAGTCGCCGGGCGTGTGCAGCCTGCTCCTTCCGGAGGGTCTTCAGTTCGGCCTCTTCTTCGTTGCTGAGCTTCTCAATGGACGTTGCGCTGGCCAGCGCCGCGTTGCGAGCCCCCATGGCCTCGCTGGCTTCCCTCCCACTCTCCGCTGGCTTCCCTCCCAGGCCGTCTTGGCGGATGTGTTGGCCTGGAGCCACCCCGGGACCAGCCCCAGGCGTTCCCTCGCGAGGCACCTGTCGGCATCTTGGAGGTCGGCCCGGAGTTGGCCAAGCGTGACGAAGGCTTCCTCCAGGGCCCCAGGCCTATTGAGGGGGCCACAGTTCGCCTGCGCGAGGGACTGACAAGGGGGCAGCGCAGGCGCGTCAACCGGCGCCACAGCCAGGGAAGCGGCGGCCTGGATGGCTTGGGGCGCCGGAGGATCCGAGCTCCCCTCAGGCGTGGCAGGGGTAGATGACTCCACGGCCTGCCGACCAGCAGGGGCTGGCTCCTCCTGAGGCCGCATCACCACACCCACGGGGGCGCGGTCCGTCACGAGGGGACAAGGGATTGCCACTTCCGCTCGTGCGAGGGGCCCCTTCGGCTCTGCGCCTCCTTTCTCTTCTTCGTTGCGACGCCCAGCCAGGGTGTCAGGAGGGAAGCGCTGTGGGCATAGGGGCAATTTATGCTTGTTTCAAAGGTAAGGCAGATCACTTACTCGTCAGGGGCGATCCATGTCCTCTTCTTCTCCTTAGCCAGGGCGCCCCCGCCCATCCTTGGCACGGCCTTGGTCATGCTCGGGGAACCAGTGGGGCGCTCCTCGAGTGGCCCGGGCGCGGAGCTGCCGCCTGGAGGGGCCGAGTGGTCGTCCTGAGGGGCCACGATCGGCGCCACCGTGTCAGCCCCAGCAGCGATCGCCGCGCCCTTTGCCTGCGGGTCGGACGAGGACAGAACCGTCTCAGCCACCCCGCCAAAGTGGGGCGCCCTCCGGAGGGGGCGCTGCCATACCCTTCTTCAGAGTCGCCTGGCCCGGCCCGCGTGGGGTCCAAGGAATGGGCCCTGACCTCCTGAGGGCCCTGGTGGAGCGCGGGGAGTTCGCGACCAGGGGCTTGTCGGCGTCATCGTCTTCGAGCCTTCGGAGGAGTTCACTCTGCGACGGAGGGGACACCTCCTCCATGTCGTCGTCCTCGGTCGCCTCTGAGTCCTCGTCGCCGTCGCTGTCGCCGGAAGACACCGGCACCGGGGCATCGAGGTGCTCAGGCGGCAGGAGCCCCAGCTCGTGGAAAATGGGCATGGCGGCCACCAGTTCCGCCCTGTCGTCGTGACGCTACAACGGGACGTAGGCCTTCGGGAGGTTCCTAGGGTCACCACCGAGCAGGACGTTCATGGCCTTGACCAGCTCCTCGCCCGTCAGGCTCTCAGAGCGCAGCCTGATATCATCCGACGTGCCCCAAAACTCCCACATGGGGCGCATGTGCGACTGTAGCAGCGCCAGCCGCTGTGTCAGGAACTCCTTCACGAGCATGCCTCCAGTCAGCACCTTGGCTTCCATGTCCGAGGTCATCTTCCTCAGGACGGGCTCGGCCCAGGGGTCGGAGAACTTCTCATGACCCCACCTATCAAGCTTCTCCGGCAGCCCCGTCGGTAGCTCCAACCGCGGATCGAGGCCCTTGTTGTACAGGAAGACCCAGTGGTGCCTGAAGCCTTCCACCTTCTTCCCAGCCCTCAGGAGCACGTTGCTCTTATGGACCGCGATGAAGGACATGCAGCCATAGCACTGAGCCAGATCGTGCAGCCGCAAGCTGAAGAAGTGGCGAAGGAGCAGCACGGAGGGCCTCATGCCCACGAAGGCCTCACAGTAGAAGGCGAAGATGGCCAGGAGGAGGATGGAATTGGGCTGAATGTGCAGGGCCCTGATGTTTTTGTGGGCGAGGACGGCGCAAAAGAACTCCGAAAGGGGCAGGACAAGCCCCGCGAAGACGCTGTGGAGGAAGAAGGGGTAGACCGTCTTTGCCAATGTCCGCTGCTCGGCGGAGCCAGCCCAGATGATGGTCTCTCCCCACTCATTGCCCTTGCCCACCGTCTGCGGGAGCACGGCGGAGAGATGCTTCGCCTCGGTGATGGAGGACACGCCGAGGGCTGGTGCAGGAGAGGAGGGGGAGCTTGTGGCCTGCGCGGCAGTCTTCACCTTCCCAGACGCCATTCGTGCTGTCTCGGTGATGGAGAAGGAGTAGGAAGGGGGAGGAGCGCGACCGGATCTGGAGAAGCTCTCGGCTGGGAGAAAGGGGATCTGGAGCAAGGCGAAGGGAAAGCAATGATGGCTCGGTAGCGAGCGCCAGTCTTTTGTTAGCCTGGGCAGTTGCCGAGGTGACGTGGGGGAGCGGAGGCATCCGCATCCTGTCAAGTGCCACACGTCAAGCCTGGCCCGCAGGCGGTTGGGGCCCGCGGCACTTCGCACTTGCCCCTTGCCTTTGCTTCGAAGCCAGCCCAAGCGCACCTTGGGCCCGGGGGCTACTGTCGGTGTTCTAGGGACCAGGGTACCCAGACTTGCCTGCGGCCCATAGTGTGGCTCGCTGGACGGCCTGGTACATCCCATCTACAGGACTACCAAGACAAAGACCCCCGCGAGGGCCCTGGCCTCACGAGGCGGACGGCACCAAGACCACCAGAGGGAGCGGCCTCCCCAGGTTGCCTCCCGAGGAGCAGAGTTTTTTATGCAGGTACCCATCCTCCCGAGGCTGCAATGACGTGAGCCGTGACGACCAAGGCCAGGCGGGTGCCAGCGGGCGCAGTGGAGGCAATTTCCCTTTCAGTGTTAAGCAAGCAAGGACAGACGCGGGTTCCCAAGGAATCCCCCAAAGGTTCCAATTCCAGTGCAACGAGACCAAGACCACGGGTTCGGAAGGACGGATGTCATCACCGAGCCCACCGCTATGTCACGATCAGAAGCTTTGCAGGCGAAGACCACCTTTCGTCAGGATAACATGTACTACTTGTCCCCTTTCAAATTGGCCACTGTGGGATCCCTTCCCGCCTATGTTTTGAGGGAAGAGGACCAAGGCCACTATAAATATAGGTTAGCCACCACCATAGAAGGGGTCGACTCATTCCTCACCCCTCGAGCCCTCACCAGGCAGCTCATCCACTGTACTAGTTCAGCCTCAAACCTCCTCGTGAGGCCAATCCACCACAAAGCAGGAGTAGGGTTTTACACCGCAAGGTGGCCCGAACCTGGGTAAACTGCCGTGTTCATCTTCTTCCCCACTCACGCGAATCCGGCAAAGCTAAACTATAGGGCGACGGGCTGGTAGGCTCGAGAGGTTGAGATCTTCGCACACGCCCTAGAGTTCGAACCTTTGTGGGTCTGCGGAGCCCTGAATCCGACAGTGACCGAGCCTGAGGGAAAACAATTGGGGAGGGGCGGGGGTCGCAATGGTGTTTGGAGTTGTTGTGGGGCGAATGCTACAAATATATAATCTAAACCCACCGGAATAAATGCCTTCACAAATTAAGCGAAGGTTGGAGTCCCCCTCGCAATGTAAATAGCTCCAGCTCTACGAGGGATGGAGAGGTAGCTTCAATGTGTGGAAGAGATGGCGTGAGAAACGAGGTCAATCGAAACATAGATAGAGAGACAAAGTGAGTGTGCCCCGACATTCGTTGAAAAGATATATATGCTGTTGATAGATATTGTCCGATTGAGATTTTGGGAAGGGTGAGGGCTGTAAGAGAGAGCTTGAGAGATGATCCAGTCACAGACATGTACATATATCGTTTGTGCGTGGCAGGAAGCAAGGTCAATCGATACATAGATAAAGAGAGAGAGAGAGCGATTGAGCAAGTGTGGGTCATCATGCGATCGAAAGAGTGAGACAGGTTCGAGAGAGTGACCTAGATAGACAAGGTGCGTGAGAGAGTATACACTATGAATATGTTCAATTAGGCCCAAACATGGAGATATATCGTTTGTGTGTGAGAAAGAGCGAGGTCAATCGAGACATGCATAAAGAGAGAGAGAGAGATAGAGAGATTGAGCGAGTGTGGGCCGCCATGAGGTCGGAACGGCTTGGAGAGACTGATCTAGATAGACAATCTGCGTGAGAGAGTATAGAGTGTGTCGATCGAGGCCCGAACAAGGAGATATATCATTTGTGTGTGAGAGAAAGAAAGGTTAATCGAGACTTAGATAAAGCGAGACAGATTAAGCGAGTGTGGGCCGCCGTGCGGAAGAAAGAGTGAGACGGTCTCTCGATAGTGACCTAGATAGACAATGTGTGTGCGTGCGCACGAGAGGGAGGGGGGGTCTAGATAGGCAATGTGTGTATCTACCAAGAGAGGGTGGGAGGGGGAGAGAGAGAGAGAGCTCAGCATGGAGTGCATTGGAGGGTGTGTGAGAGTTAGAGATCGAAACATGGAGAGAAAGAATGAATGTGCGGAAACCAATAGCTTTGTAAGGAGGTTAGGAGAGGAAGATTGATCAATAGAGGAAGTATGTAGCGTGTGTTCCGAGGGGGGGGGGGGGCTTAAAAACAACATTTGAATGTAGATAGTACTAGACTAAATATTGACGTTTAAATTTAGTGTACATTGTAAGATTTGAATTGAGGACCATGCATATGGCTTCCGTAATTATTTCGAATTCGTGCCATACTAGGTTTGGAAAAGTTGATATTGACTCGATTGTTGTCGTATTTTGTATGTGTGTGGTCATATGCTTGAATCCATCCAAAGTTTTCTCACTACCATGGTGTTCATCTTATTTATACATATATGAATTTGTATTAAAAAAGTAGTGTGGATACCGTGAAATGCGAAGTCCATGTTAGAATTGGAGATCGCTATGTGACAAACACACTCTAATTCAAAGAACTCCTCATTAATTAATTCATAGTATCTCGTTTCGAAGGACTAATTAGTTGCAAGGAAAACACGGGCATGGTAATACATAGTACAAGATTCGTTTGCCAATGAAAGAAGATTCGTTTGCATTCTCAAATGTAGGCGCACCAGGCAGACCAGGGGCGTGTCGTGGTGGTCGCGTGTGTCGTACGGACGCTAGCACCCACCCCCTCCCCTCCCCCCCCCCCAAAAAAAGAACGACGACAAAAAAAGTTCGCGCTTCCATGTTTCGGATTGAAATATCTGGCGGCCCCAATTCCAGCCCTGCAAAATCTCCCTTCTCCCCCGTCCCCTTCCGCGGCCAGAGCTCTCAAATCCCTAATTCGCCGCCAACCCAAGCAAAATTCGAATCGCCCTTCGTCTCGTCTCTTTCACCACCTCTATGCCAGATGACGACGACGAAGACGACGGTCGCGCCTCACCACTGCACCGGAGCTACCTCATCTATGCCCTCGTCCACCGCATTGAGTGGTCCACCCACAACGTTGGCCGCCGCAGCCGACGTGCCTCACAGACACCGACTTCCACCGCATCAGGTGCGCTTCACCGACGCCGTCTCCCACCTCACCGGGGCTACTTCACTGAGAACATCGTCGCACCTCCACCACCCGACACCGTTGGTGCTTCACCAACGGCCTCGTCCACCGCATCGTAGCGCTATGCTGCCGCTCGAGATCTGCATCCGTACACGGCCAGCCAGCGCATCACCCTCAACGGCTCTGAAGTGACCCGCACTCTAGCTAGGCGAGCATGCCCAAACAGCGGCCCGAACTAGGTATCCACATATCACTCTGTGCACTGTTCCGACGATGTTTGGATGTCCTTTTACTGCTCTCTTAGCTTACACGCCTATGCAACTCTGGCTTTAACTCTTATTTCTTCTGGAGATATCATCTGAAACAAGCAAAACCATTTTTTAGCGAAGCATGACGGCGCTACGGGATCTGGTACAAATCCTGCACGCCGGTATAACCTTGTAAGTACCTGTCCTCCGGTACAACAGCAAGGTCGATTCCTCTCATTTGATCAACCATTCGCCGTGTCAAAAATGCAGAGGGGGATGCAAGGAGCACAAGGCCTGCACATCCAAGCAAGTGGTAACATGGACTTGTACATGGAACATCCCAAGCGCAAGCAGAGCTGAAGTGAGCCTGTACAACGAGCTAGCGTAAGTCTCTACATTTCATTTAATTCGTACTGGCCTGCATGTATGATTTGTGTGCAGTGGTGGATCCACGAATTCAAGTTACCAGGGGCAAAAATTTAACTTAAAAAATATGAAGGCAGTTGCACTCCGGAAATCAACATAACTTGAGAAATGTGAAGCTACATGCACTTTGAAAACCAGCTAATGATCCAAAGTAGTTCCAGATTATAAAACACTAAATGATGTAAGCACCAAAAAACACAAAATGCAACATGGTGTACAAGGACTACTAACATGGACTATACCTGCTTGAATTATTCGTTCTCTGGCCGAAAATATCCAAGTGTAATTGCACCTATAACCAGTGCGCAAACTGCATATCAATATATCTATCCTGCACAAGTTTGCCAATTGTTTCAAACAATAGATTAGAAAAGTATTTATGCTAGGTTGTCATGATACGGGAACTTTCCGGTAGATGGCCTCAACGTTTCCTCAAGCCATGATAATGTACTATTATTTGCTTGTCATCAATTCCTGCAAATCTCTATCTCTCTCTCAACATAGCAGATCATCATTAGACACTAAATCCTTCAATGGGAGCTTGCAAAATGCTTGGATTAGATCCCTCATTAGACACTATATGTTCATCACCAGGAGCATGTAAAATGTTTGCATCAAATCCTTCATTAGCAGTCTGTTCATTAGACACTTCAGGCTCAAGAACAACATGAGCTTGTATGTTTGCACCGGAAACTTGATTAGACACATCAGGTTCAGTCAGTTCAGTATTGATTGGGGGAGTTATAAAATAAGCAGAAATTGGTTTCATTTTCTTATAGATTCCCTACATACAAGCAGTTTCACAACATCGTTGGGTTTAACTATTGGCCAGAAATTGAACAGTTGAATTAGATATAATCAGGGATGTGATGTACCTGCTCGTTGCGCTTGCTGCTCTTGCAAGCTGCGACTGTCCATTTGCGCAAGCTCGATGCCATGCCCGTGCTGCTGCCGCTGCCTCCCGCGCAGGCTACACCCAGGGTTGGATCTTCATCTTCTTGTCCTTCCATTCGCTTGAAGCCCGGCGACCGGTGTCCAACGAGGGCGTGAGGAAGTGCTCTGTCGGTCTGTCCAGCGGTGGCTAGGTTAGGAGCGGACCAGACTGGAGGCTGGAGCGAACAAATTGGGGATTTTTCCATCTGTCGATCAATATGGGAGGCGCTCGTTTGGGCCGCGAGCCTACTATAGGGCCTGCCTTGCACTTACGTTATTGGCCCATCCAAATTGAAACATTTTTCTTCATTTTTTACATTGCCTGCTTGTGCGCTGGGATGAACAAAACTAGCCTGGGCCAACCTGGACGACTCAAACTAGGTGCACACTTTCCAGCCACCCAAGGCGGCCGCCCATACCAGCCCCTACGATGGCGTCACCCCTTTTTGTGTGTATAATTGGGGTAGTGAAAAATATTCCAGTGGCGCTTTTGATTTACCCACAGAATGGTTGAATTGCTTGTTTCTATGAACTGAGTTCGCCAATAATATGAAGGATGCCAGTCTTTTCATCCTATTGTAGATTGCTTAGATCTCGATATGCCAAATGTAATCGCATGAAATATATAGTAAAAGCAGTGTGATGTGTGTTGCTACAACTAGTCTGACAACCCGTCCTCATATAACATATCAAGGACACAACATCTTATCAGATTAACCATTCGACTTACCAATGCAGTGTGGGAAGAAAGAAGTATTGGGACTGCGTATCCAAGCAATTGATGCCATGGACTCCTTCGTAGAACCTTGTAAGCGAAAAAGAAGTTGCAGTGTGCCTGTACAAAGAGCTAGCGTAAGTTCAGTTACCTGCTTCTCGGAATTTTAGTTAGCCACTGATTGCAAAATTGTTCAATTACGTTGCTTGGCTTAATTTAGTTTGGTGCTGATTACATAATGCCATAGCCTGTTAATCCAATTATAGACTGCACCTATCTATGTGTTTGGTACTTACTGTTAAGAATTACTTGTTTGCCTAAACTTAAATAGCTACTTAACCACGTAGATAGCTGGTCATATGTACTTCTAGGGTGCAGCAAAATTCATGTGTAATTTACGTTCTGATGCCCCGTTTGTTTAAATGGTTTGCAGTTATGACTTGTAGCACTAGTAATGTTTGCATGTTCATAGACACAACTGTCAGGTTTATATGAGGGACAACGTCTTTTTAACTTATATATATATACTATTCTGATCCTGGGATTAGAATAGTTATTTGGATCACAGCGCCCTGCATAGGGCCTGTCGGGGATGTTCCCGAACTACAGAATTGAGATAAAAAGGAAAAAAGACCCCCACTGCCGCACCACCCACCTCCCTGATCCAATCGCAGCACCCGCCCCCACCAGGCGACACCGCGGCCACCCCGCCCCCGGCCGGCACCTCCGCCGCCGCCCTGCTCTCGACCGACACCGCCGTGGCCGCCCCGCCCCGGCCGTACCCCTGCTCCCAGCTGATCCGATGGAGACGCCGCCGCACCACCTCCCGGAGCACCTCGAGGGTCGCCAGATCTGGCAAGGATCCTTCACTCACCGGCGACCACCAGTACACACGCGGAGGAGCCGTTGACCTTCAGCTGGAGGAGGCAATGACCTGCAGCTGGTCTTCGCGAAAGACCTCTCCCGCACCCCGCCGCTGATCCCTCGAGCGTCGTCTCCTCTGCCCGAGCTCTCAGTGACGCCGAGGGTTGGCCCAGCCGCCGCGACGGTCTACAGTCAGTGGATTCAGGATTGGGATCCTCCTCCCCGCTGCTTGCCTAGGTAGCCCGTGGAGACCACCTCCTCTGCCCTCCTCCAGCCAGATCGGTCATCTTTGGGCTCTAGTGAGCCCCTTCACAGACACGCCCGTTCATGTGTGTGCCACACTTCCTTGTTTCTCCTCGAGCGTCATCGTGTTGCTTGTTGGTAGGCTTCTGGCACACAACGGGGACAATGATGGTGGTGCCGAAGGATGGAACGCGGACGTTCGACTATATTGCTAGAGGAAGAAACGAAGAGCAGGTGATGTACGTTCGTGAACTATGCTGCTGCTGTTGTTTCATGGACGTACTGAACATTTTTTTGTTTCTTCTTGAGTAGGTGAACTATGCAATTCTGCAAAAACAAAATCTTGTTGCCTGACCAAACTGCTTCTAAGTACTATGTCGGCAAGAGTAGGAGAATTCTATGTTGCAAAAAGAATTCCATGTAGCTCCCTGGAAGCACATTTGTCTTTTCGCTTGAACCAAATTTCATCCCGTGTGAGATTCTACTTGGATGGAGAGAGGGCCTCGACAAAAGTTCCTGAAATGGTGCATGTGCTTTGGAAGTGGTCGCTCATATTTGTTTGTTCTTATGCCAGCAAGACTTGAACTTTTTCAGATTTCTAATAGGCATCATGGTGGAGAAGGAATAAGAAGCTACAGGAGCAAAATGGAGGTGCGCTGGCATGCTTTGCGCTAACAACTATAGCTTCACAGGTGTCTTCTTACCCACTATCGCGCTGCATCACCTCACCGGCATTTCGGTCTTCTTTGCCTTCGATGTCCCTGCACTACTGCAAGGCGACGCTGGCAGCTGAGCCCCACTGCGACCTGCACACTCCATCTTCTCCCCAACGCTACTTGTGGCCCTCCCAGCCTTCCAGTCCTACTGCTGCGACGAACTCGTGTCATCTCTGCTCAACTGCTCGAACTCGCTACTCACTTGTACATGCTTTTCCAGTTGTTTGTGTTAATGCCAGTAAGGATGAGTGTTGTAGAGATGGCTCATGCAGAGTGTTGCAACAGTCATTGCTCATGTCGCCGGAGCTCTCGACAACAGTTTTTTTATGTTTGATGTTTATTAAAAAATGATTTTTTTAATTTTCTACAAAAAAACTACGAAGTTCAAATTAAAATAATAGAGAAGTTCAAGGTTTATAAAAACTCAGATGTTTGCTGTTACTAAAAAATAAAACGAAGAAGTTCAAATTAAAAAAATGGAACATCTCAAACAAAATTATAAAAAATTGATTTCCCCGTTTAAAAAACTAAAAATTCAAACACCCATCCCACGAGTAACACTATTCACAATGAAGTTCATACATAAAAAAGTTGAAATTCGCATAGAGAAAAAAGGTGCATTTCTGAAAAGGATGTACTGAAAAGTACATGTTCTTTGGTTCCTGATGCTTATATGGTCGTCCCCAAGGAGTAAAAACGCAGCGTCCCCGAGGAGTAAAAACGCAGAGCTCACACGTAACACAATGATAATTAAATTTATTTTTCAGGTATTGTCCTTCAGAAAAGTTCATGCATATAATAAACCGAATTCGGGAGGTTTGAAAAAATCAAACCCGCCATTCAAGAAATGTACCGAAAAAGGTTTCAAAAAAACTAGAGCTTCAAATTTAAAAAAAATCAAGTGGCTCGATGTTTATTAAAAAAAGGATTTTTTCGTTACTAAAAGAAATAAATCCAAGAAGTCCAAATTAAAAAAGAGGATCGGTTCGATGATTATACAAAAGTCGATTTTCTTGTTATTAAAGAATGGAAACAAGAAGTTCAAAAAATAAAAAACAAGAAGTCCGATATTAAAAAATAAAGAAGTTCAAAAATCATAAAAAAAGTACTTCCATCGTTTCTAAAGTTACAAAAAAATCTAGAAGTTCAAGTTTAAAAAATGGAAGGTCCAATATTTATTACAAAACTCGGATATTTCCATTACTAAAAGAAATAAACCAAGAAGTCCAAATTACAAAAATAGAGAAGTTCGATATTTATCAAAAAACTTAGATTTTCCTTGCTACCAAGGAAATAAAATCAACAAGTTCAAATTAAAACGAAAGTAGTTCGATGTATACGGAAACCCAAAATTCTTTATGTTTCTAGGAAAAATAAAGGTATGAAGTTCAATTTGTAAAAGAACGTTTGATGCTTACTTGAAAACATATTTTTTCTAAGAATAAAACTGAGAAGTTCAAATTAAAATAACAGAGACGTTCGAAGTTTATAAAAAACTCAAATTTTTCTCGTTACTAAAGAATAAAATGAAGAAGTTCAAATTAAAATAAATGGTACACCTAAAAAAAGTTCAAATGAAATTTCCCTGCTTTAAAAAACTAGAAGTTCAAACTAAAATAATGAAGTGGATCAATGTTTATAAAACCCAAGGTTCTCAAATTAAAATAAATGGTTCAGCTAAAAAGAGTTTATTTTAGTGAAAAAAATGGTTGCTAGAAGTTCAAGTGCTCGGCGAGGAAAAGTTCTAAAATTCTTGTGAGAGAGGTTCACCGTGTATTTAGATGTCCAAAATACATAAAAAAGATGTTGTTTTTTGTGTTTTAAAATAATTCTCTCAAACCAGAGAGAAGTTCAAAGTGATAACAACCGGAAGTTCACATACTGCATGGTGTGTGTTTCATATAAGAAAAATACAATAAAGTGAAACAGAGTGAAGTTCAAACAGACATGCCCCAGAAGTTCAACTACTTCACGCAGTGCAAAAAACAGCATGTCAAAAAACAGCACGTAAAAAATAGAGTGAAGTTCAAACAGACATACCCCAGAAGTTCAACTACTTCGCGCAGTGCATTTCCATTCACGATGAAGGCAGATATCATTATGTCATCATTTCTCTAATTTACTTCAAAACGACAGGAATATCATTTGTGTAAGTTCAAGTTCTCGGTCGGAGAAAGTTAAAAATATTATTGTGAGAGAGGTTTGTACAAAAGGAATATCATTTGTGTTACACTGACGAATGGATGAGAAAATTACAAACGAAAATATGTCACAGAAGTTCAACGTGAAAATAGCAGGAAGTTCAACTACTGCACTGAATGAATTTCAGATGAAAAACTTTTAAAACCGTCGCGAGTATGAAAAAATGATCAACACAGGAAAGTTGCATGTTTACAACAGCTTTCCATCGGTATATCACTTGCTTAATTCCGGTGAGTGGATGGAGAGCTACGAGCAAAAAAAGCACATGAAAAATAGAGTGAAGTTCAAGTAGACATGCCGAGAAGTTCAAATTCTTCATGCGGTGCACTTTCGAAGAATTTGTTTCGCGATAAAGGCAGAACGAATGATCTCGCCGTTTTCGAAATTACTTGAAAACGGTTAGGAATCAGAGAAAATCATCAACATGAAAAAGTTTCGCATTTTCTGTAGCTTTTCAACGGTATATTATTTGCCCCATTCCGACAAAGTTTGTAGAAATTACGGCGAAATACGTTTTTAGCCATTTTCAAAATTGTCTTAAAATCGTAAGGAACTGGGAGAAACAATATATACCAAAAAGTTTTGCATTTCCTCAAGCTTTCCAACGCCATATCATTTGCTGCATTCGCACGTACGGTTAAAAATTAACTCAAAAATACAAACTCGGTGGAACTTGTACCGTTTTCTAAATTACTCTTAAACCGTTCAAAATTAGAAAAAAAAATTCAACATGAAAAAGTAGCGAATTTTCATAAGCTTTCCAACGCCATATCATTTGCCTCAATTGGATTAGCCGTTTAGAAATGGCATCGAAAATACGAACTCGACTGTTCGGTTTGTGAAATTTTACGATTTTCCAAATTACTCATTAACCATAGGGAATTAGAGAAAACTTTCAACATGTGGAAGGAGCGGTTTTGCAGCAGCTTTCCAACGCCATATTATTTGCCTCATTCCGATAAATGGTTTAGAAATGCGATCAAAAATACGATTCACGTTTTTTGTATGAAGAAAAAACAGTTTTCAAAACTGCTCTTAAACCGCTTATATTTTGCCAAAAATTTAACTTGGGTCATGATACTCGTGTACATAGCTTTCCAACGGTATATCGCAAGCCTCATTTGGGCAATATTTGCGGAAGTTCAACCAAGCACAGGGGGAAGTTCAAGTCGAACAACTCAGGCAGTAAAATTGCAGCAGACGCATGTTCATCATGACCCGAGAGCAAAATCCGCCAATGAGCGAGATTCCTATTTAAAACGGGCATTTAGTTGCTAAAAACCGTTTGCAGATTACACTTACATCACATAGAACACGACTGACCAGAATAATTCACGCTGGAAAACACGGTTGCGAAGATAGCCCGAAGGTCGGGTTCGTACAGAGGGAAGTTCAGGTTGTGTAACTCAGGAAGTTCAGGTTGTGATCAGAATAGTGTTTATATATATATATATATATGTGTGTGTGTGTGTGTGTGTGTGTGTGTGTGTGTGTGTGTGTGTGTGTGTGTGTCAGAATCATTTTGCTTACATCAAAGAAATTTACAGATGTCTGTGTTGCTGGTAAACGGTACCGACTTGTTACTTTAATACGTTGCCAAGAACTTGTTAGTTTTACTAGTTCATGTGTAATTAAATACGTTGCCAAAACTGGTTAGTTTTACTAGTTTGATGTTAGTTTCTTATGGCTCTTGCAACACTTTATTTATGATTGCTAACATTCAAGTTTGCAGGATCCAACTGAAACTCCGTTGGCACAACAGGTATGTTTTCAAAAACTTCCTTCTTTACCTGGTTTGCTGCTGTAACTTGTTGCTGTAATCATCTTACCAACTTCAACTTTTCAGGATCCAATTGGAAGTCCAATTGCACAGCAGGTACATTTTCAAAAATATATTTGTGTAACAGGTTTGCTGCTGTAACTTGTTCCTCTAATCAAGTTACCGACTACTCAACTTTTCAGGATCCAAGAGAAACTCCAATGCCACAACAGGTTCCTTTTGCAAAACTTGTTTGTTTAACTGCTTTGCTGCTGCAACCGGTTGCTCTAATCATGTTACTGGCTACTCAACTTTTCAGGATCCAAGAGAAACTCCAATGCCACAACAGGTACCTTTTGCAAAACTTGTTTGTTTAACTGCTTTGCTCCTGCAACCGGTTACAATGATGTTAATAACTACTTTTCAGCATCCAATCGAAACAATTTAATTCCTTGTTTGTTTAACTAGGTTGCTGTTCTAACTCCCAGTTGAGATGTTTTGCTAACTTCAACTTTTCGGAATCCAATCGGAACTTTAATGGCAAAATAGGTTAGCCCAAGATCAAAGAGCAAGGTCCCCATGGACGTTGTATCATCCCACAGCAGTGGCACCGGCCCAATCGTGCATCATGAATTGCCAACTGCTGACGCTGTAGAGGCTAAACTATTCGTAGAAAGAGATTCTTCTTCTGCACTTAGAGATGAAGTTGACATGTTGAGGAAGCAAACAACACAATCACAAGCAATACTCAAGACAACGATTAAATATTTGGTGGATTTCAAAACGAAGCAAGCTGAGACTGACCGCATTGTTAAGGTCCTGAAGGAAAAAAGAAAATTAAATTCCCACTTGGTAAATCGTAGGTGAAATGTTTTTTTCATCGTTGAATAACCTTTGTGTTGTTTGTTCATGTAATCAATCAAACCATTTGTTTTAGAGATCATGTAATAATTGGTTTTTGGTTTGTAATTTTTTTTAGCACGAGTCTGTATTAATTGATAAGACTCTGAGACATTTCATTTTGATTGCTATGCCAGACCTACAAATATGCCAATCGGGCTGAATGTGCATTCAGCAATAATAGTAGTATAGATGGTCCTTAAGTGGCACACATCTGAAAGGGCCAAGATGTTGTACTAGCTTTGCTAAAAAAATGATGCTCTTCGAGGAAAAAAAGTACAGCGGCCTGGCTTATGTATGTTAGGTTATATTATTGATCCATATACTCTATAAGTGTTTATATGTCTTTTAGTTTTGTACATTATTGGTTGATTGACTCAATATTTTGATTCTTGAGACATCGGTTGTGTACATATCTAAATGGGAGTACACTATATGCTGCGTGTGTCATACATGTTACACTTGAGTTGGACATAAAGTGGTTTCAAATATTCGAATTCACCTTAAACTGGATTCTACCTTCTGAATTCGAGTATCGGCATTTGTAAATCATATTCATATATGATAGTGCAATACATCGTTGTTCTACTTTTGAAGATATATAAAAAAACATAGAATGATTTATAAAGATTTGTATAAGAATACAAAATGGATTCGAATTTAGTTGCCAGGGTAAACATGAATGCTTATTGTCCCAAAATTTGAAACAAGCGGCAAAATATCCACTCCCACGTCGGCTGCCTGAAGCCAGTGTTTGTGAGATGGAAATTACTGTCTACCCCTTACACGGACAATCCATCGGCCTGATTTCGACTGCTCTCAATAGGGGTAGGTTAGTAACTTCAATTAGACGTGACACGACCGCCTCTGAGCCCATTCAGACACGGTGGGCGCCAAACGTGGGTGGCAAAACACATTTGATTCAAGCTTGTCCGAAAGACCTCTGTCTCTCCCTCCATTTCCCCATTCATACACGGTGGGCGAAAAAACAAACTCGACTCGGCCGAAATCGATGTAGGCAAATATTTTTAATAGGGGCAGGTTTGTAACTTCACTCAGATGTGACACAACCGCCCTACCTGTCAGCCCCGTTCATACACCCTAGGCGCCAAAACACCCTCTCCTCGCCCGAAATCGCTCTGGGCAAATATTGGGGAGATGCGAGATTACCGTCCTATCCCTAACCAACGAGACGTCCAAATTTTAAATGAGGGCTAAGTTCGTAACTTTCCCATATTTCAGACAAGCGCGTCCCAAAAACATGGTTCCCCATACCTCTCCCTCCATTTTCCCATTCATACATCGTCCACGCTAGAACACCATCCCCACACCAGCCTCCTCCGTCCGCCACCCCATCCATCGCCGCCATCCTCCACCATGCCGAAGCGCCTACCAAGACCGCGTCGTCCACTGCTAGAGATGGACGTTTCTCATCCACGGCGACGGACCAGGAGCCTTGCATCGCGTCCTCTCGCTTCGTCGGCGTCGTCGTCCTCCTTGTCGAGGCCGCTCCGACGACCTTCTCGTCCACCGTAATGGGACTTATCCCCCGATGTACCCGTCTACCGCCGCAGATCTGCTTCAACGCTACCGACAGCCATCGCACCCCCGATGCATACACGGCGCCGCAAGAGAGGTGGTACTACTTCCTATTTGCTCAACTTTTTGATCTCAACCAGAAAATAGATCGTAACTTGGTTACTGTACTTTCTTTTCAGCTCTTAGAATTTAGTTCTTAGTTCGAAGCAAACAATGGTTGCTAAGTAGCAATTCTGCAGTTTGCAGCTTCAAATCTGCCATGGCACAGTCATAATAGGGTTTAATTTATCATGCTTAGGGTTCCTCCCCCTTTTATGATCACTATACGATCAGCCTACGTGCTTCGTGTCATAATAGCACTGCTCCACCCATCAAGCTAAACAAGCTTAGTTGTTCAAATACGAATCTGATATTATTAAAACAGAGTCATTTAATTGGTCAGCTAAATGTTCCTAATTTAGTTTTGAAAATGCATGTATGCCGCTGGGGTGTAGATCTACAGGGTACCCACGGTGGGCCGCGGCCCACCTTGGGATTTTGGGTCGGCCAAGACCCCGATTCCCCTCTGTTCTGTTGCGCCTCCGACTCTACTCACCCCAGCCGCCTGCCTCGCCGGTGACTTGTCGTCCCCGGACGGCATGACTCCAGGAGGAGACGCCGGACTAACAGGAGGTCAGGAGCCGCTCGCCCAACAGTGTCACCGCTGCCCGGGTGCGCCACCGTGCCTACCTTCCCAGTCCGTTCAGGGCTCATGCGTGCAGCACCCACTAAGCCAACCCGATTTATCTTGAGATACGTCCTCAACACTCAGCAGCCACTCCCCATCACCCATTTTCTAATTGATTCATTACTCATTAGGTAGGACTGTCATTAGGGTTTGTTGTGTATTGACTGCTACCTACACTTAATGGTTCAGATATTTCACTAATCTTTAGTACCTGTAAAGTTCATAGGGTTTCAAAATTCCGGCCGTACGAACAGACACTAGTCATGTTGGATTGTTGGTCATAGTGACTTTGACCCAGATTACTACTGCAGGCCAGGTTTGTTGACAATTTTACTTGTCTTTCTTACTCATTCGATATGACATCCAATTATTCATGTCGATTAGTTGCAAACAATAAGTGCTAGACCAACTTCTTGATTCAGATTTTGGACGGTCTCTTACTGCAGTTACAATTCTACATACTTGTCTTAGTAAGCTCACAAGTAATGATTGATTCACTACCTCTATGCTTGGCTTGTCATATTTGTTGTCAATATTCTTTTAGGGTGGACCACCCTGTTTCAAAATACTGGAACCACAGACATGAGTGAATAGTATTTCGCTGTGTGATCTCTTCCATCATGTGTGGGCAATGAACACTACATTGTATAGAAAGAAAGTGTCATATCCACCTTTTACATAGAATACGATCTTTTACATGGAATACAATCTGCCTACTTGCTTTGTGTCACACTACCAGCACTCCACCCTTGAAGCTAAACATTATGCCACTCATAATTCCTTAGTTTATTTTTTCAAATATGAATTTGATATGATTCTAATGTTCCTACTTCAGTTTTGAAATGTGTGTCCACCTGTTATAGAGACATAAGAGGTTTGTATTTCTGTGTGTGGTCTGGTCAGCACGGTTGGGGGATGAACTTTGTATACGCAGGGGTTTGTAGGGAGACACTCTTTGAGTTGAATCCGCAATGCATTCCATAGATAATCTGACTACTTTTTATGTTTTCATGAATCTCAGATACTGAATAGCATCATAATGATTATGAGCTTGCGCGCATGAAAAGAATAAAGCAGAACAATGCCATGGCTGTCAAACTTGGCATTAAGGGACTGAAATCAAGTCTGGATGCAATGCAATGCAAACGCTCTCCACCTATAGATTTGTGTTCAGAATATGATCCTAACAATGATTCTGAGCTAGAGGGAGGCCTACGTCAATGTAGCTCCCTAGTGGAGGAGTCAGAGGCAGATGCCCTATCTTATTCACCCATCAAGGTGCTTGCTCTAACTTTCCAAGGTTATATTGGTCGCACATATCTTGCAACTGATGCTTTGCATTGCTTCTACTTTGTTGCACTGTCATTAGCTTAGTTTACACATAGTGTATGTGAATATGCCCCGCCTATCCATTTTCAGTACATATCCCATCTGTCGTCATACCATATTTATCCATTCAAATGATGTTCTTGTGTATCAGACATTCAAAAGGAAGAGGGCGATTGCTGATCGCGGAGGAGCATGAACAAAGTATTTGGAAAAGGTAGTGACACCTCATAAATCAAATAGCCCGTTAGGTGTAGTTGCAATATCACCAGACCCAGAAAACACGGCCACAACTCTAGCAGACTCTAGCCCTACTACACTGGCCATCTCTGATGCCCCAACTCAGCAGACCCCAACTGCAGCAAATAGTATGATGATGCCAGTTGACATAGCACCAGCTCTACGAAGCAAAACCCCCATTCCAGCAAAGAGTACACCAAATCCAGTTGCCAAATCCCTTTTCGAACGAGAGAGAGAGCCCCAATTGCAGCAAATAGGACCCCTGTTCCACTTCTTCCCAGTTTAGAAGACGAAGCTTATATTGTTGTCAGGAACTTTGTGCGCACCTTTCCTTCATGGAAAGATTATACCACAGACAAAGAACAATTTCCAATCTTCCTCCGCAACTTACGAGTAAGTAATGTACTAATGTTATTCATGGTAATTACTGCATATGTTTCTGCTGACAGAAGACACAAGATTTCATTCTTTTAAATAGGCGAGGACCAAACTGGATAGTCAAGACGAGCAAGGGTTGGTTGTGCTTTTCAAGCACTCATTGATGAAGTATCGTTCCTACCTGAGGCAAGCGCACTTCGATGGCAAGCCTCTAAACGAAATTTCTGTAAAGTCTCCGATACTACATTTATTAGACAGTGACTGGAATAATCTTGTTACACATTGGTCTCGTCTGCAGCATAAGGTACTGTCTATGATATCACATCACAATTTGAACTACATTTCTGCATGTGCCTTACCATCTCACTTGTACCAAAATTGTTTGTAGAAGAACATTCATTCTCAAGGGACCACAGAATCTCGCAACTATACTGCACATTGCATTGCTCTTGTGAGTTGATTATGTAGCATCACTGCACATGTTAGCCTTGTTATCCTCCATTTGGTGGACATTATAAGATCCGTATCGACTCTTACATAAATTTAGAATCAACCCAATGCTTTTGAAGAGGTTTAGCTCTGCAGTCCTCTTGTAAGGACTGAACGTCTTCTATCATTGTACTTACATTAACAGTTACTCCCTCCGTCCCATAATATAAGAGTGTTTTGTACAGTACACCAGTGTACAAAACACTCTTATATTATGGGAAGGAGGGATTGGTTCATTGTGTAGCATTCTGCATCTTATCTCCCTCGTCCACCATTTACTAAAAAATATCAGATCTATATTTAATGTTGCCAAAAAGTTGAATACACAGACAATGCCAGTGCAGAAGTGTAGCCCATTGCTCTTGACAGTACATTTTGTCCTGTAACGCTTATACTTACAGGGATTGGTAGTTGATAATGTAGCATCAATATGCATCTTATCTTCATTATCCTCTATCCCTTCCAGTATTATCATATCTATAATTATTCTCTACAAAGTGCAGAGTATAGGCAATGCTTATGAAGAATATTCTGTGCTGAAATTCTTGAGTTATCCTTCCCTTGACATGGAGAAGGGCATTATAAAGCCAGTGTTAACTGTTAATGTAAGTCGGTCCTTCTAAAGCCTTTATCCTCAACTACTGTTTAATTTGCTCATACTCCATATCGTCATCTGCTGTTTAGTTTGCTGTTCCTATCAAAATGCATGGTCGCAACAACTGTAAGTTCCAAGTTTTAGTTGTAAAACCAAATTCCTTATTCATACCATGCACATTACTCAATACTCCCTATATGTATGCTTGTTTTTATGGATCTATGATACGTCCATTTTGCATCATGTTTTCCTACTGTTAATTATAATGTTTTTATGTGTCGGAGTAAATGACCACGGGTAGCCCCATCAGCTCCCTTTGGTATTTCAAGACATCGGGGCAGGCTGCGCCCCTCAAACATCAAGGACAAGGGCCACCTTCTTGAGGCCGGCTGGTCCAAGCAGCCGGTAGCCGGGAGGCGGCGGAGTCCACAAGACGGCCATGAAGTGGGCCGACTCCTGGCAGGCGGCCTCCTGGGATGCCGAGTCCTAGCAGGCGGCCCCTCGCGCCCTCAAAGTCAGTGCCAACATAAACATGATGAGACAGGGCATGGCTATAGTATAGGCCTACCACCCCTGAATCCAGGGCAGGGCGTGGCCACAATACTGCGTACCGAGCAGGCATCCTGCGCCCAACGCAGGACTGTTGCCATGCCACTCATGACATCACCCATGGCAGAGGGAGCCATGCTTCCGTGACGGGCGGTCAGTACGGCCCGCAGGTTGCGGGCCCTACTTGTCCGTGACAAGCCAGAAGGCGGCGAGCCCAGACCAGTCGGCTCAGTGGGAGGCCGGCTCCCAGCAGGTGTCCCTCCTCCTCCCTCGAAGTCTGTGCGCCATTAACCAGATACGACGGGGTATGGCTACAGTGAGTTCCCGCCAGGCGGCGGGACTGTATCCACGCTCCCCCTGACGAGGCCTTCGTCATCAAGGGCAATGCTATAGCATAAAGCCGTCAACGCGGCCCGTGGACGGCGGGACCCACCTGTCGGCTGAGATCGCGGCAGTCGGCGGACCCACCAGGGGGTGGGCCCCGGCAGTCGGCGGAGAAGCCGGCGCCCAGTGACGCTGACTGCCGGGCCCCACATCTGGCCAGATTACCGTTGTACCCCTGGGGGGTAGGCTTATATAAACCCCCCAGGTCACCCCATGCAGCGGGTTGGCTCCTTGGCAGAGGCCTCGTCGAGCACTCACAGCACCACACACACACGCAGAGAGAGTGGAGTAGAGCTAGCCTTGCCCTTCTTCCTCCTCCAGCCAGGTAGCTCAAGGAGCAAGCTTGTAGCCACCTGTTGAAATAGTGATCATGCGGAGACCCCGCAGAGCAGGACTAGGGGTGTTATCTCCTAGGAGAGCCCCGAACCAGGGTAAGATTCGCAAGCGTACGCGGTCTCGCTCACTCCCGCTTCTAGAGCCCGGCGACGTACTTTTGTCCCCATCCACGATAAGCCATCCCCTGGCATATGTCGCACGATATCCCCGTCATTATGCATTATAATGCTTTTGGGAGTAATTCTAATGCCTTTTCTCTCATAATATACAAGGTTTACACAAAGAAGGAGAATACCGGCAGCTGGAATTCTGGACCTGAAAAAGCTACGTCAGAGTTACCTATTCTGCACTTCTCCAAATGAGCTGAAAATTTACGGAGAATTGTTTTGCATTATATAAAAAATATTGGAGCAAATAACTACCAGAGAGGGCCCACCAGGTGGCCACAACCCACCAGGGCGCGCTAGGGAGCCTAGGCGTGCCCTGGTGGGTTGTGCCCTCCTCGGCCCACCTCCGGCGCCCATCTTCTGGTATATAAGTCATTTTCACCTAGAAAAAATAAGAGGAGGACTTTCGGGATGAAGCCCCGCCGTCTCGAGGCGGAACTTGGGCAGGAGCAATTTTGGCCTCTGGTGGAGCGATTCTGCCGGGTGAACTTCCCTCCCGGAGGGGGAAATCATCGCCATCGTCATCACCAAAAACTCTCCCATCTTTGGGAGGGCCATCAACATCTTCAACAGCACCATCTCCTCTCAAACCCTAGTTCATCTCTTGTGTTCAATCTTCGTACCAGAATCTTAGATTGGTACTTGTGGATGACTAGTAGTGTTGATTACATCTTGTAGTTGATTACTATATGATTTATTTGGTGGAAGATTATATGTTCAGATCCATTATGCAATTTAACACCCCTCTGATCTTGAGCATGATTATTATTTGTGAGTAGTTACTTTTGTTCTTGAGGTCACGGGAGAAGTCATGTTGCAAGTAATCATGTGAACTTGATATGTGTTCGATATTTTGATGATATGTATGTTGTGATTCCCTTAGTGGTGTCATGTGAACGTCGACTACATGGCACTTCACCATATTTGGGCCTAAGGGAATGCATTGTGGAGTATTTATTAGATTATGGGTTGCTAGAGTGACAGAAGCTTAAACCCTAGTTTATGCGCTACTTCGTAAGGGAATGATTTGGATCCAAAAGTTTAATGTTATGGTTAGATTTTATCTTAATACTTTTCTCGTAGTTGCGTATGCTTGCGAGGGGGTTAATCATAAGTAGGAGGTTTGTTCAAGTAAGAACAGCACCTAAGCACCGGTCCAACCACATATCAAAGTAGCGAACACAAATCAAACCAACATGATGAAAGTGACATGACGAAATTCCCGTGTACCCTCAAGAACGCTTTGCTTATTATAAGAGACTGTTTTAGCCTGTCCTTTGCCACAAAAGGATTGGGCTACCTTGCTACACTTTATTTATCGTTACCGTTACTTGCTCGTTACAAATTATCTTGCTACCAAACTATCTGTTACCAACAATTTCAGTGCTTGCAGAAAATACCTTGCTGAAAACCACTTGTCATTTCCTACTGCTCCTCGTTGGGTTCGACACTCTTACTTATCGAAAGGACTATGATTGATCCCCTATACTTGTGGGTCATCAATCTATAATCCAGTGTTCAAGTTACTTGAGACTAGCAGTCACACAAGGTCACAGAATTCGATGTCTGAATCAGTTCGACTTCTTCAGTCTCAAGTTCAAGCAGAAAGGCATTTTGTAACTCAACTTCGACTTGAAGTCCAATCTCTAAGGAAGATCGCGAAGATCACCAATGAGAACCTCATTGCTAAACAGCTACACCTGGAAGCTATGACCGACATGCTAGGCCGGTTTCACAACCTTGCTCAGCAGCTTGTGCAGCAGCTCCCGCGCAAGGCTAACCTTTCTTGAACTGTCTTGGAAGTGGTCTTGGTTCAGTATTATTTTGTTACGCTGCAATGGCGCCCAGTTTTTGTAATCTGCTTCTTCGTTGCGCTTTATGATCACTGGTGGCGAACTTCGATGCCCAGTGGATGTTATATACCATAAATCCTTTATTGTATAGTGTAGGTTTATTCTAAGTTACTATGCCATAATTTCTTTATTGTATAGAGTAGGTTTTTTCTTAATTCCTACTAGTTACCGTATATGTCATCATTCGCTATCTGAAAAAAGGGCAAAAATCTAATGTAGTCGGCCGGGCTGAAACATTCGCCTCTAACGGGCCTGCATTTTAGTAGGCCACAATTGGGCCGGCCCGCAACTTTCTTGGGCCTGAAAGGCCATTGGGGCCCTTCACACTATGCGCCAGGCCCACAACTTACATGGGCCTACATTCGGCCCAAAGTTTAGTTGGGCCTTTAGTGGACCCAGCGCTTAGTTGGGCCCATGTAGCTACGGGCCATTAACAGGCTGAATATTCTACTGGCCTGTTACGCCCCAGAAGATACCATGGGCCTTTAGCAGGCCGAAATGCATGTTGGGCCTCAATTTTCAATAGTCATCCACGGGCCTTTAGCAGGCTGAAATGTAGACCGGGCCATTATTGGCCCAGTTATATGACGGGCCATTACCAGGCCGAAACATATCTCGGGCCTTAGTTGGCCCACTGGTATCATGGGCCTTTAAGAGGCCGAAAGCTTAGTAGAGGCATCAACGGGCCGAATTATATGACAGGCCTTTAACAGGCCCAAAGTCACGTTGGGCTGATTTATTGCCACCTTGATCACGGGCCGTTAGTGGGCCGGATGTCGCGTCGGACCATATATGGCCCATGGGCAGCACGGGCCATTCCCAGGCCAAAAGACACACCGGGCTGAAATGGGCCCATGTCTACATCGGGCCTCTAATAGGCCAAAATGTCACTGGGCCGTAATTGGGCCCAAATACTCGGTGAACAATTAACGGGCCAAATCTGGCTTTGGGCCGTAAATGGGCCATGTTTAAGCAGGCCATTAGTGGGCTGGCCCACTAGTACCTTGTCGGATTTAGGGCTCCGCCAACCCAAGAAGGTTCGAACTCTGGGGCGTGTGCGAAGATCTCAACCAGCTCAACCTCATGCTTGCCGCCCCTTGGGCGAGCCCCGATGAATTCACACGAGCAAGGAAGAAGACGGACACGGTAGTTTACCCAGGTTCGGGCCACCTTGCGGTGTAAAACCCTACTCCTGCTTTGAGTGGATTGGCCTCACGAGGAGGTGGTGGATGAACTAGTACAGCGGTTGAGCGACATCACGAGGGCTCGAGTAGTCAGGGTGGAAGTGGATCCGATCTAGGGCCCGTCCCCCTCTATGGTGGTGGCTAGTCTGTACTTATAGTGACCTTGGTCGTCTTCCCTCATAACTGGCGGGAAGGGATCCCACAACGACCAATTTGAAAAGGGACAAGAAGTACATCTAATCCTGACGAAAGGTGGTCTTCGCCTACAAAGCTTCTGGGCGTGACGTAGAGGTGGGCTCGGCGATGACATCCGTCCTGCCATGCCCATGGTCTTGGTCTCGTTGCACCGGAATGGAAACCTTTGGGGGATTCCTTGGGAACCCGCGTACGTCCCTGATCCCTTAGCACCAAAGGGGAAACTATCTCCTCTGCACCTGCTGGCGCCCGCCTGGCCTTGGTCATCGTGGCTCAAGTCATCCCATCCTCGTGAGGCTGAGTGCCTGCATAGGAATCTCCGCTCCTCGAGAGGCAAGCTCAGGGAGCTGCTCCTTAGGAGGTCTTGACGCCGCCTCCCTTGCGAGGCCGATGGGCCCTCATGACGATCTTGTGTTTGGGGCCCTGTAGCGGGGCCGTACCAAGCCGTTGATGGGCCCACGCGCTGGGCCGCAGGCAGGTCTGGGTACCCCCGATCCCAAAACGCCGACAGTATCCTCCGGGCCCAAGGCGCGCGCGCGGGCTAGCTTTGAGGCGAACCCAAGGGGCGAGGGTGAAGCGCCGCGGGCCCCAATCGCCTGCGGGCCAGGCCCGACGCGTGGCGCACGACCAGGCGCGGACACCTCCACTCCCCCACGTTGCCTCATTAACCATTCCGATTTGACAACAGCCTGATGCATGCAATAGGGCCATCATCGCCCGAAACGTGCGGGGGTGCCGGTTGGCCTTCTCTTACCTATAAAAGGGCGAGGGGCGGAGCCCCCTAGCCCATCTCCATCTTCTTGCTCTCCCCACTCTGAACCACTGTCTCGACAGCAATGGCGCTGGTGAGTTTCGACCGCCGAGAAGGGGAAAGCCCCCCGCGAGGGGTCCGTCTCACCGCCGCCCAAGAGGGGGCGTGGTCGCCCCCGCAAGTACAACGCGACGCCGGCGGTGGCTCCCCGATGGCACGGGCGCTCCCCCATGAAGGTTGGTGGCGCTTCTGGTAGCCGCGGGAAGGCTCCCTCTTATGTGGGCATCTGCAGTAGTCGGGGCGGTCGCGGCCAAGGGGGAAAGCCCGTGGCTGCTGTCCGGGCGCCCTGCCCGGGATCCCACTCGGCCGACGCGACCCAGAAGTTTGTGGTGTGGTCGGAGAGGCCTGCCGCCACCTGGTTCCAGCTCCCGCGCTTCTTTGCGGGGGCACTGCCGGCCGGAGGGCCTGCCGGCCTGTGGCTGTAGGCCGACGACTTCTGCAACAAGGCCTCGTGGGTGGAGCTTGAGGTCACCCCCGCAGGCTACGTGTTCCTGAACCGTGGATGGCAGGCGTTCGCCCGCGCCCGCGGCCTGCAGGGGAGGCGCACCCTCCACTTCAAGCATGATGGGGCGGCGACGCTCTTCGTCAAGATATTCGGGGAGGACGGCAGGCGCCTGGAGTGCTGTCCAGAAGGCGACAACGACGACGATAACCACTTCTCCAGTGGCGGGGATCAGCGCGGCGGTGACATCCTCGGTGGTGAACTTGCCCTTGGCGATGGTCGTGGCGCCTCCAGCAACATCGGCACCTCCTCCGGGAAGAGCACGAGCGATGACGACTACGACGAGCCACCACGTCACCGCGCCCGGACTCAGGAGGGAAGCAAGCCGCCGCGTCGCCGCGCCCCCGTCAAGCGGGAGGAAGATTCTGACTGAGCATGGGCGGCGGCGGAGCCATACCTCAGGAGCTGTGGTCCTCGTGAGACCGCATTTTGCTTGTTTTTTTTCTGCATCAAGAACCATGGAGAGCCCCGCTGGGGTGTGTAATGAACTATGGCGCTCGCGCCTTTATGTTAGCGTTTTTTATTTCCTATTCTAGCATTCGTATTGCTACCAATTGGAAGATTCCTGCCGATCATGATTAGGGTAACTTAGCTTGGAGTGTTCGTGGTGGACTCCCGCGTCGTGAGCGCGTGCTTCCTCGGATCTTCGACCCCATGCGCGCCTCCTGTTCCCTCAACGATGCAGCTGGGGCACCAAAGCAACTTGGAGATCTTGCCGGGGGGGCTTCCTTTTGCGGACCAGACGGCTCCGGAGCCTTGTGAGGTGGGGGGTCGCGAGGACTTAAGGCCTCCGGAGGCACCTTCACTAGGCACCGCACCCCGCGAAGGACTTATGCAAGGTCCCTCGATGGTGAGCCAGACCGTGGCTGCTTTTCGGGCATCCTTCTCCTGGCGACCGTTTCGCGCTAGAGCCCCTGACCGAAGGTCGATCGTCGCTGGTACGCCGGGTCGCAATTCCCGGCGAGGCCAAGAGATGAAGGCTCAGGAGGACATACGTGCCCGTTGGCTCGCTCGAGAACGTCGCGTGAGGATTAGGACGCCAAAGTCTTGGCGAGGTGTGCGCGTGGGCGGGCCCAGGCAGTGACCTGGGCCGGGTCAGGTGTACACACCGTGCCCAACCCCCGCTCACGAGACATGCAGGAGGGAGCGACGGGTAATTGCCACTCCCCTTAAAACAAGACTCGAGAGAACAAGGCGCTGCAAGGAGAAAAATTCCCACCCCTTTCAAATAAAGACGCGAGAACTTCAAACTTCATTCCAAAAAAGTGGCAAATTGGGTTACAAAAGCAAGCAAAAGAACGGCTGCATCCGGCGCCTACACTAGTCTTCTAGTCTTCCCCCAGCGCGGAGCATGGGGCCTCCACTAGGCGTGGGCATAGTCGCTGAATGACCGTGTCATCCACCAGCGCGGAGCATGGGGCTTCCATGTGGGCGTGGGAGGGAGCCCCCGCGGGGTCGAGGAGTGCTGCACCGGGAGACTCCGAGGCGTGTACAGCCCCACTCATTATTACGTGAGAGTGTAACGGGTAGAACTTGCGGAGATGCTGGATGTTCCAGGCATTCTGGACGGGGACCCCGTCCTGTGTCTCCAGGCGTACGGCGCCGGGCCTAGAGACGCGGGCGACCCTGAACAGGCCCTCCCACATGGGCGAGAGCTTGTGAAGGCCCTCCCTGGAGAGGACCCACCTCAGGACGAGGTCACAAACCTCAAGGGTCCGGGAGCGGACGATGCGGCAATGGTAGCGCCGCAACGCCTGCTGGTACCTCGTTGCACGGAGCGGGGTTTGGCGGTGGGCCTCCTCCTCGAGCACGAGATATGTTCCCCGCGAGGCATCTTGACTTGCCTCATCGAATGCCAAGACTCACGGGGAGTGATGCTTGACCTCGTGCGGGAGGACCGCCTCAGCCCCGTAGACGAGGAAGAAAGGGGTCTCGCCGGTGGGCTTAGTCGCAGTGGTGCGGATGGACCACAACACGGACTGAAGCTCACCGAGCCAACCCCTGCCGCAGGCCTCAAGCTTCCTCTTGAAGCTCCTCGTCTTGAGGCCCCTCAGGACTTCCACATTGGCATGCTCAGCCTGGCCGTTACTCTGTGGGTGTGCCACCGAAGCGTAGCATAACTGCGTTCCAATGTTAGCACAATATGTCCTAAATAGGTTGCTTGTAAACTTGGAGCCATTATTAGTAATGATACGGTTGGGGACACTGAAACGGCTCATGAGGCCCTTGATGAACTTGACGGCTGAGCCGGCGGGGATGGAGCACACGGGCTCCACCTCTGCCCAATTGGTGAATTTGTCGATGGCGACGTAGAGGTTATGTTAGCCGCCGGCCGCCCGAGGGAAATGGCCCAGTATGTCCAGCCCCCAGACCACGAAGGGCCAGGAGAGAGGGATGGTCTGGAGGCCCTGCGCAGGCTGATGAATCTGCTTGGCGTGAAACTGGCAGGCTTCGCAGGATTGCACCAACTAGGTGGCGTCGTGGAGCGCCGTTGGCCAGTAGAATCCACTGCGGAACACCATCCCCACGAGGGTACGAGATGAGGAGTGGTGCCCGCAATCACCACCGTGGATGTCGGCCAACAGCTCCCACCCCTACTCCTTAGATATGCACCACAGCGACACGTCGTTGGGGCATCTTCGGTACAGCTTGCCATCCTGCAAACAATAAGCGGTGGCCTGGCGAACTACCCGCTTCGTGTCCTCCTCCTTCTCTAGAAAGGCGTCGCGGAGTAGGTACGCCTTGAACTCTTCAGTCCAGCAGCCTGCCTGAGGCTCCAACGCCAGGAGCAGGCAGGCTCCCGAGGTCGGACCACAAGCTGGGGCGCCCGAGGACGGGGCCGGTGGCAACTCCTCCCGAGGCAACGACAGTCCTGTGGCCGGGGGCGACGCCCATGGCTTGAAGAGCCTCTCCTCGAAGACACCAGGCTTTTGCGGCTCGTGGCGAGATGCCCTCTTGGCAATGTCGTCTACCTCCTTGTTCACGCCACATGGAACATGCTGCAATTCCAAGCCCAGGAAGCGCTTTTCAATTTTGCGTACCTCTTCCAAGTATGCCTCCATGTGCTCGTCCTTTGGCTTGTACTCCCTGTTGGAGAAGTTGACGAGGAGCTGGGAATCGCCCTTGATGGTGAGGCGCTTGACCCCCAAGGCAGCTGCGGTCTTGAGGCCAGTGATCAGGCCTTTGTACTCTGCTATCTTGTTGGAGAACTTCTCGCCATGCTGGAAGCAAAGCTGTACGGCATAGTACAGCTTGTCCTTGGTTGGTGAGATGAGCACGACTCCAGCCCCCGCACCCCGCCGTGCGAAGGCGCCATCGAAGTGCAGGACCCAGCCATCAGGCCCCTCATCGCCCGGCGCGAGGGACTGGCCCTCGTCCCGCCCCCAGTAGGGAGCATCTGTCCACTCCGCCACGAACTCAGCGAGGGCCGCACCCTTGATGACCCTGGTTGTGCTGAACTCTAGCTGGAAGGCCTGCAGCTCAATGTTCCACTCTGCAACTCTCCCAGCAGCGTTGGGGCTGCACAACACTTTCTCCAAGGGATATGCGGAGACGACCTTGATGGGGTGCCCCTGAATGTAGTGGCGCAGCTTCCTTGAGGCAACGAGGAGCGCGAGCAGGAGCTTCTGCTGCATAGGGTAGCGTGAGCGCGCGTCCTGCAGCACGGTGCTGATGAAGTACACCGAGTGCTCGACAAGAGGTGAGGAGTCAACAGCGTCCTCCCCCGTGTGAGGCGCCAGGGGCTCAGGTGGCCCGTCGGTTGATGAAGTGGCGAGGGGGTCCGGGGCGCCGTCTTGAGGTGGTGAAAGTTGCGCGCCCCTTGCGGGCCGCTTGGCCTCGCGCCAATGCCGGTACGCTCCTCCTGTACCGCCACGAGCACGCCGCTAGCCGAGTAGGGGGTGGCCGCCAAGTAGAGCACCAGGGGCTCGCGAGGGCGGGGTGCCACCATAACAGGTGGGCTCGTGAGGTACCTCTTGAGGTCCTGGAAGGCGGCCTCTGCTTCGGGGGTCCACTCGAAAGGGACCTTCCTCTTCATGAGCTTGAAGAAGGGGATGGCGCGCTCGCCGAGCTTGGAGATGAAACGCCCCAAGGAGGTCACGCAGCCCGCCAGCTTCTGCATTTCCTTGAGGGTCTGAGGCAGGCACATCTTCTCAATTGCCTTGATCTTCTCGGGGTTAGCATCGATCCCCCGATGCGACACGAGGAAGCTGAGCAGCTTGCCGGACGGGACCCCAAAAACGCATTTTTATGGGTTAAGCCTCAGGTTCACTCTCCGCAGGCTGGCGAACGTCTCCTCCAGATCCTCGATCAGGGTCCTAGCCTCCCGTGATTTGACCATGATGTCATTAACATACACCTCTGCATTTCTCCTGAGCTATTGCCCTAGAGCGATGTGCATCAACCGCTGGAAGGTCGCGCCGTGTTCCGCAGCCCGAAGGGCATGCAGGTGTAGCAATACACACCGCATGAGGAGAGGAAGGCCGTCCTCTCAACATCCTCCACCGCCATCTTGATCTGGTGATAGCCTGAGAAAGCATCCAAAAAGCATAGCAGGTCGCACTCGGCGGTGGAGTCCATAATCTGGTCGATGCACGGAAGCGGGAAGGGGTCCTAAGGGCAAGCCTTGTTGAGACTCGTGAAGTCAACGCACATGCGTTCCTTCCTGCCCTTCTAGGGGAAAAATCACTGGGTTAGCAAGCCAATCCGGGTGTCGCACTTCCCGAATGACACCAGCTTCTTGCAACTTGCGGACCTCTTGGACGATGAACGCTTGCTTCTCTTGGGCTTGCCGCCGGGCCTTCTGCTTCACCAGACGCGCCTTGGGGCACACCATCAGGTGATGTTCGATCACCTCCCGCGGGACACCGACCAGGTCCGATGCTTCCGACGCAAACACGTCCTTGTTTGCCCAGAGGAAGCCTACCAATGCCTCCTCCTGCTCTGGGGGAAGGCCGGAGCCTATGGTGAAGGTGGGGCCCGAACCTCCACCGTCGACAAGCACATGCTTCGTCTCGGCTTGGTCTTGGGAGAACAACAGCTTCTTCTTTGCGGGCGCGGCTTCTGGAGCCTCCGAAGCATCTCCGGCACCGGGGCGCATGGCTGCCCCGGCTTTGAAGGCGAGCTTTAGGGTCCGGACCGCCTCCTTGGTGTCTCCGGCCACGGAGATGATGCCGCTACTCCCGGGCATCTTGTTGACGTTGTAGCCCGGATGTGTCGCCGCCATGATCTTGGCGAGGGCCGGATATCCCAAGATAGTGTTGTACGGGATGCCAATGCGGGCCACGTTGAAGTCGATCAGCTTGGTGCACTAGTTGTCATGAGTGCCAAAGTGACGGGGATGCGCACCTGTCCCAAGGGGGTAGCGGAACCCTTGGTCACCCCCAAGAAAGGCTTGGTGGGCGCGAGCTAGTCGTAGGGCATCTGGAGCATATCGAAGGCCTCTATGGAGAGGACATTGAGGCCGGCACCGCCGTCGATAAGGGTCCGAGTGACCGCCACGTTACTGATGGTGGGCGTGCACAGCATGGGGAGTGCTCCAGCGGCGGCCGTGGTCCTAGGATGGTCTCCGGGGCCGAAGGTGATGTCGGCTTCCGGCCTCGCGTGGCCCCGTGAGGCCTCGGGCTGTGGTCAAGTAGCACCCACCTGGCGAAGGAATTGCTTGACATGGCGACCAGACACGGGCGCCTGTGATCTGCCGAGGATACAAGCGACCGCGTGAGGCCCCAAGGCCGCGAAGCGTGCGATGACCCGACCGCAGAGCTCCTCCCAGGTGGACACCGAGGCCTCCAAGAGGCCGTGGAGCCAAGCGCGTGGCATCTCTGAGTGGGCCAGAGGGAGCCAGTTCGCCATGGCCTTGTCATCACCACCCGCCACCAGGATGGCCTGCGCGTAAAGCCGAAGGAACTCCTCGCGGTCCGCAGCACCGTCGTACAGCAGGGGCAGCGTCAGCCTGAACTCACCGGCCACCGCACCCGACGCAGACCAGGGGCGAAGGCCGGGAAACCCGCGGCTCCCCCATAGGCCTTGGGCTACCATGCCGGTGGGAAAGCAACCGTCATGGGAACGACAAGGCGGGGGCAGAGTGTGATCGGCAGAGAGATGGAGCTTCGACACGCCCCTACCTGGCGCGCCAAATGTCGGATTCAGGGCTCCGCAAACCCAAGAAGGTTCGAACTCTGGGGCTTGTGCGAAGATCTCAACCAGCTCAACCTCATGCTTGCCGCCCCTTGGACGAGCCCCGATGAATTCACACGAGCAAGGAAGAAGACGGACACGGCAGTTTACCCAGGTTCGGGCTACCTTGCGGTGTAAAACCCTACTCCTGCTTTGAGTGGATTGGCCTCACGAGGAGGTGGTGGATAAACTAGTACAGCGGTTGAGCGACCTCGCGAGGGCTCGAGTAGTCAGGGTGGAAGTGGATCCGATCTAGGGCACGTCCCCCTCTACGGTGGCGGCTAGTCTGTACTTATAGTGACCTTGGTCCTCTTCCCTCATAACTGGCGGGAAGGGATCCCACAACAGCCAATTTGAAAGGGGACAAGAAGTACATCTAATCCTGACGAAAGGTGGTCTTCGCCTGCAAAGCTTCTGGGCGTGACGCAGAGGTGGGCTCGGCGATGACATCCGTCCTGCTGTGCCCGTGGTCTTGGTCTCGTTGCACAGGAATGGAAACCATTGGGGGATTCCTTGGGAACCCGTGTACGTCCCTGATCCCTTAGCACCAAAGGGGAAACTGTCTCCTCTGCACCTGCTGGTGCCCGCCTGGCCTTGCTCATCGTGGCTCAAGTCATCCCATCCTCGTGAGTCTGAGTGCCTGTGTAGGAATCTTCGCTCCTCGGGAGGCAAGCTCAGGGAGCTGCTCCTTAGGAGGTCTTTACGCTGCCTCCCTTGCAAGGCCGAGGGGCCCTCATGAGGATCTTGCGTTTGGGGCCCTGTAGCGGGGCCGTACCAGGCCGTCGATGGGCCCACGTGCTGGGCCGCAGGCAGGTAGGTCTGGGTACCCCCGATCCCAGAACGTCAACATACCTCAGTAAATACTACGGGCCTTTGACTGGACCGCCCTTTTTAACCTACATGGGCCTCTGTTGGGCCCTGCCATGTGTCGGCGTATCATAGGCACGTCTTATCCATTGGATGGACGACATCTGGCCCACCGAGGAGCCGACACATGTTTCCTTCAGCCAATGATGATTTTACGCATGGAAAATCCCCATTGGTCCGGGCTGTTAACGGGTTATCGGATCCATACCGGAACCCGATAGCTTAACGGCGACCCGTTATGGTGGATGCCACCTGTCGGTTACCCTTGACGAAAGCACTTCCATGACGCGCCATTTATCGTCATGGAAGTGGACACATCCGTGATGATAATTTTGGTATTGTCATGGAACACTTCTACGACTGCACAGGTATGACTATCTTGATTCTATCATAAAATCGTCATGGATGTACATGCATGACAGAAAATGTGACCTACTGTGACAAACACGTATCATCACGGAAGTGTTTTTTTATAATGCTAAGACATGTCTGTCTGTCTGTCTGTCTGTCTCAAAACCTCTCCCTCTTGGGGTGCCCTGCCCCTCCTTATATAAGTTGAAGGGGTGGGTTACATGTAGAGTCCTAGTAGGATTTGGACTTAGCCTATTTCTGGATTCTTATCGCAGGCTTCTTAACCCTAGGCTTCTCACCGTGGGCTTCTTAACACTTGGGCTTCTTATCTCCAGGCGGCTCATCTTCAGGGTTCATCTCCGAGACTCATCTCCAGGATTCTAAGTAGATGCTGGGTTAGGATCCGGGTTACACAATCTACCGGGTTAGGATCCGGGTTACACAATCTGCCGAGTTACACCATCTGCCGGGTTAGGATCCGGGTTACACAATCTGCCGGGTTAGGATCTGCTAGGTTAGGATCTGCCGGGCTACACCTGCCGGGTTAAGTCCATAGATGACTTAACGTCATGAGCCGGGTTTACCTGCGGGTAATTCCCCCGACATTATCCCCCAGATTAGCTTGAATACAGGCTTGGCGTGCATTCATGCTAAGCTTCTTGAAATAAGAATATATAGTGAACCGGCTCCTGAAAATCTGGGTCTCTGTGATATCAATATGCCAATGGTAATTCCATGTAGAAAAAATAACCCATATGATATCTTGAATTGTCTTAAAAAATGCCTTGGTTTGATAAATAGAAAACTTTGCCTGATGTTGAACCAACTTTCAATGCTTCAGACTTCGATAAAGAATAAATTCAAATGATATTGAGCTGACTTGTCTGAATAGCTTGGAGGAGACAATCTTTGCAAAAAATTTCCACCAAAAAATATGAGACCTGGTTTGCTCAACACAGAAAATTTTGAAGGCGTTCTCTCTCACCTGTAGCCCCCAAGTCTTGAGTAGAACAAAGTGATAGCTTAAGACTTGCTTCAATATAAATGCTGCAACCTTGGAGAAATCAGGGATGTTCATCTAAGTCACCAGTCATAGACTGAACATTTTGTACTTCACATGTGTAGCCCCCAAGTGTCGGGTTGTCTTGCCTGCAGCAACCTAGGACTTGTAACTGTCTTATGTTTATAAAACTTCAGCCAGGATAGCCCCCAAGGGTCGGGTCATCAGTATGTGATGGGCCGGGTCTTCCAATTTGGACCTTATGACTTTGGTAAAGAACTGAAGGCTGTAGTCCCCAAGGGTCGGCTCAGTAAGATAATACTGGGCTGGGACTTACATGTACTTCTTTGAAAATAACATCATATGATGTATCCCCCAAGCTTCGGGTCACCTTCGATATAGTGGATTAAGGCTTGTGTACTTTGAATTTTTGACAGGAGCAATTGGTAGCCCCCAAAGGCCGGCTCATCACTATGTGATGGGTCGGGACTTCAATGAGGCAAGTTAAAAATGACCTCGCATTAGCCCCCAAGTACCAGGTCATGTGCCTGCAACGACTCAGAACTTCCATTGTAGAATAAATCATATCCACCGTCTGGATGATATTGCTGAATGCTTTGCATATCAATATTAAACCATGCTCCTTGTTGTAAGCTGGTATTTTTGGATGAAGAATTAATAGCCATTTTTCTGAAGCGGCTTTGAAAACATCAATCATTAAATATTGGTTATGATAACCATAATGAAAATCCAGTCATGTTGGCTATTAAAGATTGGAATAATGTAACCCGGTTTGAAAACCGGTTCCTGCAACATAAACCAATATATCCGTGCATATATGATGCATTGTATGATGATGCAATGATGATGCAATGTATGATGTAGTGTATGATGATGCATGTGTATGATAATAGAGTATAAAAAGACTGGCTTTCGAGGCTCGAGTCTTGCTTCAGTGAAGCTGACATGAAAGCCTTGGTTTATCCTCGCTATCAGTAAGCTGGCTCTCACATGACTTAAACCGCCGTTTTAACTTTGACAAGTTTAGGGTCTTAAAGATTGACTTGTCAAGAGTACGGCGGGTCATCTTTTTTGGAGTACCATCAAGCATATGGGCAGGTTTAACCAATAATGTTGCATTTTTGCCAGGTCAAAAGGGTTTTGTAAGCTAAACTCAGTGAGTTGGAAGCCCCCTAGTGCCCTTATGATCAATTAATAAAGACTCATGCACAGTAAATATGAGATGAAATGACAGAGGCCCCGAGTTTCAGGGATGCCGGCTTTATTATGTTGATCATAATATGATAAGACAATAAGGCAAGATACCCATGTTTGAACCACGCATCTTGGCAGCTAGTCCTCTTTGGCAACCTTTAATTTTTCACTGACCTAGCAGGATACCCATGTTTGAACTGCGCATCATGGCAGCAAGTTCTCTTTGGTAACCTTTAATTTTTTCTGAGAACTCAAACTTGTGGGACATGGATTCCTTTTGAACCGGATGTTGAGCCGGATATTGAGAGCTCAAAACTTTGTGAGAGACAAATTTCTCTTGAGCCAGATTTTGAGCCAGAACCTTCTCTGATAATCCGGAATCTTTCTTTTGAGCCAGAATCTTTTCTGATTGCCCGGCACTTTTTGAGCTGGAAATTTTCTGACAACTTTGAAATTTTCACTTTAATGACCGGGGATCTTGTATTTGTGACAAGGGCCAATTCTGTCGAGTCATGTCTGCGTAGCCCCCGAGTTTTAAGATGATTTGAGGAGTCGGCTTGACATTCTTCAAACTTGGCTGTGGCATAAATCAGCATATAGTTGATAATGGAACGCTGAAACTTGTTGAAACTGGAGGCGAGATGGTGAGTTGATGATCTCTGCTATGCGCATCGTATGTCCTCCCATTGCGTGTTATTCTTTCTCAACCATAGCCCAAGTAATTGGATACATTTGGCTATTTGCATCTATTCTCAAAGCACATAACAACTCTCCATTTGTTGCCCCTTTGAAGAAGTGCCCATCCGAACCAATGACTTTTCAGCAGCCTGTCGTGAAACCTTGCTTTAGAGCATTCAAGCACACATAAATTCTTTGAAATGTAGGAATTGCACAAGCTGGATCAAGCTTAACCACAACATTGCTTCAATGATTGCTCCTAAGCAACTCTTCCCGATGGTCAAATATCCTAGTGTACTGTTCCTTAGTTGCATCAAACATTTTCTTTATCACCATTCCCTTAGCTCTCTTCACCTGAGAAGTACTAACTTCTGCAAACATATCTTCCCTGATGTGTGCTTTTAGATTTGCAATTTTCCACATTGGGTTAGCAATGATGGTACCTTCATACTTAGGTGCAATTCTAGCAGCAGTAAGTGGCTTGTGGTCTTTCCCGGAGGGGCGTTGATGAACATCATTTATACTAGTATAATCTTCCAACTAGTAGATTTACTAGTTAGACTAGCCAAACAATACCAATTGCATGCCTTCCACTCAAAAGTTGTCCTACACCTAGAGAATCATTCTTTCTAAATTTTATGAACTTTTTTTGCTTAAGCCCATATTTAATAACTGCCTGCCTAAACTCTTCTTTTGAACAAAATTTCATGCCTAACATAAACTTGGGCACCACTTCTGTTGTTACTTTCTCAACCGGGACAATTTGTCCTTGCTCATTTTCCCCCTCTTCTTCATCTGATGGCTGATCATGTGCCAATATATGATATTCGGCAATGTTCTCTTCATATACTTCAACTACTCCTACCTCTTCAACTGCAGAAATGATGCTCAAACACGGTGCATCATCATGCAACAAACAAAGCCCATCATGCAGTTCTTTCCCAGGATATAGCTAGTGGAGCTGCACTTCATCAGCCTTGAAATCCTTCCAATGATCTTCCTGCAAGAAACCAACTATCTTCGGTAGTGACACTTTGTCTCGCCCCAAATGCGACATTCCGACAACACCATCAACATAGTGTACATACTGCCCATCGTTCAAAAAGTGACCACCGAAATGAAATCGTATAGGTAGAAGGTCAAGAGGATCCATCTCACATCCCTACATTAAGCAGATCAAAAATTAACTTAGTAATCCACAAACAAGCCATCTACTACAACTAACAGACCACAAATCGATCTATGTTACCACTGATTGACCTTGATTTGGAGCTTGTTCTTGTCTCCAGCCGCCACACTACTCTAGCCGGTGCTCTGCGGTAGCAAGAGAGCAGATCTTGGTGCGCCACCGCAGCCATGCACCACCGACTACCGCGGTGCTGCGCTGCCACTGCCGCCGCCTGCAGCGCCACAGCGGTCGCCAAAGGTTGCTAGGGTTTGGGCACGGGTCAAACAAAGGGATCGAATGGCTGGTCAAACTGGCTCGGCTCGGGTCCTTTGCTGATTGGAGAGAGAGATACGCCACATGGGAAACATCTGGACAAACCCGGGCTGAGTCAGCAGCGAAACCGCGTTGGGTCTGCGGAGGGACGAAATATGACTGTTTGGAGAGTTTGTGGTGCAACCTGTACGGTTTTAGAGTCGAGGGACTGTCGGTGTCAAAACCGGCAGATCTCGGGTAGGCGGTCCCGAGCTGTGGATCTAGGATCAATGGGGAACAAGGGACGATGAACACGGTGTTTACCCAGGTTCGGGCCCTCTCGAAGAGGTAAAACCCTACGTCCTGCTTGATTGTATTTGATATGTATTGTATGGTTTCAGAGTCGATCTACCACGAGATCAGGCGAGCTAAACCCTAGGTTGATGGGGTGATGAATATTGCTCTAGCCCTAAAGACTAAAACCCTTGGTTTATATAGACACCAGTAGGGTTAGGGTTACATGCAATCAGTTACAATAAAGGAAATATCACGCTAATCTTGACTTGGAGGGCACACCACGACTCCGAAGATCTCCTGTCCGGTCACGGGTCCGCACTCTAGCTCGGCCCCATAGTGGCCCATCAGTCCGGCCCATATGTAATGGACCGACGGCCTGAGGACCCCTTAGTCCAGGACTCCGCCGCCAAACTAGCCTCCAACTCCAGGGCTTGTGTCCGGCATCCGCATATTTCATGGTCTTCGGCTTGCGAGGCGAGTTCTTCATCTTGTCCTGTGCGTGCTCGGAGTTGAGTGGTGTCCGGAATCCGGAGCATTTACTTTACTTAGCCTCGAAGGCCAGAGCGCTCAAGTGTGAATAGTGCCCACATCTGACAACTTTTATCGAAGCGTCACACCCGGTAACAACACTAAACGGCTAGAGGTTCTCGATGCGCGGCTCGAGGCCGCCCCTCCATTGGCACGTCTCATCAAGGTAGAGATCATGCCCCGTTTTTTAGGGGATATGATCAATGATTTCGATTCCCCACCCGCGCATAATGTCGCGAGCGTATCGCGAAGTGGAGAGGCCCGCGGCGTGAAAAGGGGGACTCTCGGCTTCTCCGCGGTTTGTAAAAGAGGGGAACAACTACAGTTATCAACCTACGCCTTCTTCCACCTCCCGCTGTCGCCCTACCAATCTTCAGAGCTCCAGCACCCTGCCTTACTCTTTCGCAGCGACTCTCTTCACTGCCTCCTCCTTGCCTCAACCATGGCCAGATCCAGAGCTAATGGCAAGTGAGAAGCCTCCATCATCACCAATGATGACATCGAGGAGGTCGAGCCGGCTATCTGTCGGCCGACGTCGCTCATCAGGCCCCCGCGAAGGGCTAGGTGGTTCCCACGCCCAAGCCAGGCGAGAGGGTGGTTTTCCTCCCCCACTTTATCCGGGGGCTGGGATTCCCGTTGCACCCCTTCGTGCGGGGATTGATGTTTTTCTATGGGCTAGATTTTCACGATCTAGCCCCCAATTCCCTCCTCCACATCTCCACCTTTATCATCATTTGTGAGGCCCTTCTGCGGGTCCAACCGCACTTCGGCCTATGGCTGAAGGTGTACAATGTTAAGCTGAATGTGGTCGGCGGTGCCCAGGTGGACTGCAGCGGAGCAATGATAAGCAAGCTCACCTGAGTCTAATGGCCATAGGGCACGTTCATCGACACCGTTAAAGTGTGGCAAAAGGAATGGTTCTATATAACGAAGCCACGGGATGTAGCCTAGACGGCTGCCCCCGAATTTTGATCCGGACCCCCCGCGAGACTGACCTCGTGGACCAGGAAAGGTCTTGATTGGGGATCTGCTGACGAGGTGAAGACACTGCAGAAGCGTGTATCCAACGTGATGGAGACCAGAGCCAAACTGACCAACGTGGTTCAGATAATGCTTCGTCGTCACCTCCTCCCTTGCCAGCAGAGAGCGAGTCCAATGTGCACCCACAAGCCCGAAGACACGACCACCGTGCAGCACCTCTTCTGCACCACCCATGACAAGGTGTGGATCCTGCTATTCAATCCCCAGAAGGAGTGGCCAGCCGAGAAGGAAGACATCGGCCTTGACGCCGCAAATCCTCCGAGGAACGTAATTAATCTTTTACCCGACGTATATTCGGGTGCTCATACTATCCAGAGTTCGGTCTAAGTCTCATTTTGTTGCCCTAACCGGGCTGGCTCGAGAAGGCCAGGAAGATTAGCAGTCCGGCCCCGCTGCCCGAAGAGCCTCCGTCAGCTCAACTGGGAGAACTGCTAGTCGTGGCGCCTTACAAGGCGCCAGAGAAGAATGGGAAGAAGAAGAAGGGTCTGCCAGAGGCCCGGGGACGTCTCCACTTGAGGGTGCGCCTGGACACCAAGGTCGAAGACGCAGTGGCCCCGTCTGCCCAAGACGGGGAGGAGGACGAAGGCGAGGAGGAAGTGCCTCCTCTCACTCCAACAAGAGGGCAGCGTCCAAAGACGTCGAGGAGGAACAACCTCCTCGGGCCCCGAAGAGGCTGTGCAAGCCCAAGGTGGTTCTGCCCGATAGCTCGGACTCTGATGAGGAGTCCGCGGTATCCGAAGAGGTCTCGGAGAAGGACCGAAGGGTCAAGCACCCTGCCACAAGGTATGAACTTCGACATTCCCTGTTTAATTTTTTCTAGTCCCTTACCGACGGAAACTGATTGTGTGATGTCACAGCCCACCGTGTGGCCTTCCTATCGAGCAGACCTCAGAGGGGACCTCTCCGTACGCCGACTTGGCGGATAGCGGATTGACATCATGTTCGGCACCTCCCCTAGTCCTCGAAGAGGCCGCAGAGGTGCTATCCCGAAGGACCCCTCCCCATCCGAACACGGGGGAGGGGGTCGACGCAACCATGGCTGAGGCTGATGCCTCAGTCACCAAAGACCAGGAGGGTGTGTCCCTCCTGGCGAACACGAGAGGAGAGTCCGGACCATTTGAGCCCTCCCAGCCAGCCACACCTGAGCCCCCAAGGCCCTCAACAGTGCCGATCCCACTTTCCGACGGAGGAGGAGTTGAGGTCCCACTGCCCGCGCCAGACACCAACAACTAGGCAGCGGCGTTCTGGCCAGACGCGGTGGAGGAGTTGGTAAACAACTCCGTTATCATTGATGAACACCGCGCCCTTATGGGCGCGGTTCTGCGGGGTGTTCGGTCATCCATGCCGGACTGAATGATGCCGTCCAGGGCCTTCTGACAGGCTTTAAGGTGAGTCAAGTAATGTTCTTTCCCCGCATAATGGTTTTAACTTTCTTAACCCAAGTTTGAGCAGGCCGTATATATAACAGCCCCCGAGACTCTGTAAGTATTGCGAAAACCTTACAGAGGGTGAAATATCCATAGGCCAGTAATTAAAATATCATGATTGATTTGACATCGCAGGCGTCTTCCTTGGCCGCGGCTGCTAATGCTGCTGCGCTGGAGGAGATGGATCAGAAGCTTCAGCGCTCTGATGAAGAGCTTAACTCGTCAACAAATGGCTTGATGAGGCCCAAGGTAAGCTTCTATCGATATGCAAAGTTACCTCTCCCGGATACTTACATTCCGGATTGTATGCTGAGCCCATGGTGTTTGGTGATTACAGCTGCCGCCGTGGAGGTTGAGGGCATCAGGGCGGCGCTGAAGAAGGCCGAGGCCGAGGTGGCCGAGAAGAAAGTTGCTGCCGAAAAGGCGGTGGTCGAACTTGAGAAGGCGAAGACCGCCGGCGAAAAGCACAAGGCTCGATCAACCAAAGTGCAGGTGGAGCTCAAGGATGCCGTCATGAAATGTGAGGCCCATGAGCAAAAGCAGAAAGAGCAGTCCTCCGAGCTGTCCAAGGTGGAGAAAGAGCTGCAGGAGACAAGGACCGAAGTGCGGGGTGCCCGCAAATAACTCCGCCAAGTGAGGCAGATCACGGATGGTAAGCCATACTTATTGCAGAGTGTTTTTGGCAGCAATAGGTTCGCCTTGCTGACGCGGGTCTGGCGCTCCGCAGGTGTTTTTGCCAAGCTTCCCAGGAGTGTGGCGGACGCGGCGGAGCACTACGCCAAGCGGGAGGAGAACTCCGATCAACGGCTCTTCTGGGCGCAGTTCCAGGCGCCCGAGCATCCTCCCCTCCTCAGCAACCAGATGAAGCAGCTAATGGAGCTGCATCGGATGGCCGGGCCGGCCATGAAGGATCTCTGTATCTGGTTGTGGCCCTCGGAGCCGATTCCGAGCAACTACTTTGGTCTGGTGCAGAAGCTGCGTGATGCATCGCCCTGGATTGATGCCGTGAAGCGCTCTGCATGCCTTGAGGGGGCTAGGATGGCCTTTGCAAAGACCATGGTACATTGGCCCAAGATCAAGCCAGTGGATATGCCCACTGGCCCTCCGCCGGTTGGGAAAGAGCATCGCCGCCCCAAACAGTACTGTTCCCAAGTAATGGATGGTGCTGGGGCGATATAGGGCCAGTGCTCTAAGGATGTAATATTTGAGTGATTGTATTAAGTAGTCAACTGGACCTTTTGCTTTATTATGCGGCCCGTTTATATACTATGGTGTTTTTATTTTGACTCCTGTGTGGCCATTTATTATTCTAAAAGTTACCAGTCGTCGGCTTCAGCCCCCAAGTGAATGGTACAAGGGGTGTCTCATCTCCGTACTATTACCCTTAGCCGATGTCTCGGTGCCCGAAGGTGGTAGCGCGTGAGAGGCACTAGGAAATCGGACAATTCGGTTTTATTGCTTTCACTTAGCCATAGGAGCTTGACGGTGGGAGCTAATGACTAGCCCCCGTATTTTTTTATGTACGTGTGAGCCGAAGCATGCCTTTGTAATCACATGGTTTGTGCTAGGACGAACCCTGCGTATGACATGGATAAATCGCCAATGATTTCTTACTTTAACACTTGCCATCGGATCGCTGACCAGTTCTCGCTTACTATGATGGTCAGTCTTCGGCTTTCTCCCCTGAGGTGCTTAACTGGACTAGCCAGAAGTACAATCGCAGGGGTTCTCCCTTTTCCTTCTTAGCCGAACATGCGGAACATAAGAAGGCAAGCACAGGAGCTGGGCAACCCAACTATTGACCCAAGACATAGTTCAGAACTAATGCATATAGTGCAATACCCGAGACGCCAAACACTCAACGAAAAGCGGTGCCGGACTTAGTATGTAGAGCTGATGGGAAGATCAAACCTTTGGTCAATTAACTAGTTCGTATTTGTTACACAATGTGTGCATGCTTGGCTGTTCGAAGAGATGGAAAAAGGAAAGAGAAAAAAAGAGGGGAAAGGGCTAGATAATGTGGATGCCCGAACACCGTAAAAGATGTTTTTATTTTCCATAAGCTCTGGATGTCTATCCGTACAATTCGAACTGCTAAGGAATTCATGATAAAAACGAAAGTTTTACAGAGAAAAGTTTACACAGGGCCTTGATGTGTGGGTCGAAGCCTCAACTGTGCCCTGCTGCATGTCTGCGCCTTTCCTTCTGTGAGATGGAGGGGAGTGAATTGGACGTCCGTGTGAAACACCGCATGCTGGCGAGGGGTGCCTTCAATAGGGACCTTGAGATGTAGCCTTGTCGTCATAGCTTGATGCTAGGCGAGTCCGGAGTCCTGCCCGTTGTCGTCCGAAGAGGCGATGATGCCATAGTTCCGTTGAGACGAACACATGGTGTAATGTGTTTAATATAAGTCCCCACGGCCGCCCATGGTATCTCGAGCGCAAAGTTGTGCTGATGAGGCACGTAGAGCGCGGCGAAGGAGGGCGTGCCGTGGGGAGCGTATCCCTATTTGCGGCGTGCGCAGGCGGGTTCCCATGACGGGGATTAGGCTTGAGCCCATTTAATTGTATCTTTTGCCTTTACGGCGGGCTGATACCTCGGCCCATTGGCAACGGTTTGGTCTTTGGCTGCTAGGGCTGCAGTGTGTTCCTTGATCCGGAGTGAGCGCTCCGTGTTGCCGTTGATCGTTATGACGACCGCGGGACCAGGCATCTTCAACTTGAGGTATGTGTAGTGTGGGGCGGCGTTGAATTTGGTGAACGCCGTTCGGCCGAGGAGAGCATGATAGCCACTGCGGAATGGGGCGATATCGAAGATTAAGTCTTCGCTTCGGAAGTTGTCCGGCGAGCCGAATACTACTTCCAAAGTTATCGTGCCTGAGCAGCGGGCCTCTACGCCCGGAATAACCCCCTTGAAGGTGGTGTTGCTGGGTTTGATCCTTGACGGGTCGATCCCCATTTTCCTCACTGTGTCTGCATAAATCAGATTGAGGCTACTACCTCCATCCATTAGGACTCTTGTGAGGTGGTACCCATCGACAATGGCATCAAGTACTAGGGTCGCCGATCCTCCATGATGGATACTGGTCGGATGATCCTTGCGGTCAAAGGTGATTGGGCAAGCCGACAACGGGTTGAATTTCGGTGCTACGGGCTCGATGGCGTGCACATCCTGCAGTGTGCGCTTCCTCTCTTTCCTTGGTATATGGATGGCGTAGATCATGTTCACCATCTTGACCTCAGAAGGGAACGGTTTTTGGCCTCCACTATTCAGCCTGCGGGGCTCCTCATCGTCCTCGCTTCGTGGGCTTTTGCCAGAGTCTTCAGTTGTAAGTTTACCGGCCTGTTTTATCACCCAACAATTACGGTTGGTGTGGTTGGCGGGTTTTTTGACGGTGCCATGAATCTGGCAGGGCATGTCCAGGATTGCATCTAACTTGGTTGGGCCATCCTGGTTGCCTTTAGGAGGCTTTTTCCGTGACCCGGACTTCAGATTATGGAATCCGGCATTTACTGCCGTCTCGTCAGCTTCGCCGTCGTTGTGGCGGCGTTTGTTCTTCTTGCACCATGGCTTTCCGTTTCCATCCCGGACTTCAGAGGTTCCGGGGGCTTCCGGGTTGGTGCTTCTATGAGCCAGCCAACTATCTTCTCCCGCACAGAAGCGGGTCATCAATGAGGAAAGCGCTGCCATCATCTTCGGCTTGTCCTGGCCGAGCTGTTGTGCTAACCATTCATCCCAGATACTATGCCTAAAGGAGGCTATAGCTTTGGCGTCTGGACAATCGATAATCTGATTCTCCTTGGTCAAAAACCGGTTCCAAAATTGCCGGGTTGACTCGCCGGGCTGCTGGATTACGTGGCTCAGGTCATCGGCGTCCGGGGGCCGGACATAAGTGCCCTAAAAGTTAGCTCGGAAGGCGTCCTCGAGCTCTTCCCAACACCCTATGGAGTTCGGGGAGGCTATTTAGCCAGTGTTGAGCCAGACCCTTGAGCTTTAATGGTAGGTACTTGATGGCATGGAGGTCGTATCCTCGTGCCATATGAATGTGTTATAAAAAATCTTCGATCCATACTGCCGGATCTATTGTCCCATCATAGGGCTCGATATTTATGGGCTTAGAGCCCTCCGGGAATTGATGTTGCATTACTCTGTTTGTGTAGCAGAGGGGATGAGCGGCACCCTTGATTCGGTCTATGTCGCGCTGGATATCGTCTGTCCTCCGGGCTCGAAGTTGCTCCTGAGCTTTGTCGTTCCTGTCTAGCCAGGTTTGATAACCGTCCCATCTAATGGGAGGATCATCTCTGGGTCTGTAAATGGACCTCGTCAGACCTGCCCGTGCGTCTAAGTCTCAGGTCATACTCATACACTGGCCGTAATGGCTCTTTGCCTTGACGGTGAGGTAGAGCGGGAGGCTGTTCGGCTTAATCAGCCGTCATGTCCCGTCCTCGATGGGGACGGTCTGGCTGTTCTGCCTGAGTGTACCTTGAAGGTGCTTGCTTTATGACTTCATCGTCGAATTACGGCAGTAGCTTTCACATTGGGTAGCTTTTGGTCTGCCTTGTGTGGCCGTACTCATCTTCGGCGGCTAGGACCTTGGTCCACCTGTCATTGAGGGTATCCTGTTCGGTCTTTATTTTTTGCCGCTGTTTCCTCAGGCTTCGTGTGGTGGCAATTAGTTGCCGTTTAAATCGCTCTTGATCCAGCGGGTCTTCGGGGACGATGAAATCCTCGTCGCCCAAACTAACCTCCTCTTCGGAAGGGGGAGGTAGTTGCTGTCTTCAGAGTCATCAAGGTATTCGAGATCGAGCGGGTCCTCATGCTCCTCGTGGTCATTTTGTAGCTGTTCGTCGGCACCGGGATCACCGAGGTTGTCCGCATTGTCCGGAGTGCCGTTTTCTCCGGTGTCCGTGTTGCTCGCATGGCTTCGACGTGCTCTGGAGCGGCAGCGTTGTCTGCGGTGTTTTGGCGGCTCATCGCTAGGTTTGCTGTTATCCTTCCTGGGGGTTCTGTCATCTTCTTTCGGGGTATCCACCATGTAGAAATCGTAGGTGGGAGTGGCCGTCCAGCGGTCGGTGATGAGGGGAGCAGCATCGGTGTTAGCCGTGGCTCCACCATCCTCGTCCATGTATTCGGCATTTTCCGAGGTGTAGTCCAACATGTCAGTTAAGTCCTCGACTGTGGCCACTAAGTGGGTGGTGGGTGGGACGTAAAATTCCCTGAAATCCGCCTCAAAAGCCTACTGAATGCAAGCCGAGGGTGGATCTTCCCGGATGGCCATTATCTGGATCCGTTCTAGCACCTCGTTCAATAAGGCGAGGGTCGCCGGACTGGTATGTGGCGGCCACCGAGGGCCGGTCTCCAATGTGGCGGGGCGAGGAAAGATCTGGGCCTAGGCTGGATCCTGGTTTTCGAGGGCTGAGTTGATCTCGAGGCCTGAGGTCGGACAGTCGTAAGGGACCGAGGACAAGACCTGGTCTTCGGACACTATTTCCGTATTGGGGTTCAAAGCTGAGTCGTCGAGTGGGAGTTCGACCAGGGGCGATTCCTGGCCTCCGGTCAGGGTGAGGCCGTCCGAACTCGAGGCCGGCTGAAGGATTGCGATCGATCCGTAGATCGAATCAGGGGAAAGCCCCAGAGCAGGTACGGAGGGGCCCACGGGGGTACGGGGGGCGGCTGCGAATCCGGCAAAGATCAGATCGCCTCGGGCATCCGCAATGTACTCCAAGTTGCCGAATCGAATCAGGTGCTCGGGGGCAAAATTGTTGATTTGGTCTAGACGACTAGTTGGGTTGGCGTGCAACATGATGCTACCGAACGCGAAGAGTTGGCCGGGGACAAAGAGATCCCCGGAGCTGACGCCCTCTCTGATGATCAGGCGAGCCATTGATCCTTCGGTGACCCAATAGCGGAACTCTCAATGAAAGCACCAATGTCGGTGTCAAAACCGGCGGATCTCGGGTAGGGGGTCCCGGGCTGTGGATCTAGGATCAATGGGGAACAAGGTACGATGAACACGGTGTTTACCCAGGTTCGGGCCCTCTCGAAGAGGTAAAACCCTACGTCCTGCTTGATTGTATTTGATATGTATGGTATGGTTACTGAGTCGATCTACCATGAGATTAGGTGAGCTAAATCCTAGGTTAATGGGGTGATGAATGTTGCTCTAGTCCTAAAGACTAAAACCCCTTGGTTTATATAGACACTAGTAGGGTTAGGGTTACATGCGATCGATTACAATAAAGGAAAGATCACGCTAATCTTGACTTGGAGGGCACACCACGACTCCGAAGATCTCCTGTCCGGTCACGGGTCCGCACTCTAGCTTGGCCCCATAGTAGCCCATCAGTCCGGCCCATATGTAATGGACCGACGGCCCGAGGACCCTTTAGTCCAAGACTCCCTCAGGGACAAAAAGTGGCCGGACCAAAAAGTTGAGGAACGAAAAATGGACTTTTCTCTTAAACAATGATAAGGTCCTTCTTTGCTGATATATTAAAACACACTTATGATGAATATTGAAATATGTTATGGACGAGAGTAAAGTTCATCCAGATTGAGATCTCAAGGGCGCAACTTTCATGCACAAAATTTTCATCATAAGATATAAAGAGTTGATAAACTCTTTTGTGTCCGATATATTAAGTTTGTCGTAGGCTTGAGCAGAGGTCATAATTCTTTTAGGAATTGACGGGTAATATTCTTCCAGTTACAATTTTTCAAGTGGGCAATGGGAATGCACAAAGTTTTGACCATAAGTGATGAAATAAGTTTCATCTCGGGGATGCTAGTGGACTCACGGACATCGTCAGCACGGGTTGCATCTCTAGCGGGTATGCATACACTATACATTTTATGTACCAGGATGAATGATGATAGGGTATGATGTCGCTTGAACTACGTTGGTATTTCCCCAAAGAGGAATGGATGATGCAGCACAACTACGGTAGGTATTTCCCACAGTTATGAAACCAAGGTATCAATCCAGTAAGAGAACCAAGCAACACTATGTAAATGGTACCTGCACACAAAGAACAAATACTTGCAACCCGACGGGTAAGAGGGGTTGTCAATCCCTCCACGGTAAAAAGATAGATAGATTTGTGGTAGATTGGATAAATATATCTCGATAAAATGCGGAATAAAATAAGTAATAAAAAAGTGCAGCAAGGAATTTTCTGGGTTTTTGGAATAATAGATCTGAAAATAAAAGCGAATAAAAATAGATCTCAAAGCAAATATGATAAAGAATAGACCCGGGGCCGTAGATTTCACTAGTGGCTTCTCTCGAGAAAATAGCATACGGTGGGTAAACAAATTACTGTTGGGCAATTGATAGAAGATCGAATAATTATGACGATATTCAAGGCAATGATCATTATATAGGCGTCACGTCCAAGATTAGTAGACCGACTCCTGCCTGCATCTACTACTATTACTCCACACATCGACCGCTATCCAGCATGCACCTAGTGTATTAAGTTCATGGACAAATGGAGTAATGCAATAAGAACGATGACATGATGTAGACGAGATCTATTCATGTAGGAATAGCCCCCATCTTGTTATCCTTAATAGCAACGATACATGCGTGTCTTGCTACCCCTTCTATCACTGGGAAAGAACACCGCACGATCGAACCCATCACAAAGCACCTCTTCCCGTGGCAAGAAAAATCGATCTAGTTGGCCTAACTAAACCAAAGATTATGAGAAGAAATACGAGGCTATAATTAATCATGCATATATGAGATCAAAGAAAACTCAAATAATATTCATGGATATAGATCTGATCATAAACTCAAAGTTCATTGGATCCCAACAAACACACCGCAAAAAGAGTTACATCAAATAGATCGCCAAGAGACCATTGTATTGAGAATCAAAAGAGAGAAGAAGCCATCTAGCTACTGCCTACGGACCTGTAGGTCTATGATGAACTACTCACGCATCATCGAAGAGGCACCAATAAGGATGATGAACCCCTCCGTGATGGTGTCTAGATTGGATCTGGTGGTTCTAGAACTTGCGGCAGCTGGATTGTGTTTCGTCGACTCCCCTAGGGTTTTTGGAATATTGGGGTATTTATAGGGCGAAGAGGCGGTGCAGGAGGCCACCGAGGTGGGCACAACCCACCTGGGTGCGCCTGGGCTCCTGGGCGCGCCCTGGTGGGTTGTGCTCCCCTCGGAGCCCCCTCTGGTACTTCTTTGGCCCATCATGTATCTTCTGGCCCAGAAAAATTCTCCAAAAAGTTTTGCTGCGTTTGGACTCCGTTTGGTACTGATATTCTGCGAAGTAAAAAACAAGCAAAAAAACAGCAACTGGCACTGGGCACTATGTCAATAGGTTAGTCCCAAAAAATGATATAAAGTTGCTATAAAATGATTGTAAAACATCCAAGAATGATAATATAACAGCATGGAACAATGAAAAATTATAGATACGTTGGAGATGTATCAGCATCCCCAAGCTTAATTCCTACTCGTCCTCAAGTAGGTAAATGATAAAAACAGAATTTTTGATGTGTAATGCTGCCTATCATGTTCATCACATATTCTTTTCTTTTGTAGCATGGACATTTGGACTTTAATATGGTTCAAAGCAATAGTCTAGTTTTGACATGAAGATTTCAATATTCAAGCATATCAACAAGCAACCATGTATTTCAAAATATCAACACTAAAGAAAGTTATCCCTAGCCCATCATGCTCAATCATTGATCCATTCATGAAACACACTCGCATATTAGCTACATCCAATGCTCAAGTATGATCATAGTGCCCCTTAGTTGGTGCTTTATAAGAGAAGATGGAGACTCAAATAAAAATAAAATTGCATAAAGTAAGTAGATAGGCCCTTCGCAGAGGGAAGTAGGGATTTGTAGAGGTGCCAGAGCTCAAAGCAAAAAAGAGTAAAAACATTTTGGGTGGCATGCTTTTCCTGTCAACAAAAACGATCGAGTAGTTCCCAATACTTTCCATGCTAGATATATCATAGGCAGTTCCCAAACAGAAAATAAAGTTTATTCCTTTTTCCACCATATCATGCTTTGACTGACGACGACGATCGGCCGCCAGCGTGGCAGCCGTCAAACGTGCCTAGCCCGAAGGCACGACCAGGCTAGGTGAGCCGGACTTGTGAGCATGACCATGTTATCGCTGGGTCAGACTGTCCGATATGTCCGAGTACCGCTGGGTGTGGTAGCTGCATCCGGCTAACTTATCGGATAGTCTGATGTGCTCCCTCGACACGCTCGGCCATTCGACGCGGTACGTAAGGCAGAAAATCCGGCATGTTAGGTGGGCGTGGCTGGGTCTTTGTGGGCCATAGGTGCACGCGACGGCGCCTAGTAACTAGGCGTTTATGCCGAAATTTAAAAATACCTTGCTAGGCGCTTAAAAAGTCAGACAGTTCGGCCCTCCATTAATGTGTGACTGCTGGGTGGGTCCACTGTAGCATTGGAAGCGTCCTATTTAGACACCCAACCCCCGGTGAAACCATCTGCCATTTCTCCCCCGCCGCCCCTCGTCATCCTCTTCCTCGCTGTCGCTCGTCCTCATCTTCGCCGGTGTCAGCCCCGCCACCTGCACGCACCTCCACCGTGCAGGATTTGTTCTCCATGGCTGATAAGCCAAAGAAGGCAATGGTTGATCCGTACATGGAAGAACTGGAGCCGCATGTTCGTGCGAAGATTGCGGGAAAGCAGCCTGTTGGTGGCAAACCCATTGAGGGAGGATCCAGCAATCCTTCATCTCATGTAAGTAATCCCGTGGCAACATTTGTACCGTTGGTTGATTTCAAATCTGTAGGATCTATCGTTTGTGGATGGTTACAAGATTTGATTTATGCATGTAGCATTACTGATTGGATCCTAGGTTTGTGAGACAGTCTAGATTGATGCGTTGGTTCAAAATGTCTGGATCCGTAAATACTTAATATAGTATTAGGGTTTTCTAATGCACAGAAGGCATCCTAAACCAGTAGTAATAAAATCCGTGATTATAGTTTGGATTTGATACGGCCCCAATTGCAGTTTGGTTCAGTTATGTAGATCTGCCAAAGCAGTTTGCTCGTATTTGAACGTGCTTTCATGCATTATTTGATTTATTCCCACAAGCAGTTAGCAGATTCATCTGTTTGTTTGGATAGCATACATGGGTTATCCACACTGTTGTACATATCGTTCTCTCTCTAGGTTGCTTATTGACCAATTTTATGGCACATCCAGTTTTGAATTGTTTTAGTTAATTGGTCCTTAGATTGGTCATTTAGCAAATGGCAGCCGTGCCATGGCAAACTTTGCTATAGCTGCCGACAAGGTCCCGGAGGATAATACTGTCCATGCCCTACGCGCGCGCATCTTTGCGAAGTGCCAAGCGAGAATGGCAGGCGCACTGGCACGCGAGCAAACTCTAGCAGTTCGTTCGCTTGCGGCCTTCCTCCCAGAGAGGAGGATTTGGAGGATGCTGAGGATGACTCCAACAGCTCCGGTAGTGAGCAGATAATGCTCGACCCATATTGCGTTTTCGGCCGGTATGCCGGTAGAGAAAATGGCAAGTTGAAGAAGCGAAAGCGGAAGCGGAAGAAAGGGAAGCGAAAGGGAAAGGGCGTCTCTAAATTTCCTATGATAGCCATGGCTTAGCTATTACAATGTTGCAACATCTGTGTTTATGTAGATGAATTATGTACTCTATTTTATCATTTTCTTGACATTGTTTTGTATGGTGGTTTATTGACTTAGTTAATGCAATTCAGGCACTACAGTTAACTAGTGGACTGTCCTGCTTACCACCGGCTGTGGATGCTGAACTAAGGCTTCTTGCTGTAAAAAAGTAGTATGCTATGTTTTACGATGTTGTTGTATGTCATTCAACCGCCTACCCTGAAGCAACTTACACGATTATGTGAACTTGCTAAATGCAGTCTATAGTGCCAGCAGCTAGTACAGTCTCAGCACCTGCATGTCGTTCTGTATCCTCTGCTGACAAACCCCGTAAGGTATGTTCATCTTGTTTTTACAATGACAACTTTCATTTACGAAAGGATATAAGTTGTACGTCGTTGTCATTGACAGGGGAAGTCGGCGTCTGAACTGAAAAGGCATTATGCTAGCATCGGTCACTTCCACTATGAAAAGAGGCCAAACTGTTTTGTCAAAATCATGCGGGACAAGCGGTGCGAATCCCGTTTGGTAATACCCGACGGTGCAGCCTCTCTTTTACAGGCCAGCAATCTGAGCTTGCCTAGGTTTATCAATCTGGAGACGAGCACGGGCTGTGGTTGGCGTGTTGAGTTGAAGCAAGAAGAAGATGGAATGCTGGAGTTGGGTGCGTTGTGGTGTGCCTTTGCCAAGTTCCATGGACTCAAGCTTAGATGTGTGGCTGAATTTGAGGTTGTACACCCTGAGCTCATGAAGGTGAACATCTACAACGAGGCAGGAGTTGAGGAGACATACACACTATGTGGCGATGTGAACTTCTTTACGTCGGATAAGTGAGCCTTCGTCATGTTAACTTAGGCTGGTAGTACTTGTGTCGTGCTTGCGAGAAGGTTTGCCTTGTCAATGCGTAGAACAAGATGATTTAAGTTGTGTGTCTTTTGTGAACTCCTTATGGTTCGTTTAAGGTGTCTGTCTGCAAAATTTAAGTACTGTGACTGCTTATGGTTGATTTAAGGTGTGTTTCTACATAATTTAAGCTTAATCATGTGGTTGTGCCCTGTAAAAATTATTTTCCTAGTCATCTTATTACTGAGAGGAGGGCTGGCCATCCCATTTGTTCGTAGTAACCTGGGCCCCGTGCCCTATGTCATCCACGTTGAATCTGCCCTCGTGTTAAAAGTTTAGTGAATTTGTCATGGTGTCAATTGTTATCGGAATCTGTCATGTTGTTTAAAGTTAACTGAATTTTTTTTGGTAACCTAAAATTGTCTTGGTGTCAATTGATACTGAATGTTTCAGTTAACTCAATTTGTCCTGGTGTTGAGATAACTGAACTTGCACTAGTGTGAATTGATAAGAGAATATTGTACACGCCTACTCGGTTGGCATTTTAGGAGGTGCACGGTAATATTGGACTGGCCGGTCACTATGAGTCGTCTAATCAGCTGGCGTGTCACACTTATCTACTGGTTTGGCCGGGCAGGCGTCCTGTCACGCCTATGTGCCAGGCGCTACAAGGACAGAAAAATAAAAGTCGGATCACCAGGGCCAACTTTTTCAGCATGCAAAGCGTGCGTGTTCCTGATGCGCGCCTCTTAATTTGTCGTTTTAATAGGTGCTTTGGAAATGTTGGATGGTCCAACTCTCCATAGTCATGACTATGTGGGCCACACTGCCCTTCTCTCATTATTTATGCGGTTGCGCTCTCCACTCTCCACTCCTCTGAAACCCCTTTCTCATCATCACTCTCCTCCTCTCCGTCGCTCCCACACCCACCTCCCTCCCGTCGGCCATGGACTCGGCCAAGATCAAAGAAGAAGAAGATTGGGGGAGTTCTATCTGAAGCTTCTGGGATGGGCAGTACACACGGAGTGAGAGATTGGCGGCGGAGATAGCTGGCGGTAGTCGACAGCGAGATGTTTAGTCCAGCAGCACCAATGTGCCCTGTACTGTAAGTAATACGCCCCGTCATTGTTGCTACAACTGATTTGCATGCTAGGATTTCTCAAATCTCCCATCGTTGCCTATACTCAAATAGGTAGATTTAAGGTGGCCGTTCCAATCTAGGATGATTTGCAGGCAAGGTTTTTTTATGTAGTTGTTCCTTTGAAAACCGCATGGAATTGGTCACAGTAGATTAATTTTAGAAGCTACGCTTAATCCTCGTCAACAATTGATACGGATCTTCTTAACTTTGGAACGGAACCTTTAGATTCGCCCCCAAGCACATAGAACCGCCAAATTCTTAGCCATTGCACTTTTCTGATGTACTATTTGAAATGACGCCTATCCGCAATAAGGAACTACCGTAACCACAGAAATGCATGATTACGATATTGTAATGGGGGTTTTCTGATAGCAAGTCACTGCCTAAAGATTTGATCATAATGTACTATGCTGTATGGCTTGTACTCTAACTAGTCCCCTGTTCTTGCGGTCTGCTAAATGAATGCAGGAGGTTGATACGTCTCCAACGTATCTATAATTTTTTATTGTTCCATGCTGTTATATTATCATTCTTGGATGTTTTACAATCATTTGATAATCATTTTATACCATTTTTTGGTACTAACCAATTGACATAGTGCCCAGTGCCAGTTGCTGTTTTCTGCATGTTTTTTACATCGCAGGAAATCAATAACAAACGGAGTCCAAACGCAGCGAAACTTTTTGTGGATTTTTTTTGGACCAGAAGACATCCAGTGGGCCGGAGAAGCATCTGGGGGGTGCTCCGAGGGGAGCACAACCCACCAGGGCGCGCTTGGAGGCCCAGGCGCGCCCAGGTGGGTTGTGCCCACCTCGGGGTCCTCCCGCACCGCCTCTTTGCTCTATAAATACCCCAATATTCCAGAAACCCTAGGGGAGTCGACGAAAATCAATTCCAGCCGCCGCAAGTTCCAGAAACCACAGATCCAATCTAGACACCATCACGGAGGGGTTCATCATCCTCATTGGTGCCTCTCCGATGATGCGTGAGTAGTTCATTGTAGACCTTCGGGTCCGTAGTTACTAGCTAGATGGCTTTCTCTCTCTCGTTTGATTCTCAATACAATGGTCTCTTGGAGATCCATATGATGTAACTCTTTTTTGTGGTGTGTTTGTTGGGATCCGATGAACTTTGAGTTTATGATCAGATCTAAGTTTTTATCCATGAAAATTATTTGAGTCTTTTGATCTCTTATATGCATGATTACTTATAGCCTCGTATTTCTTCTCCGATATTTGGGTTTTGTTTAGCCAACTTGATCTATTTATCTTGCAATGGGAAGAGGTGCTTTGTGATGGGTTCGATCTTACGGTGCTTGATCCCAGTGACAGAAAGGGAAACGACACGTATGTATCGTTGCCATTAAGGATAACAAGATGGGGTCTATTTCTACATAAATAGATCTTGTCTACATCATGTCATCGTTCTTATTGCATTACTCCGTTTCTGCATGAACTTAATACACTAGATGCATGCTGGATAGCGGTCGATGTGTGGAGTAATAGTAGTAGATGCAGGCAGGAGTCGGTCTACTAATCTTGGACGTGAAGCCTATATAATGATCATTGCCTGGATATCGTCATGAGTATTTGAAGTTCTATCAATTGCCCAACAGTAATTTGTTTCCACCGTTTGCTATTTTCTCGAGAGAAGCCACTAGTGAAAACTACGGCCCCCGGGTCTCTTCTTTAATATATTTGCCTTCAAGATCTATTTTGCTATTCGCTCTTTTATTTATTTGAAACTTTTATTTTCAGATCTATTAATCCAAAAACCCAAAAATACCTCGCTGAATTTTATTTGCTTTTATTTGCATCTTTCAATCTACTACAATTTTATCTATCTCATTACCCGGAAGGGATTGACAACCCCTTTAACACGTCGGGTTGCAAGTATTTGTTCATTGTGTGCAGGAGCTGTTTACGTGGTGTTGCGTGGTTCTCCTACTGGTTCGATAACCTTGGTCTCATCACTGAGGGAAATACCTACCGTTGCTGTGCTGCATCATCCCTCGCTCTCTGGGGAAAAACCAACGTAGTTCTAGCAGACATCAAGAGGAGTTTCTGGCGCCGTTGCCGGGGAGACATCATCAACATCAACCAGGTTCCTAATCACAAATCTCATCTCCTTGCAATTTACATTATTTCCCATTTGCCTCTCGTTTTCCTCTCCCCCCACTTCACAAAAATTTATCGTTTTATTCGCCCTCTTTTTCGTTCGCCGTTTTCTCGTCAGATCTGTTTTTGAGTGCAATCTTGTTGCGAAGTCACCATGACTCAAGAGAACACGAAGTTGTATGATTTCTCAAATACCAACAACAATGATTTTATTAGCACTCTGATTGCTCCTCCCGCCACTAGCGCGGAGACTTGTGATATTAATACTGCTTTGTTGAATCTTGTTATGAAAGATCAGTTTTCCGGTACTCTTAATGACGATGCCGCGTCCCATCTTAACACATTCGTGGAATTATGCAATATGCAAAAGAAAAAATATGTGGACAATGATGTTGTGAAGTTGAAATTATTTCCGTTTTCTTTGCGAGATCACGCGAAAATTTGGTTTTCCTCTTTGCCTCGCAATAGTATCGATTCTTGGAATAAGTGCAAGGATGCTTTTATTACTAAGTTTTTTCCGCCCGCGAAAATCATTTCCTTTAGAACCCAGATCATGAATTTCAAGCAACTTGAGCATGAGCATGTTGCACAATCTTGGGAAAGGATGAAAATGATGCTAAGGAATTGCCCAACTCATGGGTTAAATCTTTGGATGATCATACAAATTTTTTATGCGGGATTGAATTTTGTTTCTCGTAATCTTTTAGATTCCACCGCGGGGGGTACTTTTATGGAAATTACTTTGGGTGAAGCTACTAAATTGCTAGACAATATTATGGCAAAGTATTCACAATGGCATACCGAAAGAGCTCCTACTAGTAAAAAGGTTAATTCAGTAGAAGAAATTTCTTCTTTGAGTGAAAAGGTTGATGCTCTTATGAAATTGGTTGCTAATAAAAGTGCTCCTATTGATTTTAATGATGTGCCTTTGTCTACTTTGATTGAGCAAAATAGTGATGCCATAGATGTGAATTTAATCTCTCGAAACAATTTCAATAACAATGCTTATAGAGGTAATTTTAATCCTAGGCCTTTTCCTAGTAATTCTTCTAATAATTATGGTAATTCCTATGGTAATCCTTCTTATAATAATAATAGGAACACCTCTGATTTTGAGAATAATATTAAATAATTTATCAATGCTCAAAAGAATTTTAATACTACGATGGAAGAGAAATTGAGTAAGATTGATGATTTGTCTAGAAGCGTTGATAGAATTTCTCATGATGTAGAAAATCTCAAGATGAAAATTTTTGTGCCTAAGGTTGAGGAATCTATTAAAGCTCTTTATGTTTCTATGGATGAAATTAAGAAAAGAACCGCTATGCTTAGAGCTAGACGAGAATTTTTAGAAAAAGCGTTTTCTAGTGATTGCTTTCATAAAAGTGATGAAGATCTTAAAATAATTGGTGTTTCTTCTATTGATTCCTTGTTTAGTAAAATTAAGATTGATGATAAAGGGACTGGAGAAGAGTCAACTTTAGCTAGAAGGCGTCCCGATAATTTGGAGGGTGAAAATCTTGTTGAAATTTTTGATAAAAGTGGGTTTGAAGAGGTCAAGACTTTAACTAGTGATGTGCCCACTATGTTGGATTACAAAGACTTTAATTATGATAGTTGCTCTTTGGTTGATTGTATTTCTTTGTTGCAATCCATGATAAATTCACCCCATGCTTATAAACAAAATAAAGCTTTTACTAAACATATTGTTGATGCTATGATGAAAGCTTTTGAAGAAAAGTTGGAATTAGAAGTTTCAATTCCTAGAAAACTACATGATGAATGGGAACCTACTATCAAAGTCAAGATAAAAAATTAAGAGTGTTTTGCTTTATGTGAATTGGGTGCTAGTGTTTCTACAATTCCTAAATCTTTGTGTGATGTGCTTGGTCTTACCGATATTGAAGAATGCTCTTTAAATTTGCACTTGGCGGATTATACTATTAAAAAACCTATGGGAAGAATTAATGATGTTCTTATTCTTGCAAATAGGAATTATGTTCCCATAGCTTTTATTGTTCTTGATATTGATTGCAATCCGTCTTGTCCAATTATTCTTGGTAGGCCGTTTTTACATACTATTGGTGCAGTGATTGATATGAAAGAAGGCAATATTAAATTTCAATTTCCACTAAGGAAGGGTATGGAACACTTCACTAGAACTAGAATCAAGCCACCTTATGAATCAATCATGAGGGCATCTTATGGATCTCGAAACAAAGTTGACAATACTTAGATCCCTTACATTATGCCTAGCTAGGGGCGTAAAACGATAGCGCTCGTTGGGAGGCAACCCAACTTGTATCTTTTTGCTTTTTGGTTTTCTTGCTGTTTTCAATAAAATACCCAATTATGCCTCTGATTAGATGTGTTTTTGTGGTTTAAATTATTGTTTGTGCCAAGCAAAGCCTTTGGGTTGATTTGGGTGATAGTCGATTTGATCTTGCTGAAAAACAGAAACTTTTGCGCTCACGAAAATATTTCTTACTTTTTACAGAAGATTGCTTTTCTTTTTGCAGAAGATTAACAAACAAATTTCTCACGTTTTCCTAATTTTTTAGAATTTTTGGAGTTACATAAGTATTCAAAGTTTTCAGATTGCTACAGACTGTTCTGTTTTTGACAGATTCTGTTTTCTTTGCATTGTGTGCTTGTTTTGATGATTCTATGGTTTTCTTCGAAGAGTTTTTGCCATAAAAAAGTTGGAATCCAGTAGATATAATGCAAAAATAAAATATGAATGGGTTGCAACAGTACTTAAAGTAGTGATTTGTTTTCTTATACTAACGGATCTCACGAAGGTTTTGTTGAGTTTTGTGTGATTGAAGTTTTCAAGTTTTGGGTGATATTACGATGGATGAAGGAATAAGGATTAGCAAAAGGCTAAGATTGGGGATGCCTGAGGCACCCCAAGATAATATTTAAGAAGTATCAAACAACTAAGCTTGGGGATGCCCCCGAGTGGCATCCCATCTTTCTTCTAACGACCATCGGTATTTTACTTGGAACTAAATTTTTATTCGTCACATATTCTGTGTTTTGCTTGGAGCGTCTTGTATGATTTGAGTCTTTGCTTGTTTTGCTTTTTATTTTAAGTCTTGAATCCTTGCTGGACACACCTTTTTGAGAGAGCCAAAAACTATGCTATGCTTGTTCCTATGCTTCACTTAAATTTTTAGAGCCTTGGAATTGCTCTAGTGCTTCACTTATATCTTTTTTTAGCACGGTGTGCTTTGTTATTTTTGAAGAAATGATCTCATGCTTCACTTAGATTTATTTGGGTGTTAGTAAATTTTTGAAGAAATTCTCTCTTGCTTCACTTAGATTAATTTGAGAGAAAGAAATATTATGCTCATGTTCTTCACTTATATTTGTTTGAACTTATTAAAAGCAACATATGAAACTAGTCCCAAAGTGATAGATATCCAGGAAGGATATAATAAACACTTTCATGAAGATCATTGGACAAAATAAATTTGGTTCTTTGTAATAGTTTTGAGATATGACAATATAATATGTGAGCCATGTTGATGAGTAATTGTGCTTTAGTAAGAATATTGGTGTTAAGGTTTGTGATTCCCTATGCAAGTATGAAAGTCAATAGTTATGCAATGAAATTATATCTTACTTATGGTGCATTATTCGGTGTTACTTATGCTTAATGCTTGCTTACGAGATTATTCGTTTCTTGGTTGGGCGCTTCTCAATCTTTTTGCTAGCCTTCATTTGCACTAAGTTTGATCACTACTTGTGCATCCAAAACCCTTTAAACCAGTTTTGCCATATGAGTCCACTATACCTACCTATATGTGGTATTTCTGTGCCGTTCTAAGCAAATTTGTATGTGCCATCTCTAATTTTCAAAATAAATTTCTCTTTTGTGTGCTCGTACCGCTCGCGAGGCGGTGAGGGGTGGCCGATATTTTCCATGCTAGATGTATTATTCTCACGATGAGTATTTATCCACTTGTCATTGCACGAGAGTACGGCAAAGGTATTAGGGATGCCCAGTCCTGAAATGAAAAAAATGAATTTACTTTATGTTGTCAAATAATAAATTCCTTGGAAAAGTGTTGGTATGGAGGGCACCCGTGGATACGGCTAGCCATGGAAAGTGAAAGAAATGGTGGAAAAAGGAATAAACTTTATTTTCTGTTTGGGAACCGCCTATGATATATCTAGCATGGAAAGTGTTGGGAGCTTTAAGACGTTTTCGTTGATGAGAAAAGTATGCCTCTCAAAATGTTTTTATCTCTCAATTTAAGCTTTGAGCTCTGGCACCTCTACAAATCCCTACTTCCCTCCATGAAGGGCCTTTCTTTTACTTTATGCAATTTTTATTTTTAATTTGAGTCTCCATCTTCTCTTACAAAGCACCAACTAAGGGGCACTATGATCGTACATGGGCATTGGGTGTAGCTAATATTCGAGTGTGTTTCATGAATAGATCAATGATTGAGCATGATGGGCTAGGGATAACTTGCTTTAGTGTTGTTATTTTGAAAGACATGGTTGCTTGTTGATATGCTTTAGTATTTAAGTTATCATGTCAAAACTAGACTATTGCTTTGAACCATATAAAAGTCCACATGTCCATGCTATTAAGAAAAGAATATGTGATGAACATGTTAGGCAGCGTTCCACATCAAAAATTCTATTTTTATCATTTACCTACTCGAGGACGAGCAGGAATTAAGCTTGGGGATGCTGATACGTCTCCAACGTATCTATAATTTTTGATTGTTCCATGCTATTATATTATCATTCTTGGATGTTTTACAATCATTTTATAATCATTTTATATCATTTTTTGGTACTACCTATTGACATAGTGCCCAGTGCCAGTTGTTGTTTTCTGCATGTTTTTTACATCGCAGGAAATCAATACCAAACGGAGTCCAAAGTCCAAACACAGCGAAACTTTTTGTGGATTTTTTTTGGACCAGAAGACATCCAGTGGGCCGGAGAAGCACCTAGGGGGTGCTCCGAGGGGAGCACAACCCACCAGGGCACGCCTGGAGGCCCAGGCGCGCCCAGGTGGGTTGTGCCCACCTCGGGGGCCTCCCGCACCGCCTCTTTGCTATATAAATACCCCCAATATTCCAGAAACCCTAGGGAAGTCAACAAAAATCAATTCCAACCGCCGCAAGTTCCAGAAACCACAGATCCAATCTAGACACCATCACGGAGGGGTTCATCATCCTCATTGGTGCCTCTCCGATGATGCGTGAGTAGTTCATTGTAGACCTTCGGGTCCGTAGTTAGTAGCTAGATGGCTTTCTCTCTCTCGTTTGATTCTCAATATAATGGTCTCTTGGAGATCCATATGATGTAACTCTTTTTTGCGGTTTGTTTGTTGGGATCCGATGAACTTTGAGTTTATGATCAGATCTATGTTTTTATCCATGAAAGTTATTTGAGTCTTTTGATCTCTTATATGCATGATTACTTATAGCCTCGTATTTCTTCTCCAATATTTGTGTTTTGTTTGGCCAACTTGATCTATTTATCTTGCAATGGGAAGAGGTGCTTTGTGATGGGTTCGATCTTACGGTGCTTGATCCCAGTGATAGAAAGGGAAACGACACATATGTATCGTTGCCATTAAGGATAACAAGATGGGGTCTATTTCTACATAAATAGATCTTGTCTACATCATGTCATCATTCTTATTGCATTACTCCATTTCTCCATGAACTTAATACACTAGATGCATGCTGGATAGCGGTCGATGTGTGGAGTAATAGTAGTAGATGCAGGCAGGAGTCGGTCTACTAATCTTGGACGTGATGCCTATATAATGATCATTGCCTGGATATCGTCATGAGTATTTGAAGTTCTATCGATTGCCCAACAGTAATTTGTTTCCACCATTTGCTATTTTTCTCGAGAGAAGCCACTAGTGAAAACTCCTGCCCCCAGGTCTCTTCTTTAATATATTTGCCTTCAAGATCTATTTTGCTATTCGCTCTTTTATTTATTTGCAACTTTTATTTTTAGATATATTAATCCAAAAACCCAAAAATACCTCGCTAAATTTTATTTGCTTTTATTTGCATCTTTCAATCTACTACAATTTTATCTATCTCGTTACCCAAAAGGGATTGACAACCCCTTTAACACGTCGGGTTGCAAGTATTTGTTCTTTGTGTGCAGGAGCTGTTTACGTGGTGTTGCATGGTTCTCCTACTGGTTCGATAACCTTGGTCTCATCACTGAGGGAAATACATACCTTCGTTGTGCTCCATCATCCCTCCCTCTCTGGGGAAAAACCGACATAGTTCTAGCAGACATCGAAGATTAAAATGGAAATGGAAGAATCGAACCATGCGTTGGTAGCACACGAGCGTTTCAACGCTGGCGGAGATGACTGTACAGGGATCCTTGCTACCAGCAGAACATAAGAAGAAAAGACAGAGAGATGTTTTGGCTAGTTGTACAAAGCAAGCAAGTGCCTCTGCACCCGCTGGTGTAAGTAACTCGCGCTGCGTTAAGTACAGATGCAGCTTATTTGTCGCTTCAACCTACATTCATAGCATAATTTCCTCCTTGCAGGATTCATCACTCCATGGACTTGCACGTTTTCCTGCTGCTCCTGCTGCAATGCTTCAGTGTTCTGCTTCAGCTCGTCCTGCTTCACCAGAACTCCCAGAATAACCTCACAACAAGCTGCTGAAGAACCAGTTTTCAGACAAGACGGTGGTTGTGGATATTCTCGGGGCACGTTGGAGTGAGTACAGGGGTAGGGGCCGTCCCCTGAAAACTGGGCATGTTCCTGATGTTCATACTCCTAGCTGTTTTACGGTTCAGATAGATCTAGATCAGAATCTTCAACTATTCATGCTGCCGAAAGGAGTCGAGAAATTCTTCAAGGGCACAGTCCCTTGGTGCATAAAGTTGCACACAAGCCTTCATTGCCATTGGAACGTACATTTGAGCCGCTACGAGGAGAAACTGGTCTTTAATGATGTCGAAGCTGGTTGGCAGAAGTTTGCAGATAACCATGATCTCAGGAATGGTGACATCCTCACATTCACCATGGTTGATGTGAACAAGCTGGATGTGAAGATCTACAGCGCAGCGGACTCGATGCAGAAGAATATGAAGTGTCGTGAGCACACATCTTTCGCTATCCCGCCTCGTACATGATGAAGTGAAGTTTACTGTACTTAGTGATAACATGATCTTTTGGGTTCACCGCCTGTGGTGATTCAGTGATCTTTAGAACTATGTTGGTCTGTTACCTTACCTTTTGGTTTTATCATGAACTATGTTAGTCTGCTACCTTACCTTTTGTTTGTATCATGAGCCAGTCCCTAAATCTATTTCAGAGTCTACATGTATGTTCTCATCTTTGGTCAAATGTTTAAGCCTACATCTATTTTCATACTACCTGCTAATCATTTTCCATAGCACAACCTGTTCCTCCAGACACGCTTAGTTAGAAAGATGGCGTGACAATATTGCACGGACGAAAATATTTAATGAAGGAATCGTCTAGTGAGTTGGCTTGTCTGTCCAATCTGATGTTCAACTTTGCCCATCACACACGCTAGCTGTGTAAGCAGTACAGCACCATCCCGTCCCATCAGCATCTGTCAGTGCCTACCTGTTTGGCGCTACATACACAATCGGTACAGGCGCGTGTTGCCTGCGAAGTCACGCCTACCTGTTTGGCGCAACATACACCATCGGTACAGCACAGACCGAGTAGCCTGCATGTCACGCCTACCTGTTTGGCAGTACATACACCATCGGTACATGCGCGTGTTGCCTACGAAGTCCGGCTGATAGGTGCAACCTACAAGGCTCAAAAAAGCCTGGATGTTCTGATTTACGTAAATTGCAATGATTCCCTTAAATTTGAACTCCCAGACATATTTGTGTTAACTCAAAAAATTAGTTAAGTTTGTAGAACAAATTGAGTTAACATGGACAGTAGTACAAATTAGTAAACTGCTTCAGAATACTGGAAAATGTGTGGTTCAGTTAACGTTCGACGGGATAACAAATTCAGTTAAGTTAGAACAATTCAGTCAACGTTGGAGAGGATAATAAATTCAGTTACGTTACAACACTTGGAGAAATTCAGTTAAGGTTGGACAGGATAACAAATTCAGTTCAGGATACAGTTTATTTTAGACACCCGTACATACTTTAGTTAACTGACAAAATCAGTCAACGTTGGAGAGCATAATAAATTCACTTATGTTACAACACCTGGAGAAATTCAGTTAAGGTTGGACAGGATCAGAAAGTTAAGGATAGAGTTTATTTTAGACACCCGTACATACTTCAGTTAACTGACAAATTCACTCAATGTTGGAGAGCATAATAAATTCAGTTATGTTACAACACTTGGAGAAATTCAGTTAAGGTTGGACAGGATAACAAACTCAGTTAAGGATACAATTTATTTTAGACACCCGTACATACTTCAGTTAACTGACAAATTCAGTTCACGCTAGACAGGATAATAAATTCAGTTATGTCAGAACACCCGGAGAATTTCAGTTAGCTGAAAAATATAGTTAAGTTTGGATAGCATGACAAATTGATCGTAGAGACAACATTTGGTGTGTTTATGATTGCAAATTAGTGGTTCGGAAGTGAAGAAACATGCATACGATAAGTACGTACAAAAAAGAAACGAATTACGGCCAAAAGTTTACTAGGACTACGGTACTGAGGTCGGACAGGTAGCACTAACAGAAAAGATATCTTGTGACTGACAAAAGAAGTGCTGGACGAGCTCATCGATGCCTTCGGCGCGTGTACGTCTTCATTGCAGCCGGCATTATGGCATCCACGTTGGGGCCACTGGAGTCTTTGACACCGGGAGTGCACGCCGATATACGGTGCTTACCGTTGAACTCGGCCTCGCCAGCTATACGTGCAGCCTATTGGACGCGCGCGGCGCAGTTCCAGACCCTCCTCCTGGTGTCGCGTTCTACCTCCGTTGCGTGCCGGCGGAGCTCGATGATGCATGCTGATAGGTGCCTGACCTCATCGTCCAGGCGTCCCAGCTGATCGTCTCGCGCCTGGATCATCTCTGCCTCTAGTATCGCCTGGTCCCTCATGGAAGCAAGAACCAACGCCGCTTCCTGCACGGATAGGCAATACTTGACGCGGCGGTACCTCCTTTTTGTCCTGGGTCTCCTTGGAGTAGGGGCTGCCAAGATGTCTGTGGGAGGGGATGTAGTTTCTACGGTGGAATGAGATTCATCGGAGGAGGTGGGAGGGGTTAAAGACGGTGCTGGCTGCGGCAAGTGTACCGGCTGGCTTTTGCGGACATGCCATACGGATATGGCAGGAACCAACTGAGAGGAGGATCCCATGGATAGTGGGGAAATGTGGGCTGGAGGTAGGGGAAACGCATAAATATACTCCCATACTCGCCTTTTGATTTGGCGTGTCAAGGTCATGGATGGTCTGACTTATTTTGGAAACTTTGCTTGGTACGCCGACTCATCAGTCCCTTATAAACAAATATCACGCCTTTTTCCGAGACGCTGGATGGTCTAACATAACAGCAGGCACCCCTCAAATGCCAGGACCTCCACCCGCTTTCGTCCCCCACCTAGAAAACCCCCCACCCCCCGTACCGTATTCCTCTCACTCTTCCCCCTTATCTTGTATTCGGATGGACCCAAGGCAAGGCGACATGGTGCTTACGGATGCAGTGAATGAGGCTACTACCGCGGCTAATTTTGTAAGTATTCCACCCACGCAGATCTGCTTTCATGTCGACGTTGTTAGATGCAATAATTGACTTCAAATGTTGTATCAATGGATGTACTTATGAGGAGTGTTGTCCCGTGTGGCTTTTTTTAAGCTGGAAACGATGTGGTCGTTGTTGTCGGCCGGGTTCAGTTTCGATCCCTCAGACCGTGAAATCATGGAGCTTCTCCAGGCCATGTGTCATGACGACGGCGTCGGATCTCACGCCCTTATTCATCACTTCATCCCCGCCTTGAATGAGGGCATATGCTCGACCCATCCTGACAAGCTCCCAGGTGATGTGGTCCTCCTTCACGGCCATGTCATTTCTGTCTGATGAGATGAGCTGCCTCTAATTGTAAATTTACCAGGTTTTAGAATGGATGGCGTGAGCAAACATTTCTTCTACCATCCCTCCAATGCGTACAGCAAGGGATCGAGGAAGCGGTGGATGATACAGAGTGAATGCCTAGTGGGAACTACATGGCACAAGACCGGCAAAAGCTTGGGGATTAAGGTCAACGGCCGGCACGCAAGCTGGAAGAAGGTGTTGGTGCTTCACACCAGGTACGGCGACGCCAGGTACAACACCAACTGGGTCATGCACCAATACCACCTCGGAGAGCAACCTGACGAGAAGACGGGAGAGCTGGTCGCCTACAAGATCTTCTACAAGACGGAGAGAAGGACAAAGTCAAGGATAGTGTGTTAGGCAGTAAGGGAGTGTGCTTGCTTATGCGAACGACCTTTTGCGATGTTACATGTTGTATGAACGAAGGTTTTCGGTTTGCTTAGCATTAGTGTGGCCCAATCTTTTGGTATGGTATGCAGCACGATCGAAGTAACGTCTTCATACATGATTGAATGGATGGGTTAGGGTACTCAGTTTGCTGATTATGTTCCTGATGTATCAATTTATGGTTGTGCAACATGCCTTGTGCAATTTACCCTTTCGCAGTAAGTCTATGGATTTGAGCGGGTCACGTCACACAGTTTGGCATGCTTCAACACCGCGGATGTTCTGGGTCGGAGGGTTTAAGCGGCTACGCATGTAGCCTGTACTACGCCACACCTTTTGGCGGGCTTAGATGCAGACGAAGTTCTTGGTTGGAAGGGTCGGAGTTGCTGGGTCTTTGCCCTTGGTCATGTCGCACAGCTTGGCGTGCAAACATAGTTGATCCTCTGGTTTGGAGGGTTGGACCATTGGAGTAGCTTAGTGTCATGTCACACCGTTTGGCGTGCAAACATAGAGTGGTCGGAGGGTTGGAGTGGCTGGGTCTATTCCCCGTGTCACGTGACACCTTTTGGCGTGCAAACATAGTTCATGACCTCGGTCCAATGTTTGGAGTGGCTCAGCATGTCGCCTCTACTACGCCATGCCTTCAGGCGTATTTCGGTGGATGCTATAGGCCTTTATCACGTCAATCCCTTTGGCGTGTTTCAGTAGAGTGGAAGTTCTAGAATGTTGCGTCCCAAACTTGTGTTAACCTTCTCCTATTAAATGCCCCTTCGGTCGAGTACCCCCTACCGGCCCTCCCCACACACCCGTCCATGCTATCCATGTACAGTGCTTACCTCTCGTTGTTCACGGCGGATCTGTGCTAATCCCCACGGCCGTCAATGGGCGAGGAGGGGAGCTTTGGAGCTCAATCGTAGTTTGTACAACGCTGGTTCCACACCGTACATCCGCGGAAATATGACGGACATGGGGATCTCGCTAGCACAACAGATGTTCCAACTACCCTCGAGATGGATGCACTTACCAAGCCTCCCTATACTATAAGTGTTTCAAATCCAGCGCACTTCATATTTTCATGCTTGTTCGAAATGTTTACAACTCATAACTTCTCCTCCTGAACTACGTCGTAGGAAATGGTTAGAGCAGCTCTGCAGGCCATAGATCTAGAGCACGCGCTCCACTTGTTCAAGACCAATATAGATGATAGGAAGCAGCTCTCAGTCAAAGCAGTTAATGAGCCCCAACAGATGGACGAAGCATCTGCAGCTCATGTTTACGACTGGATCAAGAGTGTTCTGAAGTTAGAGGACGAAAACAACGATATCCCCAATTCGATGCCTGCTACTACGACTGTAAGTAACCCACTGAAAATCCTAATACTTGGTCATTTCAAGACTTTATTAAGAACACTCATGCCCGCATGATGTACCTACAGATAGCAGGTGTGAACTCGTCGGCCCAGTTCTCCCTGGAGGAGAAGGAGCGAGGGAGACGGCTCAGGGACGCGTTTTTCGCTTGGATGAACAGTGGTATGGAACACAGCAGGGCGAAAAAGATCTTCGCTAACGGTGGACTCACAGAGGCGCAGTTGAAGGAGTATCTGAGGACAAACCGTCACAAACTGCATCTACTACAAATATGCATTTTGATGGAAGACAACGAGGAGGAGAGGAATCGGATGGGTCATAATGCCAGAGAGCTAGCATATCCCATGAAATCCATTACGTGGGCTATCCCTGAATGCGCGTCTCCGAATTCGAAGCAGGCTGCGCGATGGTCCTTCCTATGGGAGCGGACACCATTGTTGGATTCCCCTGAAGAGTGTGCTGCATTTCTTCCCCTGCCCCGATTGGGTGGCTAATCATGTAACCATTTAACTGTATGCAATTCATGATAATAGAGTCACGAGTGAATGTGTCTGTCTTCTCAAATTTGCAGAACTTTAGTTACTTTCAACAACGAATGGTACATGCCCACTACAAGACATAAGAGAGCATACATTAATGGTACATGACAGTAACAAACATAATGTTCTTCAATCCAAGATTGTATTGTATGTTACGCCTCACATGCGCCTCCTAATCTTATACCTCGACACCTCTCTTTCGTTGATGAGCTGTTGAATCCATGATTCGAGGCCGATCTTCTCCTCCCTCGCTTTGTTAAGATCTGTCATCAGCCTATGAACTTGAGCCTGCAGCTTCAGCTTCTCCCCCTCCAGCTTGTAATATTCTTCGGCCTTAGAAACGTTGTCCCTGATTCTTCCGCATCTCTCCTCATCATACAACCTCCAAAGCTCTGTCAAAGCTTTCTTCAGACACTCCAGCCATTCCTGGTCAACCCACTGCAAGAACCCATAGTTGGAGCTTCCCTACAAAGTGTTAGCACAAACGGACGGACGTATGAGTTACTTCTTCCAGATCAGCTACGTCATTAGTATGTGAAAGCACAGGTTATCATACTAACCAGAACAGCGCATCCTAAAAATCTCCGCAGGTGTCAGTTCCTTCGAAAGCGACTAGTCTCCGACAATAGGCTCGGTGATGGCATCGCGCACTGACATCGATGGCGCGGCCACATTACTCCGTGTCGTAGATAGTGTCTAGCACCTGCGTTAACAGATCAGCAATAAAAACATGTCATCCAGTAGTCCGCTGGTCTATTTATTCAGCAAATGATAGATCGAGATGTTCTGGGCCACTCCAATTGAGGAATAAATAGAACTCATGATGTTGAACAGGGAATCGACGTCGAAGCTGTCTGCACCGCCGTTGTCCATGCCGCCACGAGCTGAGACCATGGACGGGTCAGTCGGGAACGGTGGAGGGGACGTGATGGTTGCGGGCGTCCGAGCTTACAGGCGTATGCGCGGCGTTGTTTGTGGTTGGGGGGCGGGGGATGTGGGATTGGGGAAGGGTGACGTAGGCACCTCTTAGAGATGGTGCGTGCCTTATATCGTAGTCCAGATCCGCCGTACTCCAAGGCGGCGCATGTTCAAATTTTCAGGGAAAACAAGGTCCATTCTGAACGTCAACCAGTTTGGCGCGGTAATCCTCGAAAAGGGGGAAATGGTTTGGAGCGGTACACATGCGAATGTCATTCCCTCTCCTTCGCCCCTCCTTTAACCACGGCATTTATATCGGAAACTCTTAAAAGCGACAATTCCAATTTGCTTGAACTTCCGTTTCATGCGCCAACCGCCCACCAACCCCACGATCTATTCCTTCCCATTTGATTAACTTCCTTGGCCGATTTCCTGCCACACAACTTCCAACCCATAGGAACGATCCTGCGGTTTCATTCTGTGCCCAAACACTCACCGGAGCCATGGATGAACCAGGCGGCAGCCGGCCAACACCAGTCGGAGCCATGGATGAACCAGGCGCCAGCCAGCCAACACCAGTCAGAGCCATTGATGAACCAGGCGGTGATAACCCACAAGTATAGGGGATCGTTTGTAGCCTTCTTTGATAAATAAGAGTGTCGAACCCAACGAGGAGCTAAAGGCAGAACAAATATTCCCTCAAGTTCTATCGACCACCGATACAACTCTACGCACACTTGACGTTTGCTTTACCGGAAACAAGTATGAAACTATTTTGCAAGAATAAAACTAGAAGTACTTTGCGAGAATAAAACTACGAATAAATTGCAAGGTAATAAAAGTGGATAGCTTTTGTCAATAAGAAAGTCATTTGTCCCTAGGCAATCGATAACAAGTACCGGTAATCATTCTTGCAATTTTATATGAGGGAGAGGCATGAGCTAACATACTATCTCTACTTGGATCATATGCACTTATGATTGGAACTCTAGCAAGCATCCGCAACTACTAAAGATCATTAAGGTCGTGAAACCCAACCATAGCATTAAGTATCAAGTCCTCTTTACTCCCATACGCCATAACCCACTTATCCGCATTTAGGCTGTTGTCACCCCCGCAACACCGACAATAAGCAAACCATGAACATATTGCAACACCTTACAGCGGAGGCCCCTCACGTTTGTGCGAGATGGAGGGCATCGTAGGACAGCACCATAAATAAAATATACAATCATACCAACCAAGATCACGATTAACCCACAGGACAAAACGGATCTACTCAAACATCATAGGATAACCATAGATCATTGGGAAATAATATATGGAGTTGAGCACCATGTTTAAGTAGAGATTACAGTGGGGAGAAAGGGTGTTACACCGCTGCATAGAGGGGGAGAGAGTTGGTGTTGACGGTAGCAAGATTGTTGATGTAGATCACCGTCACGATCCTAGCCCCGGCGGCACTCCGACGCCACCGGGAGAGAGGGGGAGAGAGCCCCCCTCCTTCTTCTTCCTTGGCCTCCCCCTAGATGGGAGGAGAGTTACCCCTCTGGTCCATGGCCTCCATGGTGGCGGAGGGGCAGTAGCCCCTCGGAGATTAGATCTCCCTCTCTGTTCTCTTCTGTTTCGCGTTCCCCAGATCTGGCCAAAAACTGTTTCTTATATTCCCGGAGATCTGTAACTCCGATTGCGCTGAGATTTTAACACGATTTTTTTTCGGATATAAGCTTCCTTGTGCCCGAAGTAGAGCTCCAATGGACATCCGAGGAGGGCACAACCCACCAGGGCGCGCCTGGCCCCTGGGGCGTGCCCAGGTGTCTTGTGGGGGCTGTGGGGCCCGCTTGCGTTGATTCCAAGTCCCAAAAATCACATATATTCCAAAATAATTCTCTGTTAATTTTTATCGCGTTTGGACTTCGTTTGATATGGATTTTCTGTGAAACAAAAAACATGCAAAAAACAGGAACTGGCACTGGGCACTGGATCAATATGTTAGTCCAAATAAATCAAATAAAATATTGCCAAAAGTGTATAAAAGTTGTATAATATTGGCATGAAACAATCAAAAATTATAGATACGATGGAGACGTATCAGCATCCCCAAGCTTAATTCCTGCTCGTCCTCGAGTAGGTAAATGATAAAAAAGATAATTTTTGATGTGGAATGCTACCTAGCATAAACTTGATCATATGTCTAATCATGGCATGAATATTAAGACATAAGTGATTCAAAGCAATAGTCTATAATTTGACATAAAGACATCAATACTCAGGCATCCCAACAAACAATCATGTCTTTCACAATATCAACGCTAAAGAAAGCTATCCCTACAAAATCATATAGTCTTGTCATGCTTTGTCTTCTCGACACAAAGTATTTATCATGCACAACCCCGATGACAAGCCGAGCAATTGGTTCATACTTTTTAACGCGCTTCAGCTTTTTCAAACCTCACGCAATACATGAGCGCAAGCCATGGATATAGCACTATGGGTGGAGTAGAGTATGATGATAGGGGTAAATATAGAGAAGACAAAAAAGGTAAGAAAGTCTCACATCGACATGGCTAACCAACGGGCTATGGAGATGCCCATCAATTGATATCAACGTGAGGAGTAGGGATTGCCATGCAACGGATGCACTAAGAGCTATAAGTGTATGAAAGCTCAATATGAAAACTAAGTGGGAGTGCATCCAACTTGCTTGCTCATGAAGATCTCGGGCATTTGAGGAAGCCCATCATAGGAATATACAAGCCAAGTTCTATAATGAAAAATTCCCACTAGTATATGAAAGTGACTACATAGGAGACTCTCTATATTAAAAACATGGTGCTACTTTGAAGCACAAGTGTTGTAAAAGATAGTAGCAATGCCCCTTCTCTCTTTTTTTTTCTTTTTTTTCCTTTTTTTTTCTCTCATTGTCTGGAGTCTCATCCTGACCTGTGGGGAAATCATAGTCTCCATCATCCTTTCCTCACTGGGACATACTCTAATAATGAATAATGATGATCATCACACTTCTATTTACTTATAACTCAAAAGAAATAAAAAATACAACTCGATACCTAGAACAAAATATGACTCTATATGAATGCCTCTGGCAGTGTACCAGGATGTGCAATGATCTAGCATAACAACGATACAAAAAAATGAACAAGCCATGAAAATATCATGCTAGCTATCTTACGATCATGTAAAGTCTTGATAACCCACAAGTATAGGGGATCGTTTGTAGCCTTCTTCGATAAATAAGAGTGTCGAACCCAACGAGGAGCTAAAGGCAGAACAAATATTCCCTCAAGTTCTATCGACCACCGATACAACTCTACGCACACTTGACGTTTGCTTTATCGGAAACAAGTATGAAACTATTTTGCAAGAATAAAACTAGAAGTACTTTGCGAGAATAAAACTACGAATAAATTGCAAGGTAATAAAAGTGGATAGCTTTTGTCAATAAGAAAGTCATTTGTCCCTAGGCAATCGATAACAAGTACCGGTAATCATTCTTGCAATTTTATATGAGGGAGAGGCATGAGCTAACATACTTTCTCTACTTGGATCATATGCACTTATGATTGGAACTCTAGCAAGCATCCGCAACTACTAAAGATCATTAAGGTCGTGAAACCCAACCATAGCATTAAGTATCAAGTCCTCTTTACTCCCATACGCCATAACCCACTTATCCACGTTTAGGCTGTTGTCACCCCCGCAACACCGACAATAAGCAAACCATGAACATATTGCAACACCCTACAGCGGAGGCCCCTCACGTTTGCGCCAGATGGAGGGCATCGTAGGACAGCACCATAAATAAAATATACAATCATACCAACCAAGATCACGATTAACCCACAGGACAAAACGGATCTACTCAAACATCATAGGATAACCATAGATCATTGGGAAATAATATATGGAGTTGAGCTCCATGTTTAAGTAGAGATTACAGCGGGGAGAAAGGGTGTTACACTGCTGCATAGAGGGGGAGAGAGTTGGTGTTGACGGTAGCAAGATTGTTTATGTAGGTCACCGTCACGATCCTAGCCCCGGCGGCACTCCGGCGCCACCGGGAGAGAGGGGCAGAGAGCTCCCCTTTTTCTTCTTCTTCCTTGGCCTCCCCCTAGATGGGAGGAGAGTTCCCCCTCTGGTCCATGGCCTCCATGGCGGCTGAGGGGCAGGAGCCCCTCGGAGATTGGATCTCCCTCTCTGTTCTCTTCTGTTTCGCGTTCCCCAGATGTGGCCGAAAACTGTTTCTTATATTCCCGGAGATCCGTAACTCCGATTGCGCTGAGATTTTAACACAATTTTTTTTGGATATAAGCTTCCTTGCGCCCAATGTAGAGCTCCAACCGACATCCGAGGAGGGCACAACCCACCAGGGCACGCCTGGCCCCTGGGGCGCGCCCTGGTGTCTTGTGGGGGTTGTGGGCCCCCGTTTGCATTGATTCCAAGTCCCAAAAATCACATATATTCCAAAATAATTCTCCGTAAATTTTTATCGCGTTTGGACTTCGTTTGATATGGATTTTCTGCGAAACAAAAAACATGCAAAAAACAGAAACTGGCACTGGGCACTGGATCAATATGTTAGTCCAAATAAATCATATAAAATGTTGCCAAAAGTGTATAAAAGTTGTATAATATTGGCATGAAACAATAAAAAATTATAGATACGACGGAAATGTATCAGGCGGCAGCAGGCCCAGATGGCTCACGGGCGCCATGTCCGAAGATGCATTGGAGGTGATCGCATCTACAATTGACATCTTGACGGCCACAAGGCTTGCCGCTGGTTGCTCAAGGTTTTTCAAGGCTATCGTTAAGCATTCGCAGTAGTTGTGCCTATTCCTTGGTCTTCCATGCCTCTTCGAGGACGATCATGTCCCAGGGCCCAAACCAGCCCCGGTTGGCCGGCGTTGCAATATCATTCCGCTGGACAACCCGATTTTCACGGGCACTTGGGTTGCTTCAGACGACGAGGTTAGAAGTCCATAATTAGTCCATGTTGCTATAATCCGTTCATGTCGGTCAATCATGCATTGTTCCGTCCGCTCGCAGATGTGGGTTGGCACGAAAGAAGATTGGATGGCGTACATCGGGGAGAACACAGAAATCAGATTACACAATGTGTACACCGTTGTGAACGTGGATGCGGAACTGTTGTCTTCAATTGGTTTTGGCCGTACTGATGCGGACCGAAGGAAGATGCGATACGATTACACTGAAGCGGAGTTGAAGAAGGTGGTCATTAGCATAGCACCAACACGGTACCACCAGTACAACGACCACTATCTCATTGTTGTTTTCGACATAGCGGTGGCTACCAGGGACAGCCGACAAAGATGGTGTCGGCTGACTCCCACGCAGTTGTGCCCTGCCAGATACGAAGACGCTCTATGCGCCGGCGGCAGGATCTACGCGCTCACAGACGAGGGGAGTTGTTTCGTGTGGCATGCCAACAGCTATGGTAAGAGATTGTACCATTGATTAACTTTTGCCTACATTGTAATAAATGATATTATGTATACTTCACAGGGACAACACACCCCCCTGTGAAAATCAGTTTGCCATGGCTGGCAGTTCCACCTCCCGTAGGGCTCACATGGAACCTTGCGATCGACGGTCAGGGATGGGGATGCATCGTGTTCTTCGTCGTCACTTTTGGTCAGGTAAATATAAGGATTACAGAGTTGCATCCCCTAACTTAACAACAATAGCAGGTAAGGATAATAAATATAGTAGTTGCATCCCCCTCGCACGGAACAATCTTCTTGCATCATGGAGCATGGTAATTAGATAGTTCCCGAACCAGTGCACCTTTGCTGTCATAAACAGAACTCTTCACACAAGGATTCGCCAAGAAAGTGTCGTAGATTTCCTTAATGAAACCTACAAACTCAAGCACAAGTTCCAGACTCACTATCTTAAGCATTGGCGAGGATCTGAATATCAGTTTTAAGAAATCATGTTCATGATCTTCTCCAATGAAGCCGTGGACCTGCACTTCTTCAAGACGGGTGAAAGACATACTTTGGTTTCTCCAATTCTTTGGCTCCTCACAATGGCAATTTCCTGGGCATGCTAGCATCCTCTGAAGCAGATGAAGAGTATTAATATGCATTTTATTTATGATCCAGAGTAGTATTTAACATGTGGCTATTAATACTATTTTTGCCTCCCTCAACAAAGGGAAAAGAGCATGTATTGCAATGTATATGCCTGTGAACACAAGAACAAATGAAAGAACATGTAGCATGGATGCAGGATAGAAGCCAGGGGGAGAATTATCTCCTGCCAAACTGGAATGACGACGACAAGCGTTTTCGTCATGGCACAAATTGGATGCAACTGAAAGAGACGCAACACAAGTGCTCCTAAAACATGACCAGGCGATGCAAGATTTAGGTTCACTATCGAGAAGTCAGTAACCGGAAGGTCCCCCATCTCTTGTGAAAACACCATGTCTTCTGCAGGCTCGGACTCATCATCCAAGTAATTCTGCAAAACAATACAATTCAGCAGGATACCATGCATAAAAGGAATTGAAGTTTTACTGTGCAAATTTACCAGACTGGGTACGAACACGAAATACTAGACCCGTACAGGGAGCGATATATCCAACTAGACGACATGAATGAGACTACGGAGCTACGGCCATGTGCATTCCTTTCACCAGTACTCAGGCCTGAAGATCGTGATGCTGCCCAGACGGCAAAAACCGAACACAAGAGCCAACTCTGTGAAGGAGCACTCCCACTCGACCATCTTCAGCATTGGCGCCGAGATGGAGATGCTGAGCTCTGTGCCGGCCTCGAAATCCATTTCCAAATGCTTAAGCATTGGCGTCACGATGTTGATGCTACTACATACCATGTCGCTTCTGTGAACAAGCTTCTGCAGCGACCCGGAGTGGACCACGATGTCGTATGCAGAAGATGTCACCCTCAGGAAGCACAAGCGCGGGCAGAGGATGACCAGGGTGCCGACGTCCATGACGCTGCAACCGTCGAGGCATAGTGTCTCCACCACCAGGGACACGCCGACCGGCAGCCGTGTGAAGCAGATGTCGTCATACGAGCTGATCAGTATTAGCGTGGCGCACTCGAAGCAGGGCAGCTCTGCTTCCATGTACCTGACGTATTGGTAACTCAATTGGAGTAGCTGCGCCGAGAACCTGGCGGCGGCATGCAGAAGGGAGGATAAGGCAGCTTCGTCGCAACAGTGGCTGGGAGAGATCTTGATGACCAGGGCGTTCGCCACCCAAGGCGAACCGGCCAAGCCGGCGAGCGCGGCTTCAATCTGGGCGGGCGCGACGTCGCGGAAGATGAGACACGGGAGGGAGGTCTAGAGGCCGCACCACCGGCACAATAGGACACCGGTGTGCGCGACACTGTGGGAGCACCGTAACCGCGTGAGGACCAGGAGGAGCATATCGTCGGGGAGGGTGCTCAGGCAGTCAGGTCCTCCGCCGGGACCATGCTGGAAGCGAACTTGATGCGGCGGCCACGGCGAGCACCTCAGAGGACGCCCCGTCACCTCAGCATTTGGGTGGCACATCTCTCCAGCCTCTTCCATGGATCCGTGGAGTGTCCGTGAGGAATACGCTCAAACATTCAGAACAGAGGAGGACACTCGAACATTCAGAACTACCAAGGGCAAGATGCAAGTTCGATTCTCCTAACTCGATCTGACTGCTCCTAAGGGTTGGACTTCAGGATTGGTCCCACCTGTCATTCATAATGTGGAAGGTACGGTCCACCAAAAAGAATTCATGTCGCGCCAGGCGAATAGGCAAGACAGGTGACACGGTCCGGTTAAGAACAATTGGATGGTCTGGTCGGTATAGGCCGACTGACTATTAGGCGCGTACACATTGGATGTGACGAGGGGCTGCTTAAAGAGATTTGTAGCACATACAGGCACTGGTTATCAATCAGGAAAATGAAAAATCAAGCTTGTAATGAACTAATACAACTTCAAACTAGTGCTCCTGGAGCTTTCCCAATGTTTTAGAGACAAAAACAACAGTATGTGGCCACTGAAGTTGAACGCCATGTTAACTGGCGTCGTACCTGATCCCGTACATGAAGCCGTGCCATGAGAGCCAAAACTTAGCATGCCTAGCCAACTAGCGTCCACCCATACTACCCACGGTGGGCAACGCCTACAAAACATCACACCTCCAAAACTTCCAGTTCACTTGGACCGTCTCCCTTCGGTTAAGATCTATTCTGCTCCTTCCATTGCTTCCCCACACACAACACCGCTGCCATGGATCCGCCGCCGCGTGGTCGTCCTCGGCGTGGCTGGGAGACCATCGACGACGATTCTCTGGGACAGATCTTAAATCGCACGGACTTCCTTACCGCCGCAAGACTTGCCGGTTCCTGCACCAACTTCTACAGGACGCTTGTGCGTAAACATGCCAGCGACAGGCTGATGATAGTTGGTCTTCCATGCGTCTTTGAGGAACACGTTTTTTGGTGGAGAGGTCCAAGGGAGCATGGACGAAAATGCAATATTACGCCTCTAGAGTGCCCTACCTTGGAAGGAACGGGACAAGAATTGGAAGACACTACGATTTTGTCCAATGATGAGGTCAGTGTGGTATGCAGTTATATATTCTGCGATCTGGTTCTACTTTCTGAATCTGTTTTGCTATCTCGATGTACTTTATGAATATGCAGTTCAATAGTCTACTATCTAGATGTACTTTCTGAATATACTTTCTGAATATGAGGTTGAATAGTTCATAAACAAAGCTTAGGTTTCTAAATACAATTACTTGATCAATCATGCATAAGTTCGTACCTTCTAAAACACCTAGTTTATGAATCTACTTGTCCAATCATGCATATACTTAATTGTTCAGTCATACGTAGCTTTGGGTTGGCGCAAACGGTGATTGGCTTGTTTACATAATGGAGGATACCGAGGTGAAGATTCACAACATCTATACCGGTGTCGACATTGACGTAGCCCCGATGTCCACCGTCGGGTTTGGCCGTGCTAATTTGCGAAACACGTACATGCGTTACCATGGCACCATGGCCAAATTGAGGAAGATAGCACTCGCCAAACCCCCCACCAGGTTGCGCGCATACACTGACTTTCGTCTCATCGCGGTGTTCGACATCAAGATAGCCATGACGCAGCCTGAGGAAGACGGGAATGGCTGGTACATGTTGCCTGTAGTCAGCTTGTACGTGTAACCAGACGTACAACTGTCACAGCAGTTGGAACTGGTCTACCAAATCAGTGTCTTCACCGAGCTACTGGTTCTATTTCCTCAACCCTTTCATTTCCTCGCATACTTGCTATGTATTTGATCATTACTGTTTGAAGACTTTGTCTGAAGACTTTCTCAATTTCCTCAGTTCAATTTCTTCAGTCAGTTTGTCTTCAGCCTGCTTATCCTGTGTTTACGCTACTCGTACTCTGTGCTTGTTTTCATTTCATCATGATGACTGTGCTACTGCTCTGTTATGCTTGCATCTGAGTACTCATTCCGCTGCTAAGTAGTTCGTCACTTAGGAATTTCCTCACCTTGAAATTCCTCAGTGACGAATTTGTAAAAATCGCTTATTCACCCCCCCCTCTAGTCGATATAACGCACTTTCAGTACCATGCAGGCCGGGTCTTCGCGGTAACAAACCACAGAGGTTGCTTCGTATGGGATATGTCATACGGTATGAAATACAGCAAATCAAATTCAGTCTTCTTGTACATACATTCCTCTTCACATTTCAATCTGGTATCAAATGTTTTGCAGGACTAAGCCACCCCCCTATCAAAATCGCTGCGCCTGATATTGGGGTTGGACACATTATTACATGGAACCTTGTAGCTGACCTTCACCGCTTGGGGTGTAATATATTATTAGTCCGTGTCAACAGTCCCGGTGCAGGTGTTACCGCAAACTACTACGATTGAACCCTTACGATGCACCCAGGTATTACTTCAGGACCGAACCATTAAAATCGTCGGAAAAGCATGAAACCTCAATCTGACCTAACGCATGTGACATTTCTTTTTAGGTATGCTTTGTCAGTTATAGCAGATGGATGGCACAGCGATAGACCTTCGTGATGCTATCTGGGAGCCAGCAAATAATCTTGGCGAACACACTATTTTCGTTGGGGACACCTACCCACTAGTCAGAACAATGCCACCTTCAGTGCACGATGCCGAGGGTTTGCCGTTCATGAAGCATGGCTACGTATTTGCAATGCACCGCCGGAAAGAAACCTGGGACGGGCCTCTTCCTGATTTATGCCGTTTCAGCTTCGATGGGACTTCTTCATGGGGTATGGCACTAAGCAGTTGCGAAACATATTCCCGACGCCCTCCACTGTGGATGGTGTCATCTGTGAGAAATTGCTTGGAGTGGAACTATGAAGCCCATCTGCGACATGCCATGAGAGCCAGCACATAACACGCCTAACGAACTAGCATGTACCCAAAGTAAACACAAAGTTTTAAGACTGCTAGGTCACCAAAATATGACGCCTCCCAAACTTATAGCCTGAACACTTAAAAAAATGTTGTACCAGTCTGAACATGTTCTATATTGGTGTCTGTACGGGGACATATTGTTACTTATTACCTGTGTAACTAAATGTAAGACGGTCTTATATTTAGTTGCGAAGGTAGTACCTTGCAGTTCTTAGAGCCATCGTACACAACTATGGATGCACAAAGTGCTGGCATTTTTGAAAGTTTGGAAATTGTACCATATAAGGATAAGGATTACAGAGTTGCATTCCCTAACTTAACAACAATAGCAGGTAAGGATAATAAATATAGTAGTTGCATCCCCCTCACACGGAACAATCTTCTTGCATCATGGAGCATGCTAATTAGATAGTTCCCGAACCAGTGCGCCTTTGCTGTCATAAACAGAACTCTTCACACAAGGATTCGCCAAGAAAGTGTCGTAGATTTCCTTAATGGAACCTACAAACTCAGGCACAAGTTGCAGACTCACTATCTTAAGCATTGGCGAGGATCTGAATATCAGTTTTAAGAAATCATGTTCATGACCTTCTCCACTGAAGCCGTTGACCTGCACTTCTTCAAGACGGGTGAACGACATACTTTGGATTCTCCAATTCTTTGGCTCCTCACGACGGCAATTTCCTGGGCATGCTAGCATCCCCTGAAGCAGATGAAGAGTATTAACATGTGGGTATTACTACTATTTATGCCTCCCTCAAGAAGGGAAGAGAACCATGCAAAACTAGCATCCACCCATACTACCCACGGTAGGCTACGCCTACAAAACTTCTAGTTCCCCAGGTAAGACGCAACAAGAACCATGCAAGTCACAGCCTTTATAGGTAATACTTTCTGGCAATACCATATAAGGATAAGGATTACAGAGTTGCATCCCCTAACTTAACAACAATAGCAGGTAAGGATAATAAATATAGTAGTTACATCCCCCTCGCATGGAACAATCTTCTTGCATCATGGAGCATGCTAATCAGATAGTTCCCGAACTAGTGCGCCTTTGCTGTCATAAACAGAACTCTTCACACAAGGATTCGCCAAGAAAGTATCGTAGATTTCCTTAATGGAACCTACAAACTCAGGCACAAGTTCTAGACTCACTATCTTAAGCATTGGCAAGGATCTGAATATCAGTTTTAAGAAATCATGTTCATGATCTTCTCCACTGAAGCCGTGGACCTGCACTTCTTCAAGAAGGGTGAAAGACATACTTTGGCTTCTCCAATTCTTTGGCTCCTCACAACGGCAATTTCCTGGGCATGCTAGCATCCTCTGAAGCAGATGAAGAGTATTAATATGCATTTTATTTATGATCCAGAGTAGTATTTAACATGTGGCTATTAATAATATTTTTGCCTCCCTCAACAAAGGGAAAAGAGCACGTACTGCAATGTATATGCCTGTGAACACAAGAAAAAAATGAAAGAACATGTAGCATGGATGCAGGATAGAAGCCAGGGGGAGAATTACCTCCTGTCAAACTGGAATGACGATGACAAGTGTTTTCGTCACGGCACAAATCTGATGCAACCAAAAGAGACGCAACACAAATGGTCCAAAAACATGCCCAGGCGATGCAACATTTATGTTCAATAGCAAGAAGTGGGTAACCGGAAGCTTCTCCAGCTCTTGTGCAAACAGCATGTCTTCTGCACGCTCCGACCCATCATCCAAATAATTATGCAAAACAATACAATTCAGCAGGATACCATGCATAAAAGGAATTGAAGTTTTGATGTGCAAATTTAGCAGACTGGGTACGAACACGAAATACTAGACGCGTACATGGAGCGTATATGCAACTGGAGGACATGAACGGGAGGACGGAGCTGCGGCCCTGTGCATTGCTTTCGCCAGTACTCAGGCCTGAAGACCGTGATGTTGTCCACACGCCAAAAACCAAACACAGGAGCCAGGTGTGTGAAGCAGCAGTCCCAGTCAAAAATCTCCACCATTGGCGCCGAGATGGAGACGCTGAATTCCGTGTCGGCCTCGAATTCCGTTTTCAAATGCTTAAGCATTGGCATCACGAAGTTGATGCTACTGCATGCCATGTCACTTGTGAGAACAAGCGTCCGCAGCGACCCTGAGTGGACCACGATGTCGTATGCAGAAGATGTCACCCTCAGGAAGCGCAAGCGCGGGCAGAGGGTGACCAGGGTGCCGACGTCCATGACGCTACAATCATCGAGGCATAGTGTCTCCACCGCCGGGGACACGCTGGCTGGCAGTCGTGTGAAGCAGATGTGCTTATACGAGCTGATCTGTACCACCGTGCCGCACTCGAAGCATGGCAGGTCTGCTTCCATGTACCTGTCGTATTGGTAACTCAATCTGAGTAGTTGCGTCGAGAACCTGACCGCAGCGTGCAGAAGGGAGGATAAGGTAGCTTCGTCGCAACAATTGCTGGGAGAGATCTTGATGTACAGGGCGTTCGACACCCAAGGCGAACCGGCCTAGCCGGCGAGCGCGGCTTCGATCTGGGCGGGCGCGACGTCGCGGAAGATGAGATCCGGGAGGGAGGTCCAGAGGCTGTGCCACCGGCGCGACAGGACGTCGGTGCGCGGCGCACTATGGAAGCACCGTAACCGCTCGACGACCAGGAGGAGCATATCATCGGGGAGGGCACTGAGGCGGCCAGGTCCTCCGCCGGGACCACGCCGGAAACGAACTCGATGCGGCGGCCACGGCGAGCGCCTCAGAGGATGCCCCATCACCTCGGCATCTAGGTGGCGCATCTCTCCAGCCTCTTCCATGGATCCGTGGAGTGTCCGTGAGGAATACGCTCGAACACTCAGAACAGAGGAGGACGCTCGAACATTCAGCACTACCAAGGGCAAGATGCAAGTTTGATTCTCCTAACTCGATCCGACTGCTCCCAGGGGTTGGAATTCAGGATTGGTCCCACCTGTCATTCATAATGTGAAAGGTGCGGTCCATCAAAAAGAATTCATGTCGCGCAAGGCGAATAGGCAAGACAGGTGAGACGCACCGGTTAAAATAGTGGGATGGTCCGGTCGGCCCAACTGACTATTAGGCGCGTACACATTGCATGTGACGAGGGGCTCCTTAAAGAGATTTGTAGCACATACAGGTGCTGGTTATCAATCAGGAAAATGAAAATTCAAGCTTGTAATGAACTAATACAACTTCAAACTAGTGCTTCTGGAGCTTTCCGAACGTTTCAGAGACAATAACAACTTAGGTTCGTATGTAACCATTAGCTCTCCATGGACGCCTGTTTAACTGACGTTGTAGTTATTCGCGCCTGCAAGATAGACGCTGCTAGTACAACTTATGTAACCATTGATACTCAATAGACGCATGCTTAACTGCCGTTCTATTATTCCCGCCTGCAAGGAACACGCTGGCGCTGCAACTTATGTACTAACCATTTGTACTCCATACACGACTGTTTAACTGCGGTTCTATGAAACTGCTGCTACGAAAGTTGATTACACGCATTGTGAGAAGGCGTCTATAAAGGCGTTTTTGGTTGCCCACCACGCACTTATTAGATGTGGGAGCAACTACCCCACGCGTGTTAGACCATTTGAAGTTTACAACTCCCAACTTAAAGTTTACAATTCCCAAGTACTTATCAAAGCATGCATGCACAACTTCCATTTCCCAAGTCCCCGTGGAAACGCCAAATGGTCTGGCATCCTATCGTCAGCATACACGCCGAATGAAAATACGCAGCTGGAGCTGATGAATCACCGAGCTGTCTTTAAATTGGTACGTTCGTGTGCTCGGGAATCGCTGCACATTCATCCTCATCATCATCCAAAAGAACAAGCCATTCTTCTCTGTGCTTGGGTCTGCCAAGACCCGTGGGGGGAGCTCTGGATGGAAAAACAACCAAGGAGCTTTAACCAAGGCTGCGGAAGCAAAAGAGAGGTATAGACGCCTCACGGCTGCCACAGGGGCAGGCAAGAGCTCTAACAAGCGCACTCGTATCGGGGCGAGCAGGCACGCGATGGCTCTGAGAAGCGGAGTCGCCCCGGGGCCGACCGGCCAGCGGAGGCCTCTAACATGAGCAGCCACAGGCCCGCTGAGGACATCGCTGACTGGGCGAAGCTGAGCAATGACGCGCTGGACAAGACGACATCTCTCATCCACAAACTTATGGATGGCAAGGAGAAGGCGACCGCTCTGATTGTCAAACTTATGGATGAGAAGGAGAAGCTATGCATCGAGCGAGACCTCCTCAAGGAGGAGATCGCCGGAATGGCAAAGCTACACGACGACAGAAAGGCCTTGCTGCAGGACGCAGCCGCCGTCATCGTCGAACTGATGGATGAGAAAGAGAGGATTAGCATCGAGCGCAACCTGCTGATGGATGAATCCATCACAGCTTTGAAGCAACGTCGTGAAGACATCAAAGAGATCATTGGAGCTCGCGTCGACACGGACAAAGCCATGGATGCAATGAAGAATATGGCAGAAGACAAGCAATAGGAGATGATGTTGGTGGAGGCGCTGAAGAAAAAGATTCAGGAATTACTCACCGATCAACCCATCATGAACGTGGCTATAAAAATCGAATAGAGCATCCACCCCTATAGTTGTAAGGGTTTACTAAATCTACCATCCTGTTAAAGGTTAATTGAATTATCCGATGTTAAAAGTAACATCTGTAGTTAACTGAATTTGTCCTAGTGATCAACTGTAACTCCTTCTTTACAGTTAACTCAATCTATCCTGGTGTTAAAAGTTTACTGAAGTTTTCACTTAACTGAAGGAGACATGCTATTAATACTTTACTGCATTTTCAGTTGACTGAATTTGTCTAACTGTTCAAATTTAAATCAATCTTTTCAGTTCACTTAATCTCTCCGGGTGTTAAAAGTTTACTGAATTTCTTAGTTTACTGCATCTGTCCTCGTGTTAGAAGTTTAATGAATTTGTACAACAGTCAACAGTTAACTGAATATTCCAGTTATCTATCTCAAGTTGTCCTGGGAGTTCAAAGTTAACTAAATTTTTGGGGTTAACTGAATTTGTCCTCGTGTCAATTCTGAATTTAACTCAATCTGTCCTGGTATTCAAATTTAAGTCAATTTGTCTGGGTTAAATAAATTTGTATCAGAGTTCAAATGTAATTAAATAGCAAAACAACAAAAGCAACATTGATAACTTGTTAACTGCATATCAAAGGCACAAACCCAAGTTCACAGCATACATAAGCAACAAAAGCAACATTGATAAATTGCTAACTTATATGCTGAATGTATACCTAATCAGCATACCTAACTAGCCTTCACTTTGTTCTGCAACTTCTTCAGAGCCTCAGAACGACACGAACAAAACGATGCTTAAACAAGTCACGACAATCAACAGTCAAAGCAAACCTTCTTCAGTTCTTCATAACCTTCGAACGGCACAAACTAAACGATGCCAAAACAAGTGATGCCAATCAGCAATCATACCAAACCACCGAAGTTACTCAGCTTCTCCAGGCGAACAACGGTGGTAAGGCAGGGAGACACTGCCCGCAGAGCCCGCTCGCGGTCCACGGGAGCCAGCTCATCGAAGACGGCGTCGAATGGCACGAATGGATTGCTGTGATGAAGTCCGGATACGATTCGACCGCCAATAGCGATGACGCACGAACCCCCTCCTTGTCCAGCGCCTCACCCACCGCCGCACGGAGACGGTTCAGCTCCTCGGAGAGATAACTGAAGAAGGAGACCGGGCCAGGAAGCCGGAGCTCGTCAAAGTCGATGGGGGTGACCGAACGGGTTTAGCCCGACGGCCGGCATGGTCGCGCTCGCATGACGGTACGTGTCGCGAAGCCTCACCACCTGCGTGGTGACATGATCCAGCAAGCGGTCCAGGCGACCCTGGAGATCCTCAAAATCGAAGCGCTCGCGCACCAACGCAGCCGCCGCTTCCTGCAACAACGCCGACGACGCCACAAGCATCTTAGTCTTCGACTCCTACCGCTGATGAAGCTCTGTCAGCTGACGCTCATGACGGAGGAGCAAGTCACTCTTCTCCTCCCGGAGCTCATGGAGCTCCACATCCTTGGCCTGGAGCTGCGCGTCCTTGGCCATGAGCTCCTCTCTCAGGCGCCTCACCTCTGACACCGTGATATCGTGGGCACCCATGGAAACCGGTACAAGGAATGGGGGGGCCAAGCGGGAGGAGGGGGCGGGAAGGAAGAAGATGGAGGAGGGGGCGGAAAGGATGAATATGGAGGTCTGCAGCCTGATAGAGCGAAGATTGATCTAAATCTTTTGTTTTCCCAAGTCCATGCCCTTTCACATCAGCGGGTTTCCCTAGACCGGCCGCCCCTAAAGATCAAAGTAACGCAACGGTGATATTTTCATTTTACCTGGCAGTCAAAAGCGACAAACGCACAGGCGGTATAACGACAGAACACGCCTGACGCCTAGGCGTCTCACCTGTGGCAGGATACACGCCACAGAAAAAACCCGTGACTACCGTTAACACGTGCACGCCACATTTATAGGCGTTTCCCCGATTGCGGTTACACGACGTATTGACAAGCACGTCAGAAGCGGCGACGCCTTCGGGCTAGGAACGTTTGGCGGCTGCCACGCTGGCGGCCGGTCGTCGTCGTCGGTCAATGGCGCCTCGACGGGCGGCGTGGCGACGTGCAAGTGTGGCGCCTTGCAGTCCGGCGTGAATGGGGTCAGGCGACGAAATAAGTTTTTGGGAGGTAAGTGGGCAAAAAAGGTGGTCCAGGGGTCATTTTGTAAAAATTATACCAACGCCCGTCTCTAGAGGCTACGGCCTACGAGATGCTTTGGCTGCCCATGCCCTGACGCTATCCCTTGCCATCTTCAATGTCCCCAAGGCCCAATGCGCAACCGAGGCAAACCAGCGCTCATGGCAGTTCCGCCATTACTGCTGCTCGCTCCGTTGATGGCAAAGTGGCCTCGAACTCAACCCGCACGCCGCTGCGCCACCACCCACCGTGTAGGCCGGATGAATGCTGGGCTGTGCTGTGCTGTGCTTAAAGCCGGCCACACCAATTCCTCTTCCTTGGTCCTCCACCAGACTCTCTTCCCGGCTTCCTCCACTCCTGTCTTCTGCTTGTGCGCTGCCGTCGGTGTTGAGAGAGAAGGGCAACTGCAAGCAAGATGCCGCGCGGCCGCTCCCGCTCCCGCCGCCCCACCGACGCCTCTCGGCTGGAAGCGCCCGAGGGCCGCCCGGCCTACGTCTGCAAGATAAAGTCACGCGACCACCCCGTCCCTGCGTCTGCGCTCCGCCACTGGGCTCCGGACCCCCCGGAGGTCGGCTCTGGCCGCCCGCGGTCCACGGTGTACGTGCAGATGACCCCCGAGATGGACCTCGAGGCCAGGCGCATCGGCTACGCGTTCATCACCCCCGACCCCGCGGCCGCTGGCCTCAAGGACGCGGACACGAAGGCCCTCGTCCGCTCCGCCATCCACGCCGCGGCGCCGGACCTGCAGTTCGAGCTCTTCGCCGTCTCCCCAATGATGGCCGACATGTGCCTGCGCTTCGCCTTGCCGGAGGACCGGGTGGCGGCCATGGCTAAACAGCCGTTCGAGCTCGACGGCTACTCGGTACAAATCGGCCCTGACCCGAAGAGCTGCATCCAGTCCCGGCTGGACTACCTCGTCCACATCAACCTGCACAACTACCCCAGGGAGGAGCGCACGGAGAAAGACATCCACTCCAACTGCTCCAGCATCGGCCACGTGGTCGAGATCGACCCCGCATGCTTCACCGCGCCGGACCTCTCCCCGCTCCGGCTCGTCGTCCAGTTGGAGCACCCTCGCGAAATCGCCCGCGAGCTCCGGATCCGGTACGTTGGTTGGTATGGCAGCGGCCAAGTCTGTCCCAGGGAAGTCGCTCGTAGCATCATACCCATCGAGATCATCAAGGTCTGGGACCTGTCTCGGTCCAACGACGGCAACGGGAGATACGTGTCTCCGTTCAAGCCCTCGGCGCAAGTCGTGCCGGACGGGCAGCCGGCAGCAGAGGAACTGCTGCCCGTCCCGGGCTCCCGGCTGGACTACCTCGTCCACATCAACCTGCACAACTACCCCAGGGAGGGGTGGACGGAGAAGGACATCAGCTCCAACATGGCCAGCATCGGGCTCGTCGTCGAGATTGACCCCGCCTGCTTCGCCGCGCCTGAACTCTCCAGGCTCCGCCTAGTCGTCCGGCTGGAGAACCCTTGCGACATCCCCAACGAGCTCCGGGTCAAATGCGGTGGTTCGAATGACAGCGGCGGCGCCTGTCCCAGGGAAGGCGCTCACAGCATCGTACCCGTCGAGATCGTGAAGGTCTGGGACCAGTCTCCGTCCAACGACGGCAATGGCGGAAGATACGTGTCTCCCTTCAAGCCCTCGCCAGCGGGGGCGCTGTAGCTGAGGAGAACCCACACCAAGATTATTAGTTAGCTGCTTCTCCTCGACGAGGTTGCAGTGCAGGGATTCGACGCTCCTTCGGTTAGAAGTGAACTGCTCAAGCTTCCAGGTTTCCCTAGGCTATGGATCACAGACCAGCTTAATTATGTAGTGGCTGCGATGACAGCAGGTAGAAAAACCGTAGTTTCTATGAGTAACGCTGCTAGGTTTCGTTAGTGTGCTCATATATGACTCATCTTCGTTCAAGCTTTAGGTTGTTGAATCGGTGCTATATATGTTTACTTATTCGGGGCTTGCTTACTTTCTGGTCGAAGCTACATTTCTAATCAGTAAAAACAAAATATGTATGGAATGAACTGACCAGCCCTGCTGGTGCTCTCTTCAATGGTTAAAGGGTGAGTGAGAAATAACTATTTCTCAATCAGCTGACATTACTTCAATGGTTAAAGGGTGAATGATAGGTAGTACAATTTTGGTAAATATATTGTTAACTGTAAGAAGAAAACTGAAGAAATCAGATAGCACAAAACAACATCTATACAAATGATTGGGAGATGGTGAAGCTTTACAAGTTTGGCAAAAGGGTCCGCCGTCCACGGTAATATTTTTTCATAAAATAGGTGAATATTTAGGTCCATAAAACATTATTGGCATTTTACCACAGTGCGGAGCAAATCTATACCTAATATTAAAGAACGGATTGTTTCTCCACTATTTTTGGTCACATAGGTTGAGCCACAATGCACCAACCAATCCAAGCAGAGGAATATTGCCTTTTATATGCTCCTCTCCCGCGTGCCCTATTGGGCCGGCCCATTAGTGGGGAGGGACTCCCCTTTTCTTATTTCGTTTTTTTCTTTTAAATTTTTTTCTATTATTTTTTATTTAAAATAATTTGGGATTTCAGAAAGTTCCAAATTTCAAAAGAAACCGTGCGCTCTATTAGGCCGGCCCATGAGCGGGGAGGGACGCCATTGTTTTCTTACTTCATTTTTTTCTTCTTTAAATAATTTGGGATTTCAGAAAAGTTCCAAACTAAAAAAAATGTGATTTTTGAAAAATGTTTCAGAGGTATTAAAATGTTTATCAATTTAAAAAAAATCTGTGAATTCAAAACATGTTCATGAATTTTTGAAACAATGTTCAAAAAAATTAAAAATAATAGTTAATTTCAAAAAAGTTCATCGATTCAAAAAATGTTCGCTGATTCAAAATCTTCATGCATTAAAAAATAATGTTCGTCAAACAAAAATGTTTCATTAATTTTGAAAAATGTTCACCAATTCCAAAAATGTGCGCCTATTGAAAAAATGTTCACAAGTTATAAAAAATGTTCATCCATTCAAAAAATAATCATCTTGCTCTGTAAGAAAATTTCCAATTACTCACAACAATATTCATCGAGATGTCGTCAACCTCCTAGATTTTGTTAATGGTTTCATTGTTGTTGTTGTCTGCACGCAACACGATCCATGGTCATGAACCAGATGTTGCAAACTCCGTCATCGCCTCGATGAGGTCATACAAATTTTGCCCCGATGTAAAATTCGTGTCACTTTGTTGCCCTAATCCTTTTTTATATATACTAATTATTATATATTAATATTAAAGGAAGGAAGGATTCTTCCGTCCAATTATAGTTTTGGTCGTCGTCTATCTACCAATGTACCACACACCTTTTATGTTTCTCCGACGCGTGGGCCGAGCTAGGCTGCTCCACACTTTTTCTTTCCTCGATTCAATTGTGGAGCAGCGAAAAATAATACGTTTCTATTTCTCCCCTAAGTCGGCTAAGATGGGCCTATTCCAAAACATTTTTTTTCTTTCTTCTCATTTGATTGTGGCATGGAGGTGAGAATGAAACTATGAAGCCGCAAACTCAACTGTGATCATTTTGCAAAGACGGTATGATTGAAAGCATAATTCTTTTTCATCTTGAGAATAATTGCCATGGATCATAAATTAAATAATGGTTTATATTTTAGCCTATGCGAGGGAAGTTAAATTTTCTCCCGTTGCAACGCACGGGCATTATTGCTAGTCCATTGTAAATCACACACAGCTTCGGACGGATTTTTTAGAGGTGGGTAACTGCAGTCCAATTTAGAGAAGCATGGATATATAGCAGAGTATGGCATCAAGACTCTGTTCTAGAGGCTGGAGAGAGCAGAGTAATCCTAACAACAACTCAAAGAAGAACACGACTCCATCTTGTCCAAAGCGAAACGGAAACAAAGGCGTTCTCGTGTTGGATCAGGTCCAGGCCGCCAGCCGTGGCCGCGTAGATAGATAGTTATGGAACAAGCCGTCCCACCAAACCGATTCCGCAAGCAATACACGATCCGGAGAAGGCGAAATCAAACGGCGATGTCGGCGGCTCTTCGGTACGCCGCCAGGAGGGCCGTCGGAGGCCGCGCACTGCGGCGAACGTGGGCGGCTGTCGAGGAGGAGCAAAGGCGGAGGCTCGTCCACAGCGGCACGCCTCTCTCTGTTCCTCGCGCGTCTCCCTTCTCCACCGCCTCCCGCAGCAACACAAAGGTATCTTTCTTTCAAGTTGTAACCAGCTAAAACATAATTTATCCAACACACCTTGATTGTTTCATAAGGGAAGCAAACAAGCATAATTTGATATATTTTTTGTGGAATAACAAGAATAATTTGCTCAACATATCATGATTGTTTTTCAAGGGATTCAAATACCCATGCTCTGAATCTTCTTCTTCTTTTCTAACACAGTATATAAAAGAGCCCGTTTTCATTTTAAAAAGAGGGCATGATTTCAGACTTTCAGACATTCTAAATATTTTCTTCCTTTGCTATTATTCACCAATCACCATGCTTATACATTTAAAACTGTTTTATGCATTCTAGCAGCCCACGTCCATGATTTTCACAAAGGAATCCCTAGTCTTATTATTATTATCCAATGTGTAATAACACAAACTCATCAGAAACAAATCTGCGAGCGCTGCTGCAGGGCCTCACCAGTGAAAACGAGGGGCAAATCAAGAAGATGAAAGAGGAGCTGTACACTGCCATTACCGAGCATGAAAAGAACAGCACCATTTACGACAGTTGAGTATCGCCAAACGTTGGGCTGCTGGAAAATCTTTCTGTGCAGCTGGACCCAAAATACAACGATCCACGCTGGTATGTACACATCTGCACAATATACTCTCCTGATCTCCTCCTTTTGTTTGTTCTACTCTACGTTGGGCTACGGTTCTGTTTCTTATATCGTCGTCTCAACCTGCAGGCGCTCATATCGACGAGGAAAAAGGATCAGCGATTGCCTGAGGATTGCAGGGATATATTTTCTCACTACTACGGCTTTGGAAACACTGTTTGGCTCCTTGATGGAAGCTGATCCAGAGGGCAGAGCAACCAAGAGAGACCTAGCGTGATGTTACTTTCTACTCAGTGAGAATGATCATTGATTGTTCTGTGTCACCGGGTTCTGCTTATCTTCCTGAGGTTGCTGAAGCTCATATCATCTGGTTGTAGTCTTTCTTTTTGTTTCTTTTCCTGTGTGAAAGCTACTGAGACGTCGATAAATATGCTATCTGCCTAAGTGAATAGGAACTTGTTTTTTTTTTAATAGGTACTTGTGTTGTGATTGCTTCACTCTTGATTTTCCCCCTTCTGTTTCCGTCCTTAACTGATGATATGTTGTTGATGATTGTGAGACAAAGTAGCTGTTCTATTTGGCTTCCTTGGAATCCCGGACGATTTCATTCGTCTGGAATTTTTCCTTTCATATAAATAGGGTGTGTTGAACTCAACTGGAGCTCTCTCACCAAAACACACGAACCAGTTTACCTATCCACGTGTATGCAAATTGCAAAAGTTATTAAGGAACCTCTTGTTGGACATTCAACAGATAAAAAGTCAGAATATGTTTCTTATGGGCAGTTCAAGAAAATACGTTTCCAATTACAAGAACTATGTTTTTATGGGATACACTCTCTTTCTGGTATTCCACCTCTTGCTTGCTTCTGTTTCAAAGATGAAATCCTTAGGGTCACCCAAGTGCTAGAATCTCACGATCGGGCACTTGCATTTGCATCCCTTCATCAATCCCCCCCCCACCCCCCCCCCCCCCCCTTTTTTTTTGTGAGACCTTTCTTCTTTCTTTTCTTTTTTGAGCTGACCCTTGTTGTTCCTCGCACAACTAACGCCACGCACATGTACATCTACCTTAATGAACAGTCCAGTGAATTACAAAAAAACACCATAATTATAGACTCTAATTCAGAAAACCACCACCTTTCATTTTTTTTTTCTTCAAAACCACCACCATTGTGCTTAGGCTAGTCATAGTCGGAGTAACTTAGGTAGGAACATAGCGCATTTCAAGAAAATTTTGCTTATGTGGCATGTAGTTAATGAGGAGAGAGGTGTTTAGAATAACATAATATGTTGCCATCTATGACACTAGTACTATGTTATTTTGCACTATTGAGGTAGTAACTTAGACTAGTGTTATTTTGCAAGAAACTGGTATACCAGCCTTACATTTGACACAATTTATGACGGATGGGGCCTGCTGTAGGTGCTGATGTGGCAGAAAAACTTGACACCGCTCATCTGGCCATTAAATCAGGAGGGGGCCACCCGTCAGCTCTCATGTGTATCGCGGCATGGACGCCGCAACCCGACGAGGGGGGCGGGCCTGGTCAACAACGAGCAGCGCCGCTCCAGCTCGGGCGAGCGCCGAGGTTGCCGGATCTCGCCCAAATGAAGGGCGCGACGTCGGCCGCCGCTTCACCTACCCCAAAGCACCGCACCGCTGGGATTGCTGCTCTATCCCAGTCCTTCTTCCTCCTGGCTCCTATGGCTACAACATCGCCAGCAAGGTGAGGTAGTCCGATACGGGAGGACGTGTTGCGCCGTGGTGCTTGACGATGCACATCAACGCACGTCAGCGCGCATCGGAGTCCGCCCGAAGCAGGTTTGGTCACGCAGGAGCCATATCGGGCGAACCCCCGTCGAGCGCCGCTCAGGAGCCGCATCAGGCGAATCCATGGCCGGGGTGGGATGCCGCTCCTCCCTGCTTCCTGGTATTGGCCCCGGTACGCCGTGGCCATCTGCGCCCGCCGCCGCCCGGGCACGGGTTGGCTCCGGTCAGTGGCGAAAACCAAGGGCTAAAAACTACCCAAAAAAAACTCTCGTTTCAAGGCATACAAAAAGTCAATCTATGTTGCATAACTAACAAGAAACCAAACATGATATTGAATGACAACATTTATTCCATGATGGGTCAACTAATAAAGCAAGGCAAATCAAAAGACAATGTGTAGCATATATAGATGATACAAAAGATTGATACCAAATCAAAGGATTGGTTGATCTGAGTCTCCCATGACTACATCTTCAATAGCAGAAGAAGCTAAACTTCAATGATAAATATTGAAATGCAAATCAGTGCATAATATAGCATGTAAAACTAGTTATTAACAGATGCAAAATCTGAAAACTTACGTCTAGGACGAGGCAAAATGCCTTTGATAACCTTGAAATTGCTCGATGATCTTTGATTCTTCGATACTAACAAATACATCTCGCTCAATGTAACATACCATTCTATGATTCATCCAATCATCACCCATTTTGTTCCTCAATCCAGTCTTGATAATACTCATTGCTGAGAATGCCCTTTCCACTGTTGCGGTTGCAACAGGTAAAATCAATGCTAACTCAACAAGACGGTAAACCAAGGGAAAAGTTGTGTGCATATCAGCTATAACCATATTCATGGCAAGATGACGAAGGTCATTGCAATTCATCAAATATGGATCTACTCTTGCTTCCCGAATAAATGAGTCTAATTGGTTTCTAAGGACAAAAGTAACTTCATATGTAGAGAAGTCAGCAGCATACATATTAGCAAGATCTACTAGCTTGTCTTCATTATAATTGGCAAATGAATTCTTGGGATCATGACAAGCAATGCATCTCAACAATTGAGTAGACCTTTCAGCAAAGCGGTTGTTTAACTCCACAATAAGTTGATCATGCAACACATTGAATATTTCATTTTTGAAATGGTGGTTGTAAGTTACCAATTGCCCACCCCAAGTCCTTGAACGCCCATTAGCAGTTCGTGTATCTCCCATATTTAGCACTACAATGTTGTATTTGACACAAAAGTCTGTTACCCTTATTCATTGAGCTAGTAGACTCATCATGACCACGAAAAGCAAGAGCTTGTAGTAGCAAAAATTTGACAATACCCATTATAATCAAGAGACGAGCTTTGTATTCTTCTTCTTTCTTATTAGAACCCCTATCAAACACATGTGGCAAATTTTGTCTTTGATTTTTGAAATCCTCATAATGTTGTCTAGCTTTATTATGAGCACTATCATGCTTGCCAACATGTTGATTGAAAACTTTAGGCCCATCCTTCCAAGATTTAAATCCATTTTTCGTGAATGCTTCAATACCATAGTTTTCAGCTCTTGGTTGCTTAAACAGAAAACAATAAAAGCAAAAAGGCTGCGTTTTTTTCAATGCTATATTCCAATCAGCCGTGATGATCATTGAACCAATAACCATGAAAGCTTCTACCATTTAACCGTTCATATGTATGATTAGTTGGTTGGCATGGACCCATACTAATGTAGTCCCTTCTAGCAAGATCTCTAATGTCTGCATCCAAATCCTCAATTGGTATTCTCTTACCAGGGTCTGCTTCAATATCACCGGGCTTGAGTTGAGATATAATACGAGGGGTATTATCAGTTGTTTGAATTGAAGGACTCGTTTCTGCGGTTCCAGTGGTTCGAACTTCAAAAAATGAATTCAATGTCCTGTTTCTTTTACTCATCTTGCCTTCCTGTAACATTATATGAAAACAAAATTACTAAATCTCAAAATTTGTTTTCCCATCTAAGTATCTAACAAATAGTGGCATCAAGCATCAACGGTGTCATCTAGAAATTGATAAAACCATCATCAAACAGTACAGTAGCATCTACAAACAGAAATTGGGGTTTGGAAGAACTAGTATACCTTTGCAGCTTTGCTCTTGCTGCTGTCTGCTCTGTGTTGCGGCCGCTGAGGAGAAAGGCGCCTCCTGGGAAGGGCCACCTCGCCGGCAGTTCGCTAGGGTCGCCGCCTCACCGGACAGGGTAGCAGCCCACAGCGGAAGTGATTGATTTGAAGGGGGCGCGCCGCTGGATAGGTGTGTCTCGGCAGAGGTGGAGAAGTGGACTGAAGGGGGGGGGGGCTGGATAGGCAGCACGACGGCTGGCAGCGGTAGCGCCGGCGGGAAGGGACGCGGCCACGCGGCGGCGACGCCTAGGTAGGGTTCGTGAAATTGGGGGGAGGGGCGGCGTACAGGTTTGTCTGCTCTGTTCGTGCAAATTCTGGTCATGGGGAAAGGCTCTCGCCTGGGCGGCTGGGCCGTTGGCCTGGGTTGCCTGGGCTTTGAAGTGGCTACGCCCCAGGCCATTTTTTTTTTGTATATATGGGCCAAGAAAATTCCCCACGCCCCAGGCAGTGGCCTGGGCTGCCTGGGGCCCAGCTCCGCCCATGGCTCCGGTGCCCGTGACCGAGATCCAGCGTCCGGCGTAAGGATCCAGCGCCCCTATAACATCATCTCCCGCCCGCAGGCACCCGTGCACAACATCGCTCCGGCGGCAGCGGCTGGGATCCCTCACCGGCATCTCCGCTTGGTCCCCCGAGCCCCAGCGCGTCGCCCATGGGCAGGTGCACAACGTCGGCCACCGCCATGACGTACACGTGGAATCTCTTTTTTTTTTCCTTTCAATGACAGACAAGCCCCATTTCTTTACCTAATATTTATCTTTATCTTTATTTTTACCTAATCTTTATCTAATATTAAAGGGAGGATTGTTTCTCCACTTTTTTTGTTTGTGGTGGGACCCATATGTTTTTTCGTCCGTCATTGGACTAATTTTTTTTGGTTCGTCGCAAATCCTCGAACGCGAGATTGCTTTTCGTCCAGTGGAAAAACAACAATAAAAGTGCCCAGGTGGGAATCGAACGGGCAACCAGCGTATGCTAACCCACGCTCCTAGTCAGTGCGACAGGGTAACTTTAGTTTTGTGTAGCGCGGGAGTTAAAGAAAGGGAACCGCTAGGCGCCGGCGGACCGGCCGAATGGTTCCGCCGGTCTCATCTGGCACATCGGATCCTCTTTTGTCCACCGTCAGATCATATCTCTGCATCGTTTTTTCTAGCTCAACAAAAATCGCATTCAATCCAAAAACAGCAGTTCGTGCTGGACACTGCATGGATGCTCCAAGCCCTGACCTTGAAGCTTGAAGCATGCCCAGCTCGCGGCCGCTCGCCGTCGTCGCTCTGGCTCGCCGTCGTCGCTGCGGCTCGCCGTCGTCGCCCTTGGTCGCCGTCCTCGCTGGTTCCAGCAGGACCTCACAGTGGCACCCAGCAGTCAGCCGTAGAGATGCCCGACCCCTTCGTCGTTGCAGCAATTAGACGTCGCCCTCGTGGCACCGCCATGCCATCGGCTACAGCTCCCGTCGCCGTTCGCCACCATCATCACCATGCCGCGCCCCTATTGAATCTTTTTTGTCCCCGGTTGAAGCTTTTTCCGTCGACGGTTGATTTTTTTCATGGTTTGAAGCTTTCACGCCCATTGAAGCATTTACATGGTTGAAGCTTTTTCACACAACGGTTGAAGCTTTTTTGTCCCCGGTTGAAGCTTTTTTCGTTGACGGTTAAAACTTTTTTCATGATTTGAAGCTTTTCATGCCCATTGAAGCTTTTACATGGTCGAAGCTTTTTCACACAACGGTTGATGCTTTTTCACACAACGGTTGAAGCTTTTTTGTCTCCGGTTAAAGCTTTTTTCGTCGACGGTTGAAACTTTTTTCATGATTTGAAGTTTTCACGCCCATTGAAGCTTTTACATGGTCGAAGCTTTTTCACATCACGGTTGAAGCTTTTTCGTCGACGGTTCCAGCTTTCGCGGTTGCGTGGTCGCCGGTCCCCAAATTCCGTCGCCTTTGATTGAAGCTTCCTAGGATGCTGGTTGTAGCATTTTTTTTGTTACTATTTGCAGCTCCCTCCGTGCCATTCACAACCTCGTCTCTCTCTCTCTCTCTCTCCGCGCCATTGTAGCAAAAATGTTGATCGGATGTAGCTTTCGTAGTTGCCGGTTGCAGCAAAAAAATGACGTGGTTGTAGCAAAAACAAAATAAACGTCACGCCGGGCGCGGTGTACGGTGGTAACAAACCCTGTAGCCGGTGGTAGCAAAAAAACTTCATGGTTTGCAGCAAAAAAACGTTTTTCGCCCGTCATCAAGGTTGCATCATCTTCACGAATTATGTCACAAAAAAAGGTTGTCGGCGGTAGTAGCAAATGAAAACGCTGGTAATAGCAAAACAAAACACTGGTTGCAGCAAATAAAAAATCAGCGACGAAATCATGTGGTTGGTTCCAACAAAAAAAATGTCGGTTGTAACATCCCTCGCCGCCGGATGTAACATCCCTCGGCTTTCAAAATGAATGGTTCCAGCAATGTCTCCATTGTCACACGCCATGGTTGGTCGCTCGCCATGGCTGGTCGCGCGCCACCGATGGTCACCAACGTCGCACACGGCCTCTTGCAGCTCTCCCCGCTGTGACTTCTCTGTCGTGTCGTCTTCTTTGCCCCCGCCATGGCTCGTCCTACCAGCAAGGGCACGTCATCGCGGTGTGCTGCGTATGGCGGCGAAGATGGGAGAAAAGGAGCAGTTGCAGAGTTGTAGGGAAGAAGAAGAAGGCGTACGTGGGAAAAACGATTCGAGGAGTGCTCCCGTGATGCACCTGGAAAAAATGATTTAAAAAGCGCTCCTGTTTCCTCAAAAAAAAGAAGAGCGCTCCCGTAACGCATGATGGAAAACGATCGTAAGGCTCGCGTGCGACCGGCCGAGCGTTCGGCCGGCGCCCTGCCCCCAAGCGTTTCCCTTAAAGAAACGAACGGCAGTGGCAAAACATAAAAAGCTAGCAAAAAGTTGTCCCTGAGTGGAACCAATCACATGACCTCCCGTGAGTTAACAACATCCCTAGCCACTGTGGTTCTTCGACTTTTTGTCTAAAAATTGCAGCGGAAGATTTAAACTTTTTTGAGTTTTCAAACATTTTTTCAAAAGAAGTGAATTTTTTTTGGAATACAAAACTATTTTCAAATTGTTGGACAAAATTTAAAAAATGGATTCATTTATAAAAAAATGAACTAATTTTGAAAAATGCAAACATTTTTTAAGACTGAACATTTGTTGAAAAAATAAAAAGGAACCTTGAGTGAGTAAATTGGGCTAGCTCGTACTTCTGTCTGTTACCTCCATCCATCATTATTAAGCCAGGTGCAATGAGTACGTCCGTTATTTTTGGGTCGTTCGTGAAAAATGCTTGATTTAATCTCTCCAGCTGATCATTATAGAGCACCAGCCAATGCATGCGATGGTTTTCTTTTCTCCAATTGGTGCATTGAATGCAGGCCCAATTATCCCACGTGGCAACCAAAATATAATATTTATATGGAAACTGCTTCTTCACACGGTCACTGGCTACAATTAGATGCATTTAATCTTCGCGCTAGGTTGTCTCTTGGTCGTAGAGTTTTGACCCTCGAGCCCTTTAAATCCAGATGAGAGGGTTTGCCTACTTATCAAATTAAATAACCGCTTCTTATTTTCTTACACTAAATTTCATCAGTTTATATACGTTTGCAAGTTATATGGAAAAACAATAAACCGCTCCAGGAATCGATAGAGGGTGAGGAGTGGGTCCCAATTATCCCTGGAGAAACGAACACACAATTGTTTTGTTACAGATGAGTAGGAAGGATTTAACTCACATTTCTCAAAAAGAAGAAATTAACTCCCAATACTCTGGATGCTTTGTACGCGAGATTGTCGGTGAACATGAGATAGAGGGTATATTATGAGACTATGGGAGTATGATATAACTTGATATATAATTGCAATCCGACAGTGTTTAACTTGGCCGTGTTGTTGGTTCATCGGCTGCACATTCACAACCTAGATTTAGGGTTAATACATATGATTATAAGTTCAAATATAGTGGGGAGTGCCCTTAGGGAAATTGAATGTGTCAGTTAAAACTACTTGATGAGTTGATATGTTATGCTTGCACATCCAATGTTTCCTAAACTTAAGTACATATCAATTTTCATCCCCGTTGCAACGCACGGGCATATGTGCTAGTCTATATCTATACCTACTAATAAAGTAAGATGATATTCTTAGTTTCGCCCCGCTTATGTGATTTTCTTGATTTTTATAAACATCGATATTTTATTATCTGAGGTGGTACTAATTTTATGCGTACGTTGTCATGCTTAGGGGGCACTGGGCCGAATCCAAGGGCACAGTGCGGCCCATCGGAGCTCCTGGCCCATGCGGCTGTGTGCGCGCGTTGAACTAAAAGAGAAAAACAAAAAAATATGGTAGCCCAGGATTTGATCACCAGATCAAAGGGTTGGATTCAACCTTTTCTACCACTTGGGCTGGTGCAATGCTTGTGATAGACAAGCGTTTCGGCCCTATATGTACTAACTAAAAGCAAGGTCTACAAAATCTCAATGAAATATCGTCTGTTGCTTCGTTTGCTGAATTTTTAGTATGCCCACTTGGTCCTTGCCTATCTGGACCTATCCGCAGTGGGCTTCCATGATCAACCAAAAAATAAACATAGCTGCTCAGGTGACAATTCGAACTCACAACTCGCTTTTTCATATGTCTAAACTGTTTGCGGAGCTAAGGGTTCGTTTGTCTATTAAATAATACCACCTCGCTTCTTTATACCCCATCATGCTAATTTATATACGACTGCGATTTCAAATTGTTAAGCAGCCTTGAAATCAGTAAACAGAGGGTAGTAGTTAGCCCCGTTTACTCACACATATGAGTGGGAAGGAATATGCTGGCCACCAGCATAAATGAGCAAAATAAGGCAGCGAGGTGACGGAGCACCGTGAGCAAGTAAAAACGAAATAAAGTGCTAGAGCCGACGAGCTCTGCAGCATGGAGCACCGTGAGCGAGCAAAAACAAAATAAGGACGAGGTGCTGGAGCGGACGAGCTCTGCGGCATGGACCACCATGAATGAGCAAAAAACATGGCTGACAGTGGAGCAAAGCTAGCAAAACATGGCTTACACGCGCTCACTAGCACCTGATTGTTTTAGCGACAATTTGGCTGCTGGCATATAAGGGGGTCACGTTGACTACATACCTGATTAAATTACTTCATATTTATGTATTGTCTTCCATACCTTATAACAAATGCATTATTACTTGCTCTCAATTTGTATCTCTCCATCGACTCTTAATTTTTCATCCAAACATTACCACACGGCATGAATGGTTCGGTGGTGCCCAACGAAATATTCCTCCACTCTGAACTCCATGGTGAGATTAAAAAAGAGGGAGGGATGAAGATTAGAGAGAGCACGACAGCGGTGCACCCTGCTCCATCTGGGTGCGGAGGAGGGGCCGCAGCGAGAGAGAGAGAGAGAGAGAGAGACACGCACTGAGAGAGACAGAGAGATGCGCGGTACTGGCAAACATCTCTTCGTCATGCCACCCTCCGTGTGGCTCCCCTCCGTCATACACGTCTCTGACTCGTATGTTCTCCATGAAGCGGGGTGGTCAAAACCCGCACACACTCAACAATCATTGGGATAAGTGGGCAATACATTGTTTTCTTGACCCGTTGCAACATACGGGCTATTTTGCTAGTCTATGTCTATATCTATATCTATATCTATACCTATACCTACTAATACTAATTAATAATTACTAATACTAATACTAATTACTAATAAAGCAAGGTGCGTTTCGTCAATTTTTTCATCCGTTCATCATCAAAAAGATCTTTTTCTATTCGAGGCGGTACTAGAATTTTGTCCGTTCGTCTATTAGAAAAAAAAGGTCAGAATTTTGTACATGGGCCGCCTGCAGTGTGGCCTAGCAAAGCCAGCCAATTTATTTTCGTGCCCACACAGGTGGGAAAACCCTATTTATCGCATGCAACGTCAAATAGGCGCAAATTGGCAAAGGACGCCCATCATAAAGCAAGGTGCGTTTCTCCGATTTTTTCATCCGTTCACCATCAAAATAATATTTTTTTATTCGAGGTGGTACTAAAATTTTGTCCGTTTGTCTATTAGAAAAGAAAAAACGTCAGAATTTTGTACATGGGCCGCCTGCACTGTGGCCCAGCAAAGCCAACCAATTTATTTTCGTGCCCACGCAGGTGGGAAAACCCTATTTATCGCATGCAACGTCAAATAGTCGCAGATTGGCAAAGGGCGCCCAAGCTGGGTTGAACCCTTTTTTTTCGTGTTATGTTTCTATATTTCTTTTTCCATTTCTTTTGTCTTTTTTCCTTTCAATTTTTTTTCACTATTCCTTGTAAATTTAAAATTTTAAAAAAAACTCATAATTTCTGAAATATTAAAAAAATAAACTGTTCAGAATTTCAAAAAATATCCCGTTTTTAAAAATGTTCAGAACTTGAAATCTTTGTTCTCATTCATAAAGTGGTTCAAAATTTAAAAAAATTTTCTACTTTTTCTTTGTATTTTTCAAAGTTGTCTGAATTTTTCCAAAAAAAAGCATTTTAAAAATGTTCCAAATACGAAAATATTCCTGTTTTGTAAAATGTTCGAATATTCAAAATAATTTCCAACTTTAAAGAAACATATTTTCTAAAATTGTTTTGAATGTTCAAAATATTTTTTCTTTTTCAAAAAAATTCACAAATTTAAAAAATGTTCTTGTTTTCAAATAAAATTGTGAATTTTGAATGTTCCAAATTTTGTTGTGTATTTCTGAAAATGTAAAGAATTTCATTTTTTTTGGAATTTTCAAAATTATTCATGTTTACAAGAATATTCAGCAATTTTTTTTAAAGTTCAGGAAAACAAAAATTGTTTCCAATCTAGTATTGGAGTATGTTCTTAAAGGTTCGAGCTGGCCATTCGTTGGTAGGACTCATTTCTTCGAGTGGCTAGCAGCACGTTGTCAGATCTTTGAGGGCATGATTTCTATCCTTTAACTCATCATCTTTTTTGATTTTTTTTCGCGTCTTACAAACACAGGTCGTCTTGGAGCTTACCAGTGCTGGCCTATACACGAACTGATGTACGTCCCACGCGCTATTTTACGCAACTAGCGTCATATAGTAGCCCTACGCAGTTGGCCCAAGAAATTTTTTTGCTCCGTCGCACAGGTAGTATTGGGCCTCAGCCGCACTCCCCTACTGGGTCGTTCGCATCCGGCCCATAGATCCTCGCCGAGGGAGCCAAAAATATTTGGCGGTCCTAAGGAATAGAACTTGCGATGTTGCATCCACATCCTCACGCGGATGCCAACTGAGCTAGGGCGGCTTTGAAGAATTGCTCCGTCGCACAGGCGGTATTGGGCCTCAGCCGCACTCCCCTACTGGGTCGTCCGCATCCGGCCCATCGTTCCTCGCCGAGGGAGCCAAAAATATCTGGTGGTTGTAAGGAATAGAACTTGCAATGTTGCATCCACATCCTCAGGCGGATGCCAACTGAGCTAGGGCGGCTTTGTTACATAAAAATGGCTGGTCCTCTTATTAAATATACATATAGCTTTTGTTCCGCCCACTCATAGTTCCCAAATCTATTTTGTTTGTCCCCCGGGTGGGAAGAACTGGGCATACCCACGCATTTCTTTTTCTATGTGACGGATGAGCAACAAAAATTTAAGCCCTGAGGGAATTGAACTATGGACCTTCCCTATTATATCGATGGACAGAATCAACTCGTCTATCTTGCAATTATGATGAGAATAGTATCGCCTTAGAACTTTATAGTAAATCCCCACCAGTTTGTATATGTCCATAGGTTGTCTGGAAATAAGAAGTTTGTATCAAAATAAGGAAGTTATCTCGAGAATCGTGAGCAGAAGGAGGGACTCCATAAATTATTGCCGGTGCTAGCTTGCAAGTGCAAATAAAAGATAATATGTTGGTTTGGCTCGAATAACAAAATTGTGGGCACGTGATCGCTAAAATAGTCAAAGAGAATAAACCCTAATAAAGAAGGGACATTGATGCCAGGTTATGGGTTAAATTTGTTAATGAAACATGATTTATGCTCTACAATTAGTAATCCATCCGGTTACGCCAACGTAAGAGAGAGTGGTCAAAGCAACCGTGCCCCGAAGGTCGTCGCATAGCTACCAAATGAGGAGGCAGACACAACCCTAAGACAGAGGCAGACCCGAAGGAAAAAAAAGGTACGAGTTGGATGGTTGCCGCCACGCCGACTAAACCCACCACTATCAAGATCTCGTGGGACAAACATGACCCGCATGAAGACCACAACCTCCTCACTCTATCGCACCACTGTGGAGATCATTTTTTGTGGGCACATTAATTATCTCTCCTATTGCTTCTCATAAAAAAATATCTCTCCTGTTACAATGCACGGGCATATGTGCTAGTATTAATAAAGGGCCAATTGCTCCTGCTCATACGTCATCGGCATTTTTCAGAAAAGTTCCTATATTTTTTGGTATTCAACCCGCAGTTCTATTTTAAGCGGCGAAACGAAACTTTTTCAGATTTTACACAAAACCCCCTACACTTTTAGATAATCCTCCCGCAGTTCACTTTTAAGTGACAAATTGAATCATTTTTTGCGTTTCTACAGAAAGCACCATGTCCTTTATGCTAATTATCCTGCAGTCAATGTAGAATAAATGTTTTTTTGAATACACATATCTTTTAAATTATAACTCCAATTTTAAAATGTTATATATGAAATTTGATTAGAAAAATATGTAGAATCCGAATATGATGTTATTTTTTTTATCTCTTAACCATTTTTAGAATGCTATTTACAGTGCAATCTTAATCAATAGCGCACAAACAAATTGGAGACAAAATAAATGTAGCGAGAGAAAAACCTCATCTTATGTCACGAGAGAGATGGCTTTCGATTGACCACATTCAAGCGTGTTGTGGTTCTGTAAGCACTATGATCACCATATTTGAGAATGCCACGACGAACAAATGGCAACAAGATGGGATGTCATGTTGAAATAAAGAACATGGACCTATTGGTTTCTTGACTCATGATTATTTGAGTTACGGGCATATGATATCATTTCTCCCGTTGCAACACACAGGCTCTTTTGCTATTGTCTAATAAAATGTGTACACGTACAACAACAACTTCCGTCTCCCCTGTCCGTCACGCCACATCATCAGATGCAGCGGGCCCTACCATCAGATTCAGCCTCAACGCCGTAAATCATAGTATCAGTGCTTTTTTTCGTGAATACGCAAGGCTTGCATATCATTTCATTGATAGGAGAAGTTAGAACGAGTACAAGATGTGGTACAACACATGACACGGACGCAAAGGCGTGAACATGGTGTACGGAGCAGAGAGACATGGGATGCTCAGCCCAAATAGAGAAAAAAACACAGCTAAACTCGCCATCCTGAGAAGTAGCCCAGACCAATAAAACGACGACCAACATCTCCAGATCCAGAACCAAGGACGCCGCTAGCAACCAAGACGGCACCTTCATGAAGGAGAACGACGCTGAGACGCCGTCGCCGTCCGATCTATATAACCGGACCTAGGGTTTCCCCTGATGCTCGAAGAGGGCCACAGACAACGGCCGTGACAGCGCCACCAAGAAGGGGACAGCACCCGCGGGTGTCGCCACTGCCAGCAAAAGATGCAGGGATTTCACCCTGGCCAGAGTCTGAGCAATCTCAAGCCATCGGAGCACGAATCGGAGAAGAAGAAGTCGGGCATAGGCCGGAACCACGACCACAGGAATGGGAGCGACGCCGGACGTGCGAGCAATGAAGCGATGTAGGGACAGGCGGGGCACGGAGGTGGGCGGCTGGGTGGAATGGGATGGAGGATGTGACGGTGGTCGGAGGCCCGACGAGGCAGGATCCGGAAGGTAGCGCAGATCCGGGTCGCCAGGACCGAAGCAACAAGGATGCTGAAGAGCCCAAGGAGCCGGAAGGGGGCGCAGCTCCCAGATTATGTCAGAATCGAAGATGCACCGGGATGGACGGCCAACCAAGGCACCAGCAGGGTGTGGGTGCGGAGGCGCCGAGGCGTCGGCGAGCCAAGGGAGCCGGAAGGAGCGCAACTCCCGGGGAGCGCCAGGCCCGGAGCCGCCCCGGACGGCCATGGACGCAGGAGAAGGCGCAGGTCCATTCCCGTCGGGAAGGATTCGCCCCTGCCGGGGTGGGGTCGAGGTGGTGAGCATACGCCCAACAGAAATCCAAACCGCGCCTCCACGGCCACTGCCTAAGGGGGCCGACCCGAAGCTCATGAGGGAGGGATGGGGGAGAGGAGCCGCACCACGGACGGCGCGCCCGGCCGCCGGAGGAGCCGCACCTAGCCGGGTAAGTCGCGGCCGGCGGGGAACGAAGCTCCAGATCCCGACCAGCGGAGGGACGCCGCTGCGCGAGGGCGCGAGGAGGAGGCCCGGAGGCAGCCTCGTGGAGCAGCCAGCGACACGGGGGAGTGGCTCGCGACGCCACGCGAGGGCTCTGGGTGGTGCTCGAGCCGCCATGGGAGGAGCTCTAGGGGGAGGGGCGAGTGCGTTAGATCCGCCCGGCCGCTGCCATCCTAGGGTCCGGGGCGGCTTTGTCGACCGCCCTCCGGCGGCGGCGAGTGGGGGAAGGCGGCGGGGAGGGGGCCTGCTGGGTGGCGGCGGGTTCCCCCCGTGTCGCCCGGAGAGCAGGGCGACACGGGGGTCGGGACGTGTGTCGTGGTTTTGTCACGGCAGATGTCCTCGTGAAAGGACTTAGTCGTGAGGCCATCGCCGCACGGTGATTGCTTGAATGGGATTGATCAGAATCGAGAGACAAGGGTTTACCAAGGTTCAGCCCCTCATGGTGGAGGTAAAAGCCTACTCCTGCTTGATTGATATTGATGATGATGATCTCGCTTACAAGGGTGCGTATTCGCTAGCCTAATACTCGAGAGATTGTAACTTGGTCTCTCCGCCTCAAGAGCTCCCCTCCTTAGGAGCTCCCCTTTATATACAGGCGGAGGCCCTTGGCTTACAACAGAGTCCAGGTCGTATTGTGATCCGTAACCCAATATGTTTCCTACTTGTATTGTTCTCCAAGCAAGGAAGCTCCAGGCGGCGACTTGTACTTCTGGGCCTTGAGTCACCGTCTTCAAGTGCTGGCCCTCGAGCAGGACCACTCCATGAACCGCCCCGCGGGTCTTGAGATCTTGAACGCCTTGGACCATCTTGAGTCTGGATCGTAAGTTGCCACTTGAATGACCCGGCTCATCATGGCGGGTCATATCGTGGGGTTATATCCCCAACATTAGCCCCAAGATTGATTTGAATTTATTCATGTCAATCTTTAACCTGATGAACATGACGAGCCACCTTCCTTTCCTTGGAACTGCGTCATAGCCGGGTTAATGATTCCGGCTTATGATAATTCAGACTTGTTGTTTTTCCATGTCTTCGAATCATGACGTCATTCTCCGGATTTCCAGGAAATCTAGTATGACATCATAACGAATCTTTGAGTATACGTGTCAAGCCTGAAAATCGAGGCACTCCTCGCTCAAAAAAGTTATAATGCCTCCTTGATTTTCATGCCTGCCCTTTCTTTATCTTATAAATACCCATGAAGGGGGTCTTTCCTCACTTTTACTTCTCCCCTTCGCTTCTTCTTCCTCGCGCCCGAGCTCTCCACATCTGGAACGCCGCCGCGCCCGTTCGATGTCGTCGGCCCTCGCACCCAGGACCACGATGCCGCCCAGCCATCATCGGATCTCAAGCAAAACTCTCCTCCGTCTCCTGCCACAGCCAGGTATGCCAGTACATCTTCCTTAGATCCACATTATCCTCTTCATAGTTCATTGGAGTTCATCGGTGTTCATCTTTTACCACCATCGCCACGTAGATCTAGTTCTCCCCGAGCTCCTCACAGAGATATTGCGGTGCTAGGTACAACACCATTTTTGCATCTAGGGACCTTGGATCTTCTTTAGAATCCATGAACAGACTAGCTGTTACTTCCGGTGCTCACCTTAGGTTTAGCAAATATTTTCCTTTTTGAACCATTTGTAGATCCGTAATTGCAGACGTTTCCAATAGAAACTTGTTTATACAACACTTAGCCAAAAAAGAAACCTTTAAATTGAAGATGAGCCGCCCCATGTACTGTCTGCTCATTACTGTATATCATAACTCGCCTATTGTGAAAACCATAGTTATTCCTTCATAATTCCGACTTATAGCTTGAGCGATTTATTTGCATGTTGGTTCGCCTTTGTTCATAGCCATTTCTCAAGCCGCCAACTTGTCGTATAACCCAATAGGCGACTTGTCATCAAATAAATGACCCACCGTTTATATTTCTTCCACAGTTATTTAATCCTTCGGTGACTCATTATGTCGAAAACTACGACTTGCAACTGGGCAAAATCTCGAGTGACCAAACTGGTACTTGATAATCTCGTGACTCAAGGTCTTTTACCGGCCCAAAATGTTATTGATTGGCGAGTTCCAGAAGGAGAAAACCCACCCCAACCTGATCAAGGAGAGGTTGTTGTCTTCGTGGATCATGTCCAGAGGGGTTTTACGCCACCCGGCTCAAAATTCCTTAGGGACTTCCTTCACTTTTTCGAACTCCGTCCTCAAGACATTGGTCCCAACTCAATGACCAATTTATGCCAGCTTCAAGTATTCTGCGAGGTCTATCTCCAGATAGAGCCAACTGTTGCTCTTTTTAGAGAGTTTTTCTTTATCAATCATCAAACAGAATGTGCGGGTGGCCCTAGTGTTGAACTTGGCGGTGTATCGTTTTAGAGACAAAAAGATTGTCCTTTTCCAGAGGTAAAATTGGCGAGTCATCCAAAATGATGGACCTCAACATGGTTTTACTGTAAAAACACCACCCCTGCTAATGAGAACCCCCTACCGGGTTACAGACTAGATCGTCTCAACACAACCCATGTTTATCCGGGTTGGGGCACTGATGAAGAACGCCAAGAAATTGCCCCCCTCTATTCCAAGATAAGGGCTTTGAAAGCCAACGACCTCACCGGAATTGACTTGGTCCGGTGCTGGATTAGCTGGCGGGTTCAACTATTAAGTCGCCGGACAGCCTTGATGTACAATTACACTGGCGAATCAAACGACGTTCAATGCGACAATGAAGTTGACATGACCGAAACTGGAAACAACAAAGCTGTGAAGAAGCTGCTGAGCGAGCCTTAGGAAAAATGTAGCCAAATCGGGCTTGCTCCTTTTTGCCTGAAGAACCACATGCCTCCAGTAAGTATCTTTGCATTGTTCTCATTCGTCCTCTGTTTTAACTCGCCTGTCATAATACTGATTTCTATCTTATCACAATGGCAGGCAACTGATATTTTCTGGAGAAGGAAAGAAGTACGCAAACACCAGCCTGTCTCAAAGGAAGAAGAAATAAGCCAGCTGTTGCAGATGAGCTGGCAGCCGGAGACGAGTCGCCAGCGGCTGATGATGAGTCAGAGGTAGAACTTGACTCCCTCGGTCGTCTTTTTATCAAACTTGTTGATGCCTCTAGTTCTCAGGATAACACCGAGGCGAGTCGAGCCAGTGACGTTGAGGTAATTTCAATTTCAACCAGCCCAGAACACTTATTCCCAAAGAAAATAAGATGAGTTGTCCGAAAAGTAAAGTTTTCTCACCGCTGACGCTCATTTGGATCCAAAATTTCTTTTGAAGAAAGCACAACATGAAGGTACCTCGAGACGCCAAACCCGGAGCGGCCCTGGAGAGCTGGTTGCCGGCTTGTCTAATGCACCAGCCGCCCGCAAGCGACGCACAGAGGTGCCTCATAGTCCAACCTTATCTCTTCCACAAGCCGGCCTTTTTAGGCAGCCTCTTAACCCTTCTGACTCCAATTATCAGGAGTCGCCACCATCTTCTGGAGGTTCAACTTGTACTCAGCTGCCTCCCCTTATCATCAACCAAGGGTAGTGTCGGGGGGATGAACCCCGGGCAGGCAACGGAACCCGGATCCCTTTCGAAAACATCGGGGCCCGCAACGCCCCTCAATCTGGCTTGCCCCTGGCCGGCTTCCCAGCTCAACCCGGCCAGGTGCTGCAACCCGGCCAACCCTGTCGGCACATGCCGGCCGGACCTCGCAAGTCAAACCTTCATCAACAAACCAGCATGGCTACAGTGCGTCCCCCTCTACGCCGGCCCCGGCGGGCGCGTTTGCCGTGCTGACCAAGCCCCTGCCTGGGGCGGGCGGCACCTCGGAGGCACAACCCTGTAGCAAGACGACGCAGCTGTCCCATGACGACCGCCCAATGCGCCTACAGTACCCAGCAGCCGGCTATACCCATGCCCGGCGGGCCCGGTACGGCTCGCACCCGACGAGACCCGCGCCCGATGGACCCGGCAAACCCAGCGCCCCGCTGCCGGCTCCAAGACGCCGACACCCGGCCCCGCGCCCATGTAACATTACCATTGTAACCCTGGGGGGTCGGCCTATAAGACCCCCTAGGAGGCCTCCATGCAATGGGCACGCGATCACCAGTTAACTCCACACACACACTCACATCCATCCACACGGAGAGGGACCAGCCTATGCACTGGCCTGCCTTCCTTCCTCTCCAAAACAGCTACAGGAGCAAGCTTGTACCATCTTCATATAAACCACACTCGGCAGGAGTAGGGGTGTTATCTCTCCGGAGAGCCCCGAACTTGGGTACGTCCTGTGTCTCGCACTCGCTCGTACCGACCCCACTTTTGGAGCCCACCGGTTGCCTCTTGCCTATCCCTCTCTTTAGCCACCCCGTGGCATCTACCGTGCGCTCACCACGACAGTTGGCGCCCACCATGGGGCAGCTTGAGGTTTCGGTCAGAGACATGTTCCAGACGGGGCTCTACGCTGACTCCGGCGAGCTCTGCATGCACGGCTTGGTCCCTGCGCTCGGCATGGCGCTGGCCGGCGTGGCCGGCTCGCTCATCGCCCCTTTCGGCGCGCTGCGCATCTGCGACGCGCCCGCGACCGCTAAGTACCCCAGCAAGGTGCTCGACGTCACCGACTCGCCTGTTCCTCTCAGCGATGCCATATCCAACGATGTGACGGATCTCTACACCAGGGTGGAGGTGTTCGCCACCGGCTCCAGCTCCAGTTTGTCCAGCGCAGCGAAGAAGGCCGCTGCCGCCCAGGCCGCAGCGCGCCACGATGCAGAACCTCAGCGTTTGCTACTTCTTGAGCTTGCATTGGTTTTTTCCTTGAGGAGGAAAGGGTGATGCAGCAAAGTAGAGATAAGTATTTCCCTGAGTTAGAGAACCAAGGTATCAATCCAGTAGGAGGTACACGCAAGTCTCCAATCTATGCACCTGCACAAACAATCAAACACTTGCACCCAACGCGATAAAGGGGTTGTCAATCCCTTCACGGTCAATTGCAAAGGTGAGATCTGATAGAGATAGGTATAAAAGATTTCTAAAACATAAAACAAATAAATTGCAGCAAGGTATTTTTGGGTTTTTTGGTTTATAGATCTAAAAATATATGATGGAAAATAGACCCGGGGGCCATAGGTTTCACTAGAGGCTTCTCTCTTGAAAGAAAACATACGATGGGTGAACAAATTACTGTCGAGTAATCGATAAAAAAGCGCAAAGTTATGATGATATCTAAGGCAATGATTATGAATATAGGCATCACGTCCGTGTCAAGTAGACCGACACGATTCTGCATCTACTACTATTAGTCCACACATCGACCAACTCCTGCCTGCATCTAGAGTATTAAGTTCAAGGGAACAGAGTAACGCTTTAAGCAAGATGACATGATGTAGAGGGATAAACTCAAGCAATATGATGAAAACCCCATCTTTTTACCCTTGATGGCAACAATACAATACGTGCCTCGCTACCCCTACTATGTCACTGGGTGAGGACACCGCAAGATTGAACCAAAAACTAAGCACCTCTCCCATTGCAAGAAAAACCAATCTAGTTGGCCAAACCAAACCGATAATTCGAAGAGAAATACAAAGATATCAAATCATGCATATAAGAATTTAGAGAGGATTCAAATAATATTCATAGATAATCTGATCATAAATCCACAATTCATCGGATCTCGACAAACACACCGCAAAAGAATATTACATCGGATAGATCTCCAAGAACATCGAGGAGAACCTTGTATTGAAGATCAAAGAGAGAGAAGAAGCCATCTAGCTACTAGCTATGGACCCGTAGGTCTGAGGTAAACTACTCACGCTTCATCGGAAGGGCAATAGAGTTGATGTAGATGCCCTCCGTGATCGAATCCCCCTCCGGCAGGATGCCGGAAAAGACCCCAAGATGGGATCTCATGGGTAAAGAAGGTTACGGCGGCGGAAAGTTATTTTTGTGGACGCTTCCGGTTGTTTGGGAATATTTCTGAATTTATAGGCCAAGAATTAGAGTTGGAGGACTCCCGGGGGCCCACAAGCCAGGGGGCGCGCCCCCTAGGGCGTACCCTGAGGGCTTGTGGAGCCCTCAGGACTCTTCTGCCTTCCTCTCCAAGTCCTACGTGTGTCTTCTGGTCCAAGAAAAATCATCGTGAAAGTTTTATTCCGTTTGGACTCCGTTTGATATTCCTTTTCTGTAAAACTCAAAAACAAGGAAAAAACAGAAACTGGCACTGGGCTCTAGGGTAATAGGTTAGTCCCAAAAATAATATAAAATAGCATATTAATGCATATAAAACATCCAAAACCTATAATATAATAGCATGGAACAATCAAAAATTATAGATACGTTGGAGACGTATCAAGCATCCCCAAGCTTAATTCCTGCTCGTCCTCGAGTAGGTAAATCATAAAAATAGAATTTTTGATGTGGAATGCTACCTAACATATTTATCCATGTAATTTTCTTTATTGTGGCATGAATATTCAGATCCATAAGATTCAAAACAAAAGTTTAATATTGACATAAAAACAATAATACTTCAAGCATACTAATAAAGCAATCATGTCTTCTCAAAATAACATGGCCAAAGAAAGTTATCCCTTCAAAATCATATAGTCTGGCTATGCTCTATCTTCATCACATAAAGTATTAAATCATGCACAACCCCGATGATAAGCCAAGCAATTGTTTCATACTTTTGATGTTCTCAAACTTTTTCAACTTTCACGCAATACATGAGCGTGAGCCATGGATATAGCACTATAGGTGGAATAGAATATGGTGGTTGTGGAGAAGACAAAAAGAAGGAGATAGTCTCACATCAACTAGGCGTATCAATAGGCTATGGAGATGCCCATCAATAGATATCAATCTGAGTGAGTAGGGATTGCCATGCAACGGATGCACTAGAGCTATAAGTGTGTGAAAGCTCAAAAAGAAACTAAGTGGGTGTGCATCCAACTCGCTTGCTCACGAAGACCTAGGGCAATTTGAGGAAGCCCATCATTGGAATATACAAGCCAAGTTCTATAATGAAAAATTCCCACTAGTATATGAAAGTGATAAAATAGGAGACTCTCTATCATGAAGATCATGGTGCTACTTTGAAGCACAAGTGTGGTAAAAGGATAGTAGCATTGCCCCTTCTCTCTTTTCTCTCATTTTTTTCTCTTTTTTTATTTGGGCTTCTTTTGGCCTCTTTTATTTTTTGTAAAGTCCGGAGACTCATCCCAACTTGTGAGGGAATCATAGCTTCCTTCATCCTTTCCTCACATGGGGCAATGCTCTAATAATGATGATCATCACACTTTTATTTACTTACAACTCAAGAATTACAACTCAATTCTAGAACAAAATATGACTCTATATGAATGCCTCCGGCGGTGTACCGGGATGTGCAATGATCAAGAGTGACATGTATAAAAAATATGAATGGTGGCCTTGCCACAAATACTATGCCAACTACATGATCATGCAAAGCAATATGACAATGATGAAGCGTGTCATAATAAACGGAACGGTGGAAGTTGCATGGCAATATATCTCGGAATGGCTATGGAAATGCCATAATAGGTAGGTATGGTGGCTGTTTTGAGGAAGGTATATGGTGGGTTTAATGCATCGGCGAGAATTGCGCGGTACTAGAGAGGCTAGCAATGGTGGAAGGGTGAGAGTGTGTATAATCCATGGACTCAACATTAGTCATAAAGAACTCACATACTTATTGCAAAAGTCTATTAGCTATCGAAACAAAGTACTACACTCATGCTCCTAGGGGGATAGATTGGTAGGAAAAGACCATCGCCCGTCCCAGACCACCACTCAGAAGGAAGATAATCAATAAATAAATCATGCTCTGACTTCATCACATAACGGTTCACCATACGTGCATGCTACGGGAATCACAAACTTTAACACAAGTATTTCTACCAATCCACAATTACTCACTATCATGACTCTAATATCACCATCTTTATATCTCAAAACAAATGCAAGGAATCAAACTTCTCATAGTATTCAACACTCTTTATATGAAAGTTTTTATTATATCCCTCTTGGATGCCCATCATATTAGGACCAAATTCATAACCTAAGAAAATTACCATGCTGTTTAGAGACTCTCAAAATAATATAAGTGAAGCATGAGAGTTCAATAATTTCTATAAAATAAAGCCACCGCCGTTCTCTAAAAAGATATAAGTGAAGCACTAGAGCAAATTGCCTAGCTCAAAAGATATAAGTGAAGCACATAGAGTATTCTAATAAATTCACGATTCATGTGTGTCCCTCTCAAAAGGTGTGTATATCAAGGATGATTGTGGCAAACTAAAAGCAAATACTCATATCATACAAGACACTCCAAGCAAAACACATATCATGTGGTGAATAAAAATATAGGCTCAAGTAAATTTACCGATGGCTTGAAGACGAAAGAGGGGATGCCATCCGGGGCATCCCCAAGCTTAGATGATTGGTTGTACTTGAATATTACCTTGGGGTGCCTTGGGCATCCCCAAGCTTGGGCTCTTGCCACTCCTTATTCCGTATTCCATCAAATCTTTACCCAAAACTTGAAAACTTCACAACACAAAACTCAACAGAAAACTCATGAGATCCGTTAGTATAAGAAAATAAATCACCATCTTTTGGTACTGTTGTGAACTCATTCTTTATTTATATTGGTGTAATATCTACTGTATTCCAACTTTTCCATGGTTCATACCCCCCGATACTACCCATAGATTCATCAAAATAAGCAAACAACACATAGAAAACAGAATCTGTCAAAAACAGAACATTCTGTGAAGATCCGAATATTTCGTATACTTATGTAACTCCAAAAATTCTGAAAAATTAGAAAAAAAATAGGCAATTTGTATATAAATCTTGTGTAAAACATTTAGAGTTTTTCGTTGCTTCTGTAAATTACTAAAATTCTGCAACTGGATGCAAAAGTTTCTGTTTTTCAGCAAGATCAAATCAACTATCACCGTAAGCCATCCCAAAGGTCTCACTTGGCTCAAACACTAGTTAAAACACTAAAACACAATTAATAAAGAGTTAATAATGTATATTCTCATAAAAAAAATATTGGGTTGTCTCCCAACAAGCGCTTTTCTTTAAAGCCTTTTAGCTAGGCATTGAGATTTCAATGATGCTCACATGAAAGATGATAATTGAAACACAAAGATAGCAACATAAAACATGTGAAGGACAGGTTTAAGTCTAACATACTTACTATGCATAGGCATTTTATAGGGAAAAGATTTATTAATACAAGCAAAAATTAGCATATGCAAGGAAGAATAAAGAAACAATAGCAATCTCAACATAACGAGAGGTAATTTAGTACCATGAAAATTTCTACCACAATATTTTCCTCTCTCATAATAATTACATGTAGGATCATAATCAAATTCAACAATATAACTATCACATAAAATATTCTCTTCATGGCCCACATGCATGCAAAGTTGACACTCTTCCAAAATAGTGGGATTATCATCAAATAAAGTCATGACCTATCCAAACCCACTTTTATCAAAAAATTCATGAGATTGATCATTCTCCAAAGTAGTGGGATCATTATTACCTAGAGTATACACTCTTCCAAACCCACTTTCAATATTATGGCAAACATATTCATCATGAGGCTTAAATAAATTTTCAAGATCATAAGAAGCATTATCACCCCAATCATGATCATTACAATAAGTAGTGGGCATAGCAAAATTAGCATCCCCAAGCTTCGGGTTTTGCATATTATTAGCACAATTGACATTAATAGAATTTATAATAACATCATTGCAATCATGCTTTTCTTTTAAGGCGCTATCGTGAATCACTTCATAATTTTTTTTGTTTAGCACTTCATCACAATTTTTAGATTCACGAATTTCAAGCAAAACTTCATAAAGATAATCTAGTGCACACAACTCACAAGCAATTGGTTCATCATAATTGGATCTCTTAAAAAGATTAGCAAGTGGATGAGGATCCATAAGCGTTTTGTTTCTAACTTTCAATAAATACACAATTATTCCAAGCGAACAAGCAAACAAACCATGTAAGACATAAAGGCAAACGGAAAGAAGGCAAATATTTTTGTGATTTTCTGAAAACGTTTTAGAAGTGGGGGAGAGGAAAACGAGATGCAAATGGCAAATAATGTAATGAAAGAGATGAGAGTTTATGGTGGGTACTTGGTAGGCTTGATGTAGAACCTCCCCGGCAACGGCGCTAGAAATTCTTCCTGCTACTTCTTGAGCTTGCGTTGGTTTTTCCCTTGAAGAGGAAAGGGTGATGCAGCAAAGTAGAGATAAGTATTTTCCTCAGTTAGAGAACCAAGGTATCAATCCAGTAGGAGGTACACGCAAGTCTCCAATCTATGCACCTGCACAAAAAATCAAACACTTGCACCCAACGCGATAAAGGGGTTGTCAATCCCTTCACGGTCAATTGCAAATGTGAGATCTGATAGAGATAGGTATAAAAGATTTCTAAAACATAAAACAAAATAAAAACAAATAAATTGCAACAAGGTATTTTTGGGTTTTTTGGTTTATAGATATGAAAATATATGATGGAAAATAGACCCGGGGGCCATAGGTTTCACTAGAGGCTTCTCTCTTGAAAGAAAACATACGGTGGGTGAACAAATTACTGTCGAGCAATTGATAGAAAAGCTCAAAGTTATGATGATATCCAAGGCAATGATTATGAATATAGGCATCACGTCCGTGTCAAGTAGACCAAAATGATTCTACATCTACTACTATTACTCCACACATCGTCCGTGTTTTGAGGAAGGGTATATGTTGGGTTTAATGCACCGGTGAAAGTTGCACGGTATAGAGAGGCTAGCAATGGTGGAAGGGTGAGAGTGCGTATAATCCATGGACTCAACATTAGTCATAAAGAACTCACATACTTATTGCAAAAGTCTATTAGCCATCGAAAAAGTACTAAACGCATGCTCCTAGGGGGATAGATTGGTAGGAAAAGACCATCGCTCATCCCCGACCACCACTCATAAGGAAGACAATAAAAAATAAATCATGCTCTGACTTCATCACATAATGGTTCACCATACGTGCATGCTACGGGAATCACAAACTTTAACACAAGTATTTCTACCAATCCACAATTACTCACTAGCATGACTCTAATATCACCATCTTTATCTCAAAACAAATGCAAGGAATCAAACTTCTCTTATATTCAATGCTCTTTATATGAAAGTTTTTATTATATCCCTCTTGGATGCCCATCATATTAGTACTAAATTCATAACCTAAGCAAATTACCATGCTGTTTTAAGACTCTCAAAATAATATAATTGAAGCATGAAAGTTCATCAATTTCTATAAAATGAAACCACCACCGTGCTCTAAAAAGATATAAGTGAAGCATTAGAGCAAACTGCCTAGCTCAAAAGATATAAGTGAAGCACATAGAGTATTCTAATAAATTCACGATTAATGTGTGTTTCTCTCAAAAGGTATGTACATCAAGGATGATTTTGGCAAACTAAAAAGCAAAGAATCACATCATACAAGATGCTCCAAGCAAAATACATATCACACTACAAAAAAAAGACACATCCGTGACATTTTGGGCCGAGCGAATTTTTTTTCTGTCATGCTTATGACACTTCTATGACGATAATTGTGACAAAAGCACGTATCATCATAGATGTGGTGGGCTCCTACTTCTATGACAAAAAATCATGACAGAAAATGGGCTTTTCGTCCTAGGCGGGTCGGGGACGTACCTGCATGACATTCTTTGGGCCGTCCATGATGAAAAAAATCGTGGTAGAAGCGAGGGCGAGGAAAATTTCGGGGAGTTCCCAGTTACGGTGGGTGGTCAGGGCTGAGCGATGCACGGAGGTTTGCGCATTTCTCTCGTACACGTACGCGCGTGTGTGCGAGGTGTTGGGCTCTAACTGAACCCGAGCGAGGCGTTCGCTTACTGAACCCGAGCGATTGCACTAGCTACGTTACTGAACCTGAGCGATCGATCACTTGGCTGTTAATTGAACCCGAGCGATTCCTTCGCTACTGCTGCTAACTGAACCTGAGCGATCGATCGCTGCTGCTGCTTACTGAAGCCGATCGAACCTGCTGCCTCTTGATGAATAGTGACTATTGTTGGGGGTTGGATGAACAATTCCCGGTGGGGGTTGGATGAACAGGACCCCATGGTAGTAGAGGCCGTTGCCGTTGGATGAACAGGACTCCGATCGAGAGGAGGCCGCCACACACCCGAGCCGGTTGGGGGTGGATGAACAGGACCCCGTGGAGGGCTGGTTGAACAGGACCCCGTGTGGAGGGCTAGTTGAACAGTAGCCGGTGGAGGCTGGATGAACAGGACCCCGTGGTGAACAGTAGCTGGTGGAGGCTGGAGGAAGTCGACGGTGGATGAACAGTACCAGGTGGAGGCTGGAGGAAGTCGACGGTGGATGAACAGTAGCCTGTGGAGGCTGGAGCAAGGCAGTAGACAGTGGATGAACAGTAGCCCGTGGAGTCCCGTTTTGCGGTACGCCACAGCCCTCCCGATGAACAGGACCCCGTTTCGACCGTAGGCGCTCCAACACAAGTCCGTTTCCTCTGTTTTGCGATAAGCCACACCCCTTCCGATCAACAACACCCCATTTCGACCGTAGGAGCTCAAACACAAGTCTGTTTTCTCCGTTTTGTGGTACGCCAGACCCCTCCCGATGAACAGGATCCCGTTTCGACCGTAGCCGGTCGAACAGAAGGCAGTTTACTCCGTTCTGCGTTACGCCAGACCCTGTTTTGGCTGTTCCGTCCAAGCCGGTCGGCTCCCGATAAACACGATGCATTCCGACCCAGTCTGTTGCCTCCCGATGAACATGACGCTGTTTCTCCATTCCGACCCAGCCGGTTGGCTGCCGATGAACAGGACGCCATCGCTGTACAAGTTCGAGACCCCGCCCGTATGTACGTACGTAGCCGTATTTACTTTCTTGCAGCGTGGCTATACGTACGTGTACATGATTTATACAGGACTGCCTCAACTGCTACGTCACACGTGCCGCTCCTTGCTCGGCCACGGTTCATCCTTGCAGAGAGACCGATCGACCACAGTATGTACGTACACGCTCACTACCAGAGAGACAATCCTACATACGGTTCGACCGGGTGGGTCCCAGCTGTCAGTGAAGATAAGGAGGCACTTCCTTGCGTGTGAAGATATAGCTGATGGGTCCCAGCTGTCAGGGGGAGGAATTATTTTTTTGCCCGTAATAAGGACACACTTCCTTGCGTGCGAAGATGTAGCTGCTGGGTCCTAGCTGTCAGGGGGAGACAACATTATTTTTCAGGGTAAAAAGGATGCAGTTGCATGCTTGCGTCCATGGGCGTGATGCATCCCCACTGTCAGCCTCTCCACGTACAGTCATCTTCCGATGACTCTCGTTTGTTGACCACATTGACCACACCGTGTCGAGCGCACTAAGGCCGGTGGACAATGGCGAGGCCCCAGACTGGAACGACCCGAAGATGAGGAAGACACGACAGTGGAGTCGCAGATGGAGAGGAGTGAGAAACTTGACTGGTTCGAGTGCGCGGCAGCACTGCCGCCCACGGGAGACAGGAGCAAGATCAGAGGTTGAAGAAGCAGCATGGCTGTTGGATTAACATCCAATGGTCCAGCTGCTAGAATCATTTGTTGATTAGGTTGACAAAGCCCTGCGTATGCGTCAGATTTGTAAGCCCACAAGTCAGCCACAAAATCTGTCGGGTCCCAGCTGTCATTTGGAGGAATAATTTTTTTCGCATAACAAGGAGGCACTTCCTTCCTTGCGAAGATACAGCCGATGGGTCCCAGCTGTCAGCAGGAGCAATCATTTTTTTTGCGTAATGAGGAGGCACTTGTTTGTGTGGGTCCCTACTGTCAGCCTCTGTACATACATCCCTCTTCCGATGGCTGTTGTTTGTTGACCATGTTGACCACGCCGCGCCCAGAGCACCAACACGGTGGACGACAGCGAGGCCCAGGAAGGGAATGACCCGGAGCCGGCAAAGCCATAGTAGCAGATGCCCACGCTGAGGGGAGTACGAGGGCTGACTGGTCGACTGTGGGGTGAGGCTGACGTCGCGGGAAAATAACAGGAGATGCGGGTGGGTAGAGGGATGGCCTGGCGGCAGCACAGCCAGCCACGGGAGGAGGGAGCAGGCAGTCCCGCCCGCGCTGGTTTGGGCGGCTGGAGCAGTAAGATCAGAGATTGAAGAAGCACGACCTGCCGTTGGATGGACATCCAACAGTCACTGCTCTGTGTTAACTAAGTTGACAAAGCCTTGCGTACGCGTCAATTTTTTTTAGGACAGCGTCATCGTCAACCTAGTAGGCCCACAAGTCAGCCTCCGAATCTGTGGAAAATAGCATACAACCCATTTGCCATTATTTTCAATAATTTACAACCCATTTGCTAATTCTTAAGGATATTTTGAAGCCCATATTCTTCTTATTAGCATTACAGACCATATTCTGGCCACTGCTAAAAAATTCAACGTAATTTTGAATATTTCGGTGGGGTCCGAACTCTTTTAATCACGAAATTTTGAGTCACATTAAAAATAATTTAAAAACAATATATCAAAATAAAATACAAAGAAAATTTCTCCGCAAAAAATGAATGAAATTTAAAATCTTGAAATCCAGAAAAAATGAAATTTGAATGTAATCGCCGGTTGGCTTTGGTTTAAAAATTTATAGCCCATTTCTTACTACTTATAGCCCATTTTCTGGGGAAGCCGAATACATTCCTCCTCGTCTTGAAAGATTTGCAGCCCAGCAGGGCTGAGAAAAGCAAGTAGGCCTCGGTTGGGTATTCTCCAAAAAATAGAACTGGGCTAGCCATTTTCAGAAAGAAAACAGATATCAACTAGGCTCGTCATGTGCTTAAATAAAAGCGTGGGCTAGACGGGCCACAGCCCCCGCACAGCGCGTAGTTGAGCTCCGTCTCTAAAACTAAAAAACAACTGGGCGAGCTGCTGGGTCCCTGGTGTTAGACGCTCGTTGTGTAATTTTCTCGTTTATTGACTACATTGACAATGGCGTGGGACCTAGATGTCAAACAATTAGGAGGAAGTATTTTTTTGGCTTGTAATAACGAGGCACCTGCTTGCGTAATGCCATGACCCTGGTGGGTCCCTACTGTCAGCCTCTCCACGTACAGTCATCTCCTGATTCCTCTCGGTTGTTGACCATGTTGACAACGCCAGACGGCGGCAGGCACAGCGAGCGAACCAAGGCGGAGAACGACGGCGAGGCCTCGGACGGGAACGAACATGAGCCGTGGAATATGCGGCAGTGTAGTGGCAGGCGGAGGGGAGTACAAGGGCAACAACATGTAACTCAAGCTTACAAATGGTACAAAAGCCCAAGGATTAATTGTTCATCAAATTTAGACAAAACCCAGATTGAACATGATAATAACATCTAACCCAACCACTGTTTTTGGCAGTCACAAACAAATGGATCGGTCTGATCCATAAAATCAACATCCTGTGCCAAAAATTTTATTGGAACATGACGACAAGTTGTTGTAAATAGAAGCCGAGCACGTTTAGAAGCCCATTTGTCCACCTGGAACTTCTTTTTTTGCTGCTCAATATGTCCGTCCGTGAGAAATTTCTTGTTGAAAAACTTAAGCCTCATGGACAATAGTAACCTCGCATTCAACAGAAGAATGTGACAAAGCTTCTGTTTGCCTGGTTGGATGCATATCCTTCCATCATTATTGCCCTTAAACGAATGTCATGAGAACTGAGAAAATCCCGGTGCTTATTACACCATCGATTGGTTATATGTTTTTCTCCATGTGTTAGTGCCTAAGTAGACATGAAGATTGAAAACAGTTAAGGTCTAAAAAAAGAGTATGTTGAAATAGCGACAGCTGAACGGTTAATTCTAGTACAATATATACAGGCTTTCAATGTGCATGAAATCATCACCTTTATATATAAATTCTCCAGACATGGAAAGCACTGCAGCAAGCCAATAATTACGTTCAGATCATAACTAAACACTCTGATATATAAGATCTTGACAGAATCCAGCAGCATTGATAGGCTATCCATGGACGACCTCTTCATTGAGCATATAACATAATATTAGTACCCAAAGTGTACTCCAAGATGATATAAAACTTATGCGCACAAATGAAAAATTTAGCTTATGATTACAAATGTGTAGATGATAATATACAGTACCTGAATAAGTGTGGAGCCAAATACCAACTTCTGATAATTAAACGGATCTGGAATTACACCCAAGGTCTCCAGTTCAGGCGCAGAGATGATAGTTATTTGCGAGGGTATAGAACAATAATGAAGGAGCAACCTTTGAAGTGAAGGGGCATCTTCGATGATGAGCTGCTGTCCTTCAAAACAAATTCCAATGCTTTTAAGGTGAGGCGACTTTATTTGGAGACAACTGATACGGATTTCTGTTCCCAAAACAATCAGCAAGCGCTCCAGGGCAGGGCAACTAGATTCGATGATGCTATGCAGTGAGGCCTCCGACAGATAAACCACCACAAGCGAAAGTTTTTTTAGCAGTGGGAGTTGAAGCATTTGTACCAGATCGTCTGGTAGATGGCACCGGGCAAAGGTGGCGTTGTGGAGAGAGGAGGAAAACCACGAGATGGACAACGGTGGTGTGGGCACAAATTCTTGGTGTTCGGTTCGTGGTATGAAACTTTCGTTGTAATGGTAGAACTCAAACTGCTGGAGTTTTTCGAATTCAGGGGATGTCAGCCAAGCGTCCACCATGCAGGGTATGGACAACAGGTTGCGTGTCGGGATGCAGAGGCATTGAATGGAGCCCTAGTAGGAGGAGATGATGGCTCTGAGGAGTTCAAAATCATGAATGACAGATAGCTGACGACAGTCGAGATTAAGGGGCGTGGCGCGCCATAGAGGGCGCCACCGAGTTGAGAGGACTTGGGTGCGGCAGCAATCCTTGGTGGGGAGAAGCGAGATGATCTCCCCAAGGATGGCGCCTGGGAGATCGCTGATGCGGTTCACCCGAGATTCTACGAGTTCCTCAGATCCGGTGGGGGGCCTGCCGCTTCTCCCCACGCTGCCGGGTGCGGGATCTACAACCGGCGTTGCCGGTGGCGGGAGCCTCATCTTCTTGGCGCTGAGGCCAGCCGACTCCATTTTCCTTGTGGGCGTCGCTCCGAGCTCACGGGTTTCAGCAAAGTAGCCAGAGACGAGCCTAGTGGCAATGCGAGTGGGGAAGAAGGACGGTTGGGGTTTTCTGTAGGAGTGGAAGAAGAGGAGCAGGCGTTTTCTGTATGAGTGAGGAAGAAGGTGAGCGGGGGTTTTCTGTACGAGTGACGAAGATGGGGAGCGGGGGGAATTGGGGGCCGACGAAAGCGGGAGAGTCCAACGAGCTGCAGTATAAGTGGAAGCGAGGAGGAAGGAGGGTTTTTCTGGAATCGCCCCCTCTTCAAGAAATATGGGCTTTTCCTCGCAAAAAAAAAACAAATGGGCTTGAAGATGGATAGGCTTTTGTATCGGCCTAGTCGGCTGCCCGTGTTTCGTACTGGAGGGCCTTAACACTAGAGGCAGCCCATTAGAGACACTCTCCAGCTTATTGCCCATTCGAAATAAAAAAGAGACGCCTCCAGCTTATGGCTACTCATCGGTAACCTTTTTCAACTTGGAAAAAGGTTATAGCTCCTTCTCTGGCCGGCTTGGCATCCACCAAATTAGAGGATGCGGTACTGCATGCAGACACTCACACTGGTCGTAGCATGGCAAAATTAGGTGTCAAATAACAGGCCTATAATATACGTACTAGATTGTAAAGGTTCACAGGCTAGTCAACATTCACATTAAACTAAGCTTCAGAAGATACGGTATACATACTAACATTCACAAGCACAAAAGTTCAGCATGTTTATGCATCTCAATGATTCACCATACTATAACCAATACAAAGCTGTGAGAAGGTGTAGAAATAAAGAAAAATGATCGATGCTTCTCTGAGCAAAGGGCCTCCCTGCGCACGCATTAATTTCCTGGGCATGCTTGTTTCTTCTCAATGTTGCGAGCACTTTGAGCATGTTGGCAACTCCACAGCTAGCTGGCTGCCTCATCTTCCAATTGATGCTAACACATTTGCAGCAAACACAGGAGGCAATAGAGATGACTCAACATCAGACCATATTGTGCAGTTCCCCTAAAATCTTCATTGTCCTGAATCTAAAAATATAGGAAAACAATAGCTATACTTAAACGGTGTTGCAAAACAGTAGCACATATCAATAGCTCGGCATGACAAAACATGATCATCTAGATGAAGGGGATACTGACCTGCCTGAGGAAGATTATATATAATTTCATAAGTCGTTAGTTGATTTCCACCTTCGGCTGCACTGCTTGTTTGCTCCTCCACACATGACAGGATCATTCCGCACTGCAATCAGCAAGTCAATGTATGAATAAGCTTATTTCATCTTGCGGTGGTCATTGTACCTAGTTACAAATGTAGGAATACCTGGAGCACCATGAGGTTAGCTGACAGCAGGTAGATGCAGCCGTATAATTTTGTGCGGTGCTACCAAAATTGAGGTTTGTGTCCCTTCCCCTTCTTATGAGAATTCTTCTTGAAGTTGGTAGAATGTGATGGCTTGTTCTTTGCATCAAACTTGCCTTTCCCCTAAGATTTGTTCTTATTGTTTTGGGGCTTGTTGGGCTGGAAGTTCTTCTCGTGTACCATGTGGGCACTAGAAGCTCCCTCAGTGACTCGAGCACGTGTGTCTTTTGCTCTCGCCTTCTCTTCAAAATCAAGAGTGCTAATGAGATCCGAAACGGAAAACTCATGTCTCTTGTTTTTCAGAGAAGTAGCAAAATTGTTCCACGAAGGTGGAAGCTTGGCAATGATGGTCCCAGCATCAAATTTGTCCGGTAACACACACTTAAAGTACTCAAGTTCCTTAGCGAGTGACTGTATCTCATGAGCCTGCTGAACAACAGAGCGCTCATCAGTCATCTTGTAGTCACAGAATTGCTCCATGACGTACAACTCGCTGCTAGCACCCGAGGCCCCAAACGTGGCCTCGAGCGCAGCCCACATGTATTTGCCGCTATCAAACGACATATATGAATCCACAATGGAATCATCAAGAACACTCAGAAGGGCGACTTTGAAGAGGGTATCCATGTTCTCAAAAGCTTCCTGCTGTGCAGGATTAAGATCGCCCTCAGGCTTGACCTTAGTGGCGTCATAGCAGTACATGATCTGAAACCAGTATACTGTCTCGTGCGCCACCTTTTATATTGCATCTCCTTAAAGGTAGGCGTCTTCCAAAGCGCAGCAAAACCACTCGGAGTAAATTGCCTATAATCAGGTTTTTGGATTGGATTGTTGAATATATGAGCAATTTACTATGAGATTTAATCTGAATCAACAGTAAATAGATCATGACGACAATTGCAAAGATCAAAGTAATGATGCGGACTAAACCAGGAGGACAGAATCACATACTGTGCAGCGGGAGCAGAACCGCTGTGGTTGATGTTGTCACTCATGTCGTTGATGAAGAGGTTACCGAGGTCGGGGAAGAAGTTTGTCGTTGAGGAAGTCGTCGCTGGCAGCAGTCGCACGAGTGTGCTCCCCAAAAACCTGATCGCCCCTCTCCCGTACAGGATCAGGAAAGGCGGAGTTCCGGAGGACTGCTGTCCCTTCTTGCAGTGCACGCCGAAAGGAGGGATGGAGAAGACTCGCGTGGCGGCGCTATGATCTGGAACGGTGCGAAACCATATGATACAGTGGCGGCTAGGGTAGAGCCTATCAGGTCGGTCCTGCGAGTATAATAGTAGGCCTTTGGCCCAAACCCCACGTCCAAGTTAATAATAGCCCCACTATCCAAAAGAATCAGAAACGGCTGACTAATTAAGGTGTCCGTTAATTATTAATTAATGACTTAATAAATTTTTCGACCAACAAAAATATAGACCACGTGCATAGCTTTTATCCTTGGACAGGCTCATTCCCGAAGAGCGCGCGTGTTGGTTTCCTATTATCATGCTCAAGAAAATGCTAGAATAGATCACATTATAAAGTGGTGCAACTCACACTCACCTAGCAATATGGGACTAAACTTTAGTCCCAATCACACCACACCATGCTCTAAGAGCATGGTTAATAGTATAGCCAACATCCGGCTATATGAAGTTGACAAAGCATCTAGAGCCAACCTAATAGCCTGCTAGTACAATAGTTAGTCCCTTTAGTATATTATACCATTAATACATGGCCCCACCTTTTGTCTCACAAAGTATCTTGGAGCTCGTGCTACAACCGGCTACAAGTTTACAGCCCGCTTCTCTTCTCTCTCCTCTTCTCTCTCCTTCAACTAAGCACAAATACTATATTTAAATCCTTATAGCCTGCTTATGTCACCTTATTGTACTTGCTCTAAAGTTATTCTCCACTGTGAGTAGTCTAAAATGCTGGGCGTGCAGCGGGCGGCGCCCTCGGCCGGCGTGCCGCTTCAAAAGCGGACGTAGTGAGAGGTCGCGTCGCCCTGACTTGCCATCAATGTGGAGTGGCGGGCTCAGCTGGCGCCGGGCGGGAAGCGCGCGGGGGAGGGGGAGGGTTTTTTGGTGGGCCAGGAAGGTGAGAAGCCAGCTTGGGATCAGTCCGGACGGGGAAATATCAGGTGCTCCCATACTCCAACTGCTTATAATAAGTGTGGGCTATGTAGAGGGCGTAGTAAGCAAGCTTCTCATCGTTTTGCGAGTTGACAAGACACATCAAAGTAGTTGTTTTTTTTAAAACATACATCAAAGTACTAGTGTAGTAGTCTCCAAAAAGGGCCGACCATGTCCAAGGCTACCATCCCATCCTGTGCTCCGTCATTGAGTACGTGCACGATTCACGTGCCATTCAAGAAAAAAACTGCGTGCGTGCCATTGAAGAAAAAAAATTTAAAAACAAACACGCCACCGCGTCATGATCGAACTTTGATTCGTTCATGCGTGGTTCCCGACCCTCCACTAAGTGAACAACTACTACACGCGTCAAATTATCACGTGAGCTGCCTCTTCATCCAGAAATGAGCTCCACCGTGTACCCGCGCGTGTGTGTTAGGGAATGAGTCACAGAGTGCGTGCGTCCGTGCGTGCAATTCTTCTCTTCGTGCACGTACTCCTTTTTTATTGCGGGTGATTCATGCACGTACTTGGCCTACGTTGGTGACCGTTGGTGAGTCTCACTTATCTCTACATCTCTACATCTGCATCTACGTCTACACTACATCTACATCTACATCTACCTCTACTATAGTACAACAAGTTTTAAACATGAGACCAACCATTTTCTTGCATGACACGACCAGCCTGTATCGCTTCTTGCTCCTCGTCTCTCTCAAAGTGCGTCCGACAGGCGATTTTGGCGTCGATTGAGATTGGTTCGCTCACACTCGGTCCCACATGTTATAAATCTAAAAAGAATAGTGATATGACAATAGGAAGCGCTCTGACCGGCGGACCAAACGCGACAGGCGTGCCGTGAGTGGGTCCAGTTTCTCGTAAGGTGACTTATGCACCTCGACAGAGGAAGCACCTTGCTCAAATTTGGCACTTTTCCGTGAACTCTCTAGACATTTATTAGCCCATATACTCCCTCCGTTTTTATTTACTCTGCATATTAGATTTGACTGAAGTCAAACTTTATAAAGTTTGACCTAGTTTATAGAAAAAAATATGAACATTTACAATAGTATATATATATGATGGGAAAGTGTATTCAATAATGAATCTAATGGTATTCATTTGTTATTGTATATGTTAATTTTTTTTCTATAAAAACTTTGTCAAAGTTTACAAAGTTTGACTTTGACCAAAGCTAATATGCAGTGTAAATAAATATGGAGTACATAAAAAACCCAGCTATAGCTACACGGGTGTGATGAGAAGGACGTGGATTGCCGTTCGATCGCGGTGCATCCTACGGTGCACACGCGCGATCCGCGTGCCTGGGGTTCCGGCCAATTACAATGCAACCCCGGTTGGGTGAGCGCACACAGTTTCCAGAGGCGACGGAAATGAAGCGTGTGCGATAGTAAATGACCAAGATTGTAGGGGAATCCGAATTTCCTGCGTCATTTGTCCTTGAGCTCTAAAAAACCACCACATTGTACGGTTGTCCTTCCTCTCTCACAAAATTTCGCCCGCTTCTCTTCTCCCCCCTTTTCCGGTTTACAATCCTACCAATCAAACAACGCACATAGGAAAAATTCCTAAGGATTAGAATCCTCCAAAATTCCTTTGAGAATCCTTTGAATCAAAAAAACCCTTATACAGGGCTCAATTAACAAATCTCACCAACCATTGGCACCGTGTACTTATGGTTGCTTCGTCCGAGCAACTTACTCTTGGAATATTGGAGTATGAGCGCATTCAACGAAGAGTGAAATGATGGTTGCTTCGCCCGAGCAACTTTTACTAGTACTGCGGGAAAGGTGGGGCTCTGTGATTTGACCGCTCATTAGTCATTATTACTACGGCGCAACGAGCGGGGTGAATCTCGCCAGCCATTGTGCACTCAATATTGGTGCATGGCACGTGGACCCGGATTCTGGCTGTCCCACATGCGGGCGAAAGGAAGTTTGAATGATTGTGGCATTGCTATCAAGCCTCCAGGATATGTTTATATGTACACATAATTTTCTAGCATAATGAAATTGTGCTGTAATGCTATGAAGCTTTCAACTTTGGTTTCATGTGTCCTCTTGCCACCAAAGTTGTCTCGTTACAACATTCAGCAAATACAAGGGAAACTAACATGCATGATAATGCATCTCAATGATTCGCAGATCAGCGTCAATATTTACATCACAACTAAATACAAAGTTGTGAGAATGTGTACAAATAAAGAAAAATAAAAAGTTGAAGGATGATGTCCGCAGGCATGGTTCCATTTCCTGGAGTTCATTTGTTGGCAGCTAGTTTCACGCAGCTCTATGGAACTGAACAAGACATGTTAGCCAAGAAAGGATTCTATGGTGGACATGGACCATCCGATAATTTTGTGTAGGTCCACTAAAATCGAGCTAAGCATCCCTGTTTGCAAAGATATTGAACAAGTCTGATTACATTAATAGTAGCACCAGTAGTAGTTGATGAAACATACACACACAAGTAGAAGCCGGTCACCTATGCAATCTCTCATAAAACTAACCACTTGTTGGAGAAGATTAGGCTCGGAGTTGGATGAGGAGGATAGCAAAACCAATCTCCCTTTGTGCAGTCGTACTGAAATGTAGAGACGTTGTCTGTGTGACATTTTAGTAGAACTGCACAAGACACTCTTAAGAAAAAAGTGATTTGTGCAGTTCACCAAAAGGTCGCAATACCAATGAGGTGAAATGGATATCCCTGTTTGCAAAAAAGAGGTAGAAAGGAAACAATTCTTGGCTAATAACAGTTGATGACACATACGCCAACAAAAAAAGAAGCACATTCCTTGTCCTAAGGGAACATAGCAGCACAACTGTTTATGTAAAACGGTGTGAGGACGAGATTGCAACATGGAAAGTATGTCGGGCGAGCTACGTTTTGGGCAAAGAACTAGGAAAGATCCACATGCAGCAACGTGGGAAGATGGGCAGGAGCAAGGCCGGAGGAAGCTGTACCTGAGGGTCGTCGGGATGAAACTAGGACAGCGCCGGCGGCCGGGATCTGCCCATATTGCGGCAGCGAGCAAGTGGCGAAGGCCCTGCCGCGCCGGAGCTTGGTCAGAGAGAACGGCGGGTACCGCAGATCGGGACGTGCTGCCTCGACGCCGTCGAACAGAGGAATGATGCACATCCCCCCTTTCCGCCGGCGGACGGGATGTGGCAGGATCAGTGACCAATGGTGAGAGAGAGAGAGGCCACCGCCGCCTTGTGTGAGATAGTGTGACGAGAGACAAACCCCGGAAGGCAGGCTCCATTGTATATAGTGGAACGTATTTGTTTTTTCTCGATGCCAATCATTTTATATTCTGTACGTGCCATTGAGGAATATAACTTTATTTAATACTAACGCGTAAAGTCAAACTTTGTTCCGTGTACTTGTGGTACACGACCCTCCTTCGAGTAAACAACCGCTACACACGTTAAATTATCACGTGGGCTGCCTTTTCATACAGAAATGAACTCCACCGTGTACCCGCGCGGGTGTGGCCGGGAACGAGACATGAGTACGTGAGTCATGCATGCACCTCTTCTTTACGTGCAGGTACGTACATGGGTGGGTGTGAGAGAGATGGTTTGTGCGAAACAGAGGCAGTGTGTCGATGATATCTCAAACAAAAAAATGTAACATATGCAATGTGTGTGAAACAGAGTCATGGATAAATCATATATAGAGGGAGCGATCCACGAGAAGAGAGTGGAGGGATCATCGGTGTGAGATATCGATAGAATCGAAAACAGGGATGAAGTGTGTGGGTGCGCGATCGATAAAGAGTGCCATCGAATTTGTGTTTGCCCACGTCAAAGATACATGGCGGCTGGCCTACTAGAATGTGAGAGGGCAGAGGTGCAGTTTGTCTCTGTGGCATGGATACCTACCTACAACGTTTGACTATCGGTGTGGGGGGGGGGGCGAGGGGGCAGAGACCTAGCTATAGAGAGGTAGATCGACTGGTATATGTGTGGAGAAGGAGAGAGACCTAGCTATGTATTGAGGGAGATCGATCGGCATCCATGCATATGTGTAGCAGAGGAATAAGGTTGGGAGAGAGACAAAGGTAGAGTGTCGGAGGGTTGGTGGTGGAGTTGCTTCTCACAAATGGTGGGAGAGGCCTGCTAGACAAACGGAGGGTACGACTGCAATATCAATAAGAGAGGGGATGTCTGCCTGTCTATGCACGTGCGTGTGAGAGACGGGTCAGGAGGTATGCAAGGATGATGAGGGGGGACGATATGGTTGTGGTAAGCAGACGTAACTACATAGGAAGATCAATCGTCATGTGTCGGAGAAAGGGAGAGACATAACTAGTGAGGTACGTCGATCGGTGCGTGGGGAAAAAGACTTATAGTCGACCTAGCTATATGTAGGGAGATCGGTAGGTATACATGCATGCATGTGTTAGAAGCAAATAAGGTCCGGAGAGACGGACAGGGGGAGAGGGATGCGGCTAGGAGGTGGTGTGAGAGGCCTACTATATCGAGGGGGGAGGAGTGTGTGAGTATGAGATCGATGAAAAGAGGGGCGGGAGTGTGCACGTGCGTGGAACCGTATTGGACATAGGGGGCATGGACGGTGAGAAGAGAAGAGGGAGAGTGTGTGTTTGTGGTAGGCACACTTGGCTAGAGAGGTATATCGACTGGTGTGTGCTAGAAAGAAGGAGCCGGGGGGCCTACACACACCGTGGGTGAATGACCTAAAGAGAAATAACGAATGTGCGTGATGGAGGGGACACTGAGGGAGGGTGAGAGGGGGGCGGGCGTGTGCATGCACGACAGAAAGTTAGCGCTAGCTACAAAGAGAAGAGGATTGTGTGGGTGTAAAAGACGAACGGAGATCATAATTCATTATAAAAAGTGGATTGGGATATTTGAAGAAGATATTATAGTGTTTTAAACCGACGCATGCATGAATATATATAATGGTGATACGCATGGTGTGGTTATGAACATGTTATACTACATACTCCCTCCGTCCCAAAATTCTTGTCTTAGATTTGTGTAAATACGGATGTATCAAGTCACGTTTTAGTATTAGATACATCCGTATCTAGACGAATCTAAGACAAGAATTTTGGGACGGAGGGAGTATAATATATAGAATATTTATTTGAATTTGTGATAATGTGTGGCTTTTGCAGCTCAGGGCTAAATACTTGTCATAATGTAGGGGGCGGGGCACTATACTTTGTGTGATAAACACAGTGTACGTATGAAACATGGTTTAGATTATGATTATCTAGTTAGTACATCAAATGTACTATTATTTGGAATCAACATCAAGTGTATTCAAAATTTTGAATTCGAGTTCATATAGTACACATAGTTCATATCTATCTCTATAGTAATCATGTGGTGTGTTGTTAAGATAATATACGAATGATGGTTTAAGTTGGCAACAATCATGATTGTAGATTCTTATTCAAATAGAGAAATGAATTCAAATTTAGTTCAAATTGCAGCGGTAGTATAGAAATTTGGAATGCACTAAAATGTTCGTATGAGTAGGTTACATGCATTATACAACCAGCAAATTTTTTTTAATTGGACATAACATGGATTCATAGCTTTGAATAGCATTTGTACAGTAAAACGGGACAAGACTCTCTCTTTGTGTGGTGTGAATAGTTATATTTTTTTCGTTGAGGGAAGTGTGAATTGATTTGGTACATACATAATTACACGTTAGGCTTGTCCCTAAAATTCAACCCGTGCCTTGTTATCCCGAAAATTCAGATATCGTGCTCCCAAAACTCGCGCCTTCACAACCCACGCCTTGCTATCCCGAAATTACAACGCGTGCGAAAAATCCCTCCAGCTGCCAAATCCCGACACGCGAAATCCCCCTTCTAACCCTGAGCCGAAAGGGCCGCTAGTTCAAATCGGTGGGGGTACTTTTCTAACACACCCTACATTTTGGACAAGCGCGTCCCTAAGTCATGGTTCCCCCCTCCCATCACCTCCTTTTCGCCATTCGAAATCCCAGGCCACCATAACCTCTCTACTCCAGCCGTGAAACCCCACCCTACGCCGTCCGCCACCCCATCACTGCCCAGCCGGAGCCTCTTCCCCGACGACGTCGTCCACCGCAACAGCTCGACGTCCCTCATCCACCGCCCCGGATGAGGATCCGTCGTCGATCTCGTCGTCCCGCCGGTTCAGCCGCCCCGTCCTCCACCTCCAAGGAGCTGCTCCGACGATCGCCTCATCTATCGCGGCTGCTCCATCCCCACAGCGCCGCCTTAACCTACTACACAGGAACCGCATCATCCTCACCGACTCCTCGGACGAAGCCGAGGCCTACTCGGCGCCACCAAAGAGGTTGTACACTCATCGCATCACACCTTCTCCTTAACTTGACCTCTCGGCGCCGCCGGTGCTCGATCCCGCTCCCCCATGGTGAGGCAACCTCGTAGTCGGCGCCGTCGGCGACATCTCCATGGTGGCTCTCCCCTAGTGCGAGGCTCCCTTGGCGGCGGCATCCATACCAGCCGGAGCTGCTGCTGCTGCTCTGGCTCTCGCTCGCGCTGCTGCTCTGCTGCTGCTGCTACGGCTCTCGCTCGCTCGCGCTGCTGCTCTGCTCTTCCCCTCGCTCGTGCTGCTTCTCTGCTCTTGCTGTCGCACGCGCTGCTGATGCTGCTACACGGGCTGATGTAGCTACACGAGTTGCTGCTCTGGCTCTAGTTCGCGCTGCTGCTCCAGGCGCTGCTACTCCGGCTGCTATCTGCTACTGTGTTCCCTGTCGGTCGCCTGCTGATTTAGATCACTGTTTCTCTACTACTAGTGCTCGAGCGGCCTAAACTACACGTGAAGTGCATCTCTACTACCAGTGCGTTCAGTTTCGACAGTAACATTCAGATTCCATAGTAAATTTCAATTTCGACAGTTAAGTTCAGAGTCAACAGTTTTTACCTCATCTGTTGTAGTCATGTGTTTTTTGGTGATGTACATTTTACATCTACCACTTTTTGGTAATGTATTTTACATCATCTATTGTAGATGCTATTTGAATCCCATTTGAGATTAACGATGTCTGTCTTGTGCTGCTTCAGCCTCGACATCTTACGGCTTGCCGGTGCTGCTCCAACGACGAAACCATCCATCACAACAGAGCAGTACCCTGGACGCCATCTACAGATGCCTCAGATCTTCCACCACACCTCTGACAGCCACCACTGCCGCAACTTCTTCAGCGACCAACCCAATGATGCTGAGGTCGACACGACTATGCCAAAGAGGTTGTACACTTGTCGCATCACTTATTACTCTACATTCATGTCGATCCATTAGGGCTATTTTGGTTCAAAGGAAAAAGTGAAGGAAAAACATAGCAATAGGAAATTTTCCTATGGTAGTCTACTATTCAATTATTCATGCATTTGGTTGAAAGGAATGGAGCAAAACATCCACCTGGAGCTACTTTTCCTATGCATGAAAACAAGACTAAGTGCATTAGTGGCAGAATAACATTCTAACTGTACACACTTTCATATTGTTTCACTTTAATTTGGCCATGTTTCTTTGCATTCCTCTGCTCTTCAAATTCCTATGAACCAAACACCCAAGTTGACAGAAATCATGTGTTTACAAATGCTCTATTTCCCACGTGCATTCCTATCCTATTCCGGTGTTTTTCCTATCCCTGCGTTTTTAGAATCCTGCAAGCCAAAGGAGCCCTTACAGAATTACTTCAGTTATAGATAGGTGTCGAAGAAAACTTTGTGTGGCTTGTCCTGCTCTTGCCGCGACGTCGTCCACCTCACCTGAGCTGCTCCATCGACAGAAGCATCCACCATACCAGACATCACGACTCCCAACCATCTTTCGCCGCCTCAGATCTCCTTCCCTGCCTCCGGCACCCACCGCAACTGCATCACCATCATCGACTCAGCAGATGAACCTGAGGAGTACACGGGTCCACAAGAGAGGTCGCACTCTTTTGTATCTGCTTATGTTATGCATTGCTTAATATTACCTGCTACTTTATCGTCCTGTTCACCTCTTAGACTACAAGTCAGGTCTGAATTAATGTTCAAACTTGAGTTTTAAAATGCTTGTGGGGCACATAACGAGGCAGCAATGAATAGTATCTCTGTCTATTATCTGGTTCACCTAGGGTATGTCTATGTTGTTCATCTTGGGTGGGAAACAAACAGTAAATCAATCATCATCTGTCTTTTTATTAAAGTAAAGCTATCATCAGCCTGCTATCATTATTTTTGGATCTATCCACTGGTTTATACCATCACTCTAGATTTCTGCATGCTCTCCTTACATAATCTCACTATATTTTTTTCGTATGCATGTCAGATATTGTACACAGTCATGTTGAACATGTAGAGAAAAAGAGAAGAGTTTTGCGCGGCAAACAATGTCATGCAGACATTGCTCCATGGTGGGTGCAATGGCAAACCCTCCCCCCTCCAGATTGTAATCCAGAGGAAGATATCTGTTCTGAGGCGGATTCAGACGGAGTTGACCACTCCTATTTACCCCCCGAGGTGTTTGCTCTAACTTGGCATGATGGTGGTGGTCATATCATGCATATGTTGCCTTGCAGTGCCTACTTTCGACATCATATATGTCATCTGTTTAGTTTAGACATGTTCTGTAATGCCACCTGTTTAGTTTCTATATCATATATGTGAATTATGCAATCTCATCTCTTTTAGCCAGCCATAATATATGTGAAATATGCAATGCCATCCTGTTTAACCAGGCATCATATATTTGAAATATATCTTGCCAATCCTTTTCTTCATTACATTTCCATTTGTCGACAATGTTTGTACATTCAACTACTCTTCCCGTGAATCCGCCATTTGAGTGGGTGATGGAAAAATCTGGAGTGAAAACAAGGTCTTCAGAGCAGACAGGGCTACCTGTCGAAGCAGATCTCTTGCTGGGTCCAAATAGCTCCTCAGAGATGGATTCAAAGACAGATGACTAGTCCTATTCCCCCACCGAGGTGTATGCTCTAACTTGGCATGGTTATACTGCTCATATCATGCATATGGTGTTTTGCATTGCATAGTTTAGACATCATATACATAATATTCAACACCATGTTCTTAGTTCAGACATCATATATGAGAATGCCCTCTGCTTAGTATATAAATCACACGTGTGAATTATATCATGCGATCCTGATTACTTAGATAACATGTATGTGAATTATGTCATGCCAACCTGTTTACTAAATACATGATATAATTATCTCATGCCATCCTGTTTAGTTAGTCATCATATCTTTGAATTATGTCATGCTATGCTATCCAGTTTAGATAGACATCATATATGTGAAATTATGTCATTCTATCCTTTTTAGTTAAACAATATACATGTGAACTATTTCATGCCCTCCTTTTTCCACACTATCTATTGCATATGTCTCTCATACAAGGTCTGTGCATTCAACTACTTTTCTTGTTTATTAGCCATTTGAATTGGAGGGGGTGATGCAGTATCTAGCGGAGTAAAAACACGGTCTTCAAATAAAATAGTGCTACCTCTTGGTGGAGATAGCACCCCGGTTGTACATGCACGAGAACAAGCCCTACCACACATAACCCAGACTCTCGCAGATTGTACCCCTACTCCGATGGACAGAGAACCAGCTTCACCCAATCTAACCCCAACCACAACAGATAGTAACCCAGTTCCAGTTGACAGAGCACCATCTCCAGCACAGAGCTCCCAAACAAGAGCAGTTAGTATGGTAGCTCCAGTGCCCAAAGCGCCAGTACTACCACGGTGAACCCCAACTCCACCAGTTAGTACACCTATTCCTGTGGACGAAGCACAACCAGCCATTCGTAGTTTAGCATCTATCGCATTTGATGTTGTTAAATCCTATGTGCGTATCTTCCCATCATGGAAATATTATACTGAAGATGAAGGAAAAAGCCAGTTGCAGGTGTTCGTCCAGGAGTTATGTGTAAGTAATGTTATTTATGGCAAATACTTTGCTTTGTCCCATACATTCTACCTCCATGCTGGTTTTAATACGGCAAATGTTCCCATTTTTCTCTATAGAGAAGGACCGATTTGGAAACTCAGGATGAGGTAACCTGTGCTAATACCTCTGCTATCTTCAAGAATGCTTGGTGGCAGTATCGGAATTACCTAAAGAAAACGTACTTCACTGGCAAAGAAACTCATCAAATTCCGTTACTTTCTCCTGAGATACATTTACGGCACGATGACTAGGAACGCCTTGTTCTGTACTGGTCCCGAACCAAGAATGTGGTAAGGTCTATGAGCTCATTTTTTTATTTTGAAGTACTATATGCCTGCGTCTTACTGTACTCTGTTCGTGTAGAACAAGTGCTTAAACCTGAAGAACTGTTCTCATTTAAGATTCCATTGCTATGGTGCATACTGCTTTGCTCTTGTATCACTGTATTTACTCATACAAACTTATTTTTAAATTGAAGGATCCAATCAAAACTCTAATGGCACAACAGGTATGTTTAAACATGTTTCTTTAACAGGTTTGCTCTTCTAAATTGCTCTGTTGATTTCAATTTCAATTGTGTATACAGTTGACTTCTCATATCATGCACATTACTAGCATCACAACAGAGCCAATAGTGTTGTTGTACATGTATAACCGTGTTACCCATCTGAAATCTTGTTGTGCCGTGTAGTTTCCCACACTTGTATTCTTTCAATGCTGCTTTGTCTTGAACTGATATGATTTGAACCGTGTCTCTATTTTGATTTGGCAAGACAATGCAGTGACCATAGGACACATATATGATTTGAACTTGTATTCTCATGTTTGTTTGATGCTTTTATTATGTACTTACTACTTGGCAATAGAAGACTTGGTAGTTTAATCCTGTCCACCTTACTACTGAACTGGTTCACCGAAATGAGTTTCATATACTACATGCTAAACCTGTTATGTGTCCGCTTGTTTCTTCTTTTAGAATGCTGACAGAATATTTGGGAAGAGTACCTTATTAAGCAATGGTAAAGGAAATAATGCAGATGAGGTTCAGGATAGTGAGACATCCTTGTTGGTCTCTAACAAAGCTGATAAAACAGCTAAGGAAAACTATCTTGAAGACAGTGAGACAACCCTAAAGGCCTGTCTTGATGTAGTGTTCGACTTACTGGCCACTACCGCTGGCACAAGCTCTTCGAACTCACTGTATGAATCAGTTCGGTTTCTTGAGTCTCAACTACAAGCTAAAAGACATCGATCAGCTGTGCTACGACAAGAAGCCAAAGGACTGAGGAAGTCCCTGGAGAATTCAGATGCATACTTTCTGGTGCAACAGCAAGCGTTGGAGGATTTTAGCGCCAAACAGGAGAAAGCTAATAAGCTTGCTAAGCTTATTGCCAGCATGGTGGATACCCAGGATAACGTTTCTTGAGCTCTTGTGAAGTTGTTTCAGTTATGGACTTGTTTTGCTGCCGCTCGTTTATTTGCACTGGTGGCCAATTAAGACGCCCAGTGTATGTAATATGTTGCTTTGTTCCCTATATTTGCACTGGTGGCGAACTTTTATGCCCAGTGGATGTAATATGTGTAATAGCCGTAATAGCCTAGCGTAAGTTGCTTGCTTATTTATTTCCTTATTGTCTTGTTTATTTGTTTGGTTGCAGTCACTGCAGTTCTTTTTCCGCGGTTTGCTAGTGGCAACAATAAAATATTTTTTGAAACTAGGCCGTAATAACCATGGACCGTTATGTAGTGACCATGGGCCTCCTATGGGCCGTAGGATCTATGGCCCTCCTACGGGCCGTAGGATCAATGGGCCTTGTGCGGGGGGCGTTAGAATCAATGGGCCTTCTACGGGCTGTACTATTCATGGACCAATAAAGGACCGCAATACGGGTCGTAAACGGGCTAGAGTGGAAATTGTCTATTTATGGCCCGATCATAACGGGCCGTTAATAGCCGATATGTATAATGGGCTTAAATGGGCCGTATTTGATGACGCTAAGAAAATAGCCCAACAGATTAATGAGCCACAAACGGGCCGACTGTAACCATGGGCTGAATTTGGCCCGCAAGCGGAACATGCGAGTAATGGATCGGAAGTAATCGAATGCTGGAAGTGAGCCCAAGAATAAATGGGCCCTTAGAAGGCCGAAAGATCACACGGGCTGGAAAGGGCCCAATGGAATAGTGGGCCGTTAATGGGTATAAATCGATACACTGTTCATTATGGGCCAGTTTCACCATGGGTTGTTAATGGGCCAAGAGTTACATAGGGCCTCATATGGGCCGAAAGACGTCATGGGCCATACATGGGCCGGAAGTTACAATGGGCTGGAATCATATTGGATGGCCCAGATGCCCGTACTGGGCCTAATTCGGATAGGCCATAACGGGCCGTGAGTTAGTGGGCTGTAAATGGGCTATATGCGAACATGCCGTTAACATGCTTTCCGTGGGCCGGTCCGCTACCTTTTGATCAAGTCAAATGGGCCGGCCTTTTCACCTGAATGGGCCACTATTGGGCCATGCCACGTGTCAACGTATCATAGGCGCCTCCCGTCCAATGAGTGGACGACATCTGTCCCAACGCTAAGCTGACACGTGGATACTCTGGCGAATCAGAATTTTACACGTGGAAATCCCCATTGGTCCGGGCTGTTAACGGGTTATCAGATCCAAACCGGAACCCGATAGCTTAACGGCGACCCGTTACGGTGGATGCCACATGTCGGTTACCCTTGACGAAAGCACTTCCATGACGCGTGATTTATCGTCATGGAACTCGACACTTCCTTGATGATAATTTTGGTATTGTCATGGAACACTTCTATGACAGCACTAGTATGACTATCTTGATTCTGTCATAAAATCGTCATGGATGTACATGCATGACAGAATATGTGACCTACTGTGACAAACACGTATCATCACGGAAGTGTATTTTTTTGTAGTGTCATGTGGTGAATAAAAATATAGCCTCAAATAAATTTACCGATGGATTGAAGACAAAAGAGGGGATGCCATCCGGGGCATCCCCAATCTTAGATAGTTGGTTGTCCTTGAATATTACCTTGGGGTGCCTTGGGCATCCCAAGGCTTAGTCTCTTGCCACTCCTTATTCCATTGTCCATCAAATCTTTACCGAAAACTTGAAAACTTCACAACACAAAACTCAACAGAAAACGCATAAGCTCTGTTAGTGCAAGAAAATCAAATCACCACTAAGGTACTGTTGTGAACTCATTCTAAATTTATAATGGTGTTATATATACTGTATTCCAACTTCTCCATGGTTCATACCCCCCCGATACTACCCATAGATTCATCAAAATAAGCAAACAACACATAAGAAACAGAATCTGTCAAAAATAAAACAGTCTGTGAAGATATGAATATTACTCATACTTCTGTAACTCTAAAAATTCTGAAAAATTAGGAAAACATGGGAAATTTATATATCAATATTGTGTAAAAATTAAGAAGTTTTTGTCGCTCCTTTGAATTCTCAAAATTCTGCTACTGAACGCAAAAGTTTCTGTTTTTCAGCAAAATCAAATCAACTATCACCGTAAGCCATCCCAAAGGTCTTTCTTGGCTCAAACACTAATTAAAACACCAAAACACAATTACTACCGAAGTAATAATGTGTATACACTCAATAATAGAAAGGAAAAGACAAAAATAAATTTTATTCATTGGGTTGCCTCCCAACAAGCGCTTTTATTTAAAGCCTTTTAGATAGGCATTGATAATTTTAATGATGCTCACATGAAAGATAACAATTGAAACACGAAGAGAGCATCATGTAGCATGTGAAAAACAAGTTTAAGTCTAACATACTTCCTATGCATAGGCATTTTATAGGGAAAAGATTTATCAAGACAAGCAAAAACTAGCATATGCAAGGAAGAAAGAAACAATAGCAATCTCAACATAACGAGAGGTAATTTAGTAACACGAAAATTTCTACCACAATATTTTCCTCTCTCATAATAATGACACGTGGGATCATATTCAAATTCAACAATATAGCTATCACATAACATATTCTCTACACTATCCACATGCATGCACAGTTGACACTCTTCCAAAATAGTGGGATTTTCATCAAATAAAGTCATGACCTCTCCAAGCCCACTTTTATCAAAAATTTCATAAGATTGATCATTCTCCAAAGTAGTGGGATCATTATTACCTAGATTTGACACTCTCCCAAACCCACTTTCAATATTATTGCAAATATTATTATCAATATCATATTCATCATGAAGCTTAAATAAATTTTCAAGATCATAAGAAGAATCACCCCAATCATGATCATTGCAATATTTAACACCCTGGTTTTCGCTCCCTGTTTTTTTTCCTTCGCAGGATTTGACTCCCGTCTTTTTTCTCGGTGTTATTTGATTTCTCTAGCTCTTGGGAATATGAAGATGGTCGTATAGCCTTGCCTTTCCTATCCAGCCAGAGATTCTCTTCAGATCAACCTTGCCACCCGAGACATATTCTCCGGACTTCGCCACCGAAACCCTACCTTCCAAGTTGCCGAAAGGGAAACCCTGATCCTCTCAGTTACAAAGGAACCTCAATTTCCTCTGATCTGTTGGCTCCCAAACTTTTCCTAGTGATCATCCTATCTTTGTAAACCCTGGATATGCAAAATATTGCCAAGTCATTTGCAATATTTTTCATTTATAATTAATTCCTTTTTCTGCTATTTAAAGGAATTAAATCTAGGAAAATATCTATCCATCTCCAAATTTCATGAAAACTTGTGGAGATATTCTTTGTGATCATATTGAGCTCCCATAAAAATATTGGCCATAATTAAATAGGTGAAATTGCATTTTCCTATTTAATGCCAATATTGCATTTTGGGCAGTTTCTAAAGGAACTACCATTTTGGTAGCCAGGAAAAATCCCAAATAAATTATGGAGCTTCTCCTATTCATATCTTCACCATTTACATCAAAAACCAAGTTCCAAAGTTCAAAGTTGGAGCACAACATCCATTTGCAAATTCTGTTCAGATTTTCAGTTTGCAAAGGAAGTGCTTGAACCCTTGCTCTAATTGAGCTGAAATTTTTCATGGTGATTCATATTGCTAAATCACCCATGGAAACCAAAAACTAGCTCAATCCATTTGTCCACAGCATTTTTCTCAAGTTTCTGTCCATTCCAAAGCTTTGTGAAGGAAGTACCATTTTGGTGTATCCAAATGAGCTGAAATTTTTCCAGCATCTTCATACTTTCAAATCATCACCCTCCAACCAAATCCATCTCATTTCATCAAGTCATTTGAGCACAACTTCAAAATCTAGTTTCTGGACCAGATTTGGCATTACAAAGGAAGTGCATTCAAATCTTGTCCAAATGCCTTCAAATTTTACCAGAACATAGTTCTTCCTACCCTATTTCATTTTGACAAAATCTCAGCTCCCCACCCACATCCATTTCTCCAGAAAAACCCACCCAAGTTTGCTATTGGAACCTGTTTCTGCAAGCACCACTCACATCAGAGACATCCAGTGCATTCCAGCTATATGACTACACTCAGTGATGCGTGGAGAACACCCTAGACAACCTTTGGCAACTAGTGGAGCGTGGCACTGCCATGGCCACGCGGTGACCATGGGCAGAGCGTGCCAAACCGGAGCTCTGTGCATTGGAGTCTTAGGGAGGGCACCTCCAGCGAGTTCTAGCTCGTCCGGGCGCGCCGGCGAGCTCTCCACCGCACGTGTGTGCCCTCTAGACCCTTCACCCCTCATCCCCTAGCTCCTGGCCGCCTCTGCCGACATGGATTCGCCACCGGATCGCCGCCACGGCGACGAGCTTCTTGGAACTTCGGCCGGCTTCGTGTAGCCCTTCCCCCGGCTATAAATAGCCGAGCCCGAGCCCTTCCCGAGCATCACCAACCTTTCCTCCTCCTCTCTAGCTCGCTGCAGCCACTCCCTGCTCTCTGCCACTGCCATCCGCCATGGCCGCCGCCGAATCCCTCGAGCAATCCGGTGCCCTGGCCCTTCCCCTCCTCTCCGTCTGCGCCCGAGGCCTCCCCTGGGTCCCCGCAAGCCAGCGCCGTTTCCCTCTTTGCCGGGGAAGCCTCGCTGGCACGGCCCCCTCCTGCCGCCGTTCGGCCGTAGCACCCGAGCCGTGGCGCCGACGCTGCAGGCCCTCCCAGGCGGCCCTGTGACTACCCCTGGAAGCACTGCGGTGCGCCTGTTCGAGGGCAGGTGCCGGCGAGCCCTCCCGTGCCGCCGTTCGACGGCTGCGCCGGCGGTCGCATCGCCCCTGCTCCCGCCCCTGCCTCTGTTCGTGAGGAAGAGGATGACCGAAGGAGGAGATAAGGTGGGCCTAGCCCTTCAGTGGCCCACCAGGCTTTTTTTTAAAAGTGGGGAGTAGCAGCGGGTGGGCCGGCCCAGTGAGCAGCGGCAGCCACGGCAGTTTTTGGCCCGAAGCAGCCCAAGATCAACAGTGCCACTTTGCCTTTTCCAGGAAAAAAACTATGGAGGACCCAAAAGTAAATAGTTTATTTACAAATAGGTCCTTCCACAGTTAAACCCTCACAACTTTTTACTCGTGACTCCGAATCAGGTGAAACCAACGCTCACGTCTTCGTCTCGTCGAGCCCGTTCTTTTGGTATCATTTTCACAAGGTGGTCACACTGTGGAAATGACCATTTTGCCATTGCTCTAAAACAGCCCCCTCCGAGAGAGAATCTTTTCCAGCGAATTTTCCGCGAGGTGATCGCACTTCCTCCTGGAGTATTCATCGACCCCAGGCAAGCCGACCATCTAATATGTGCCCTAAAGCATTGCTCTATGTTATTCTTGTGTGTTTAACCTAATAATGATGTCCGTACTAGAACTACTTAAATTCATGTTAGTTTGTATTCATCGTTTACATTGCTTGATCATGTTTATCATTACCGCGCTAATGACTCATTATGATGCTATACGGAGATAGGTTGTTATGTTTATGCATTTGTTACCTCATACATAGTTAGCACCAGGTCAAGTTATTCATAATGGATATACCTGCTGGTTAAGTACTTGCTAACTGAACATAGTTGGTTGATCTTGAGTCACCTGTCCGGGCTTATTCGTGCAACCACATTTGCCGGTATGGGACGGCCTTGACTTGGTCTGGCTCCGTGCTCTTTCACCGGTACCTCCATGAAGGGAGGGTTATGCGTGCGTGCTACCCTGATCAGGTAGACGGCGATAACCCTGTGAGCCCAGTTGGTTGTTTGCGCGCGGTCCCCATTTGGGACAGTTTAGTTTGGCCACGACGGTGGCAGGTGTCACGGGGTGACACAGGGGCCACCCAGGGCTTGACACCGGGGGAGGATGATTGCCGGTGGTACGATGGGAGAGTCATGGGTCAGGCGGGTTTCGTTGGAGCAACGCTGGTCCACCCGAATGGGATCCCAAGGTCAGGTGCTCCATGGAGTGGGTAAAGTGCGCAACCTCTGCAGAGTGTAAATTCTATTCGAATAGCCACGTCCACGGTATTGGACAGCCCGTCCAGACCTCACTAGGTGGTCAACCGTAATGATTATAATAATGGTGGAAGAACCTGTCCTGCATAGACATCAGATGTTGTCAGGAATATGGTATGTTAGCCATGGGATGACTATGGAAGAGATGGTCAGATGACCGAAAGACTTGGATTGGACTTGAATCAGTGTCAGATTGGATCATGAGAATGTTCGGAGTATGGATTATATACTTAATATGCTCTACTCTACTATACTTTACTTTAGTTGTTATCTTGCTAGATAACCCTGTTATGTCATGATGATCAATGCTGCTAGATGTTTAATCATGCTAGATAATCTTGCTATGACATGATAATTAATAATGCTAGATAGGTATGCTATGTCATGATAATTAATGTTGCTCTAATAACAAATACATGCTTGAATGCCATGGGTTGCTTTGCTTGGTGTATATGTTAGTTTGGTTTGCTTGCGAGTACATTCAAAAGTACTCAGCGGCCTTCAATGTGGCCAGGTTCATGTAAGGATCTGTCGTCGAGGAGCCGGAGCGTTCGTGGGCTAGGAGAGTAACCCAGTCAGATCCCTATGGATTGGAGCCGCACCAAGACCATGCTGCCTTAGATAGAGTATTTCCGCTATCACCCCTTTGTAACTATCATGTAAGACTTATATACCCCTTAATAGAAATGCCTGTGTTCATGATACTTGTTGTTAAAGCGCATGCCAGAGTGATTTCCTGGGCTGGTATGCGTGGCGACCGTCTGGCTACAGTGGTAATCAGGCGGGGCGCCACACAATAGGTAGTGGGCATAGCAAAATTAGCATCCCCAAGCTTGGGGTTTTGCATATTATTAGCACAATTGACATTAATAGAATTTATAATAACACCATTGCAATCATGCTTTTCATTCAAAGAGCTATCGTGAATCACTTCATAATTTTTTTCGTTTTGCACTTCATCACAATTTTCTGATTCACGAATTTCAAGCAAAACTTCATAAAGATAATATAGTGCACACAACTCACTAGCAATTGATTCATCATAATTGGATCTCTTAAAAAGATTAGCAAGTGGATGAGGATCCATAAACCTTTTGTTTTTGATTTTCAATAAACACACAATTATACCAAGCGAACAAGCAAACAACCCAAGTAAGACATAAAGGCAAACGAAAAGAAGGCAAATAAAAAGGCAAACATTTTTGTGCTTTTCTAAAAAAGTTTTTAGAAGTGGGGGAGAGGAAAATGAGAGGCAAATGGAAAATAATGTAAGTGCAAGAGATGAGAGTTTATGATGGGTACTTGGTAGGCTTGATGTAGAACCTCCACGGCAACGGCGCCAGAAATTCTTCCTGCTACTTCTTGAGCTTGCATTGGTTTTTTCCTTGAAGAGGAAAGGGTGATGCAGCAAAGTAGAGATAAGTATTTCCCTAAGTTTGAGAACCAAGGTATCAATCCAGTATAGGATGCACATGCAAGTCTCCAATATATGCACCTGCACCAACAATCAAACACTTGCACCCAACGCGATAAAGGGGTTGTCAATCCCTTCACGGTCACTTGCAAGAATGAGATCCAATAGAGATAGATATAAAAGATTACTTAAAGGTAAAATAAAGTAAATATAAATAAATTGCAGCAAGGTATTTTTGGGTTTTTAGTTTTATAGATCTGAAAATATATGATGGAAAATAGACCCGGGGGCCATAGGTTTCACTAGAGGCTTCTCTCTTGAATAAAGCATACGGTGGGTAAACAAATTACTGTTGAGCGAAAAGCGCATAGTTACGACGATATCTAGGGCAATGATCATGAATATAGGCATCACGTCCGTGACAAGTAGACCGAAACGATTCTGCATCTACTACTATTACTCCACACATCGACCGCTATCCAGCATGCATCTAGAGTATTAAGTTCATAAGAATGGAGTAATGCCTTAAGCAAGATGACATGATTTAGAGGGATAAACTCAAGCAATGTGATATAAACCCCATCTTTTTACCCTTAATGGCAATAATACAATACGTGCCTCGCTACCCCTACTATGTCACTGGGTGAGGGCACCGCAAGATTGAACCCATCACAAAGCACCTCTCCCATTGCAAGATAGATCAATCTAGTTGACCAAACCAAATCAATAGATCGGAGAGAAATACAAAGCTATGTAAATCATGCATAAAAGAGTTCATACGAGACTCAAATAATATTCATAGATAATCTGATCATAAACCCACAATTCATCGGATCTCAACAAACACACTGCAAAAGAAGATTACATCAGATAGAACTCGAAGAACATCGAGGAGAACATGGTATTGTAGATCAAATAGAGATAAGAAGCCATCTAGCTACTAGCTATGGGCCCGTAGGTCTGTGGTAAACTACTCACACATCATCGGTAGGGCAGCAAGGTTGATGTAGAAGCCCTCCGTGATCGAATCCCCCTCCGGCAGATCACCGGAAAAGACCCCAAGATGGGATCTCACGAGAAAGAAGCTTGCGGTAGCGGAAAAGTATTTTTGTGGACGCTTCTGGTTTTTGGGGAATATTTTGGAATTTATAGAGCAAAGATTAGGGTTGGAGGACTCCCGAGGGGCCCACAAGCCAGGTGCGCGCCCTAGAGGCTTGTGGCCTCCTCGTGATTCTTCTGGCCCTCTCTCCAAGTTACGTAGGTCTTCTGGTCCAAGAAAAATTATCGCAAAAGTTTTATTCCGTTTGGACTCCGTTTGATATTCCTTTCTAAAAAAGCCAAAAACAAGTAAAAAATAGCAACTAGCAGTGGGCACTAGGTTAATAGGTTAGTCCCAAAAAAAATATAAAATAGTACCATAATGCATATAAAACATCCAAGATAGATAATATAATAGCATGGAACAATCAAAAATTATAGATACGTTGGAGACATATCATCTCCCTAAGGTCATCCAGAAAGGTCTCATTCTTCCAAGACTTGATGATGATATCGTTGACATAAGCATGAACATTGCGCCCAATCTGCTTGTGAAAACAATTCTGCACTGTGCGCCGATAAGTCGCCCCTGCGCTCTTAAGCCCAAAAGGCATCGAGACATAGCAGAAAGCCCCAAAAGGTGTAATGAAAGCCGTCTTCTCCTGGTCTTTAACATCCATCTTAATCTGATGATAACCGGAGTAAGCATCCAGGAAACATAAACTCTCGCAGCCCATCGTAGAATCAATGATTTGGTCAATACGGGGGAGGGCAAATGGGTCTTTAGGACAAGATTTGTTAAGATCAGTGTAATCAACACACATACGCCAAGTACCGTTCCACAAATCCCTACTTCCCTCTACGAAGGGCCTATCCATTTACTTTATGAAAAAAAATATTTGAGTCTCCATCTTCTCTTATAAAGCACCAACTAAGGGGCACTGTGATCGTACTTGAGCATTGGATGTAGCTAATATTCGAGTGTGCTTCGTGAGTGGATCAATGATTGAGCATGATGGGCTAGGGATAGCTTTCTTTAGTGTTGATATTTTGAAAGACATGGTTGCTTGTTGATATGCTTGAGTATTGAAGTCTTCATGTCAAAACTAGACTATTGCTTTGAATCATCTAAAAGTCCAAATGTCCATGCTACAAAAGAAAAATAATATGTGATGAACATGTTAGGCAGCATTCCACATAAAAAATTATGTTTTTATCATTTACCTACTCGAGGACGAGCAGGAATTAAGCTTGGGGATGCTGATAGGTATCCAATGTATCTATAATTTTTGATTATTCCATGTTGTTATATTATCATTCTTGGATGTTTTACAATCATTTTATAGCAACTTTATATCATTTTTTGGGACTAACCGATTGACGTAGTGCCCAGTGCCAGTTGCTATTTTTTGCTTCTTTTTTTTACTTCGTAGAATATCAGTACCAAACGGAGTCCAAATGCCACAAAATTTTTTGGAGTATTTTTTTGAACCATAAGACAACTTGGGAGCCAAGGAAGCACCTGGGGGCTGGCCCGTGGGGACCACAGCCCATCAGGGCGCGCCAGAGGCCCCTGGCGTGCCCTGATGGGTTGTGGGGCCCACGGGGTCTCCTCCACCGCCTCTTCACTCTATAAATCACCCAAAATTCCAGAAACCCTAGGGGAGCAGACGAAACACAATTCCAGCCGCTGCAAGTTCCAGAACCACGAGATCCAATCTACACCATCACGTAGGGGTTCATCATCCTCATTGATACCTCTCCGATGATGCGTGAGTAGTCCACCATAGACCTACGGTTCCGTAGGAAGTAGCTAGATGGCTTTCTCTCTCTCTTTGATTCTCAATACAATGGTCTCTTGGAGATTTATTTGATGTAATGACTTTTTGCGGTGTGTTTGTTGGGATCCGATGAAGTTTGAGTTTTTGGTCAGATCTATATCCATGAAAGTTATTTGAGTTTTTGATCTCTTATATGCATGATTACTTATAGCCTCATATTTCTTCTTCGAATATTTGGTTTAGTTAGGCCAACTAGATCGATTTTTCTTGCCATGGGAAGAGGTGCTTTGTGATGGGTTCGATCTTGTGGTGTCCTCTCCCAGTGACAGAAGGGGCAGCGAGGAACGCATGTATCGTTGCTATTAAGGATAACTAGATGGGGTCTATTCCTACATGAATAGATCTTATCTACATCATGTCACCGTTCTTATTGCATTACTCCATTTCTTCATGAACTTTATACACTAGATGCATGCTGGATAGCGGTTGCTGTGTGGAGTAATAGTAGTAGATGCAGAATCGTTTCAGTCTACTAATCTTGGACGTGATGCCTATATAATGATCATTGCCTGGATATCGTCATAATTATTCGATCTTCTATCAATTGCCCAACAGTAATTTGTTTACCCATCGTAGGCTATTTTCTCGAGAGAAGCCACTAGTGAAATCTACGGCCCCCGGGTTTATCTTTCATCATATTGCTTTCCGTTCTATTTTTATTAAGTTTTGTTTTCAGATCTATTATTCCAAAAATCCAAAAATACCTTGCTGCACTTTTTTCTTTCTTTATTTTATTTCATGTTTTACTTAGATCTATTTATCCAATATCATACAAACCAATTTATCTTTTGCCCGAGGAGGGATTGACAACCCCTCTTACGCGTCGGGTTGCAAGTATTTGTTCCTTGTGTGCAGGTACCATTTACATAGCTTGGCTAGGTCTCCTACTGGATTGATACCTTGCACTACAAAAAAAATACACTTCCATGATGATACGTGTTTGTCACAGTAGGCCACATTTTCCGTCATGCATGATCATCCATGACGATTTTATGACAGAATAAAAATAGTCATACCTGTGCTGTCGTAGAAGTGTTCCATGACAATACCAAAATTATCATCACGGAAGTGTCCACTTCCATGACGATAAATGGCGTGTCATGGAAGTGTTCTCGCCAAGGGTAACCGACACGTGGCATCCACTGTAACGGGTCACCGTTAAGCTATCGGGTTCCGGTTTGGATCCGATAACCCGTTAACAGCCCCGGCCAATGGGGATTTTCCACGTGTAAAATTCTCATTCGCCGGAGGATCCACATGTCGGCTAAGCGTTGGAATAGATGTCCTCCACTCATTGTACGAGAGGCGCCTATGATACGTTGGCACGTGGCAAGGCCCAATCATGGCCCATTTAGGTGAAAGAGGTCGGCCCAGTCAAAATTAGCAGGCCGGCCCATATAGGGCCTACTTGTGTCTGGTCCATTTAAGCCCATGGCCCATACGAGATGTGCCAATTCGGCCCATCAACAGCCCGTTAACTATTTAACCCCATTGTAGCCCATCGTCAATTCGAGCCCGTTAACAACCCGTTATATAGTTTGGCTCAATATCGGCCCGATGTGGTTTCGGCCTGTTACGACCCATTCAAGGGATGGGCCAATTTTCAGGATGTACATCTTTCGGCCTTTTAGCAACCCATTTAAGTGTTGGGCCAATTTCCAGCCCGGTGTTTCTTTCAGCCTGTTAATGGCCCATAAATGAGTTGGGCCATTTGCAGTTGGACCTGAGTTTTGGCCTCTTAACGGCCCATGCTCTTCATGGTCCAATACCAGCCCGGATTCTTTTTCGGCCTGATAAAGGCCCACAACACAGTTGGGCACTTGGGCCATATACAGTCCGACCTAACTTTCGGCCTCTTAGCGGCCCATGCTCTTCATGGTCCAGTACGAGCCCGCTGTCTCTTTCGGCCTACTAAAGGCCCACAGTACAGTTGGGCCATATATAGCCCGACCTTACTATCGGCCTGTTAACGGCCCATGAAATCGAATGGGCCCACTTATTTCCCGCTTCGAAGTCGGCCTGTTAACGACCCGGGAGGTAACAGAGCCAAGCATTAACTGTTGGCTCATTTCAATTATAGCGGCCCAACAGAGCTTTCGGCCCGGTTACGGCCCATCAACTTAATGGGCCTGCTAAAGTTCGAACATGTCTGTAGGCCCAATTAGGTAACGTCGATTTCGGCCTAGCTATAATTTGAGCCCATTACGATGAGAAATTATGGATATGACCAAAACTGATCAATCAAAGGCCTATGAGAATTTCAGCCACTGCGAGCCCATTAGGGAAGCCCATTAAGGGCAGTGGGCCGCATATAGTGCCCACGACTGTTCATGCTAACTAATAATTTCACTGCTCTTTTGGCTACCTAGCAACTAGTTAGCTGGTATGAGAGACGCGCTAAGCAAACGTACGACATACAAGGAAAAACATAGCACATCCAACATATATTACAGGAAATTACATCCACTTGGCAATCAAAGATTGATGCCCGTGCAAATAAATGAACATAACTTAACAATCTACAACCTCACAATCTACAACCTCAGCGTGGATGACACCCATAAGCATGTGAGCAAGTTCTTCCTTCTTTGCTGCACTGTCTCTGAAAACATTGATCAATTGTTGTTGCGCAAGAATGTGCACCTCTGATTCCTCCATGATTTCCATCATTGCTCCAGCCAGTAATTGGTTCACAAACATACATTTTTTTCGTTGGATTCGAGACAGAGGAAACTGAACAGATTCAGATGGAGATTTTGGCAGGCTTGTTGTGACGCCCCCGACTCAATCGTACACTAATCATACACGCAAACGTGTACGATCAAGCACAGGGACTCACGGGAAGATATCACAACACAACTCTAACACAATTTAAACGGAGGTCCACAATATTACAGACCAGGGATCCAAAGATCCGAATACATAAGTCAGTCATACAAATATTATCTGAGTACAGACATAGTTAGACAAGTTTTGCCTTAAGAAGGCTAGCACAAACAGCGACACTAGATCGAAAGGCGTTGGCCTCCTGCCTGGGAGCCTTCGATCCTACTCCTGGTCAGCTGGCTCGATCCAGTAGTAAGTGCCCTCTGGACCCTCCTGGTAGTAAGCTCCGGTGGTGGCATCTGGCTCCTGGACTCCATCGTCTGATGTATCATCAAGGTGGGGTATATGGGGAAAAGAGAAATTAAAGCAACCATGAGTACTCATCCGAAGTACTCAGCAAGCAAGGATCTATTCTACATATGCAACATCATCAATGGAGAAAGGCTGTATAAGTGGACTGGGCTGCAGAAATGCCAGAATAGAGAGAAGGCCTAGTCCTATCGAAGACTAGCATCTTCAAACATCTTCACAAGGCCATCATCTTGCAGCAGTAGAAGAGAATAGAATAGCATTTTATTTAGCAAACATGTTGAAGTACAGCTTAAAGATCCTTCCTCGACTCCCAGCGAGAAAGCGATCCTGAAGCTTCAATTAAGTATCAAGTATCCAGTTCAAGTAGTAGATCGGGATACACAAACTGAGCGTCCTTTACCGTAGGACCGGCTATCGATAGAAGATTCATCCCTGCAGGGGTGCACTACTGTTACCCAACACGCTCGATCAACTCTGGCCGGACACACTTGCTGGGTAATGCCCGTCCTCGGAAGATCAACACGAAGCAGCGCTCTACCTAGGCTCGGCAGAGAGGTCAGCACGCCGGACTAACCTATGCACCCAGAGGTCTCGGGCCATCGCCCTGGGCACCCTGCGCGTTGCGAGACTGGCCGGGGTGCAGGCGCGACACTGAGCTCGTCAGTGAAGTATCCAGCCCAATCCCGACAATCAGCCCGCACGGTGAATCATGACGTCAGACGAGCTTTCGGGAGAAACGTACTTCGCAGAGGGTCCCATAACCATTATCCCGTGTGGTGGTAGTGTGTATAGGGCACGTCGACCCACTCAGATCACACACCCAAATCCAATAGGCTCAATTAGTATCACGCGGAGACAATCAGAGTCTCTGATGCTCCGCCACAATGTCACACTCGAGTGCCCTTCCGGCACACCCGACATCATAGATCCCCAGCGGGTACCCACCAGGGTGGACCCGCCTGTAACAAGGGTCAAAGTAACCATGTGGTCATAACATCAAGGGGGGAAACCCGAGGAATCACCCTCGGCGGATTCCACTCGACGAAATCATCAGGGTGAACATATGAGGCATCACCCTCGAGGTTCACACTGAGGGTTGCACGACAGGGTCGTATCGGAAGTGGAGAAGGAGGAATCACCCTCGATGACCATGACCGAACAGCTACACTGCAGAGTATTCATCGGGAGTGCGTTACGAGGTATCACCCTCAGCACTCGATAGTTACTACGCAGAGTCGTACAACTAAGGGGGTGTGAAGTGAGGTGTCGGTCTCTGGTCGATGATCACGTTGATCGGGTCGTCGATGATCAAGCAGGGGCAACAAGGATAAGGTGGTGGGGGTCACTGATGGTTCACTACCAATCTATACTAAACAGTTTATCATAGGCAGGTAAGGTAGCAATGAACAGGTTACAACAGCAGGCTATGCATCAGAATAGGAGCATACATTAACAGTAGCAAAATCTAATGCAAGCAGGAGAATAGAATGGGCGATATCTGGATGCTCAAGGGGGGGGGCTTGCCTGGTTACTCTGGCAAGAGAGAGAGATCGCCAACGGGCTGCTCGTCGGTAGTGTAGTCGTATCCAGGTGCAGTGTCGTCGGTGTCGGCGTCTATCGAGAGAGAGAAGGAGGAGGAGAGAAATAATAAATTCACGGCAGTAATGCAAACAATATGCATGACATGCCTAAATGATATGTCAGGGTGTTCTACTGCCTAACTAAATGATTTAGTTAATTTAGGAATTTATTCGGATTTATTTAATTAAAGTTGGGCACTATTCATTTATCAAAATCGGTCTAAAAGTTCAATGTTCTTATAGCTAGAGGCATCTGACGGGAATACGGAGGGCGTATTCGGGTTCGTATCGAAATTCTGAGCAAGTTTCATGTACAAAGTATTTTCATCGGAGTTACGGATTATTTAATATGATTTTCTAAAGTTTTTATTAATTTCTGGAATTTGATTAATTATTTAAATTAACATTATCCAAACAGTGTTATGCTGACGTCAGCATGACATCAGCAGGCGTCCTGACACGTGGGTCCCACATGTCATAGGCTGTTGGCTAATTAGTGGTTAACTAATTAATTAATATTTAATTAAACTAATTAACTAAACTGGATTAACCTAATCAGGATTAATTAACTTAATTAATTAATTAACTAATTAATTAATTAATTAATTATTTTTATTTTATTTTTAGTTCTTTTATTTTCTATTTTTCTTAATCTGTTTAAGGGGCTGGGCCCCATCTGTCATTGGGCCAGGGGGGGAACTGGCCCACTGGCCAGCGGCACAGGGGCGCTAGGCCCCACTGGTCAGTGGCACGAGGGCCACACGCGGGCGCGGGTGGCGGGCGCGGCGCGGCGCGCGGGCGCGGGCGTGCGTGTGCGAGCATGCGGGCAGCGGCAGGGGCGAGCGGGGCGAGGCCGGAGGGGGTGTGGGGCACGCGCGCGAGGCGGGCGAGGTGCGCGAGCAGGCGCGCGGGCGCGGGGCGGCGCGCGAGCAGCAGCAGCGGCGAGCGCAACCGCAGCGGCGAGCGGGCACGGGCGAGGCCGTGCGCGGGCACGGTGCGGGGTCGGGCGAGCGCGCGATGGGCGCGCCGGAGCGCGGCCAGAGGGAAGAGGAGGCCGGGGGGGTTCCTCACCCCTGATGCAGAGAAGAGGGCGGCGAGGCTCGGTGGAGCCGGCGATGGCGAGGCGGGGCAGTGCAGTCCGGCGAGGTGGCGGTGGCGACGGGGCGGCGGCGTCGAGCGAGGGCGCGTTGGGCCGATCCCGATCCAGTAATGTATCGGGGGAGGGGGGAACGAGGGGAGTGAGCGAGGGGGTGAGTGGGGGTTAGGGTTTCGGTGGCCTCCTGGGGGAGGCCATATAGGGGGGGCGCGGGGAGCTGGGCCGGCCTGGTGGCCGTGGCCCAGTTGGGCCGGGTTTTTTTTCCTTTTTCTTTTCTCTGTTTTCTTTTGTCTTTTGTCTTTTTATTTATTCATATCTCCTGTTTAGTAAATTGTTAGGCCTCAAAATTATTTTTGTAGAACATGGCAATCGTTCCAATAATTACTAGGCATCCTCTACCACTACCAAGAATTAGTTTGGAGTCAATTTGAGTTCTAACAATTTTTATAATAAATAAAATGCCTTAATCCTAGCTGTTTTGGTAATGTTAGTGCCACCTAATTAACTTATTAATTGTTGGTTACAATTTTAGAATAGCCTCTGCAATATTTGCTATTTACTGAACATTTTAGTTTCTATGTTGGACAACTTTTATTTTCCACTTTCATTTAAATTTGAATTTGAGTTAGGAGTTGAAATGCAATATGATGCTAATGATGATTATGCACTATTAAGCTTGCTGACATGTCATTATCAAAAGTGATTACTGTAGCTAATGACAGGGGGTGTTACAATTCTCCTCATCTATTAAGAATTCTCGTCCCGAGAATTAAGAGGAAGACTGAAAGAAAGTGGGGTATTCTTCACGAAGACGATCCTCGCGTTCCCAAGTGGCCTTATCTTCAGAATGATTTGACCACTGAACCTTGAGGAATTTGATTGACTTTTGACGAATCCGACGTTCATCTTCATCAAGAATACGGATGGGATATTCTGGATAAGACAGATCTTCCCGTAATTCAAGCACTTCGTTATCCACAGCTCGAATAGGATCCTTGAAGCAGCGACGGAGTTGGGATCCATGAAAGATATCATGTACTTGAGAAAGATTTGGTGGCAACTGCAATTGATATGCCACTTCTCCTCGACGGGCAAGAATATGGAACGGGCCAATGTAGCGAGGAGCTAACTTGCCTTTGATTCCGAACCTATGAGTGCCTTTCAACGGAGTGGCGCAGAGGTAAGCTTGCTCGCCAGGTTGATAGACCATTTCCTGGTGCTTTCGGTCATAGTTGCTCTTCTGATGAGACTGAGCAGTTTTCAAATGTTCACGGACAATGTGGACTTGGTCTTCTGCTTGCTGAATAATGTCCGGTCCGACGAGTGAGCGTTCCCCAGTTTCTGACCAATTCAGAGGGGTTCGACACTTACGACCGTATAGAACTTCAAACGGTGCCATCTTCAGACTAGCCTGATAGCTATTGTCGTAAGAGAATTCGGCAAACGGGAGAGATTCCTCCCATTTCTTACCGTCGGAGATGACGCAAGCTCGAAGCATATCATCGAGCACTTGATTAACTCGTTCAACTTGACCCTGAGACTGAGGGTGAAAAGCGGTACTGAACAACAGATGTGTTCCCATAGCTTCTTGGAAACTATTCCAGAATCTGGAAGTGAAGAGGCTGCCACGATCAGAACTGATCTCTAACGGAACACCATGGAGTGACACAATTCGGGAAACATACAAGTCTGCTAACTGGCTAGCAGTGATTGTCTCTTTAACTGGCAGAAAGTGAGCAACCTTGGAGAATCGGTCAATGACGACAAAAATAGCATCATGACCCTTCTGGGATTTGTGAAAACCAGTAATGAAATCCATTTGGACCTTGTCCCATTTCCATTCAGGAATTGCAAGGGGTTGCAGAGTTCCTGCGGGCCTTTGATGTTGAGCTTTAACACGGCGGCAAACGTCACACTCAGAAACATAACGAGCAATATCTCGCTTCATATTAGGCCACCAGTATCTCTGACAAATGTCACGGTACATCTTTGTGCTACCAGGATGAATTGACAGAGGAGTGTCATGAGCTTCCATCATAACATGTTCCCTCTCATCTTTGAACTTAGGTACGAAGAGACGGTGTTGGAAAAATAGGATCCCATCATTATCAAGATGGAACTCCGACGGTTTTCCTTTTTCAAGGTATCGCTTGATCCTTTCAACCTCAGAGTCATACCGTTGCATAGTTTTGATGCTGTGTTCTAAATCTGGTTCGACAACGAGGGTATTGAGATAACCCTGTGGAACAATATGGAGGTTCAATTTGCGAAGCTCTTCATAAAGCATAGGTTGTGATTCCTGAACCACATGGTTGCTGCAATAAGCCTTGCGACTCAAAGCATCGGCCATTACATTTGCCTTGCCAGGGGTGTATGAGATATTCATATCATAATCGGCTATTGTCTCGAGCCATCTTTGTTGACGAATGTTCAGATCTGGTTGAGTATATAAATACTTCAAACTTTGATGATCCGTATATATCTCGCAACGGTTACCGAGAAGGTAATGTCGCCATAGCTTCAGGGCATAAATAACCGCAGAAAGTTCGAGATCGTGCACTGGGTAATTTTCTTCGTGAGGACGCAATTGTCGGGAGGCATAAGCAATCACCTTGCGTTCTTGCATTAGGACACAGCCTAATCCTTGACGGGAGGCATCATAGTATATCACGAAATCCTTTTGGGAATCCGGGGGTGCTAATACTGGGGCAGATGTCAATTTATCTTTTAGTGTCTGAAAGCTTTCTTGACATTTTTCTGTCCACTCAAATTTAACACCTTTGTGAAGCAGATTTGTCAATGGTTTTGCAATCTTGGAAAAGTTCTCAACGAATCGACGGCAATAACTTGCAAGCCCGAGAAAACTTCTGACTTGCTTAACATTCTTCGGGGGAGTCCAGTCAAGAATAGCCTGAACTCGTTCGGGGTTAACAGCAATTCCATCCTTGGAAATCACATGTCCAAGGTAAGTTACTTCAGAAAGCCAAAATTCACATTTGGAATACTTGGCATACAACTCGTGTTCTCGAAGCCTTTCTAGTACCAAACGGAGGTGTTCAGCATGATCTTTTCTATTCTTAGAATATATCAGGATATCATCCAAATAAACCATGACGAATTTGTCGAGGTAATCCATGAATATATAATACATCAGACGGGCGAAAGTTACTGGAGCATTCGTTAGGCCAAATGACATGACGGTGTATTCATAGGAGCCATATCGAGTGACGAATGCAGTCTTGGGAATATCCTCTTCACGGACACGGATCTGGTGATAACCCAACCTCAAGTCGAGTTTAGAGAACACCGATGATCCAGCGAGTTGATCATAAAGATCATTGATCCGGGGCAGTGGGTACTTATTCTGGATTGTGGCTTGGTTAATGGGCCGATAATCCTGAACCAAACGGTTAGTTCCATCCTTCTTCTTAACAAAGAGTGAAGGTGCTCCCCAAGCAGAGGAACTGGGGCGGATGAAACCACTCTTAAGCGACTTGTCGATTTCTTCCTTAAGCTCGAGTAGGTGATGCGGAGGCATCTTATAAGGTCGCTTGGCAATAGGGACAGTGCCAGGCTTTAAGTCAATGACAAACTCGACAGCTCTAGCCGGGGGTATTCCTGGAAGTTCTTCTGGAAAGACGTCTGGAAAATCTCGAACGACAGGAACGTTTTCGATCCCTTCCAGAGGTGAGGCGTTCAAAGCATTCAGAACATATATCTGAGCTTCGGCGTCCCGAGTAATGCAGGCGGTATAGTTCACTATCTCATCGGTGGGGTGAAGAAGTTGAACGACTTTAGTGGCGCAATTGATCGAAGCAATGTGAGCTTTCAACCAATCCATTCCAAGAATGAGGTATATGGTGGAAGACTTCAAGACGATGGGCGAGGCAAGGAATTCCAACCCTTTAATTTCAACGGTAACGTCAGGTGCTATCACGTCAGCATGACAGTGACCTCCGGGAGTTTTAATGACTAACGGAGTATGCATTTTCTCATATCGAATGCCACGCATAAATGCAAATTTTCCAGAGATGAATGAATGTGATGCTCCTGAATCAAATAAAACAGAAGCAGGTACTGAGTTAACAAGAAGGGTACCCATCACAGTAGCAGGTTGATCCTGGACTTCTTCAATGTCAATGTTGTAGGTGTGTCCACGACCATGTGCAGCAGACCCAGTATTATAGTTGCGGGTCTGATTGTTGCCACGACCATTGCCACGGCCAGCATGAGGAAAGGCTAACTGATTCTGATTCTGGCGGCAGTCTTTAGCCTGGTGACCGGGTTTGCGGCACTTGAAGCACAGACCATCTTCATGACAAAGAGGAGCATTGTTTTGAATAGCTTGAGCTTTTGGCTGCCTCGGTGGTGGAGGAGGCAGACGTGGTGCATCATAGTTGTTCTTTGGCGCAGAGGCATTGGAACAGATCGCATTGTTGGGAATCCAAACTCGACGCTTCGATGCTGAGCCCGAAGATGAGCCAGCATCACGATAGCGCTTCTGCGAGTCCTTGTATTCCATCTGAGTGGTCTCAACAAGAATAGCCTTGTTCGTCAGAGTTGAAAAGTCATTGAAGTCTTGAGCAGCTAGTGCAAGCTTGAGGTCGGGGTGTAGTCCACTACGAAACTTCTCTTGTCTGCGTGCATCTGTGGCGATGTCTTCTTCAGCATAGCGGAAGAGGTCTAGAAATTCCCGCTGATAAGCTTCGACAGTCTTGTTGCCCTGAGTGAGGTTACGGAACTGGGTCTTCATGCATTCCATAATTGCCTGAGGGATGTAACGTGTACGGAAAGCACCCTGGAACTCATACCAGGTGATGACTGTTCCAATAGGTAGAGTACGCTTGTGTGTGTCCCACCATTGAGCAGCGGGGCCCTTTAAGAAAAAGGCCGCGAAGTTGATGAAGTTGGCAGGGGCGACATTAGCTGACTCCATCTCGTGAGTGATGTCGCGGAGCCAGTCATCAATATCCAGTGGCTTGTCAGAGTTGCGGAACTGAGTTGGGTTAAGTCGCATAAACTCTGTCAAAGTTATTGAAGCTGGGTTCTGGTTCTGGTTGTTCTGATGCGGAAACTGAGCCATGATTCCAGTCATGAACTGGCGGTTAAGCTCAAACTGTTGCATCATAGCCGCCATATAGTCTGGCAGTGGTGGGCGTTCAGGGCCATGACCACGACCACGACCACCTGGTCTAACCATCCTGCTAAGTATCAACAGGGGGTAGTTTAGTAAAAGCAATTGCAAGCGTTTAGTGACAAACATGATGTAACTCGACAACAATTTAAGTAGTGTAACAGATACATAACAGTAGTCGATTAAGACATACAGATCCATACACAGAGTCGGGTACATGCGGACAGCATAATGGCGCAATTTCAAAAGCTAGACATACTAGGCGGCGCGCAGGCACGCGGTAAGGAAGTACACAACGAGACATAGCAAAGGCTACATCAACGTCGGAGAAAACCACCGAAACGGGGTAACTGCAAGTGCGGACGATGAATGTTCGTCGCGGAAGGATCCTACGCTCCATGTGCACTCTGATGCAGAATCCGGTCTCGAGCTGTAAGAAGAGGTCCACGTGCGGGTGTATGACCTCCAACAGCAGGCCAATCAATACCAGCATACATCTGAGTCCTGCGCGGGTAAAGGATGTGCTCCGGATGTATCCCTGCGCGAACAGCGGGTAGCAACTGCGTCATAGCATCATAGAGACGTGCTCGAGTGGCAACCAACTCGACGGCAAGAGCCCGAACAGCGCGATCCAGAGCCTGAGTGCACTGAATCAGAACGCGCGGGTCATAGCGACGAGGCTCGTACGGGGCACAAATAGCTGTGTAGTATCCAGTTGCATCTCCAGCAGGGGCATACGAAATGTATCGGAACTCAGAGTCATCCAAGATATCGCTGAACTGTCCTCGGAGACGTGCGACGGCAGAGTAGGCAGCATCATGGACTGCCATCTCAATCGTCACGCCGATACCGTGGAAAAGGTGTAGCTCGGTGTCTGAGTCATTTTGCTAATCATAGATACGAACATCAGCATGGTACTGCTCCTGATTGAATTCGCGGTAATCCTCGTAAACCAAGTACTCAGGATACCAACGGTAGCCAAGTCTGGTCATGAGAGCGATCAGGACAGCTGGAAACCCAGGGGCATCACGAGCCCAAGTGCGAAGCACGAGCTGTGTCGTAGGACGCGGTGGAAACAAACGATCCATCTGAAACAGAGGAAATTCAGGGTTGTCAAACGATAATGAGAAGTTTAACACAACTCGGAGAGAAAGGTTAAACAAAACAATGGAAAGGAAAATGATTATCAGACTAATCAGATCAACGACAGGGGAATCGCACAGATATTCAGCTCTCCGGGTAGATGGGATTTACGAGATCCTAAGTGTCGGCGTTAGTAAAATTTATTTAACCCGAGTAGAAGAGAGATCAGAGTCCCAGAGTATAGACGAGGAATAAAAGATCCTAACACCACCCAGTTGGCGACGTGGGCCCGTAAGCCACACAGCCAAGTTAGTAAATTAGTTTTTCGATGTCTAGACTCAACTTCGGCCAAGGAATTGGAAGGGGGCTTCCTACAGGCAGCCGGCTCTGATACCAACTTGTGACGCCCCCGACTCAATCGTACACTAATCATACACGCAAACGTGTACGATCAAGCACAGGGACTCACGGGAAGATATCACAACACAACTCTAACACAATTTAAACGGAGGTCCACAATATTACAGACTAGGGATCCGAAGATCCGAATATATAAGTCAGTCATACAAATATTATCTGAGTACAGACATAGTTAGACAAGTTTTGCCTTAAGAAGGCTAGCACAAACAGCGACACTAGATCGAAAGGCGTTGGCCTCCTGCCTGGGAGCCTTCGATCCTACTCCTGGTCAGCTGGCTCGATCCAGTAGTAAGTGCCCTCTGGACCCTCCTGGTAGTAAGCTCCGGTGGTGGCATCTGTCTCCTGGACTCCATCGTCTGATGTACCATCAAGGTGGGGTATATGGGGAAAAGAGAAATTAAAGCAACCGTGAGTACTCATCCGAAGTACTCAGCAAGCAAGGATCTATTCTACATATGCAACATCATCAATGGAGAAAGGCTGTATAAGTGGACTGGGCTGCAGAAATGCCAGAATAGAGAGAAGGCCTAGTCCTATCGAAGACTAGCATCTTCAAACATCTTCACAAGGCCATCATCTTGCAGCAGTAGAAGAGAATAGAATAGCATTTTATTTAGCAAACATGTTGAAGTACAGCTTAAAGATCCTTCCTCAACTCCCAGCGAGAAAGCGATCCCGAAGCTTCAATTAAGTATCAAGTATCCAGTTCAAGTAGTAGATCGGGATACACAAACTGAGCGTCCTTTACCGTAGGACCGGCTATCGATAGAAGATTCATCCCTGCAGGGGTGCACTACTGTTACCCAACACGCTCGATCAACTCTGGCCGGACACACTTGCTGGGTAATGCCCGTCCTCGGAAGATCAACACGAAGCAGCGCTCTACCTAGGCTCGGCAGAGAGGTCAGCACGCCGGACTAACCTATGCACCCAGAGGTCTCGGGCCATCGCCCTGGGCACCCTGCGCGTTGCGAGACTGGCCGGGGTGCAGGCGCGACACTGAGCTCGTCAGTGAAGTATCCAGCCCAATCCCGACAATCATCCCGCACGGTGAATTGTGACGTCAGACGAGCTTTCTGGAGAAACGTACTTCGCAGAGGGTCCCATAACCATTATCCCGCGTGGTGGTAGTGCGTATAGGGCATGTCGACCCACTCAGATCACACACCCAAATCCAATAGGCTCAATTAGTATCACGCGGAGACAATCAGAGTCTCTGATGCTCCGCCACAATGTCACACTCGAGTGCCCTTCCGGCACACCCGACATCATAGATCCCCAGCGGGTACCCACCAGGGTGGACCCGCCTGTAACAAGGGTCAAAGTAACCATGTGGTCATAACATCAAGGGGGGAAACCCGAGGAATCACCCTCGGCGGATTCCACTCGACGAAATCATCAGGGTGAACGTATGAGGCATCACCCTCGAGGTTCACACTGAGGGTTGCACGACAGAGTCATATCAGAAGTGGAGAAGGAGGAATCACCCTCGATGACCACGACCGAACAGCTACACTACAGAGTATTCATCGGGAGTGCGTTACGAGGTATCACCCTCGGCACTCGATAGTTACTACGCAGAGTCGTACAACTAAGGGGGTGTGAAGTGAGGTGTCGGTCTCTGGTCGACGATCACGTTGATCGGGTCATCGATGATCAAGCAGGGGCAACAAGGATAAGGTGGTGGGGGTCACTGATGGTTCACTACCAATCTATACTAAACAGTTTATCATAGGCAGGTAAGGTAGCAATGAACAGGTTACAACAGCAGGCTATGCATCAGAATAGGAGCATACATTAACAGTAGCAAAATCTAATGCAAGCAGGAGAATAGAATGGGCGATATCTGGATGCTCAAGGGGGGGGCTTGCCTGGTTGCTCTGGCAAGAGAGAGAGATCGCCAACGGGCTGCTCGTCGGTAGTGTAGTCGTATCCAGGTGCAGCGTCGTCGGTGTCGGCGTCTATCAAGAGAGAGAAGGAGGGGGAGAGAAACAATAAATTCACGGCAGTAATGCAAACAATATGCATGACATGCCTAAATGATATGCCGGGGTGTTCTACTGCCTAACTAAATGATTTAGTTAATTTAGGAATTTATTCGGATTTATTTAATTAAAGTTGGGCACTACTCATTTATCGAAATCGGTCTAAAATTTCAATGTTCTTATAGCTAGAGGCATCTGACGGGAATACGGAGGGCGTATTCGGGTTCGTATCGGAATTCTGAGCAAGTTTCATGTACAAAGTATTTTCATCGGAGTTACGGATTATTTAATACGATTTTCTAAAGTTTTTATTAATTTCTGGAATTTAATTAATTATTTAAATTAACATTATCCGAAACAGTATTATGCTCATGTCATCATGACGTCAGCATGACATCAGCAGGCGTCCTGACACGTGGGTCCCACATGTCATAGGCTGTTGGCTAATTAGTGGTTAACTAATTAATTAATATTTAATTAAACTAATTAACTAAATTGGATTAACCTAATCAGGATTAATTAACTAATTAATTATTTTTATTTTATTTTTATTTCTTTTATTTTCTATTTTTCTTAAGTCGTTTAAGGGGCTAAGCCCCATCTGTCATTGGGCCAGGGGGGGGGGGAACTGGCCCACTGGCCAGCGGCACAGGGGCTTTAGGCCACACTGGTCAGTGACACGAGGGCCACAGGCGGGCGCGGGTGGCGGGCGCGGCGCAGCGCGCGGCCGCGGGCGTGCGTGTGCATGCGCGCGGGCGGCGGCAGGGGCGAGCGGGGCGAGGCCGGAGGGGGGATGGGGGGCGCGCGCGAGGCGGGCGAGGCGCGTGAGCAGGCGCGCGGGCGCGGGGTGGCGCGCGAGCAGCAGCAACGGCGAGCGCAACCGCAGCGGCGAGCGGGCACGGGCGAGGCCGTGCGCGGGCGCGGTGCAGGGTCGGGCGAGCGCGCGATGGGCGCGCCGGAGCGCGGCCAGAGGGAAGAGGAGGCCGGGGGGGTTCCTCACCCCCGATGCAGAGAAGAGGGCGGCGAGGCTCGGTGGAGCCGGCGATGGCGAGGCGGGGTAGTGCAGTCCGGCGAGGTGGTGGTGGCGACGGGGCGGCGGCGTCGAGCGAGGGCGCGTCGGTCCGATCCCGATCCAGTAATGGATCGGGGGAGGGGGGGGAACGAGGGGAGTGAGCGAGGGGGTGAGTGGGGGTTAGGGTTTCGGTGGCCTCCTGGGGGAGGCCATATAGTGGAGGGGCGGGGAGCTGGGCTGGCCTGGTGGCCGTGGCCCAGTTGGGCCGGGGTTTTTTTCCTTTTTCTTTTTCTCTATTTTCTTTTGTCTTTTTCTTTTTATTTATTCATATCTCCTGTTTAGTAAATTGTTTGGCCTCAAAATGATTTTTGTAGAACATGGCAATCATTCCAATAATTACTAGGCATCCTCTACCACTACCAAAAATTAGTTTGGAGTCAATTTGAGTTCACACAATTTTTATAATAAATAAAATGCATTAATCCTAGCTGTTTTGGTAATGTTAGTGCCACCTAATTAACTTATTAATTGTTGGTTACAATTTTAGAATAGCCTCTGCAATATTTGCTATTTACTGAACATTTTAGTTTCTATGTTGGAGAACTTTTATTTTCCACTTTCATTTAAATTTGAATTTGAGTTAGGAGTTGAAATGCAATATGATGCTAATGATGATTATGCACTATTAAGCTTGCTGACATGTCATTATCAAAAGTGATTACTGTAGCTAATGACAGGGGGTGTTACACTTGTGTTATTGATAGTGGAGAGTGTCTCGACCACTACATCATAACATAAATTAGGAGGGGAACCGAACAGATTGATCAAGAGTTATTGCCATATTACCTGGCCTAGATTTATTGGAAAGAAACAATGGGGTTGCCTTGTTGTTTTCAAAGTTTGTCTTCTTATCTTCAGCAGCCTGCACCAAATTAACACACTAGCATTGCTATCATTGGCCAGGTAAAATAAATAGGAAAGCAACATTGACACAACAAACATTTGGGCAACCAGACCACACCAGCCTACACCAAATTAACACAATATGGCACAGCTATCATCAGCTAGGTAACATAATAGGAAAGCAACATTAACACAATGAATGATTGGGCAAACAGAATAGCACTACAATTTAGTAATGTGCATGCTATGAGATAGTACACTCATGCAGCTGAGTATGTAAAACTACCAGGCAGTTTTCCTTACAAAAATCAACATTGACGCCTTTAATTATACATTTTTCTACAAGTAAGTTTAGATCAGATAAAGGTTGGATTCACGCCGATTAACAAAATAGTGCTGATGTAAAATATAGTGATATACAACAGGTACTTACATCAGCATTGGAGCACAGAGAATTCCCGCAAGATACTTTCCTCGAACGCGATCCTAGTTTAGAAAGTCTTCTATCCTTTAAGCTTATTTTCTAAAAGAGAGATGGGTAAGAAACATGTAGAAAATATGATCTGAATGCTATAAATTTTCAAGATGTGAGGATACGCACACGCTTTTTAGAATGGAGTTGACATATTTTTGCTGGACTGGAGCGGACTAGTTCGTTGGCCACTTGAATCTACTTATTATCAATAGGAGTTGGGTTTCTCTATGCTGGAGCAGTATCTATGAACACTGGAGTTGGTTTACTATCTCCTGGCATTTGGATCTTTTGCAAAGACCTTGTTTGTAACCCTTCAGATTCTAACATAGTCGTCTTCCCCTTGCATGCCTTATATAGAAGAATGGTGCTTCAGTTATAAAACATGCTACGACAGAGAGATGGAATAGGGACTGAAGAATAGAAAGGCATGACATATTGACATGTATTCCCTCCATCCGGAAATAAATGGATGTGTCTAGGCGTATTTCAGTTCTAGATACATCCATTTTTATCCATTTCTGCGACATGTAATCCGGACAGAGGGAGTATGATGTAAGAGCTAGGGATACGACAGGACAACAGAGTAAAAAAACACTAGTTGAATGTAAAACTGTATGATAGCGGAATACATACAGAAAAACACTAAGGCAACATATGCATGTATGATTGGGAAACTAAGATGGCATTGCAACAGACCACTAGAACAACACTTCAATGTAAAAAAATGGTATGGTAGACAGATGGAGTACATACTGATGAATAACAATGCATAAGATATTCAGAAGCATGATGTCCAAACTAAGCAGATGGCATTGCGACAGAGTAGAATACCAGTACTTGAATTTGAAAATATGATATCAAGAATGGAATAGGTACTGAAAAATATGAATGCATGACATATTTACATGCATGATCAGCAGGCTAAGCACATGGCATTACAACAGAGTAGATGCACTCCAGGACATTATATGCATGTTGTACTGAAAGTGCAACTAATCCCCGGGTGGTTTTGGTAATTCATAACACCATATAACTCATTGAACTAATATCCATTCAAGTTTAATATTTCAGAAAGTTCAGTGAATGGCATGGCATGGACTAGGAATGTGGACCCCTCAAAATGCTAAGGACACATATTGGCAAAAGCTCAAGACTCTTCATTTATATTTTAGTGATCCAAGATCACATTGAGTCCATAGGAAAGCCAATACTATTAAAAGGGGATGAGGTGTTGCTTTATGGTATACTTGCTCAAAGTGCTTAGTGATATTGCTCCAAAGCACTCAACCACTTTCTCATTCCAAATATGTCCAAAACCAAAAGTCAAACTCGGCCACACTGATTCTTTCTACCCGGAGCCACCGAGTTCATATGACATAGCCACTGCCAGAAACCCTAACACCTCGGTCACACTGATACGGATCTCGGTCTCACCGAGATGGCCCTGCAAACTCTCTGTTTCCCTTTGTAACATTTTGGTCTCACCAAAATGAGCGATCGGTCCCACCGAGTTTGCTTGACCAACTCTCTATTTGCTCTTTGCTGAAATCGGTCTCACTGAGTTCACGCAATCAGTGCCACCGAGATGAGATTTTGCCCTAGCCCTAGTACATCGGTCCCACCGAGTTGTTCCAGTCGGTCCCACTGAGATTCCTAATGTTCACATTTTGAACTGAATCGGTCTCACCGAGTTCTCCTATTCGATCTGACCGAGTTGGGTCAAATGTGTGTAACGGTTGGATTTTGTGTGGAGGCTATATATACCCCTTCACCCCCTTCTCCATTTGTGAGAGAGCCATCAGAACGTGCCTACACTTCCACTACTCATTTTCTGAGAGAGAACCACCTACTCATGTGTTGAGACCAAGACACTCCAATCCTACCACAAGAATCTTGATCTCTAGCCTTCCCCAAGTTGCTTTCCACTATAGCCAAATCTGTGAGAGAGAGTTGAGTGTTGCGGAGACTATCATTTGAAGCACAAGAGCAAGGAGTTCATCATCAACACACCATCTATTACCTTTTGGAGAGTGGTGTCTCCTAGATTGGTTAGGTGTCGCTTGGGAGCCTCCGACAAGATTGTGGAGTTGAACCAAGAAGTTTGTAAGGGCAAGGAGATTGCCTACTTCGTGAAGATCTACCCAAGTGAGGCAAGTCCTTCATGGGCGATGGCCATGGTGGGATAGACAAGGTTGCTTCTTCATGGACCCTTCATGGGTGGAGCCCTCCGTGGACTCGCGCAACCGTTACCCTTCGTGGGTTGAAGTCTCCATCAACATGGACGTACGATAGCACCACCTATCAGAACCACGCCAAAAATTTCCATGTCTACAGTGCGTTTGCACTCTCCAATCCCTTCTCTTTACCTTCATATGCAATGTTTTACATTCCGCTGCTATACTCTTAGAATTGCATGTGTACGTTGATTGCTTGACTTGTACTAGTTGCGAAAATCTGCCAACAACTAAACTTGGGAAAAGCTTAGATTTTTATTTGTCAAGTAGTCTAATCACCCCCCTCTAGAGCTACTTTTGATCCTACAAGTGGTATCAGAGCTTTGGTCTCCATTTGCCTTGATTTCCATAGCTTTGGTGATCATAGCCTTGGTTTCACAACCTAGGAGAGTATGGCGTCTAGCGAGGGAAATTACCACCATAGAGGTCCTTACTTTGATGGTACTAATTTTGTTAGTTGGAAGCATAAGATGAAAATGCATATTCCTGGTCATAACCCCGCCGTTTGGGCTATTGTGCGTGTTGGCTTGCAAGGTGAATACTTCGAGGATGGAAGAGAACCGGATCATGAAGCGACAACGGAAGAATTGAAGATGTTGCAATAAATGCTCAAGCTTGTGATATTCTCTTCAACGGATTGTGCTCTGAAGAATTCAACAAAATCAGCCGCCTTGAGAATGCAAAGGAAATTTGGGATACTTTGGTTGATATGCATGAAGGTACTGACTCCGTCAAGGAATCAAAATTGGATGTGCTTCAAAGTCAACTTGACAAGTTCAAAATGAAGGATGGTGAAGGAGTCGCGGAAATGTACTCTAGGCTTGCTCTCATCACAAATGAGATTGCCGGCTTAGGAAGCGAAGAGATGACCGACAAATTCATCATCAAGAAGATCCTAAGAGCCTTGGATGGAAAATATGATACCGTGTGCACATTGATCCAAATGATACCCAACTACAAAGATCTCAAGCCAACGAAAGTCATTGGTAGAATTGTTGCTCATGAGATGTCACTCAAGGATAAGGAAGAGCTCCACAACAAGTCAAGTGGTGCTTACAAAGCTTCATGTGATGCTCCCACAACATCAAGTGAGAAACAAGTCTTCAATGAGGAATTGAGCTTAATGGTGAAGAACTTCAACAAGTTCTACAGGAATAGAAGCAAAGAGAGAAGTTCCAAGTCAAGATCCTACAATGACAAAAGATCTTCTAGTCGTGATCGTAATTGCTACAATTGTGGAAGACCCGGACACTACTCCAATGAGTGTATGCCTCCCTACAAGAAAAGAGATGATTCACCAAATGAAGAAATTGGAAGATGCTTCATGGCTAAAGGCCCCAAGGTATCACACCCCGAGTATGTTGATTTCAATAGTGATGAAGATGATTTGCTAGGTGATGATGATTTACTTGTTGACAACAATAGTGATGAAAACTTTGATGAAATTGCTATTAATCATGCTAATCAAGATGAAACGAATGACAATGATAAGAAGGAGATTGAACATCTAACTAAAGAACTAAACACTCTTAAGTTAGCTCATGAAACAACTCTAGAGGATCATAGAGAGCTCCTAAGGACTCATGAGAAGCTACGCTTCGAGAAGCTAAATTTAGAGCAATAGCATGGGTTCCCAAAAGCAATCAATGATGATCTTCGAAAGAAGAGTTCTTCTTACATTGCCAAGCATTTACTCTTGTCCACTTATATGCCACAAGTAAAATCTAGCAATAAGAGCAAGAAAGATTCTTCTTCTAGTAGTAACAAAAACAATGTTAAATCCAATATTGTTGCTTCTAGTAGTTCTCTTGATTCCACTAATGATTCTCTTAGCCAAGTTACACTTGAGAAAGAAAATAGCTTATTGAAGGGAATCATAGAGAAAGGTGTTTACAAGAGCCTTGCCGGAAGTAAGCAATTTGAGGAAACTGTACGCAAGCAAGGAAGGCACCGGAAGAATCAAGGTGTTGGTTTTGAACGAAAGTTCAATGCCAACGGAGTTGAGTGGGAAGAAGATCAATACCCCAAGACGAAGTTTGTTCCTCAACAAGAGAAGTATGACCTCACTTCTTTCAAGGGAACACAAGCTCAAGATGATCTTCCACCACAAGACCACAAGCTAAAAGGCAAGGAAAAGCTTCAAGAAGAGATTGATTCATTTGAAGAAGCTCCTAAAGCCATTGTCAAGTCGGTTCCCAAGACTACATCAAGCTCTACTTCATCAAGTACGACTACAACTCTAAGGATTCCCATCAAGTTGATGTGGATCCCAAAGAAGAAGAACTAGAGAGTTCTTGAGGGTGACTTCGCGAACATACTTCACTCATATTCATTTTGGCAAGGGCATGTGCAATCTATTTTTATATCTTGCACTAGTTCATGGAGTCACAAACCCTCTTGTTGGTAAGACAAGGGACAAGGTAACCTAATATTTTCATGGACATCATCACATTTGAGTTTCACTCTATGTCTATGGATATTCTTGCATGTTCCTTGTGGGACTAACCCATGTAGGTATTGAAAGTGCAACTCACTCCAATGGATTGCTCCAAATGATCTACATCAACATTGAGCATCCACATCTTCAACACCAACATGAAGTCATCATCGACAAAACCCAAGGTTAGTTCATCCCTCTTAGGGGGGATATCACATCTAGGGGGAGCTTTGCTCTAAGAATTGAGCTAAAGCAACTCTAATGGTGTGAACACAACAATGCTTTATGTAAAAGTGGTAATCCCACTTGTGCTTAAACGATGAGTATGACCTATGATCAAATGTTCTCATTTGACTCCTAAGTCAATATACTCGCATATAGATGACCTAGTCATCGCAAATTGCTTGATAGATGCTAGAGTGTATGTGCATGCTTTGCCACATGTTTTATTTGCTATCTTATTGTGTGAGCATGTTGAATGCATAATTTTCCCCATTCGAGGACATCCATTTGTAGTTTTACTTGTTTGGTTTTTCTTTGACCAAATGGATGGACAAGAATGCCTAAGTACTCCCTCTAGCTATCTATGGTTTTTCTCGTCTCAAACTCTATTCATGCTACATCACAAAGTTTGAACAAGTCACTTTCGGACCCTTCGGGTGAGGAGCACTCGGAGCCATCGATCCGTCAAGGGCTTAACTTCCAAAACCTCTTAATGATTTTTGGTCTGACCGACCTATCCGACTCGGTCTCACCGAGATCAATAAGTTGATCTAGGTTTTCATCTCGGTGCCACCGATTAGAACTATTCGGTCACACCAAGTTGCAGCAACTGCTAGCAATTTGCATCTCGGTGCCACCGAGCCGTTCCACTCGGCACCACCGACATCGCCTGGGTATTTATACTTTGCGTACCCGTACGATTGAAAACTTCTTCAAACCGCACGAGCTCGCGCCCCAGCACTGCCGCCCCCTTGGTCTCTGGATCGTCGCGATCGTTGCCAGTGACCCTCCGCCGCTGGTCTTCGCCGCCGTCAACGGAATCTTCACCATCGTTGCCGCCGTAGCAAATCCGTCGCCAAGTTAGGGTACGGATTTGACCCTTTGTGCTTTCCATTGCTCCAATTCTTGCACAAAGTACATTGCCATTGTTCTTCCCACGTATGAGATCAATCTGTCCACTAAACAAAGTCCTTAGAATAGATTTGATGCAAAAACTTAGGGTTAGGTTTCCGCCGAACCCCTCTCGGACCGACCGATCTGAGGATCTCGGTCACACCGATTGGCCCTTGCCATTGCACAAGTACAACTGGGTCTGACCGAAGTGTACTGATCGGTGAGACCGAAATCACTTTCTCTGTGAAACCCTAGCATCTCAGAGTCACCAAACTATGTCTCGATCTGACCGAAATCACATATTTAGACTCTGATGTTGCTTCGCGTCACCGAGCTTGTCAAATCGGTAGCTCCGAAATGCTTTCTGTAGAAATCTAAAGTTAAGTTTTTGTCTCATTCTTTTTGCAAAACAAGCTGTACTTTGTGATGCTCATCTACTCTATCCACACCCATCTATTCACAGGGTCAGTTGCAGCTATGTCAGAGGCAAGTGAAAGTCAGAATAGGTCTGAGGAGAATGTGAATTTCAGTCAGGGTACTAGTCCCTCTAGCAGCTATGATGATGGAAGCAGAAGCACTCCCAGCAATTTGCCTAAGGCAGCTACTAGGCAAAGGAAGAAAAGGACATCTGAATCTGAAGATGAAGATTTTGTAGTTGAGGAGGAAGTGACCTCCAAGAAGAAGGTTCTCAAGAAAGAGTATGCTACGGCTGCCACAAAGCCTGGAATGTAGAAGAAAGCTCCACCTAGGAGAGCTCCAATGTCTAAACCCAGGAAAGTTCTAACAAAAGAAACAATGCAGTTTACCATTGAGCAGTCTGATGATGATGAGGCAGCTGGAGATGGAAAGAAGAAGAAGAGAGCAAGGACCACCACTGCCAGATTGCTTGGACACCCTTCCATGAGGAGAAGTGATGAGGAGGAGGAGGATGAGCCAGTTGCACCTCCTGCCAAGACTCAGAAGCTGATGGGGGATGCCATCAGGACTAGGGCTGCTCCTTCTAAGCCCAAGTCTGCCCCAAGCCTTCAGCTCCAGCTCAAGCTCCCAAGACAACTGCACCAAAGAGATCAACAAGGAATATTTCTGCTGCTGAGAAGAACAAGACCCCAGTGCCTGAAGCTCAAGAAGAAGAAGAGCCACTAGTGCTCAGGAAGTTCAAGCCCAAGATCCCTGACCACAATGATGATCATCCAGTGGCAGAAAATATGAAGTTAAGAAAGGATCATGGTCTGAGACTATGGAGATAGATAGATCCATATGCCACCAGGAGAAGGACTGCTATTGACTATCGCTTTCACACCAGAGAGCAGCAGGACTTCTATGAGACAGCTTTGTTGGACAAGAGACCCATTGTGTGTGACATGAAATGGGTAGACTGGGAATATATTGATGATAATGAAGATTATTTTCCCCATATGCATGAGAGTTTCAGATTGAATGATGTTGACAAGTTTGTTGGTCAGAAGTTGACAAAATGGAACGATGAGATGATCATGCAGTTCTACTCTACTGCCCACTTCTATCCTGATGGAAAGAAAGTGTGGATGATAGAAGGCACCAGATATCAATCAACAATTTCTGAATGGGCCAAGTTGATCAATGCCCCCAAGGAAGAGGAGAATGATATTGATGTGTATGGTAACCCAAGGAATGATCATAACTCCATGGCTAACATGTACAAGCCTATTCCAGATAAAGCCTTGGAGACTCACAAGCTTGGTTCCATATACTACCTACTTGCTGGTTTGACCACCACAAACACTATATTGAGGCATACTCTATTGCCCAAGTGTCGTGGGAAACCACGGCCACCTATGGGGCCATCAGCCCCTTGTGGTTCAGCAGGGGGGATGAGCACATTGCAGAAAGAGCGGAGAACGTAGCACAGCACTGCACAGATCACACGGGCAGTTTTACCCAGGTTCGGGCCACCGTGAGGCGTAAAACCCTACTCCTGCTTTGGTGGATTGATGGTGGGTTGTGGTGGAAATGCAGCGCTCTTACCCGGCAGGGTTGCCTCAGGGCGACGGCAGCTGCGCGCGTATGAGTGTACAAGGGTCCGAATCCTTTCTACGGTTGCCATGGCCCTCCTTTTATAGATCAAGGGGTCACCACAATAGCAAATCAGTCATTGCATACTGATTAGATAGCGAACAGTGCTATCATACCTAACTCTGCAGACATAGCAGAGCGCATTAAATGCGCCGCTTAGTGTCACATCGTGGCATGCCCGGCAAGCCTTGCCGGGCTACTCGGCCACCTTCTCGTCTGTCTTCTTGCCACTTCTCTGGACGGGTGTCATTTGGAGGTGATTTCCATAGGAAGTGGCTGCCACGTGCCAAATAACAGCCACTTAGTCACTTGGGGCTTGACACCGCACCATCGATGACTTGCGTCGCTGTGAGGTGGAGCGGTGGAGCCTTGGTGGGGTAGTTTGCCTTTGTCGCACCTGGCAGGCCTGCCGGGGCAGTCTTGAGGCTTGTCTTCGGGGCCACCTCAACCTCGCCAGGCTCGCCTAACCGGAAAGGGAGGCTTTCCCTTAGTGGTGTCTTGCTCATTTAGCTTGTCTTGGTCTTCTTGATCTGCCCTTTGATTCCTCAAAGAGTTATCTCTTCAACTTGATCTCGCTTCGGATGTTGCAACCTTGCTCTTTTAGGCCTGTGCACAGTCTAGGCAACAGACCCAGGGTTTGTTGCACCGACAGGAGCCCCTGGGCCTGGCCCGAACGCACTGCCGGGCGTCGTTGGGGTAGGCCCTATCCAGTGCACAGGCAAGAGGGTAGCAGTTGCTTGTCCTTTGAGATCTTCTTTGCTTCTTCATTAACCTGAGCCCAGGTCAGTTTTCGGTTCTCCCGCGTGTCGCGTTATGCCAATTGTGGTGGGGCCATCCTTGTAATGGTCCGTGAATGACTTTAACGCACGGGTGAGTAACTTTAACGCACGGGTGAGTAACTGCCTATTCACTCTTCCCACCACGCCCTTATCCTTTGGCCATGTATGCTGCATGCATTGAGTGGGGTAGGTAACGGAGGCGCGTGGTGCCGAAGAGCGTCAAGGTAGGGGGCTGGCCTTCTTGGTTTGGTGGAGATGGACAGCGGTTACCCATCGAGGGATCAGCTCCCAACCCGCCTATATAAAAAGGGGGGCGAGGGGAAGCGGAAGTGCCCATCCACGCACCTTTTCTCCTCGTTTCCTTCTTTCTCTTGCAATATTGAGAGGGAGAGACCAGGGCCAGGCCCCGGGCTCGAGCTTGGGGTTGATGACGCCAAAAGCTTGTGTAGGTGCCTGGGGAGTGAGTCTGGTCCGGGGCCGAAAGGGATGTGGCGGTCGAGCCACTCACAGCGCAGGAGATGCCAAGCTTTTCCACTGTGGGGGCGTGCTTGTCTCCTCTACTCGGGTCGGCCATCTGGCGGGGAGCGCTGGGCCTTGTCGTGAACCACTGCGGCTTCCTGCCCTGACGCCGGAGCCCCCAGGGCTTTCGGCATCTGTCTGGGGTGCAGCGCTCGGGTCCTTAGGTAATCCCAGCACTACCCCCCTTGGTGAAGTCAGGGCGAATGTCGAAGACGGCGGCATCTTCCTGCCCTCCAAGGTGGGGAGCGATGCTCCTTGCGCGTCTTGGACGCCGTCCTCGCCTGCAGCTTCTCCGAGGGAGGCAACGGCTCAAGGGGCCCGCGTCCTCCTGGGGTGGTGGTGATGAAGAAAGAACGAGGGAAGATGGAGAAGGCGGGTGGCAGGGCGTCAGGTCGGAGTACAATGGCACCGACGCCTTCATCTCATAGTGCCGACCTGCTGCCTCGTCTTTCCGCTCTTCCCTTGCCTCCCCGGCACCATCATCACCGGCCTCCTGGCTGCTGGGGAGGGGGTCGCTCTCTTGGTGCCTTTGCCTCCTCCAGCACTCTTCCAGCTGGGCTCCAACGGTTTTTTCCGTCGGCGCTCGCGCTGGGGCTTCTGACTGGTCCTGGGGGTGGTGACCAGGGCACCGCCGAGCTGCTCCTTCCGCCCCTCTCCTTCGCAGCCTCACCACTCTCGATCTTGTTAGGCTGCGCCCGGCAGGTCCTGACGGGATTGGGTTGGGCATCTACTCAGGCACTCCTTTTGCCCTTTTCCTCTTCCACCATAGTGCCTAGGAGGAGAGGGACAAGAAAGAGATTACGGGGCACTTATCTTTTTTTCAATCTAAAATATGTAGGCATTTGCCAAACTTTAGTCTAAATTATGTAATCTTCTTTATCCATGTTTGTGTTTTGTAAGATTTGTACTTGTTAATCAGCATATTAATGAAAAACATAAGCCTTGCTGGGTACTTGTGCATGTAACATATCCATGCAGAGGTGAAATGCCTCTATACATTAAAGTAAACAAGTTTTCCCCGGCAGGCTATCCTGCCGGTACCCTCAGTTCATTGCCGCAGGGCCAGGCCTGCCGGGCACAAACCACAGGGAGGGACCAGCCCCCCGCCAGATCTTTTCTGCCAAAGGCCACTACAACCATCCTGACCAAAGCAACGTTCGAGTCAAGGGATGGGAGCACCTAGGTTTCAAAGGTGGCGATGCTTTCATATGCACAAGTTTATCTTTACAGAACACGTATGGATAAGAGATAAAACTTATCTGTTTGGCTCGCCGGAGATCGCGACGTAGGCTTGTCTTTTCTTCTCTTCTTCAGGACCAAGTCCACGATAAGAGCCCTGCAACCTAGTGCAGATGAAAATGATGCCATGCGCGATCTGATCTACATGCTCATGCTATGCTCATGATATGCTTATGCATGCATGCAAGTTTCGGGGGGCCCCCAGCACTTCATTTATTTATTTGTTTCTCAGGGTCTGCGCTTGGCTTTGTACAAGGGGTTACATGCAGCATCGGCAAGGCCCGTACAAAAGGGTGGCTGCCGGGCAGGGCCCGATAGCCGCGCCTTACGGGTAGAACTTACGGAGATGCTCAATGTTCCATGAGTTTTGCAATTGAATGCCATCTCCAATCTCCAGATGAACTGCGCCAGGTCTGGTGACTCATACTACCCGGTAAGGGCCTTCCCACTTTGGTGTCAACTTGTTTGTACCCTTGGCGGACTGAACGCGCCTAAGGACAAGGTCGCCTTCCTCAAAACTCCGGGCATGAACCCTGCGGCTGTGATAGCGACGCAGGGCTTGCTGGTAGCATGCAGCATGCGTAGCAGCCCGAAGATGGTTCTCCTTGAGTAGCACAGCGTCGTCACGCCGGTGCTATTCTTGCGCCACTTCATCATAGGCAAGCACTCGAGGTGACCCGTAAATGAGTTCCGTGGGGATAACTGCTTCTGCCCCATAGACTAGGGAGAAGGGAGTCTACCCGGTAGCTCGATTTTGTGTCGTTCTGAGGGAGCAAAGAACCACCGGCAGCTCGTCGATCCATCGCCTACCACACTTCAGCAGCTTATCAAATGTTCTTGTCTTGAGTCCTCTTAACACTTCAGTGTTTGCCCTCTTAGCTTGCCCGTTGCTCCTTGGATGAGCGATAGAGGCGAATGAGATTTTGCTTCCGAGGGCATGAACGTATTGCATGAAGGCGTGGCTTGTGAATTGGGTGCCATTGTCGGTGATGATTCGGGTAGGGACCCCGAAGCGGCACACCAATCCTTTCAAGAACTTGATAGCTGACTGAGCAGTCACCTTTCTCACGGGCTCTACTTCCGGCCACTTTGTAAACTTGTCGATTGCAACGAACAATAATTCAAAGCCCCCGGTAGCACGGGGGAAGGGGCCCAAGATGTCGAGCCCCCAGACCGAAAACGGCCATGACAAAGGGATTGTCTGAAGAGCTTGGGCAGGCAGATGGATATTCTTGGAATGGAACTGGCAGGCTTCACATTTGGTGACCAACTCAACTGCATCTTGGAGGGCCGTGGGCCAGTAAAATCCTTGCCGGAAGGCTTTTCCAACCAGAGCCCTCGATCCAATGTGTGAGCCGCACATACCCTTGTGTATTTCTACCAACAGTTCTTTTCCTTCCTCCCGGCAAATGCATTTCAATTTCACACTGTTGGGCCTTCTTCTGTACAACGTGTCATCAACGAACCGATACATACTGGCCCTCCGGGCTACTCTTTCAGCTTCTTCTTGCCCTTTGAGAAGTTCCCCAGTTTGGAGGAAATGGACTATGTGTCGCGTCCAAGTTGGAGTCTGGGGCTCGGCAAGGAGGACTAGCGGCACCTCCTCATTCGTGGAAGCGCATTCCTCGACCGCAGGGACCGGTGGTCTGGCGGGAGGGTGCAGCTCAACGATCGAAGGGGAGTTGTTCCCGCCAAGCCTTCTGCCGGGGGCCCCGGGAGGATCTGCCGGGAGAGGCTTGCCGGAGTCCAGTTTCCTCCTCTTTCTGGCCATTGTTGCCAGGGATACGGAGGGCTGAGTCAGATGGAGAACAAAAGTCCCTGGTTCCACAGGGAGCTTTTGCGCGGCGCACTTCGACAGATGATCAGCAATGCTGTTTTCCGCACGGGGTACGTGCTCTGTTTGTAATCCGTCAAAGCACTCCTCCAACTTCCTCACTTCCTCAACGTATGCCTCCATCAATGGACTTTGGTAATCCTTGTTCACTTGTCTCACCACAAGTTGCGAGTCTCTACGGATGATCAGCTTCTTGATTCCCAGTTCTGTTGCAATCCTGAGCCCGGCAAGGAGCCCTTCATACTCTGCAGTATTGTTGGTAGCCTCCTCCCAGGGGAAATGCATCTGGATGATGTACTTCAGGTGCTCCCCAGTGGGGGCAACGAGAAGTACACCAGCTCCTGCACCTTGTAGGGAGAAGGCACCATCGAAATACATAATCCATTCTTGGGGCGCCTCCTTGCCGGGGATAACTGTCTCCAACACTTCTTCATCGGGGGTTGGCGTCCACTCTGCGATGAATTCCGCTAGTGCTCTGCTCTGAATGGTTGACGTGCTTTCAAACTTCAAACCAAAGCTGGAAAACTCCAAAGCCCATTCCACAATCCTGCCGGTGGCCTCAGGGTTCCGGAGTATGCATTGCAAGGGGAAGCGGGTGACAACCGTGATCTCGTGGGCTTGGAAGTAGTGGCGCAGTTTCCTTGAGGCCATGATGAGGCTAAAAATCAACTTTTGCACGCCAGAGTACCTTGACCTAGCCCCTTGTAACAGGGAGCTGACGAAGTACACTGGGCGCTGCACCACTTTCTTCTTTGCCACGACCATAGAACTGCTTTCGCTGCCCTGCCTTTCATCGCTTTGGACTAACTCTGGTCATGCCGGGACGGGTTCACTTCCTTCTCCAGAGGGGACGACGGTGGCTGCCACTTCGTCTACTTCCCGTTGCGCCACCAGTGCTGCACTAACCACTTGATTGGTTGCCGCTAAGTATAGCAGCAACGGCTCTTGTGGTTTGGGAGCGACCAAAGTGGGCATAGAGGAGAGATAGGTCTTCAAATCTTGTAGCGCGGTGTCTACCTTCGGGGTCCACTCCATAGGCCCTGCCTTCTTCAAGATTTTGAAGAACGGCAGGGCGCGCTCAGCAGACTTGGAAATGAACCTGCTAACCGCGGCAACACATCCAGTCAAACGCCTCACGTCCTTGACTGTCTTGGGTGCTTGAATCTACTCGATAGCCTTGATCTTGTCGGGGTTGGCCTCTATCCCCCAATGGGACACAAAGAAGCCAAGTAGCTTGCCGGAAGGAATGCCAAACACGCACTTCTCTGGGTTCAGCTTCAAGTTGATCTTACGCAGATTAGCAAAAGTTTCTTCCAAATCCTGGATGAGGGTTGATCTGTCCTTGGTCTTGACCACAATATCATCCATGTAAGCTTCAACGTTTTTGTGCAGCTCGGACTCAAAACCAATCTGTACTGCTCTTGCAAAAGTGGATCCGGCGCTCTTCAACCCGAAGGGCATCCGCACGAAGCAGTACGTGCCACATGGGGTTATGAACGCGGTCTTCTCCTCGTCTTCCTTGGACATGAAAATCTGGTGGTATCCAGAGTATGCATCCAGAAAAGAGAGCAAGTCAGACCTGAAGGTGGAATCAACAATCTGGTCGATGCGTGGCAAGGGAAATGGGTCCTTCGGGCATGCCTTATTCAGATCCGTAAAATCTATGCAAAGCCTCCATTTCCCATTAGCCTTGCGTACCACCACATGATTTGCTAACCATGTTGGATGCAGTACTCCTCTGACTAGACCAGCTGCCTCGAGTTTCTTGATCTCCTCAGCAATGAATTGCTACCGCTCCAAAGCTTGCTTCCGGACCTTCTGCTTGACGGGTCGGGCATGTGGGCAGATAGCAAGGTGGTGCTCGATTACCTCCCTGGGAACACCGGGGATATCAGATGGTTGCCAGGCAAACACATCGATATTCACCCGCAGGAAGGCAACGAGCACGCTTTCCTATTTGTCATCAAGGGTGGCACTGATAGTGAAGGTACCATCAGCGCCAGCCAGCCCTGCCGGGACCTTTTTCACAGCGGGTGTAGCAGCCTTGGGTCGCTTGCTATTGGAACTCTCCGGCACGTCATCAACGGGCGCAACGTACTCCGAAGAGGCATGTTTCCCGGATTCCTTGCAGGCATCCTTGCTATCTCTCTTCTTCTTCTTGTTTTCCTTGGCGGGAACGCTGGCTTCCGCGGCCTCTGCTGCGACTGCTTCTCAGAACATCTTGTCCACACAAATGACTGCATCCTTCTTGTCTGACGGAATGGAAATGACGCCTATCGGCCCTGGCATCTTCAATGTATTGTAGGCATAGTGGGATGCCGCCATGAATTTGGCCAGGGCTGGGCGGCCAAGGATTCCATTGTACGGTAGGGGGAGGTCAACCACAACAAATACGATCTTCTCAGTCCGGTAGTTTAACCCCCCCCCCCCCCCCCCGAATGTCATCGGTAGCGTGATCTTCCCCTTAGGACGGCTCCTGCCGGAGTTGATCCCTTGAAACGTGCCAGTAACCTTGAGCTCTTCCTCTGCATTCTGAAGTTTGCTGATGACCTTTGGAGAAATCAGATTCAACCCGGCCTCGCCGTCCACCAACATCTTTGTGACCTTGAGGTTGCGGATTGTTGGTGAGACCAACAACGGCACGCACCCTACCGCAGTGGTGCAGTCAGGGTGATCCTCTTCGTCAAAGATGATGGGCGTGCGGTACCACTTGAGCGGCTTCCGAGAATCTGCCGCTGGCTCCACGACATTGACTTCACGTCCCCACTATTTAAGTTGGCGGTGAGAGGAGTGCAAAGATGCACCCCCGTCAATGCACAGGGCGTTAGTGGTTTTTGGAACTCCTGCTCACTGGTTTCCTCTTCATCTCCTCCATCACTCCCATCATTGCAATCCTCCTTCTTATGGCCTCCGGCAGGTTTCCCTTGATTCTGAGGAGCCTTGCCGGGGCGGCTTGTTCCGCCGCCTCGTCCTTTCCCGCCAGCGCCATCTTGGCCTTTCTCCTTATCACGCTTCTCGTATTCAGCCCTCTGCTTCTTGACGAGTTGCTCCACCTGATGACACTCCTGGAGATCGTGGCCCTTGGTCCGATGGATCTTGCAGTACGGCACATCACCTTTCCCAGCCTTCTCGGCAACTGCAGCTTCCCGGCAACCGGTGCACGCGGCAACTTCCTTGCCGGGAACTTCGGTCTTGGCCTTCTTGTCGGTACTAGGTGTGCCCGATCCCTCAACGGTCATCACTGCCTTATCCTTGCGCCTTTTGTTACGCTTCTTGTTCTTCTTCTTCTGACTGGTGGCCTCATCGTCATCCTCTGAGTCGATGTCGATGCCATCCTCTTTACCGGGGAGCCACCTCCCCTCCTCTACCCGAGCACACTTATCCACTAGAGTGTAAAGCTCCTTCACAGTCTTGGGCAGCCGAACGTTCATCTTGGAACGTATCCGGCGATTGAGCACGTTGGACTGGAACGCAGCTATCACAGCTGCCAGGTGGATGTCTGGAATGTTCCTGTGTACTCGGCTGAACCTCTATATGTACTTCCGCAGGGTCTCTCCTTCCTTCTGCGGGAGGAGCTGCAAGTCGCTGGGCCGCCCTGGTTCTTGATGGCCGCCCATGAAGATGCCAACAAACTCATGGCACAGGTCAGCCCAGGTTGAGATGGAGTTCTCCGGCAGGTGCATTAGCCAAGACCTCACATTTGGCTTGAGTGCCAGAGGGAAGTAGTTGGCGAACACCTTCTCGTCTCTTCCCCCGGCAGCTTGAACAGCGATGGTGTAGATGCTCAAGAACTATGTCGGGTTTAGTTTCCCGTCATACTTCTCTGGTATTTCTGGCTTGAACATGCGGGTAGATGGCCAACGGACTTGTCGCATCTCACGAGTGAAGGCGGGGCACCCAACCTCGAAAGGTAGGTACCCACCTTCACCGAGAGTGGCTTCGTCGACGTCAGGGCCATTGTGCCTATCGGACTGGCAGTTGTGGCACCCCGGCTCAGAGAACCGGTTTACCAGTGTTTCCAACCCAGAGATCATGTCTTCTGAAAACACACAACAACTTGGGACAGAACATAGCTGAACTTTCATTGATAATAGTCGAGTACAAGCTTATATATTACATGATCATCGAGGCCAAAAGCACATCTAGTGCTATGACAATATCTACATTATTTATCTAACATATCAGGGCCTCGGTATTACTACGGAATACTACAGCGGAAGACTACTGCGTAGCGGAACATGATAGTAACTCCATCCACAGGGACACTGCTGAGGACACATCCTAGACATCGCAACACGGACCACGGGAACTCCGTCTCAGTCTTCTCCTGCATCTGGCATGATACGCCAGGTGAGTACTTTGAATGTACTCGCAAGCACATGACAACCAAATATGCAGCAAATAATAGCATGGCAATGAACAGGTTAAACTCTAAGTGATTCACTTACTGTCTCCACTTACTCATATCCGGGTTGTCTCACAACCCCCAGAATACTCTATCTCAACGAGTACTACTGTTCATAAGACAAGTTCTTCCATCATTAATATGGTTATTACGGTTGATCACCTAGAGAGGTCTGGACGGGCTGTCCAATTCCGTGGATGCGGCTATTCGAATAGATTTTACACTCTGCAGAGGTTGCGCACTTTACCCACACTATGGAGCACTGACCTCGTGATCCCATTCGGGTGGACCAGCATTGCTCCAACGAAACCCGCCTGACTCGTGACTCTCCCATCGTACCACCGGCAATCATACTCCCCCGGAGTCAAGCCTTGGGTGGCCCCTTGTCACCTCGTGACACCTGCCACCGTCGTGGCCTAACTAAACTGTCCCAAACGGGGACACCGGCAAATAACTCAACTGGGCTCACAGGGTTATCGCCGTCTACCTGATCAGGGCAGCACGTACGCATAACCCTCCCTCTTTGGAGGTACCGGTGAAAGAGCACGAAGCCAGACCAAGTCAAGGCCGTCCCATACCGGCGAATGTGGCTGCACGGTTAAGCCCGGACAGGTGACTCTTGATCAACCATCTAAGTTTCATTTATCAAGCATGGTGGTTCAACATTTCAGCTTGAGTTATCAACATAAGGCATTTAAATAATTTACTTTGAATAATCTATGTTAATGAAATGCAAGAAATGAATATGAATTCATGCAATGCTATGAAATGCTTCATAACATGGATGTCCTGGCTTGCCTTGATCAGTTGGGTTGTTCAGAAACTCTTGGCCTTCAAATCCACAAGTTTCTCCTTCTGAAAACATTTTAAAATAACAAAGGAAAATGTCACATAAAGCATTTTTATTTGCCAACAATTCTGTGAGTGTGAGAAAAATACCAAACTTGGTGGAAAAATAAAGAATTATATTATGAACACAATGCAAAAAGAATCAGTTCATTTGGAATTTTCTGTAAAATGTTATTCACAGTCAAACCTACTGGTCAACTCTGTTAAATAAAATCAAATTTGAATTAACCAGAATGGGCCACGTCGAAGGCGTATTGGCCCAATACGCCTCCACTTACCACTTCGGTAAGTGGCTGACAGTGGGCCCCTTCGATTTAAAATAGAGGGGGAAAGAGAGCAGAGAGGGGAGGCGGTTCACCGGCGATCCCGATGGCGGAGGAGCTCGGAGAGGGCGGGGATGGATCGGGCGTTCGACGGTGGTTCACCCTGTACCCGTAGCTCCTCCGGAGATGGCCGGACGACGTCGTGCCCTTCTTCTCTGGCGGACAACAGCTACGGTGGTCGACGGAGGCGATGATTCCGGCAACGGTTCGATTCAGGGAGGGGTCTGGAAGCACCAGTGGAACACTACGAAGTCGACGGTGGGCTCGGGCGGAGCTGGGATGGGGTAGAGAAGGCTGGAGGTGGAGCTCAGCTGGCGGCAGAGCTCCAGCGAAGCTCAAGGCCAGAGGGCCTCTCGGCCTTGGCTCTTGCTCTGAGGGGGCAATTGAGGAGGAGGGAGAGGGGTGAGAAGCTAGGCGAGGCCAGGCGGGGCTTTATATAGGTGGGAGGAGGCGAGCAGTGATCTCTCCCGAAGCGGCTCGATGCGGGCCATGGCACCGGTGATGTACGCCGCGCTGGTGGCTGCTTGCGGGCAAGAGGACTTGAGCGAGCAGGGGCATTCAATGCGGGAGGAGACAGCACGGGGAGGAAGACGACGGCGAGGTCCCACTGTGACCGCATGGGCGCCACAGTGCGGCGATGGCGTGGCGGCCGGCGAGGGCTTCTCCGGTGCAGGCGAGGGTTCTGGAGGGACTGCGTGTCAACCAGGGGCGATGTCGGCATGCTCGGACACGAAACTGAGGCGAGGGGCAGTCGGACGCGACGGAACAGACATGGGCGCAGCGCAGAGCGCGGCGACAAGCATGCCGCAGCCGTGCTCACCACGGTGCTGGCCACCAAGAGGCCACGCAAGCCTGGCATTTCTTGTCCGGCACGTTGACCATCGATCCCTCAGATCACCTACAGCCTCCGTTTGTCTTGGTTCACACAGAGATGAGCGGTATGATCAGCAACAGTTTCTGACAGCAAACTTGTGGAGATTCCAGAGAAGAGATGAGGTGGATACTGAGCCAAATAGAGTGTCTAGAGTGATCCACGTTGGAAGAACTACAAACTGGCCAAGTTTGAGGTGGTTTGGATAAGAATTGAGGGTAGTTCATGTGTAACTGGCAAATCTGGACCAGAATCTGAAATTTGGAGTACTGCTCACTCAATTGATCCCCTAGGGCTGAAACTTGGTGAAGGAAGGTTGTTTGGAGGTGTCCTCATGCTGTAAAAATTTGAGAGCAATTGGACAATTCTAGCATACACTTCCTTCACAATGGTTCAGTCTGACTAGGAGCTAAAATGAATTATTTTGCAAAATATTTGAACTAGACCATGAAATGTTTTTGGATATTGGAGCAAGATATAGTCCAAGGTATTTTAGGGAATTATTTGAGAATATTTTGGCCATCCAAACTATAGGTTGCTTCACAACCTATAGTAATGCCCTAAATTCTCAAATAAAAGAAAAGAGTTATTGAAAATAATTTAAATTGGAATTTGAGTCCTTGAGATACTTGGCAGGGTTTTGGCAAGGTGATGAGGCTTTGGATCACTTGGAAGAAGATTCAAGAATGTCCAAGACCAAGTGAAAGATTCAAAATCCATTCAAATTCCAAATAAAACCAGGAAAAGTTCGAAAAGAAAAAGTTGTCAAAATCAGGGTGTCACAGCGGTGGGCGTCGCGGAGTCGCTCGATGGTGACGCGCGAGCCTTCCCTTTGCCTGTCCTCCAGGACTCGTCGTTGGCCTTGACGCGCTCGAGGGTCGGACGAAGCCATCGAGACATCGTCGGGTTCTTGATCGCGTGGCTCCAGCTGTAGCCCCGCACAGGCTGCCGCGGAGGGGACTGCACCGTGGGGGTGGCCCCTTCGGCACAGCCAGCAGCGCGGGCCATTGTCGTCACCTGGGGAGGCCATGGCGGGCCAGCTCGCTCTGATCCTCCCGCCTCGGCGAAACCAATCAGGCTTTGAATGGTGGCTCTCCACTCATCCATCTGATCGGCTACCGGCGGAAATCTCAACAGCAGCTGGGCCCGCACCATGGCCTCCGAAGCGGTGCTTGGCATGGATGACGACATAGAACGTAGCGTCGCCTGGCTCCTTATGTTGCCGGTAGTAGCCGCGCCGTGTTCTCGTCGTCGTGAGCCCGTCGCCAGGGTGGCGTGGTGACGAGGTGGAGGCACTTGAGGGCCAGCGGCTTCGTTTGGCGCATCGGCTGGGTCAGCTCATTCCGGGAGTGGCGCACGCCCTGCGGCCGCGCTCGCAGTGGGAGCGGCCGGAGAGTTGCGATTCGCCCCAGAGCGAGTGCCACCGCTGCGGCTGTGCCCTTCGGCCGGGCAAAGAGGTGCAAACGGAATGATCTCTCCACCCGTACCTCGTGGAGCGTGGCCGCTAGGATGCTGTTGGTGCCGTCCTTCCCTGGTGCCTTCTGCCCTCGTTTCGGTCGCAGGGGAGGTGGTGACGACGCTGCGCCGGCCACGTCCCCCACAACGTCCATGTCTCCATCCGTCCCTATAGCCCCCGCGGTGTCGGCGGCCGCGTGCGACGGGGCCTTCGAAGTGGACGGATGGGCCGCAACACCGGGCTTCTTCTTGGGCGCCATGGACGATGGAGCCGTTGATGAAGAAGATGGTGAAGATGATGAAGATAATGATGCGCTGCGTACGCTTCTCGGGTTTGCGCAAGTGCTTCCCCCTACCTGGCACGCCAAAGATGTCGTGGGAAACCACGGCCACCTATGGGGCCATCAGCCCCTTGTGGTTTGGCAGGGGGATGAGCACATCGCACAAAGACCAGAGAACATAGCACAGCACGACAGAGATCACACAGGCAGTTTTACCCAGGTTCGGGCCGCCATGAGGCGTAAAACCCTACTCCTGCTTTGGTGGATTGATGGTGGGTTGTGGTGGAAATGCAGCGCTCTTGCCCGGCAGGGTTGCCTCGGGGCAAGGGCAGCTACGCGCGTATGAGTGTACAAAGGTCCGAATCCTTTCTATGGTTGCCATGGCCCTCCTTTTATAGATCAAGGGGTCACCACAATGGCAAATCAGTCATTGCGTACTGATTAGATAGCGAACAGTGCTATCATACCTAACTCTGCAGACAGAGCAGAGTGCATTAAATGTGCCGCTTAGTGTCACATCGTGGCATGCCCGGCAAGGCTTGCCGGGCTACTCGGCCACCTTCTCGTCTGTCTGCTTGACACGTCTCTGGACGAGTGTCATTTGGAGGTGATTTCCATAGGAAGTGGCTGCCACGTGCCAAATAACAGCCACTTAGTCACTTGGGGGCTTGACACCGCACCGATCAATGACTTGCGTCGCTGTGAGGTGGAGCAGTGGAGCCTTGGCGGGGTAGTTTGCCTTTGTCACGTCCGGCAGGCCTGCCGGGGTAGTCTTGAGGCTTGTCTTCAGGGCCACCTCGACCTTGCCAGGCTCGCTTGCCTGGCAAGGGAGGCTTTCCCTTAGTGGTGTCTTGCTCATTTAGCTTGTCTTGGTCTTCTTGATCTGCCCTTTGATTCCTCAAAGAGTTATCTCTTCAACTTGATCTCGCTTCGGATGTTGCAACCTTGCTCTTTTAGGCCTGTGCACGGTCTGGGCAACAGACCCAGGGTTTGTTGCACCGACACCAAGTCAGGAGATCATAGGATGATTCGTGGTCACTCCATCAACTTGCTTCACTTGTTTGATGTTCCACAGAAATTCAAGGTGATGAGCTTGATAGTAGAGACTGTGAAGAGAACAGCTGCAGACCAGAAGAGGTCTTGTGGATATGCCCCTGACATTCAGACGTTGATCAATTCCAAAGTTGGGACAGGGACATATCTACTAGACAGTGAGCATCTTCCCCTGAGGCCAGACTTTGAGGACAACGAAGTTGTCATGGATGCTTCACATCCTACTTGTGCAGATGCCCAGGAGAAGATAGAGAAGGCAAAGGCTGCAAAAGCAGCAAAGGCAGCAAGTGCCCCAGATGCTTCAGTTGCAAATCTCAAGACCAAGCAAGATCAACTCAGTTGTCTGCTTGAGGCTACCGTGAGAATTGAGAAGAGCTTAGCCACCTTGTCATAAAATCAAGAGAGTCTTGAGAGGATCATTGAGACAAAATTACATGACCAAGATGTGAAGGTCACTGAGATACAAACTGTTGTGGAGAAGCTTCAAGAGGATGTTGAGGACAGGGATGATAGATGCACGACAGACATATTCCAGAGAGTGTCAAGGGCACAACGATCATCAGCTGTGCTAGTTGCCAGAGACTCCAGGACTACACTTTCAGCACCTGCAGCCACTGCCACGGTTGTACCTCGAGTGTCAACTCCTCCAGCTCCACAGACTTCTTCAGAGGCATTTGCAGATGCCCTCATCTCCACGCCATCTATGCACACCAGAGCAACAAGCCAGAAGACCCCTTCAGGAGCTCCTGGAGATCGTGCCTAGAGTGTCGCATAGCACTCTACGTTTTCAAACTTTTTGGTAACTTGTTGCCAAAGGGGGATAAAGTGTATAGATCATAGGCTTCGAGAGAGAGTGTGTCTTGCTTTTTTGTTGGTTTCATCTGCTTCTCTTGCTACTTTGGTCATTTGGTTGTTCATTTCCTATGCTACAATTTGTGCTTTGCTCATGAGATACTTCTGTGATCATGTGTTTGATCATATTATGCTTAATGTGTGCTTGCTTGATTATATCCATGAATAGTTGTGTACGATCAATCACTTGTATCTTTGGTGATGAGTGCATGTTATTTAACTCTTATCATTTTGAGCGCTCCAACAAGATGTATGTGACATGAGAGAGTAACCTATGATCCTAATTGATTGTGCATTTGCATTCAAACACAAATTTTAAATAATGCACAAATTTAGGGGGAGCTCTTGCTTATCACATACTTCTCAAAGCGATGATGTATTTCATTCATATTATCATTTGTTGAAGCTTTGATTTATATGTTGTCATCAATTACCAAAAAGGGGGAGATTGAAAGTGCAACTAATCCCCGGGTGGTTTTGGTAATTCATAACAACATATAGCTCATTGAACTAATATCCATTCAAGTTTAATATTTCAGAAAGTTCAATGAATGGCATGGCATGGACTAGGAATGTGGACCCCTCAAAATGCTAAGGACACATATTGGTAAAAGCTCAAGACTCTTCATTTATATTTTAGTGATCCAAGATCACATTGAGTCCATAGGAAAGCCAATACTATTAAAAGGGGGTGAGGTGTTGCTTTATGGTCTACTTGCTCAAAGTGCTTAGTGATATTGCTCCAAAGCCCTCAACCACTTTCTCATTCCAAATATGTCCAAAACCAAAAGTCAAACTCGGCCACACCGATTCTTTCTACCCGGAGCCACCGAGTTCATTTGACATAGCCACTGCCAGAAATCCTAACACCTTGGTCACACCGATACGGATTTCGGTCTCACCGAGATGGCCCTGTAAACTCTCTCTTTCCCTTTGTAACATTTCGGTCTCACCAAAATGAGCGATCGGTCCCACCGAGTTTGCTTGACCAACTCTCTGTTTGCTCTTTGCTGAAATCGGTCTCATCGAGTTCACACAATCGGTGCCACCGAGATGAGGTTTTGCCCTAGCCCTAGCACATCGATCCCACCGTGTTGTTCTAGTCGGTCCCACCGAGATTCCTAACGTTCACATTTTGAACTTAATTGGTCTCACCGAGTTCTCCTATTCAGTATGACCGAGTTGGGTCAAATGTGTGTAACAGTTGGATTTTGTGTGGAGGCTATATGTACCCCTCCACCCCCTTCTCCATTTGTGAAAGATCCATCAGAACGTGCCTACACTTCCACTACTCATTTTCTGAGAGAGAACCACCTACTCATGTGTTGAGACCAAGACATTCCAATCCTACCACAAGAATCTTGATCTCTAGCCTTCCCCAAGTTGCTTTCCACTCAAATCATCTTTCCACCATAGCCAAACCTGTGAGAGAGAGTTGAGTGTTGGGGATACTATCATTTAAAGCACAAGAGCAAGGAGTTCATCATCAACACACCATCTATTACCTTTTGGATAGTGGTGTCTCCTAGATTGGTTAGGTGTCGCTTGGGAGCCTTCGACAAGATTGTGGAGTTGAACCAAGAAGTTTGTAAGGGCAAGGAGATCGCCTACTTCGTGAAGATCTACCCGAGTGAGGCAAGTCCTTCATGGGCGATGGCCATGGTGGGATAGACAAGGTTGCTTCTTCGTGGACTCTTCGTGAGTGGAGCCCTCCGTGGACTCGTGCAACCGTTACCCTTCGTGGGTTGAAGCCTCCATCAAAGTGGACGTACGATAGCACCACCTATCGGAACCACGCCAAAAATCTCCGTGTCTACATTGCGTTTGCACTCTCCAATCCCTTCCCTTTACCTTCATATGCAATGTTTTACATTCTGCTGCTATACTCTTAGAATTGCATGTGTAGGTTGATTGCTTGACTTGTACTAGTTGCTAAAATCTGCCAACAACTAAACTTGGGAAAATGTTAGATTTTTATTTGGTCAAGTAGTGTAATCACCCCCCCCCCCTCTAGTGCTACTTTCGATCCTAAATGTACCCATATCACGGGCCAAGTTTGAGCAAGGACCTTGTGGGGTGAATAGGATTCATCATCTTTCTGCAAGTCTTCTGAAGAACTGCCTTTACATGTTCCATCATATTGGGCATCATTGACGTCAAGTTTGTTGGCCGTTACATTGCTCTGTGAGGTTCTTGTGGATATATCAGTGTGTGCAATTATATCTGACATGCATGGAAGACAACTAGTAGTTAGATTTATGTGATGAGTGCCTGTGGGAGACGACATAAATAGTAGGACTGGGCTTAACTAGCAGCAACAGGTCTCAAAAACTAAAGGGAGAACACAGATGAAAGCTACAGAATATGTATCATTTGTACTCTTGATTAACTAGATGGCATAAAAAAGTATTAAAGAACAACATAGGTAGTACTAGAAGTGGTATAATCACCAGCCTGTGGGATAGCATTGGCTGATGGATGATAACTCTGGAACAGTGTTACCTAAAGACCAAGTCTCTTATCTGAACTATGGAACAACGTTAACTCCTGAACAAGACTCTTAAGAGATCAGCATGAATATACACTGAAATGTGATAATCTATTTTCCATGCTTAGATGAATAACAAAGCCATAAATGTAGCACACAAGTAAGATGAGGGTACAACCTATCTGGCCACCATCCATAGGAGTGAGCATCATGTGCTGACTTGTCGATGGCCATGCAGTTGTTGTGGCTGTCCATGTCGGGCATGCACATTTGATGCAGGGAACTGTTGAGTGGGGACTATAGCTCCCTTCTGGTGTATGCTTCCCTTGTTGGAGCAGCTGCGGTGAGAAGGAAGACGGTGTGGCTGAAGATGCAGAAAACACATAATGTTAAGAACGACACATATCTCTGATCTGAATAAATACCCTAAGAGATCAACGGTAAGGTACGAGAGTGGTCACACGTCTGTTGACTGAAAACTAAATTGGGGTCACACAATTTTATTTTATTTTGGTACTGTCCGATCTACGCCGGATGGCTTGATGGCCGTCTTGTGCCTCCCGGCTGACACTGTTCAGAATCTTCCCCGAAGAGCCAGTGACCACCGGCAGAGCAGCCTGCCTCCACCATCTCTGGCCACGAGAGCTCCGACCAAAACCCCGCTCCCCGCCCCACCGCACTGCCGTGGTTGCACCGCCCTCGGCCAATCCACAAAGACTCGCCGTCATCCAGATCCGGCGGCGGCAGTACCTTCAACCCACACAACTCTATGATAGCCACCTAAGCGTTGCTTCCACGGCAAACTTGCGCCCCCGCACCCTTACGATAGACACCAGCCAACCGGCAGCCTAGGAGCTCCGCCGCCTCGAGGGGTGCTGCTTCCCATTGGGAATCGACTGGCCCAGAATAAAAATTCAGACGACTGACGCCTCAATAAAGTGATTTAAGATGAGTGTACGACCTATCTTGCGGCCCGGTGAAGTAGGCAGCTCCAGCTGCCGAGTCGGTGAGGCCGGCGCGGTTGCGGTGGCTCCCGGTGGCAGGAAAGCAGATATGTCGCGACAGTCGATGGCTGCGGGGAAGCAGCATCGGGGCCCTGGACGCATCCGATGTTGGAGCTGCTCCGGCGCTGTGCACAACGGCACGGGTGAATCAGCTCCGGTACGGTTCACGCGGTCGTCATCGAGGCAGCTCCGGCAGCACGGAGTAAGAGGCACATGGCCTAGTGCACGAAGGCAAACGGACAGCAGCTCCGGCATTGGGGAGGAGGGCGGCAGGGAATTTGGTGCGGTGGCGGGCGCCATGGAGGAGGGGCTGAGGTTTCGCGGCTGGGGAGAAGGGAGCTTCCGGGGAGAAGGTGATTTGGCGCCCACGATGTATGAATGGGGAATTGGGAGGGGGAACCATGTCTTACAGATGCATTTGTCTGAAATGTGTGTGTGGGGGGGGGGGGGTTCCCAGTTCTACCCCTGCCTTTAGGCTTCTGGGCTTGGGTGTGTGTCTTGAGGGTCGGGGATAGTAGAGTAACTTTGCTTCTCCCAAATAGTGGGCGCGAGCGATTTCGGGCAAGGAGGGCGTGTTTTGAAATAGTGGGCACGAGCGATTTCGGCCAAGGAGAGGTGTTTTGCCGCCCATGGTTTATGAATTATTCGGCGCCTGCCATTTTGGCCGAGGAGAGGGTGTTTCGCGGCCCATGGTTTATGAATTATTCGGCACCTGTCATTTCGGCCAAGGAGAAGGCGCGCTTGGATGAAGTTATGAACCTACCCTCGATGTACAACGGGCCAATTGATGTGTGTCCCACATAGGCCGGTAATTTCACGTCTCCCATTTATTTGCTCGAGCGAATTCCACCGAGCAGAGGGTGTTTAGCGGTTCATTCAAATTTTGGGAGAACGAGCATCCACGTCTACCTTACCAAGTCGATTCGAATCAAATTTTGAAATATTAGCTTGCCACTTCTTTTTTAGATGGTGAGATGATGCCCGGGACTAATGTGTTTTTACATGCTCATTGCTAACGATTTACTATATGACAAATAGTTGACCCACTCAAAAACGGGAATCAAACCCAAAATGAAATATCTCGATTCAATGAAATAGCTCGTTCACCAGGTCAAAATAGTGAATTAAATCCAAAATTGAAAAGCTCAATTGAGTAGCATGTTGTATTATAGTACTCCATGAACATGCTGAAAGTCAAATTAATGAACTTGTTTGATACACATATCTCCGTTCATGTGTGGATTGCAGACAACATGTTCTCCAATTCAGATATTTGAATGCAAATTTATATTGAAACATGGTTTATATCAGTCTTTGATGCATAAACGCGACCTCCCCCTCTCCCGGACTCCTGTTCTCTCTCTCGCTGACAATCTTCATTTCTATCGCACGCATCCAAACACAAACCTTGTTGGTCCCTCTCCCTCTATCTCTCTGTCTCTGTGTGTGTGTGTGTGTGTGTATGTGTGTATGTGTGAGTCTTTCTAGTTCGCATGCACACTCCATGTATAGGTCTCTCTAACACACAATGTATGATTCTCTAGTCCAAGCTAAATATCTAGGGTGCACTCATCGCATGCACAGAAATTCCCTAGCTCGTTGTCCGTAACTCTCTCACGCACCACTCTGTCGTCTCGGAGTTCTTCCCTCTCTCTCTCGAACACTCCATCTCCCTGGGTCACACATACACATGCATATCTCACTCGCACTCGATAGACCCATCTAAAACTCTCTCTCTCTCTCCCTCATTCTCTCTCCATCTCACACGCACACACACACAATCTCATGCCTAGCTAAGTATGACTATCTCTCACTCAATTGTAGGCACACGCAGTCCCCCCTATGTATATGACTATTTCTCAGTCTCCATCACAAACATATGCATTGTATCTTTCCCTCACTTGGTCTATCTCGATTTCTCTCGGTGCATCTTTCTATCGCACACACACCTCGTCCCTCGATCTCCCACCCATATAGTCCCCTCAGGATCTCGAGGGGATCTCTCTATCACAAACACACCCTCTCTCCCTCCCCATGCGTCCATCTTCTCCATGCGTCCCTCTCGACCTCTATCCCTTGTTGGCCAGACCTCTATTGGACATGTGTTATAGGGGTGTCTCTCTCCGTTGCAAACAATCACGCACTAGCTATCTTCGTGTATCTCGTCACCTCGCTTTTCTATCTTGGAGATGCAGCCGTGATATGTTTGCATAAGTAACGAACACACTCTCTCTCTATTTTATCATTTGTTGTCCTTTTCTCTTTCACACACACACTCTTCCGCACACTCACTCTTTCTCCTTCACGTGCACTTGATCTCTCTCGACTTAGGTACTCTCTTCGGTCCATAGCATATAGATTTATTGAAAAGTCAAACTTCACAAAGTTTGACCAGGTACGTGGAGAAAAACATTTACATCTAGAACGGCAAACATATATCATTAGATTCATCATGAGATGTAGTTTCGTATGATGTATCTTTGGTATTGTAGATATAAATAATATTTGCGTAAACCTGGTCAAAGTTTCCAAAGTTTGACTTCTAAAAAATTTATATGTGCTTCATTATCGAACGGATGGAGTATCTCTTTCCCCCTGTCAGCTATCTGACGCACCACTCAGTCGTATCAGGGCTCCTCTATCTCTCTCGAACTTTATATCTCCCTGGTTCACACATACACATATCTCACTCGCGCTACGTAGACCCATCTAACACTCTCCGCCCTTGTTCTCTCTCTATGTGACATGCACCCCCCCCCCTAAGTACCATAATCTCTCACTCCATCATAGGCACACGCACTTCCCCCCTAAGTATGACTATCTCTCACTATCCATCAGGAACACACGTATTGTCTCCTTCCATCCATACGTCTATCTCGATATCTCTCGGGGTATCTTCTATCGCGCACACACCTTGTCACTCGATCTCCCACCCATGTAGTCCCATCACGATCTCCAGGGGATCTCTCTGTCACAAACACAGACTCTCTTCTTCCCATGTCTGCATTTTCTCCATACGTCTCTCTCGACCTCTCTCCCTTGTTTGTCAGACCTCTCTTGGCCACGTGCTAGGGGTCTTTCTCTCTCGGTTGCAAACAACCACACACTATCTCCTCACCTCGCTTCCGCTGTCGAAGATGCATGTGTGATATGTTTGCATAAGACACACACGTTTTTTCTCTACTTTATCGTGTGTTGTCCATGTCTCTTTCACACACGCACACACACTTTTTTCACTCACTCTTTCTATTTCTCTCTCTCTCTCTCTCTAGTTAGGTACTCTCTCACGTCCATAAACATATGGATGTTTTGAAAAGTCAAACCTCAGAAAAGTTTGACCAGGTATATGGGGAGAAAAACATTTACATCTGCAACGATCATTAGATTCATCACAACATGTACTTACTTCATACTATCATTTATCTTTGGTATTGTAGATATAAGTAATTTCTTTATAAGCTTAGTCAAAGTTTCAAAAGTTTGACTTTAAAAAAAATATAGGCACTACATTATCGAACAGAGGGAGTAGCTCTTTCTCTCTCTACTATCTCTCACGGGCCTCCCCTCTCACTCGATCTCTCTTTACCGAGGGATTACACGGTCACTGTGTCAGCGTATAGCTCTGTATATTGTTTAGTTGACCAGTCAACCAGTCCACATGCTGCCTTGTCAGCTCGTGTTCTCTATCTTCGTGTGCTGGCCCATGTGGTAGTGGGTGAAAATAAGTAAACTAGAGGCCCATCTGACACGTGGTGAAGTAAACAAAGTTGAAACCACTCGCGGTAGCAACCCGCACGCTAGTAAATCAGCACTGCTATACACACGACGCATGCACGGCCGATGCATGCATGATTCAGACATGGCAGCACCAACAGCTAGCGTGCATGCAGGAGCACTGTTAGGGAAGGAGAATCGTGCAGGCATCATGCGTTTACTGTCATGCGTGAAGCAATTCCGCTAGTAAATTGAGGGCACACTTCTTTCGCATGAAGGACGCACTCGCGCACACTACACCACTACGTGGCGGCATGCACAAAAGGACGCACTCACGCACACCTAGCACAAAATACACACCAACGCATGTGTACACCGGCATCGCCGCCGGTTGAGATGGATGGCGAGGCAGCCAACAAGCGGAGGCGGCTCGAGCCAAAACCGCATTCGGCGAGCCTAGACTTCATCAGCAGCATCCCCGACGACATGCTGCTCGTCATCATCGCCCTCCTCCCCACCAAATCTTCTGTGCGGACCACCCTGCTCTCCCGGCGGTGGCGCCCTGATGTCTACTACGCAACTTTATTCTTGTAGACTCGTGTTAGGCCTCCAAGCGCAGAGTTTTGTAGGACAGTAGCGATTTTCCCTCAAGTGGGTGACCTAAGGTTTATCAATCCGTGGGAGGTGTAGGATGAAGATGGTCTCTGTCAAACAACCCTGCAAACAAATAACAAAAAGTCTCTTGTGTCCCCAACACACCAAATACAATGGTAATTTGTATAGGTGCACTAGTTCGGCGAAGAGATGGTGATACAAGCGTAGTAATGATAGTAGATATTGATTTTTGTAATAGGAACAATAAAAAACAGCAAGGTAGCAATTGATAAAACGGAGCACAAACAGTATTGCAATGCTTGAAAACAAGGCCTAGGGTCCGTACTTTCGCTAGTGCAATCTCTCAACAATGCTAATCTAATTGGATCATATAACCATCCCTCAAAGTGCGATGAAGAATAATTCCAAAGTTCTTATCTAGTGGAGAACATAAGAAGAAATTGTTTGTAGCTATTCTTTCCGATCGATCTATCCAAGAGTTCATACTAAAATAACACCAAGTTATTCTTTCCGATCGATCTATCAAGAGTTCGTACTAAAATAACACCAAGTTATTCTTTCCGATCGATCTATCAAGAGTTCGTACTAAAATAACACCAAAGCAAATTCAAATTCATAATACTCAATCCAACACAAAGAACCTCAAAGAGTGTCCCAAGATTTCTACCGGAGAAACAAAAGACAAGAACGTGCATCAACCCATATGCATAGATTACCCCAAAGTCACCTCGGGAATCCGCGAGTTGAGTGCCAAAACATATCTCAAGTGAATCAATATAATACCCCATTGTCACCACGGGTATTCATATGCAAGACATATATCAAGTGCTCTCAAATCCATAAAAGTATTCAATCCGATAAAACCAAAATCTCAAAGGGAAAACTCAATTCATCACAACAAGATAGAGAGGGGAAAACACCATATGATCCAACTATATTAACAAAGCCCGTGATACATCAAGATCATGCCATCTCAACAACACGAGAGAGAGAGAGATTAAGCACATAGCTACTGGTATAAACCCTCAGCCCCGAGGGTGGACTACTCCCTCCTCATCATGGTGGCCGCCGGGATGATGAAGATGGCCACCGGTGATGATTTCCCCCTCCGGCAGGGTGCTGGAACGGGGTCTAGATTAGTTTTTCATGGCTACAGAGGCTTGCGGCGATGGAACTTCTGATCTAGGGTTACCCCTGATGGTTTCTCTATTTATAGGAATTTTTGGTGTTGGTTTCACGCTAAGATGGGCCTCGAGGTGAGCACAACCCACCGGGGCACGGGCAAGGGCCCAGGCGCGCCCCGGTGTCTTGTGCCCTACTCCTTCACCTTCTGGTCCTTCCACGAAGCTTCGGGGGTCTCTTTTGTTCCAAAAAAAATTGTCAAAAAGTTTCAGCTCATTTGGAGAACTTTCATTTCTGCACAAAAAACAACACCACGGTAGTTCTGCTGAAAACAGCGTCAGTCCGGGTTAGTTCCATGCAAATCATACCAAAACCATATAAAATTGTTGTAAACATGGCACGAATACTTTATAAATTATAGATACGTTGGAGACGTATCAGCATCCCCAAGCTTAATTCCTACTCGTCCTCGAGTAGGTAAATGATAAAAAAAATAATTTATGAAGTGTGAATGCTAGCAAAGTGCACAACTTTGATCAATGATAATTTCAGTCACTTTTCCTAGCATCATAACAGCAATTCTTTCTCATAAAAATTCTCATGTTAAAGTAGCAATTGAAAACATAATTTTTTTTATGTGGAATGCTACCTATCATATTTATCATATACTCTTTTCTTTTGTTGCATGGACATTTCGGCTTGAATGATTCAAAGCAATAGTCTATAATTTGACATGAGGACATCAATACTCAAGCATATCAACAAGCAACCATGTCTTTCAAAATATCAACACTAAAGAAAGTTATCCCTAGCCCATCATGCTCAATCATTGATCCATTCATGAGACACACTCGAATATTAGCTACATCCAATGCTCAAGTACGATCATAGTGCCCCTTAGTTGGTGCTTTATAAGAGAAGATGGAGACTAAAAAAATTAAAAATTACTTAAAGTAAATAGATAGGCCCTAGGGATTTGTAGAGGTGCTAGAGCTCAAAGCTTAAATTGAGAGATAAAAGATTTTTGGAGGCATACTTTTCCCGTCAACGAAAACGATCGAGTAATTCCCAACACTTTCCATGCTAGATATATCATAGGCGGTTCCCAAACAGAAAATAAAGTTTATTCCTTTTTCCACCATTCTTTCACAATCCATGGCTAGCCGTATCCACGGGTGCCCTCCATACCAACACTTTCCAAGGAATTTATTATTTGACAACATAAAGTAAATTTCTTTTTCATTTCAGGACTGGGCATCCCTAATACCTTTGTCGTACTCTCGTGCAATGATAAGTGAATAAACACTCATCTCGAGAATAACACATCTAGCATGGAAAATATTGGCCACCCCCTGCCGCTTTATGAGCGGTACGAGCACACAAAAAGGAAATTTATTTTGAAATTTAGATGTGGCACATACAAATTTGCTTAGAACGGCACGGGAATACCGCATATAGGTAGGTATGGTGGACTCATGTGGCAAAACTGGGTTTAGGGATTTTGCATGCACAAGTAGTATTCCCACTTAGTACAAATGGAGGCTAGCAAATAGATTGAGAAGCAACCAACCAAGAAACGAAAATTCACATAAAGGAGCATTGAGCATAACTAACACTGAATAATGCACCACAAGTAGGATGTAATTTCATTGCATAACAATTGACTTTCATGCTTTCATAGGGAATCACAAACCTTAACACCAATATTCTTACTAAAGCATAATTACTCACCAACATGACTCACATATTATTATCTCCATATCGCAAAACTATTGCAAGGAATCAAACTTATCATATCCAATGATCTACATGAAAGTTTTTATTATATCCCTCTTGAATATCTATCACTTTGGGACTAAATTTATATATTACCATTGCTACTAACAAACTCTCAAATAAATTTAAGTGAAGCACGAGAGCATTAGACAAACTACTCCAAAAAGATATAAGTGAAGATCAAGCGAGTAGTTATGTAAATGGGTAGCTATTTGAGGACTCTCTTTTATTTAAAAACTTTCAGATCTAAGTATTTTATAAAAATAGCAAGAAAAACAAAATAAAATGACATTCCAAGCACATATCATGTGAAGAAGCAAAAACTTAGGCTCAACCGATACTAACCGATAATTGTTGATGAAGAAAGATGGGATGCCTACCGGGGCATCCCCAAGCTTAGATGCTTGAGACTTCTTGAAATATTATGTTGGGATGCCTTGGGCATCCCCAAGCTTGAGCCTTTGTGTCTCCTTAATTCCTTTTATATCACGGTTTCCCTAAATCTCAAAAACTGCATCCACACAAAACTCAACAAGAACTCATGAGATAAGTTAGATTAAATCAATGCAAAACCTTATCATTCTCTACTGTAGCAAACCACTAAAATTATTATTCAACATTGCATACTAAATGCCTCTGCATATTTAATACTCCTATCCTCAAATAGAATCATTAAACAAGCAAACATATGCAAACAATGCGAACATAACAGCAATCTGTCTAAACAGGACAGTCTGTAAAGAGTGCAATTGTACTCATACTTCCCTAACTCCAAAAATTCTGAAAGTTTACCAAACTATAGAAAATTTATCAGAGCTTATTTTTCAAAAAGTTTCAACATTTTATCACATTCTTACTTTTCTGTATAATTATTGCAACAGCGATAAACTTTCTGTTTTGAAACAGCAACTCATATTTGAAAAATAAGCATGGTGATGGCTATCCTTGCCACTTTTATTGAAGTAAAAGATGAAAAACATTACTCTAAATAACAGAAAGCAAATACAAATAAAATAAAATGACGCTCCAAGCAAAACACATACCATGTGATGAATAAAAATATAGCTCCAAGTGAGGTTACCGATAATGTCGGAGACGAAAGAGGGGATGCCTTCCGGGGCATCCCCAAGCTTAGTTGCTTGGATCTTCCTTTAATATTACCTTGGTGTGCCTTAGGCATCCCCAAGATTAGGTTCTTGTCACTCTTTGTTCTCCTCATATCGATATCTCACCCAAAACTTGAAAACTTCAATCACACAAAACTTAACGGAACTTCGTGAGATGGATTAGTATGATAAAACAAATCATTCACTTGGGTACTGTCAAAGACAAGATTCATAATTGTTCTCACACAATGCCTACTGTAATCTACAATTTCCACAATTTATATTAAGCAATATAAGTCATAGAAACCATAAAACAAGCAAACTATGCATTGCAAACAGAATCTGTCAAAAACAGAACAGTACGTAAAGATCTGAATTAAGGTCATACTTATGTAACTCCAAAAATTCTGAAAAACTAGGAAAACGTAGAAAATTTGTATACCCATCAACTGTAAAAAAATTCATAATTTTTCCACGTTCCAGTAAAATAAAGGAATTTCTGCACTGGACGCAAAAGTTTCTGTTTTTGCACAGAATCAAGTCAACTATCATCCACACTATCCCAAAGGCTTTACTTGGCACTTTATTGAAACAAAAGCTATAAAACAAGATTACTACAGTAGCTTAATCATGTGAACATACAAAAACAGTAAGGGTAAATTTTGGGTTGTCTCCCAACAAGCGCTTTTCTTTAATGCCTTTTTAGCTAGGCATGATGATTTTAATGATGCTCACATAAAAGATAAGAATTGAAACACAAAGAGAGCATCATGAAGCATATGACTAGCACATTTAAGTCTAAGCCACTTCCTATGCATAGGGATTTTGTGAGAAAACAACTTATGGGAACAAGAATCAACTAGCATAGGAAGGCAAAACAAGTGCAACTTCAAAACTTTCAACATAAAGAGAGGAAACTTGATATTATTGCAATATGTAAAAGCATATGTTCCCTGCTCATAATAATTTTTAGTAGCATCATGAATGAATTCAACAATATAACTATCACATAAATCATTCTTTTCATGATCCACAAGCATAGAAATTTTCTTACTCTCCACATAAGCAAATTTATTCTCATGAATAGTGGTGGGAGCAAACTCAACAAAATAACTATCATGGGATTCTTGATTGGCACAATCATATTGAGCATTAAAATCATGATGACAAGTTTCATGAATATCATTACTCTTTATAGCATACATGTCATCACCATAATCATAATAAATAGGAGGCATGCTTTCATCATAGTAAATATTCTCATCAAAACTTGGGGGACTAAAAATATCATCTTCATCAAACATAGCATCCCCAAGCTTATGGCTTTGCATATCATTAGCATCATGAATATTCAAAGAATTCATAATAGCAACATTGCAATCATGCTCATCATTTATGCCAAACATTTTATGAATTCTTCTTCTATCAATTTAGCACAATTTTCCTTTCCATCATTTTCACGAAAGACATTATAAAGATGAACAATATGATGTAACCTCAATTCCATTTTTTTAGTTTACTTTTATAAACCAAACTAGTGATAAAACAAGAAACTAAAAGATTCAATTGCAAGATCTAAAGATATACCTTCAAGCACTCACCTCCCCGACAATGGCGCTAGAAAAGAGCTTGATGTCTACAACGCAACTTTATTCTTGTAGACTCGTGTTGGGCCTCCAAGCGCAGAGTTTTGTAGGACAATAGCAATTTTCCCTCAAGTGGATGACCTAAGGTTTATCAATCCGTGGGAGGCGTAGGATGAAGATGGTCTCTGTCAAACAACCCTGCAACCAAATAACAAAAAATCTCTTGTGTCCCCAACACACCAAATACAATGGTAATTTGTATAGGTGCACTAGTTCGGCGAAGAGATGGTGATACAAGCGTAGTAATGATAGTAGATATTGATTTTTGTAATAGAACAATAAAAAACAGCAAGGTAGCAATTGATAAAATGGAGCACAAACGGTATTGCAATGCTTGAAAACAAGGCCTAGGGTTCGTACTTTCGCTAGTGCAATCTCTCAACAATGCTAATCTAATTGGATCATATAACCATCCCTCAAAGTGCGATGAAGAATCACTCCAAAGTTCTTATCTAGCGGAGAACATAAGAAATTGTTTGTAGCTATTCTTTCCGATCGATCTATCCAAGAGTTCGTACTAAAATAACACCAAGTTATTCTTTTCGATCGCTCTATCAAGAGTTCGTACTAAAATAACACCAAGTTATTCTTTCCGATCGATCTATCAAGAGTTCGTACTAAAATAACACCAAAGCAAATTCAAATTCATAATACTCAATCCAACACAAACAACCTCAAAGAGTGCCCCAAGATTTCTACCGGAGAAACAAAAGATGAGAACGTGCATCAACCCCTATGCATAGATTACCCTAATGTCACCTCGGGAATCCGCGAGTTGAGTGCCAAAACATATCTCAAGTGAATTAATATAATACCCCATTGTCACCACGGGTATTCATATGCAAGACATATATCGAGTGCTCTCAAATCCATAAAAGTATTCAATCCGATAAAAACAAAATCTCAAAGGGAAAACTCAATTCATCACAACAAGATAGAGAGGGGAAAACACCATATGATCCAACTATATTAACAAAGCCCACGATACATCAAGATCGTGCCATCTCAAGAACACGAGAGAGAAAGAGAGAGATTAAACACATAGCTACTGGTACAAACCCTCAACCCCCTCCTCATCATGGTGGCCGCCGGGATGATGAAGATGGCCACCGGTGATGATTTCCCCCTCCGGCAGGGTGCCGGAACAGGGTCTAGATTGGTTTTTCATGGCTACAGAGGCTTGCGGCGGCAGAACTTCTGATCTAGGGTTACCCCTGATGGTTTCTCTATTTATAGGAATTTTTGGTGTTGGTTTCACGCTAAGATGGGCCTCGAGGTGAGCACAACCCACCGGGGCACGGGCAAGGGCCCAGGTGCGCCCCGGTGTCTTATGCCCTACTCCTTCACCTTCTGGTCCTTCCACGAAGCTTCGGGGGTCTCTTTTGTCCCAAAAAAAATCGTCAAAAAGTTTCAACTCATTTGGAGAACTTTCATTTCTGCACAAAAAACAACACCACGGTAGTTCTGCTGAAAACAGCGCCAGTCCGGGTTAGTTCCATGCAAATCATACCAAAACCATATAAAGTTGTTGTAAACATGGCATGAATACTTCATAAATTATAGATACGTTGGAGATGTATCATGCCCCCTCTGGCGCCACGTCCCCCTCAACCTCACCGTCGACAGCTGTCTCTGCGACGGGGATTGCAAACGCATGGCCACAGTCTCCAAGATCCTTGCATTGCACCCTGGGCCAGCTAGACGCCTTGACATCCGCATGTTCAGTACCAACTGCAAGGTCCAAGCCAAGTTCGACGAGTGGTTCTTATCCCCCGCCCTAGATCAGCTCGAGGAGCTCAGGTTTGAAGCTGGACGATGTCGCTCTATGCCGCCGTCCGCACTCCGCCTCACGCCAACGCTGCACCGCGCCAGCTTCAACTCGTGCTATTTTCCCCAGATTAATGTTGCGCCCACCCTTCTTATCCATCAACTCAAGCAGCTCGACCTCTTCGACGTTGGCATCTCGAAGAAGGCTATGGAGCACCTGCTCCGCAGCTGTACTGCGCTTGAGTACCTTCGTCTTCGGCAAATCCACAGGTTCATTAGCCTCCACATCGCCTCGACGAATCTTCGATGGATTTATGTGTCTTGCTGGCCCCGCAACAAGACATCAATTGGGAAGAGATCACTTCAGCTGTTCCACATTATGGTCATTGAGAATGCGCCTTTCCTTGAGAGATTGCTTGTATCTGATCTAGAAGGTCCAACAAAAACCAGGGTCATTGACGCGCCAAAATTGACAGCGTTGGTGTACTCGTGTGCCAAATTCTCCGAACTCTTTATTGGATCCGTAATCATTCAGGTACAACACTCATCTTCTTCTAAGTCTTCATGAAATTCACATTTTTAAATTTCTTCTTGATGTATTTACGACTGTCATCCAGAAAATGATTCCCACAAGCTTGACCCAGTCTGTGCGCACAGTGAAGATCTTGGCAATAAAATCTATCGGCCCCAATCTGGATCAAGTTGTTGGATTCCTTACATGCTTTCCGTGCACGGAGAAGCTACTCATCGAGGTGAAACTTCTTTCCGATTAGTAAATGGTAATCACAACGTAGCTCAATTTTTTCATAATTTTCCCAAATTACGATGACAAGTGTACTGTTCAAAACTGCATCTATGCACTGCACCGAAAGAAATGTTTTTAGTATTTTTTTCTCACGTGATCATCTGCATTGTTTTTTTGTTGTACTAGTAGCCTAGGCTAGTCATAGTGGCAAATAACTCAGACTAGTAACTCTATGGTTAGCCTAAGAGCAAGTACTACCTCCGTCCTGGTTTACTCTTCGTACGTAGTATTTTGTAGTATCAAAATTTGACCATAGATTTAACTGACAAAATGTTAATGCATGTCACTAAAAATTATATCGTTGGATTCGTATTTGACATAATTTTAAATGGTATAATTTTTGGTGACATGCATTGGCATTTTCTTAGGTAAATGTATGGTCAAAATTTTACACTAAATACGAGGTAGTACAAAAGTGGGCTATAACGGCCCTCCACTATGTAGGCCAAAACACGTGCAAAATTCACTTCTGATGCATTTGGCATCGATGCCCTCCTTTGCTCACCTGGTGCCCCAATCTGGATCACCTACTTTGCTCCGGTGCCAAATTAACTCACGCAATGAAAAAACACTTGTGTGGGAGAGGGAGAGGACTGAGGCAATAAAAAACACTTGTCTGCGAGAGGGAGAGGCTGGTGTAGTTGGTTTGATTGATTTGTTTGTACATGTGGGTCTGTGTGCACAGCGGTGCCAACTCTCTCACATTGCTAAAGCGGTGCCAAAATCTTTTGATTTGACATCGATGCGTATTGTATGTGGCATACTTTTGAGAAATATGGCATCGGCCACATAGTGGAAGGCAACAAATGCCCAAGCTCTTCACGTGCTCCTAGGTAAATGAGAGGAAAGAGAAAGTGAGAGAGAGAGTGAAAAAATATCACTAGCCTTAGAGCCAACCCTATCGTATGAGTGAATGATATTGGTACCTCTTGATGACACGGCAATCTTATACAGCCAGCTGCTCTAATATGTTCTCTTCGTTTGCAGATAAAAAAAGACCCGAAAGTGAAAAATGTGCTGCACTATAACAATCTCATCGAATGCCTTGATCTCCATCTTATAGAAATTGATTTGATCGACTACCGAGGCAGCACATCTGAGATTAAATTGGCCAGGTTCTTTGTTCTGAAGGCAAGTGTGCTCAAGGTAATGAGGTTTGGCATTCTCTGGCGCAACAATGAATGTCATGCTGATCATCGCAAGTGTCTAAGCCTAAACGACAAAGGCTCCGCAGAAGCTGAATTTGTTTTTGAAACATCAAGTCGCCAGAGACTCAAAAATTATTTCCCGATTAGTGACTTGTTAGGGCGGTGGATTTTAGTTTGTACAATAATGTTGTATCCACCTAAAGTAATGAAAGTTCTTATGTAAACTTCCTAATAATTCCCTCTTCGTAGGTGCAGCATTACTCCTAGCATTTGTAATATCAGTTTGAAACTTGTAATATTACGACTATCTAGCACGAGGTACTATGTTAAGATAAATGTTCGCATGCATAGGTGCGGTAATGATATACCCATTACCCGAGTACAATATTTATTATTACTCATGGCAACACACGGGAAATTATGTCGAACACGGCTAGTTAAGCAGGCTAGCTCTACAGCCATGATGATAGTGATTGCACATGGTGAGGCCGACTTTGGTATGCCGTACATGGCGCATACACTCAGGTGTCATCTCCGGCGCAGGGTCTTGTCACTTCACTGTGAGGAGCAGCACGTAATAATTTGACCAACGGGTAGTACAGTACTACTACATTGGTAGTACTACTAGTACTAGCACCACCGTCTGGATTTAGTAGTACTACTACCACACCTCCGTCTGGATTTAGTATTTGACTAGCAATATCTAGTAATGCATGTCACAAAAAATATACTACTCCCTCTGTAAATAAATACATGGAGTATTGTTTTATTCGGTTTTGAATGTAGTTCCCGATGATATTATACACTCTCCCTTCCAGTAGATGGCTTAAATCTGAAATCTCATCAATCAGACTACTATTGTACTCCCTCCGTACTGGTGCATTATTCACGTTATGAAAACCAAGTAATCCCAAAACTTTTAGGCGTGGTGCATTAACTACCCACCTCGTTCCCTGTTTTTTGCGATGAAAAAAGAAATCAGCCAATAGGAGACGTGGGGTTCGTATGCATTCAAAGACTTGAGACTACTTAGCACAACATGCAGTGCTATTCTCTGCATGCAATGACATTAATTACAAAATACTACTCCCTCTGTATAGGTGAATAAGTCATCTTAGGTTGTGCACCGTGACCAAGGAAGATGGGAAAACGAGAGAACTTAATGTTTATTTGCTAATTAATAGCATTGCATGCAATGAACTAACCATTGCATGTTGTGTTTGGTAGTCTCAAGTCATTGAAAGCATGCACGCCTCGCATCTCTTAGGCTAGTCATAGTGGGGAGTAACTTAGACTAGTAACATACATATGTTACTAGTCTATGTTACTACCTTCATAGTGGAAAGTACCATAGGTGTAGTAACATACATATCTTCATTTATTACTTTGTAGACTCATTTTACATTGGGAAGTGCTATATGATGGTAACATAGTATGTTACTCTATTTGCCTCTCTCCTCATTAATTAGTTGACACATCACCATTTTTGCCTATGTGGCATCTATGTTACTCCCACTATGACCAGCCTTATTGGTTGATATGTCAAGAAACAAGAAACGAGGTGGGAGTTAATGCACCATGCCTAAGTGTTTTGGGAATGACTTTAGAGCATGGTTAATAATATAGCCTGTTGCTGGCTATAACATCTTGCCATGTCATCTATAGCCAATATAGTAGCCAACACGTAAGTAGTGGGCTACAAGGAAGTACTAGTTTTCTAGCATATGCCCCACCATACACTCTCACATAGTTTCTTGGAGCACGTGCTATAGCCGGCTGTAAGTCTACAGCCTGCTTCTCGTCTCTCTCCTCTTCTCTCTCTTCCAAGTCAGCAAAGATATAGTATTTAAATTCTTACAGCCCGCTCATGTCACCTTATTATACTTGCTCTTATACACCTAGATGGAGGGAGTAGTAAACATCAAAGTTCTCTCGTTTTTCCCCAACTTGGTCTCGGTGCGGAGGGAGGGCCGAGGAGTAGATGGCCAACACACACGTGAATGCAACGCAGTCTGCACTTCTCATATAAAGGCTCCCCGCCAGTCCAATCTACGAAATCCTACGCACCTACGCACCCTAACCAAGGGCAAGAGTGATCACTCCAATCGCAAGATCAATTGACTAGAAGCTAGACCCATGGAGGTGATGAGCGTGAGCATGAGCCGGCTGTGCCAGATGGTCCATGACGCCGACCTGTGGCCCGGCACCGAGGAACGTCTCCAGGTCGTGCTTGAGGCCGCCAGGACGAGAGGCCTCTTGGATGATAGCTTCGTCTCCTTTTTCGACGAGGTCGTCACCGGCTTCCTCGACAAGTTCACCGTCGTCAAGAAGCTCGTGGGCGACCTTGACATACACCTCCAGCCCACGCGCCCAGGCTCTGCGATGCCCACCACCCTCAATGGCCTCTATGGTGACAACCTCTTCGACGCACTGGTGGCACTACGACTGCCTGCCGTCGCGTCGGAGAATGTCCACCTTGAGGTCGCGCTCGCCGCGCAGCGCCCGGCACAGCAAGACACCATCGACATAATCACCAACGTCTACGATCAAATCGTCCACAAGGACTACTACGTGCAAGAGGAGAACGATAGGATGCTGGCCTTCTTGGACCGCAGGGCAACCTTGGACGGCATTGTTCAGAAGCACGTTGAGCTCGCCGCCAACGCCGCTGCTCCTCACACATCGGTTGTTGACCCGGCGCACTAGGGCATGAGGATGTCATTGATGGATCCGTATGTATCTTTATCTTTCCGTCAATTCCCTGTAGTATATTATACTAGTAATTATCTTACCTTTCGCATAAACTTCATAATTTTCGTACGTACTCCCCCCATTCCTAAATATTTGTCTTTTTAGAGATTTCAAATGGACTACCACATACGGATGTATATAGACATATTTTAGAGTGTAGATTCACTCATTTTGCTCCGTATATAGTCACTCGTTAAAATCTCTAGAAAGACAAATATTTAGGAATGGAGGGAGTACCATGCATGAACCGTGCCAGAACCAAACTTCTCATTACTCTAGGGAAAATCGTTATTTCTATCTATCGGTCGCGCCAAGGAGCAGAACCAAATTTTACAAGTTACAAGTTCAAAAGGAAAAGCCTGTCGTGTTCGCGTCGCACCCCCACACGGTTGGTCTGGCACGCCGCTCAAGGGGGAATGTGTGCTGTGTTGCATTTTCACTTACAAGTGGGACCGCAGTTGAGCAAACTGACTATCGGCAAACCCCCACCCTGCCCACCGCGTGATGGTTGAGTTAGAGAAAACAGGAGGGAGAAGAGATAGCTGTAGCATGGACTCCAAGAAAATTGGTGTCAGATGGGACTCGTGTGGGTGGCATGTGCCGTACTGCTAGACGTGAGTGCTAGTTATGGCCCATGCCACCCCACTATATCGAGGTGCTGGTTACGTAGAGCGAACACATTATCTCTCCAGGAGTACGGTACACCACTAGTACTACTCACATTATCGCAAAATTTCCTGGAGTCCGTGCTCAGCCATCCTCTCTCTCTCTTCTCAACCAGCCAGCAGATGCGCGGAGTGTGCCCATCATCTGTTTGCTCACATGCGGTCCCACATGTCAGTGAAAACGCAAGACGACACACTGAACCTGCACATCTTTCACCTCAACGTGTTGGTGATGAAAAACAAATCCAATAAAGATCTTCGGTGGGCACTTTTGGAGTTACTCAACAGTAAGATTCTATTTACAGTTTAACCCAAGATGCACATCACGTGGCTTCAACTAGCACTCCATTTTCTCGCATGACACGACCTAGATGCTGGATGTCCCGCGTGTCGGCAAAAGGAGGAAGAACTCGACCAAATCTTCTCCACATTTAGACCAGAGGAGTAGGAAACACGGCAAGCCCTGTGCCTACATCATACGTACAAGCCCACCTCACGCTATCACCATATTTCTCGGCCTCCGTGCGACACCTAGCTCTAGTTGATGGTATACTACTACTAGGACTAACTATTGTGCTAGCATATTATTAGGTTGGCTCTATGTGATGTAACCGGATGTTGGCTATACTACTACGGTACTCACACTCCAAGAAGTGACTCAAAAACCATTCATAAATTGAGTTTATCACATGCATATGCAAAAGTACCATTCATTACATACAACAATTCATCAACACACAATGACAACGAGGATACATGTTGGATTATAGATTATTTCCAACAAAACATTCTAGTAAATACTAAAGTTTTTATCACACAACAAATAACAAGCAATGAAATGAACTTCAGCTCAACCAATCCTCGGTGTTGGAAACGCTTGCTTTGAACCATAAGTAAGCCTCTAGGAAGGGCCGGCTATTGTTAATATCGAGACCAACGCAGGAGTCATCATCCAGGCTGAAGCGGCCTATATCAGGACGCATATTGTCATAGCCAGGGTAGGGAACCATAGCAATGTCTGAGGTATAGATACAGTTGCTTCTCATAAATGGTAGTAATGTTGTGCCAACAGCAGCTGGATCGCCTTTCACCATCATTGGATAGTTTTGTCCAAGGAAGAGCGAGTTTTCTCCAAGACTATCAATACGGAACCAGGCAGAAGGTGCTGGCGCTAGCACACTAGTATCCATCCCGAATACCCTGCAACGGATGTTGGGATAGGTCCGGAGAGTGCGACCATGGGAGACTACACCTGCTTCCTTAGTAACATCAGTAGTGCCCTGTATACATACAAGAAGAGGTGATCCATCGAAATAAGTTGCCAGGCGCCACTGAGTATGTAGGTCATGCTCGTCCTCATGCTCGTGATCATCACCATCGTCATCTCCCCCTTGGTTATAATTTTTTTCAAGTATAGGTGGTGGAATGTTCACAGGACCTTGGAAACACAAGAAGGTTAATTAGTACGGGGATACTAATAACTCGCATGCACGTGGATGAAACAATTCTAATTATGGTGGAAGACAAACGTACCGAAACAATAAGGATTCCATGCAAAAACAATGCCACGAGTGGTGGCAGCAAACACAAGACGCTCGTATTGAATTGCATCACAGTACTCATCCGTGTACAGAAACTGATTTTTGAGCAATATCCATCAAGGCGTGGAAGTAAGGACGGCAACAAGCTTGTCGAAGATAGCAACAACATGATAGTTTGTGTAATCCCAAGAGCGGTTGGGAACTCGACAAATTGCTATCTTCTGTAGACGACAGTCACCATGATCGTATTTGAACGTACGTAGATCATCTGTGTGCTCAACCTCAGGGCACTCTGAGATTTTTGGAAGTGGAACCCGGTGACGAGTGTACACATTCACAAGTTCCCACTCGCAGTTGTACCCAATTTAAACAACCAAATCTCCATTTGCGCCTGCCCAGGCCTTACCCTTAAGCGATGGCATCTTAGCATCACACGTATCATTATCAAGAGGCATCAACTTGCACAAGGCGAGGCTTCCGTCGTCCCCACGCCAGCGAGCGGGGTCATGGTGAAGAAGATAGGGGAGATCAAACCGCTCCTGAACCCTTGGGTTCTTTGTAATGATGTTATTTGTTGAGTCGAGAATGGTCTTGAATGAACCTGCCATGCTAGCCGAGGTGATGACATCGCACTGATCAATGAGTTCCTCCACCACATCAGCTTTCAGATCGGGGCAAGAATAACGGGGTCGTTTCCGGCCTGTTCCCTCCATGGTGAAGATGATCGAACAATGGCAGAAGGAAGGGTGAAGGCAAATGGAGGGAGGAAGAGCGTGCGACAGCAGTTCCAAATTGAGAGGGAAAGGCGAAGAGGCGGTGGACGGTTGCCACTGTACAGGAAGAGGCGCCCCGGCCTACATAGATGTTCGTTTGGAAATTGTACAAAAGGACTTGCCGTCGTCTCACTGACATGTTGGAACGGGACCACATGTCAACGAAACAGGGTGTGTCATTTCTCGTGCAAAATGCGATCCGGCAGCGTTGGCCCGAGGTGCCGCATTATTTCTCGACTTTATTGTTTTAATGGCGTGCCGTTCAGTTTTGAAGCACAACTAATTGGTACTGTATGCAGAGAAAATATAAACTACTCTACCACTACTACACCTCTAGTACTAGTATAAAAAAAGATACTATATAGGCTGGAGCTTCAGCGCTTGCTTGCTAAGGGCTGCCCACTTGCTTCTCACACTATCACCCTCTCTCCAGATCTAAAAAAGACGGCGGTGGCCCCTCTCTCTCCCTCCTCATCGGTGGTCACAGATCCGCCAGGATCCCGTCTGCTCAGGAAGAAAAGGACGTGTAGCGTTAACGCACTCATCGTCGGCAAGCGAGGTCACACACTGATGACAAGGCCGTCCTCTCAGACCTAGCGCCCGTACGGGATGGCCTCCGTCCCCAAGATCGCCGCCTTAGTGTGCGCAGAGGACGATGACCAAGAGCGGAGCCACTTCCCGCCAACTCTCATGTATGCTACCTCTTTTCGAACCATACCCTTGTTCTATTGCCCCATCTGCCACATTGCTGCATGTGGATCTTTTTCCACTACACCATCTCCCCAATTTGCTATCCTCTGCTCTGCTGTTCACGCAGACGAAAACCTTAATTTGCACTATTAAAGGAAACCCTACTTCATGCAAACTAATCCATGTCTGGGTTGAATAAGGAAATGAAGGGAGAAAGTATTGTCGAAGAGACTAGGTATCGAACCCGCATCTAGGTTGAAAAGGGGAAAATCAGTAGCTAAGGAACGAGTCTTGTGTCTCTTGGTTAAAAAAGGGTAGTAAGGACCCAAGAAGGTTCGAACTCTGGAGCCTGTGCGAAGATCACAACCTCTCCAGCCTCTAGCTCGCCACTCTACTCCCTAGCACCGCCGGATTTCCGTGAGCGGGGAAGAAGATGGACACGGCAATTTACCCAGGTTCGTGCCACCTCGCGGTGTAATACCCTACTCCTGCTTTGTGGTGGATTGGCCTCACGAGGAGGTTGAGGATGAACTAGTACAGTGGTTTGAGCGACCTCGCGAGGGCTCTGGTGGTGAAGGTGGAATCGATCCCCTCCCATGGTGGTGGCTAGCCTATATTTATAGTGGCATTGGTCCTCTTCCCCCAAAACTTAGGCGGGAAGGGATTCCACAACGGCCAATTCGAAAGGGGACAAGTAGTACATCTTATCCTGACGAAAGGTGGTCTTCGCCTGCAAAGCTTCTGGTCGTGATGCAACGACGGGCTCGGCGATGACATCCGTCCTGCCGAGCTCGTGGTCTTGGTCTTGTTGCACCGGAATGGAAACATTTGCTGGACTCCTTGGGAACCCACGCTTGTCCTTGCTCCCTTAGCACCGAAAGGGAAACTGTCTCCTCTGCGCCTGCTGGCGCCCGCCTGGCCACGATCGTCATGGCTCACGTCATAGCCTCATGAGGCTGGGTACCTACATAGAAATCTCCGCTCCTCGGGAGGCAGCCTGGGGAGGCCGCTCCTCTGGAGGTCTTGGTGTCGTCCGCCTCGTGAGGCCGGGGGGCCCTCGCGAGGGTCTTGACTCACACCGGGTCGTCGATGGGGCCACACCCTGGGCCGTAGGCAGGCATGTCTGGGTACCCCCAATCCCAGAATGCCGACAGTAGCCCCCGGGCCCAAGGCGCGCTCGGGCTGGCTTCGAGGCGAAGCCAAGGGCAAGGGCGAAGCGCCGCGGGCCCCAAACCGCCTGAGCCCAGGCTTGACGCATGGCGCTTGACGGGACGTGGACGCCTCCACTTCTCCATGCCGCCTCGGCAACTGCCCCTGACTTGACGACTGCATGCAGCAGGGCCATCATTACTCGGAACGTGGAGGGGCGCCGGTTAGCCTCCAACTGCCTATAAGAGGGCGAGGGAGGCGATGCCCCCAGTCCATCTTCATCTTCTCGATAGCCCCCTCTCCTTGCTCCCCTTCTCCAAACCACCGCCCCACATCCATGGCGCCTGTGAGGAGGTTTTCCGCTACTGAGAAAGGAAAGGCCCCCATGGAGGGACCAGGCTCGCCACCGCCCAAGAGGGGCCGCGGCCGTCCCCGCAAGTATACGGTGACGCCGGCGGTGGCTCCTCGGGGGCGTGGGCGCACCCCCTCGAAGATCGGTGCCACTTCCGGCAGTCGTGGGAAGGCTCCCTCCTACGCCGGAGGCTGCAGCGACCAGGGCGGCCATGGCCAAGGGGGGAAAGCATGCGGTGGCCGTCCGGCCACCGCGCCTGCGATCCCATTCGGTCGACGCGTCCGCGGAGTTCGTGGTGTGGGCGGAGAGGCCGGCAAGCACCTGGTTCCAGCTCCCGCACTTCTTCGCGGGCGCGCTGCGGCTGCTGCAGCAAGGCCTCGTGGGTGGAGGTCGAGGTCACCCCTGCCGGCTACATGTTCTTGAACCATGGGTTGCAGTCGTTCTCCCGCACGTGCGGCCTGCAGGGGAGATGTACCCTCCACTTCAGGCATGACGGGGCGGCGACCCTTTACGTTAGGATCTTCGGGAAGGACGGCAGGCGTCTGGGGTGCTGTCCAGAGGACGACGATGACGGCTACGATGTCCACCCCTCCTCTGACGATGCCGGGCAGGGCGGCAGCATCCTCGGCGGTGGACTTGCCCTTGGCGACAGCCGTGGCGCCTCCAGTAGCAGCGGCCCTTCCTCCGGGGGGGCACGAGCGACGACGACTACAACAAGCCGCCACGTCGCCGCGCCTGGACCAGGGAGGGTGGTGAGCCACCGCGTCGCCGTGCCCCCGCTCGGGAGGACGTCGAGCCGTCTCGCCATCGCGCTTCAGTGAAGCAGGAGGAGGACTCCGACTGAGCGCAGGCGTCGCTGGAGCCAAGCCTCAGGAGTTGCAGTGGTCGTGAGGCCGCCTTTTGCTTTTTTTCCTTTTTCCTGCACCAAGAAACATAGAGGGCCCCACCGGGGTGTGTAATGGACCATGGCGCTTGCGCCAATATGTTAACGTTTTTATTTTGTATCCTAGCATTTGTGTTGCTACCAATCGAGAGGTTCCTGCTGATCGTGATTAGGATAACTTAGCTTGGTGTACTTGTGGCAGACTCCTGTGTCGCGAGGGCGCGCTCCTCCAAGGCTTGGATCCCCTGTGTGCCTCTCATTCCCATAACGGTGCGGTCGGGGCACCGGAGCGGTTTAGAGATCTTGTCGGGGGCTTCTTTCTTGAGGATCAGAAGGCTCTCGGGACTCAGGAGGCGCCCAATGGCCGTGAGGCCCCTAGGGGGTCATGAGGACGCGGCCCCCCGGAGATGCCCCACAGGGCGCCGTGCCCCACGCGAGCCCCCGAGCGAGGACCGATCATCACTGGTACGCCGGGTCGCGATGGCCGGCAAGGCCAGGAGATGAGGGCTCAGGAGGACATACATGCCCGTTGGCTCGCTTGAGAGCGTCATGCGAGGATTAGGATGCCAAGGTCTTGGTGAGGAGTGTTCGTGGGCGAGCCTAGGCGTACACACCGTGTCCAGCCTCCGCTCGCGAGATGCGCGGGAAGGAGCGATGGGCAACTACCACTCTCCTTAAAACAAGACTCGAAAGAGCAAACGCTGCAAGGAGAAAAATTCCCATCCCTTTGAAATAAAGACGTGAGAACTTTGAATTTCACTCAAAAAAGTGGCAAATTGGTTACAAAAGCAAGCAAAAGAACAGCCACGTCTGGCGCCTACACTAGTCTTCTAGTCTTCCCGCCAGCGCGGAGCATGGGGCTTCCACTAGGCATGGGCATAGTCGCTGAAAGACCGTGTCGTCTGCCAGCGCGGAGCATGGGGCTTCCACTTGGGCGTGGGTGGTAGCCCCTGTGAGGCCCCAGGGCGGCGCTCAGGAGACTCCGGGGAGTGTATAGCCCCACTCATTATTACGTGAGAGTGTCACGGGTAGAACTTCCGGAGATGCTGGATGTTCCAGGCATTCTGGATGGGGACCCCATCCTGCGTCTCCAGGCGCACGGCGCCAGGCCTGGAGACGCGGGCGACCCTGAACGGGCCCTCCCACATAGGCAAGAGCTTGTGGAGCCCCTCCCTGGAGAGCAACCGCCTCAGGACGAGGTCACCCACCTCGAGGGTCCTGGAGCGGACGCTGCGGAGTTGGTACCGCCGCAGCGCCTGCTGATACCTTGCCACGCGGAGTGAGGCTTGGCGGCGGGCCTCCTCCCTGAGCACGAGATCTGTCCCCCGCGAGGCGTCCTGGCGTGCCTCGTCAAACGGCAAGACCCGCGGGGAGCGATGCTTGACCTTGTGCGGGAGGACTGCCTCTGCCCCGTAGATGAGGAAGAACGGGGACTCGCCGGTGGGCTTAGTCGCGGTGGTGCGGATGGACCACAACACGAACTGAAGCTCACCGAGCCAACCCCTGCCGCAGGCCTCAAGTTTCTCCTTGAAGCTCCTCATTTTGAGGCCCCTCAGGATCTCTGCGTTGGCGCGTTTAGCCTGGCCATTGCTCCATGGATGTGCCACCGAAGCGTAGCATATCTGCGTTCCAAAGTTAGCACAATATGTCCTGAAGAGATTGCTCGTGAACTGAGAGCCATTGTCAGTAATGATACGATTGGGGACCCCGAAGCGGCTCACGAGGCCCCTGATGAACTTAACGGCCGAGCCAGCAGGGATGGTACGGACGGGCTCCACCTCTGCCCACTTGGTGAACTTGTCGATGGCGACGTAGAGGTAGCGATATCCCCCGGGTGCTGGAGGGAACGGGCCCAGGATATCCAGCCCCCAGACCGTGAATGGCCACGAGAGCGGGATGATCTGGAGACCTTGCACGGGCTGGTGAATCTGCTTGGCGTGGAACTGGCAGGCCTCGCAGGATCGCACCAGCTCGGTGGCGTTGTTGAGCGCCGTGGGCCAGTAGAACCCGCTGCAGAACACCTTGCCCATGAGGGTGCGTGATGAAGAATGGTGTCCGCAATCTCCTCCGTGGATGTCGGCTAACAGCTCGCGCCCTTGCTCCTTAGATATGCATCGCAGCGAGACATCGTTGGGGCGCCTTCGGTAGAGCTCACCGTCCTGCAAGCAATAAGTGGTGGCCTGACGAGCCACACGTTCCACGTCTTCCTCCTTCTCCGGTAGGGTGCCGTGTAGTAGGTACGCCTTGAACTCCTCGGTCCAGCAGCCTCCCTGAGGTTCCAGTGCCAGGAGCAGGCGGGCTCCTGAGGTCGGACCGTAGGCCGGGGCGCCCGAGGAAGGGGCCAGAGGCGGCTCCTCCCGAAGCAACGCTGGGCCCGCGGCGGGGGGTGATGCTGACAGCTTGAAGAGCCTTTCCTCGAAGACGCCAGGCTTCTGGGGCTCGCGGCGGGATGCCCTTTTGGCGATGTCGTCTACCTCCTTGTTCATGCCACGCGGGACGTGCTGCAATTCCAAGCCCAAGAAGAGTTTTTTGATTTTGCGTACCTCTTCCAGATATGCCTCCATGTGCTCGTCTTTGGGCTTGTATTCCTTGTTGGAGAAGTTGACGAGAAGCTGAGAGTCGCCCTTGATGGTGAGACACTTGACCCCCAGGGCGGCCGCGGCCCTGAGGCCAGCAATCAGGCCCTCGTATTACGCGCTATTGTTGGAGACCTTCTCGCCATGCTAGAAGCAGAGCTGCACAGCGTAGTATAGCTTGTCCTTGGTCGACAAGATGAATACGGCTCCAGCCCCCGCGCCCTACCACGCGAAAGCACCATTGAAGTACATGACCCAGTCGTCAGGCGCCTCGTCGTCCGGCGCGAGGGATTGGCCTTCACCCATCCCCCGGTTGGGGGCATCCATCCATTCCGCCACGAAGTCAGCGAGGGTCGCGCCCTTGATGACCCTAGTGGTGTTGAATTCAAGCTGGAAGGCCTGCAGCTCGATGTTCCACTCTGCAACCCTTCTCGCAGCGTTGGCGGAGCACCTTCTCCAGGGGGTATGCAGAGACGACCTTGATGGGGTGGCCTTGGAAATAGTGACGCAGCTTCCTGGAGGCAACGAGGAGTGCGAGCAGGAGCTTCTGAGGCATGGGGTAGCGCGCGCGTCACGCAGCACTGTGCTGACGAAGTAGACCGGGTGCTCGACGAGGGGCGGGGCATCGACGACGTCCCGCTCTGCTTGGGACGAGGGGGCCTCAGGAGCCTCGCTGTCGGGTGGAGTAGCGGAGGCCCCAGGAGTGCCATCCTGAGGTGGCAACGGCATGGCCTTACACGGGACGCCTCATCGCGCACCTGCACCTGCGCGCTCCTCCCTGACCGCCACGAGCGCCGCGCTGGCCGAGTGGGGTGTGGCGGCCAAGTAGAGCACCAGAGGCTCAAGAGGACGGGGCGCCACCATTACGGGTGGGCTCGTGAGGTACCTCTTGAGGTCTTGGAAAGCCGCCTCGGCCTCTGGAGTCCACTCGAAGGGGCCCTTTCTCTTCATCAGCTTGAAGAATGGGAGGGCGCGCTCGCCAAGCTTGGAGATGAAGCGCCCCAAGGAGGTTACGCAGCCCGCGAGCTTCTGCATCTCCTTGAGGGTCTGTGGCGGGCTCAACCTTTCTATTGCCTTGACCTTCTCGAGATTAGCCTTGATCCCTCTGTGTGACACCAGGAAGCCCAGCAGCTTGCCGGATGGGACACCGAACACGCATTTCTCTGGGTTGAGACTCAGGTTCACCTTGCGCAGGTTGGCGAACGTTTCTTCCAGGTCTTTGACAAGGGTCCTCGCCTCCCGCGATTTGACCACTATGTCGTCGACGTACGCCTCAGCATTCCTCCCGAGCTGCTGGCCCAGAGCGATGTGCATCAACCGTTGGAAGGTCGCGCCAGCATTCCGCAGCCCGAAGGGCATGAAGGTGTAGCAATACACGCTGCACGAGGAGAGGAAAGCCGTCTTCTTAACGTCCTACACCACCATCTTGATTTGATGGTAGCCTGAGAAGGCGTCCAAAAAGCACAGCAAATCGCACTCGGCGGTGGAGTCCACGATTTGGTCGATGCGCGGAAGGGGGAACGGTTCCTGAGGGCAAGCCTTGTTGAGACTCATGAAGTCGACGCACATGCTCTCTTTCCCGCCCTTCTTGGGGACGATGACTGGGTTAGCCAGCCAATCCGGGTGTCGTACTTCCCGAACGACACCAGCTTCTTATAGCTTGTGGACCTCCTGGACGATGAACGATTGCTTTTCTTCGGCCTGTCGTCGTGCCTTCTGCTTCACTGGGTGTGCACTGGGGCACACCATTAGGTGGTGTTCAATTACATCCCGCGGGACACCGACCAAGTATGTCGCTTCCCATGTGAACACATCCTTGTTTGCACGAAGGAAACTGACTAACGCCTCCTCCTGATCCAGGGGAAGGCCAGCGCCTATGGTGAAGGTGGGGCCCGAACCTCCATCGTCGACGGGCACCTGCTTCGTCTTGGCTCGGTCTTGAGAGAACAATTGTTTCTTCTTTGCGGGCGCGGCCTCTAGGGTTTCTGGGGGCGTCCCCAGTGCCTGGCCGCGAGGCCGCCATGGTCTTGAAGGCAAGCTTGAGGGCTAGGAGCACATCCTTGGTGTCTCCCGCCACGATGATGGTGCCGCTGCTCCCAGGCATCTTGACGACGTTGTAGCCTGGGTGTGTTGCCGCCATGAACTTGGCCAGGGCCGGATACCCCAGGATGGCGTTGTACGGGAGGCCGATGCGGGCCACGTCGAAGTCGGTCAGCTCAGTGCGGTAGTTGTAGCGGGTGCCGAAGGTGACCGGCAGGCATATCTGCCCCAGGGGGTGGTGGAGCCCCTAGTCACCCCTAGAACAGCTTGGTGGGCGCGAGCTGGTCGTAGGGCACCTGGAGCAGGTCGAAGGCCTCTACGGAGAGGACGTTGAGTCCCGCGCCGCCGTCGATGAGGGTCCGGGTGACCGCCACATTGCTGATTGTGGGCGTGCAGAGCATCGGGAGCGCGCCAGCGGCAGTCGTAGCCCTGGGGTGGTCTCTGAAGTCGAAGGTGATGTCGGTCTCTGGTCTAGCGCGGCCCCGGGAGGCCTGCGGCCGCTGCTGGGGAGCGCCTGCCCGGTGGAGGATCTGCTTGACATGGCGTCCAGACGCGGGCGCTTACGATCTACCGAGGATACAAGTGACCGCGTGGGGTTCGGGGGCCGCGAAGCGCGCGATGAACAGATCGTAGAGCTTTTCCCAGGTGGGCACCGAGGCCTCGGGGAGGCCGCGAAGCCATGAGTGTGGCATCTCCATGAGGGCCAGGGGAAGCTAGTTGGCCATGGCTTTGTCGTCGCCGCCGGCCGCTCGAATGGCCTGCGCGTACAGCCGGAGGAACTCCTTGGGGTCACCCGCGCCGTCGTACCGCGAGGGCAGCACCGGCCTGAACTTCGCAGGCCACCGCACCCGATGCAGGCTGAGGGTGAAGGCCGGGCAGCCCGCGGCGTCTCCATAGGCCACGGGCGGCCAGGTCGGTGAAGCAGCATCCGCCATGGAGGTAGCGGGGCAAGAGCGGAGCGCGGTCGGCGGGGAAGCGAAACCTCGACACGCCCCTACCTGGCACGCCAAATGTCGGATTCGGGGCTCCGCAGACCCAAGAAGGTTCGAACTCTGGGGCGTGTGCAAAGTTCTCAACCTCTCCAGCCTCTAGCTCGCTGCTACTTCTTGAGCTTGCGTTGTTTTTTTCCCTTGAAGAGGAAAGGGTGATGCAGCAAAGTAGAGATAAGTATTTCCCTCAGTTAGAGAACCAAGGTATCAATCCAGTAGGAGGTACAAGCAAGTCTCCAATCTATGCACCTGCACAAACAATCAAACACTTGCACCCAACGCAATAAAGGGGTTGTCAATCCCTTCACGGTCAATTGCAAGGATGAGATCTGATAGAGATAGGTATAAAAGATTTCTAAAACATAAAATAAAGTAAAAAAAACAAATTGCAGCAAGGTATTTTTGGGTTTTTTGGTTTATAGATATGAAAATATATGATGGAAAATAGACCCGGGGGCCATAGGTTTCACTAGAGGCTTCTCTCTTGAAAGAAAACATACGGTGGGTGAACAAATTACTGTCGAGCAATTGATAGAAAAGCGCAAAGTTATGACGATAGCCAAGGCAATGATCATGAATATAAGCATCACGTCCGTGTCAAGTAGACCAAAAAGATTCTGCATCTTCCTACTATTACTCCACACATCGACCAACTCCTGCCTGCATCTAGAGTATTAAGTTCAAGAGAACAGAGTAATGCTGTAAGCAAGATGACATGATGTAGACGGATAAACTCAAGCAATATGATGAAAACCCCATCTTTTTACCCTTGATGGCAACAATACAATACATGCCTCGCTACCCCTACTATGTCACTGGGTGAGGACACCGCAAGATTGAACCCAAAACTAAGCACCTCTCCCATTGCAAGAAGAACCAATCTAGTTGGCCAAACCAAACTGATAATTCGAACAAAAATACAAAGATATCAAATCATGCATATAAGAATTCAGAGAAGATTCAAATAATATTCATAGATAATCTGATCATAAATCCACAATTCATCGGATCTCGACAAACATACCGCAAAAGAATATTACATCGGATAGATCTCCAAGAACATCGAGGAGAACCTTGTATTGAAGATCAAAGAGAGAGAAGAAGCCATCTAGCTACTAGCTATGGACCCATCTGGTCTAAGAAGAATCATTTGAATATCATCGTGAAAGTTTTATTCCGTTTGGACTCTGTTTGATATTCCTTTTCTCTAAAACTCAAAAACAAGGAAAAAACAGAAATTGGCACTGGGCTCTAGGTTAATAGGTTAGTCCCAAAAATAATATAAAATAGCTAATTAATGCATATAAAACATCCAAAAAAGATAATATAATAGCATGGAACAATCAAAAATTATAGATACGTTGGAGATGTATCAAGCATCCCCAAGCTTAATTCCTGCTCGTCCTCGAGTAGGTAAATGATAAAAACAGAATTTTGATGTGGAATGCTACCTAACATATTTATCCATTTAATTTATTTATTGTGGCATGAATATTCAGATCCATAAGATTCAAAACAAAAGTTTAATATTGACATAAAAACAATAATACTTCAAGCATATTAATAAAGCAATCATGTCTTCTCAAAATAATATGGCCAAAGAAAGTTATCCCTACAAAATCATATAGTCTGGCTATGCTCCATCTTCATCACACAAAGTATTAAATCATGCACAACCCCGATGACAAGCCAAGCAATTGTTTCATACTTTTGATGTGCTCAAACTTTTTCAACTTTCACGTAATACATGAGCGTGAGCCATGGATATAGCACTATAAGTGGAATATAATATGGTGGTTGTGGAGAAGATAAAAAGGAGATTGTCTCACATCAACTAGGCGTATCAATAGGCTATGAAGATGCCCATCAATAGATATCAATGTGAGTGAGTAGGGATTGCCATGCAACGGATGCACTAGAGCTATAAGTGTATGAAAGCTCAAAAGGAAACTAAGTGGATGTGCATCCAACTCGCTTGCTCACGAAGACCTAGGGCAATTTGAGGAAGCCCATCATTGGAATATACAAGCCAAGTTCTATAATGAAAAATTCCCACTAGTATATGAAAGTGACAACATAAGAGACTCTCTATCATGAAGATCATGGTGCTACTTTGAAGCACAAGTGTGGTAAAAGGATAGTAGCATTGCCCCTTCTCTCTTTTCTCTCTCTCTCCCTTTTTTGTTTGGGCTTCTTTTGGCCTATTTTATTTTTTGTAAAGTTCGGAGACTCATCCCAACTTGTGAGGGAATCATAACTTCCTTCATCCATTCCTCACATGGGACAATGCTCTAATAATGATGATCATCGCACTTTTATTTACTTACAACTCAACAATTACAACTCGATTCTAGAACAAAATATGAATCTATATGAATGCCTTCGGTAGTGTACCCGGATGTGCAATGATCAAGAGTGACATGTATAAAAAATATGAATGGTGGCCTTGCCACAAATACTACGCCAACTACATGATCATGCAAAGCAATATGACAATGGTGAAGCGTGTCATAATAAACGGAACGGTGGAAGTTGCATGGCAATATATCTCGGAATGGCTATGGAAATGCCATAATAGGTAGGTATGGTGGCTGTTTTGAGGAAGGTATATGGTGGGTTTAATGCACCGGCGAGAATTGCGCGGTACTAGAGAGGCTAGCAATGGTGGAAGGGTGAGAGTGCGTATAATCCATGGACTCAACATTAGTCATAAAGAACTCACATACTTATTGCAAAAGTCTATTAGCTATCGAAACAAAGTACTACACGCATGCTCCTAGGGGGATAGATTGGTAGGAAAATACCATCGCTCGTCCCCGACCGCCACTCATAAGGAAGACAATCAATAAATAAATCATGCTCCGACTTCATCACATAACGGTTCACCATACGTGCATGCTACGGGAATCACAAACTTTAACACAAGTATTTCTACCAATACACAATTACTCACTAGCATGACTCTAATATTACCATTATTATATCTCAAAACAAATGCAAGGAATCAAACTTCTCATAGTATTCAACGCTCTTTATATGAAAGTTTTTATTATATCCCTCTTGGATGCCCATCATATTAGGACCAAATTCATAACCTAAGAAAATTACCATGCTATTTAGAGACTCTCAAAATAATATAAGTGAAGCATGAGAGTTCAACAATTTCTATAAAATAAAGCCACCGACGTGCTCTAAAAAGATATAAGTGAAGCACTAGAGCAAATTGCCTAGCTCAAAAAAATATAAGTGAAGCACATAGAGTATTCTAATAAATCACGATTCATGCGTTTCCCTCTCAAAAGGTGTGTACAGCAAGGATGATTGTGGCAAACTAAAAAGCAAAGACTCATATCATACAAGACGCTCCAAGCAAAACACATATCATGTGGTGAATAAAAATATAGCCTCAAGTAAATTTACCAATCGATTGAAGACGAAAGAGGGGATGACATCCGGGGCATCCCCAAGCTTAGATGCTTGGTTGTCCTTGAATATTACCTTGGGGTGACTTGGGAATCCCCAAGATTAGGCTCTTGCCACTCCTTGTTCCGTAGTCCATCAAATCTCTACCCAAAACTTGAAAACTTCACAACACAAAACTCAACAGAAAACTCATGAGATCCGTTAGTATAAGAAAATAAATCACCACCTTTTTGGTACTGTTGTGAACTCATTCTTTATTTATATTGGTGTAAGATATACTGTATTCCAACTTTTCCATGGTTCATACCCCCCGATACTACCCATAGATTCATCAAAATAAGCAAACAACACATAGAAAACAGAATTTGTCAAAAACAGAATAGTCTGTGAAAATCTGAATATTTCTTATACTTATATAACTCCAACAATTCTGAAAAATTAGTAAAACATAAGAAATTTGTATATTAATCTTTTGTAAAAAATTAAGAGTTTTTCGTCTCTTCTGTGAATTATTAAAATTCTGTAACTGGACGCAAAAATTTCTGTTTTTCAGCAAGATCAAAACAAATATCACCGTAAGCCATCCCAAAGGTCTTACTTGGCTCAAACACTAATTAAAACACCAAAACACAATTACTAGAGAGGTAATAATGTGTATTTATTGAAAAACAGAACCAAAAACAAAAAACATAAAAATAGATTTGCGTTGCCTCCCAACAAGCGCTATTGTTTAACGCCCCTAGCTAGGCATAAAACATAGATCTAGGTATTGTCATAGTAATAGGGGAGATCATCCATGCTCATCTCATACTCCCTTCTTTCAGCGGCAAGTTTTCTTTGTGGTAAGCAAAAATAATCAAAAGGGATAAATTTAATAGGATAAGGATCCCTAAGATCAAGTTTGGGAGGAATTGGTTCCTCCTTCGGCCCCTTGTATTGTATAATCAACTCATCATTGTAAGCGTTCCTTTGGTGGAACGTCATAAGCCTATCCATTAATATGAACCCTAGTCCATTGTTTTGTATAGCAAAATTATCATTGAGTTCAGAAATCTTATCAACCAAAATATCGGTAGGGACCCTTTTTCTTAAATTTTCATTATAGGCAGCATAATTGAGAGATTGCAATCGCATTATTTCCTCTTGATTAAAAAGGATCTCCTCTATGGGAGGACAACCACCATTTATTTTATAATGCTCAAAAATTTCACTAGCTTATTTCATAATGAATCTAAACTCATGAGCTAGAAATATAGTGGCAGCACACTTAACAGAAGAATGCTGAATATTAGAGAACTCTAGAAAAATCCTTTGTATGCATGGATGCATATGAACAAATTGTCTTTCAAGTTCAATTATAAGAAAAGTTATTGCATCCGCAAGACTATTAGTTTTATTAAGAATAGATCCACCTAGCGTAGGTAACGTACCGGCACAAGTAAAGAAATCTTGAATCACCCCTTTTCCAATAATATTACCGCTACCCACACGGAGTTTTTTAGTGTGGATAATAGTGGACTCTTCATGAGGATCATTATTGGAAAAATCATTAAAACCTTCCTCATGAATATTGCTATCTTTTTCAATGATAAACTCCCCAGATTCAGACATGGTGGCAACAAAACGATCTAGCAAACGAACCACCAAAAAGCAAACGAAAAGATGAACGGAAGAAGGGCGAATAAAAAGGCAAATCTTTTTGTATTTTTCTGAAAATCGTTTTAGAAGTGGGGGAGAGGAAAATGAGAGGCAAATGGTGAATAATGTAATGCAAGAGATGAGAGTTTATGGTGGGTACTTGGTAGGCTTGATGTAGAACCTCCCCGGCAACGGCGCCAGAAATTCTTTCTGCTGCTTCTTGAGCTTGCATTGGTTTTTCCCTTGAAAAGGAAAGGGTGATGCAGCAAAGTAGAGATAAGTATTTCCCTCAGTTAGATAACCAAGGTATCAATCCAGTAGGAGGTACAAGCAAGTCTCCAATCTATGCACCTGCACAAACAATCAAACACTTGCACCCAACGCGATAAAGGGGTTGTCAATCCCTTCACGGTCAATTGCAAGGATGAGATTTGATAGAGATGGGTATAAAAGATTTCTAAAATGTAAAATAAAGTAAAAACAAATCAATTGCAGCAAGGTATTTTTGGGTTTTTTGGTTTATAGATCTGAAAATATATGATGGAAAATAGACCCGGGGCCATAGGTTTCACTAGAGGCTTCTCTCTTGAAAGAAAACATATGGTGGGTGAACAAATTACTGTCGAGCAATTGATAGAAAAGCGCAAAGTTATGACGATATCCAAGGCAATGATCATGAATATAGGCATCATGTCCGTGTCAAGTAGACCGAAACGATTCTACATCTACTACTATTACTCCACACATCGACCGACTCCTACCTGCATCTAGAGTATTAAGTTCAAGAGAACAGAGTAACGCTTTAAGCAAGATGACATGATGTAGAGGGATAAACTCAAGCAATATGATGAAAACCCCATCTTTTTACCCTTGATGGCAACAATACAATATGTGCCTTGCTACCCCTACTATGTCACTGGGTGAGGACACTACAAGATTGAACCCAAAACTAAGCACCTCTCCCATTGCAAGAAGAACCAATCTAGTTGGCCAAACCAAACTGATAATTCGAACAAAAAGCCATCTAGCTACTAGCTATGGACCCGTAGGTCTAAGGTAAACTACTCACGCTTCATCGAAAGGGCAATAGAGTTGATGTAGAAGCCCTTCGTGATCGAATCCCCCTCCGGCAGGATGCCGGAAAAGGCCCCTAGATGGGATCTCACGGGTACAGAAGGTTACGGTGGCAGAAAAGTATTTTTGTGGATGCTTCTGGTCATTTGTGAATATTTCTAAATTTATAGGCCAAGAATTAGGGTTGGAGGACTCTCGGGGGGGCCACAAGCCAGGGGGCACCCCCCTAGGGCGCGCCCTGAAGGCTTGTGGAGCCCTCGGGACTCTTCTGCCTTCCTCTCCAAGTCCTACGTGTGTCCTCTGGTCCAAGAAAAATCATCGCGAAAGGTTTATTCCATTTGGACTCCGTTTGATATTCCTTTTCTATAAAACTCAAAAACAAGGAAAAAATAGAAACTGGCACTGGGCTCTAGGTTAATATTTAGTCCAAAAAATAATATAAAATAGCATATTAATGCATATAAAACATCCAAAATAGATAATATAATAGCATGGAACAATCAAAAATTATAGATACGTTGGAGACGTATCACTCGCCACTCTACTTCCTAGCCTCGCCGGATTCGCGTGAGCGGGGAAGAAGATGGACATGACAATTTACCCAGGTTCAGGCCACCTCGCGGTGTAATACCCTACTCCTGCTTTGTGGTGGATTGGCCTCACGAGGAGGTTGAGGATGAACTAGTACAGTGGTTTGAGCGACCTCGAGAGGGCTCTGGTGGTGAAGGTGGAATCGATCCCCTCCTATGGTGGTGGCTAGCCTATATTTATAGTGGCCTTGGTCCTCTTCCCCCAAAACTTAGGCGGGAACGGATTCCACAACGGCCAATTCGAAAGGGGACAAGTAGTACATCTTACCTGATGAAAGGTGGTCTTCGCCTGCAAAGCTTCTGGTCGTGATGCAACGGCGGGCTCGGCGATGACATCCGTCCTGCCGAGCTCGTGGTCTTGGTCTTGTTGCACCAGAATGGAAACCTTTGCTGGACTCCTTGGGAACCCATGCTCGTCCTTGCTCCCTTAGCACAGAAAGGCAAACTGTCTCCTCTGCGCCCGCTGGCGCCTGCCTGGCCACGGTCGTCACGGCTCATGTCATCATAGCCTCGTGAGGCTGGGTACCTACATAGAAATCTCCGCTCCTTGGGAGGCAGCCTGGGGAGGCCGCTCCTCTGGAGGTCTTGGTGTCATCCGCCTCGCGAGGCCGGGGGGCCCTCGCGAGGGTCTTGACTTGGAGGCCTTGCAGCCGGGCCGCATTGGGCCGTCGATGGGGCCACGCCCTGGGCCACAGGCAGGCAGGTCTGGGTACCCCCGATCCCAGAACGCCGACAGTTTTCCTCACATAGGAAAAAGGGGGCTAAAGAGAACAAAAATGGGACGTGATCCACATATGTTGCCTGGATATTTGTTGCTCTGGGCAACCATACCTCCCTCACCACTCTATGCGTCCATGGAGGTACATCGTACTGGTGCGCCCACTGTCCGAATGGGCCTCCCATGCTCTTATTGCCACTTTTTTGCTGTTAGTATAACGCCACCGGTAAAGTCAAGCAATGCTATTGCTAAAGTGATGCCACATTTAACTAATGCCGCACTCAGTCTAATGCCACCGATAAATTTAAGCAATTCCATTTAATGTCACTGGATTATTTCAGGGTTAACTATTGATTGTGGATGTATTAAAGATTTTTCAGCTAAGGCATTCCAATGCTATTGCACAGACAGTATATCAACGATGAAACTTGTTACTACCTTCAGATTTTTGCACTGTTAATGCGTATAGATTACATACCTCACTTTCATGAGATAAGTCAATTTTTTTGTATAGTGTCACCAAATTGCCAAGGCGCTGATGTCATTTTATTTTGGTTAAACTGCACAAAAAATTATGAAGAGAAGAGGAAAGGTCAAGAGTGGGCACCTCCTCCTCCGACTATTTTCTTGATTCGTTTGATCAAGTTTTTATGTTTGATAGATTATGAAGATTGGGATAGCAATTTTTAGGTCCCCTCGAGTTTGAAATGATATTTACCTTGAAGGTACATGGTTTGCAATTTTTTATACTGTCATTAGTTAATAATGCTAGTTACCTTCAGACTTTTGTATTTGGTTTAATGATGTGGCACAGCTAGTATACCAAAGCTGAAACTTGTTACCTTTACATTTTGTATAGTTAATGCTTATAGAAATCTTCCAGTGCTAGCTTATGGAAATCTGTTCAGTAAAACCATTGTAGTGTACCCCATAAAAAAAACTACTCTACTGTTGCACTAGCTACTGGATTAGTGTATATTTCTACTATTCGAATGGTGTTGCATTATTGTATGGACATATATAAGGTGTGGCAAGCTTTCCCAGATATGTGCTCAAGAAAACTACTGTCTATTTTTCTAAATACTAGACGTTTGGGTACTTTAAATTGAACTACAGAAACGTCTTATATTAAGGAACAGAGGGTGTAGAGTTCACTCAAATTATGCCGGTAAAGCTAGTCACACCTTTGTTAAAATTAATGTTCATTATGTTATCGGAGGAGGTCTGCATGTTTGTCTCTAATGCCTGTCGATTACATACCTGACATCATGATGTAATGGTAAGTCATTTATTTTTGTACAGTGTCATTGAATTGTCAAGGCGGTGATGGCATTTTATTTTAGTTGAACTGCACAAAATATGCTTAAAAGAAGAGGAAAGGTCAGGAATGGTTCAATCTTTCAGAAAATACTATGTATGCCTTCCTGACATCAGCCGTTGTTGCCTTATTTATTCCTTCAAACAGGTGGTTAGAAACAGTCTTGCTACCTTTTCCCATTAAGAAATTGGAATGCTTATATTTGTGAGTCTATGCTTCAACTAGTGCCACTTTTATAGTAATCACACTTTCAATATCTGTGTAAACAGGGATGATCGATTTTAGTGGAACTGCACAAAAAGTCCAAATGGTTCAACATTATGAGCATGTTTTCTTCCAAACCGTTATTTCCAATTGGTGGCACTATGAGCTGTTCATTACGAAGGTACATGGTTTGCTACTATCTTGCTACTCTTTTTGTACTGTCATTAGATGGTAATATTAGTGGTTTGCATGTGAATTTATTGGCAGGGTGGACCTACATTGGAGGTGTAGGACATGATTCAATGATTGGATGCTCAATTTCGGTTGTATCGATTTCACCTCTTCCATCACTGCGAACATGGATATCCTTGGTCTGATGAAGAATAGGCGCTATATGTCTGCTCTGTACCAGCAAATCAATTCAGTACAAAATTGTCCAGGGCAAAACATGACAGTATCAAATTGTCCAGTGCAAAACATGACAGATGCTAAGCGGAAACGACTAGCAGAGACGTGTTTAAACTAAAAATACAAGGTGGGGTATATGTTTACTAGCTGCTTGATATTTGTGCAAACAGATGTCTGCCCACTGCTATTTGGCAAACAAACAAAGTGACCTCAATTTTGGTGGAACTGCACAAGAGAATAGTATAGTCACTGCATGCAGTGCCATTTGAAAATAGACACAGAAAGATTGGATAGCCACTTCATGGACTGCACAAAAGTAGTACTGTACTATTTATTGGCCAACACTAGGTGCTTCATTGCTTTGGTCTGATTATACAATGGCCATCATTTTGCCTAAGTTAAAGTTTGTATTCCGAAAATAGTCTCGCCGTGTGATCGAGAGAAGACCAAATCATATTGCAGTGGATGTTCCTCCATCATGTGTGGTTCATTCTCATGGTTCCAGCTGTTGATGAAACAACTTATGTTTGCAAGAGGAAATGTAGACTTCACAAACAAATTTGTCTTTCACTCTGTACTGAATGTTGGCCCAGAGAAGCATCCATGTTAGTAGCAAGAACAGATGTTTTTTCTAGATCTTTGCTTTTGGAGCTACATATTTGTATATGATCTGTGAATCATTGAGATGCATTAACATGTTGATCTTATGTATGGGAATCGTACTAGTTGGTTGTGAATTTGGGCTACTAATGTGAACATATTACAATGCCAGGCAAGTGAGTCTCATGTGAACATTTCGAACGGATTGGCTCTTACTACTGTGCACAACATGATCCTTATTTCTGTGTGCTCAGTGTTTACAAGTTACTAGCGGTTCCTTATTTCTGTTCATTCAGTGTTTACAAGTTACTGATCGATCACTAGCTAGCCTACTAATACGCTCCTGGCAGTTTTAGTTGCGACACAAGATCCGAAGGTGGCAGTTTTTTTAATAAAAATGCCTACCTCTGAAGAAACTGGCATGCTGTTCTGAAGAAAATGCCATGCGAATCTGAAGAAACTGCCAGCAAAAACGTTCGCAAATGCCTTATCTCCTAGTGAACGTTCATCAGCTATTGCAATCCTACACCTACACTATCCGACCGACTCGATCCTACGCGAATAACCAGTGGATCACACACGTACCTCATATGGATGAATCGAGCGCACTCGTTTGACCGTCATGCCGATGTACGACCCAGCATAGACGGGACGCACCACTGACGGGATAGGACGGGACGGCACAGTCATAATTTTAGTTTTTCTAGTTTTCCACAGCAAGCTAGTGCACTAAGACATTCCTGCTTATGCATTGAATTCCGATGACCGTCGCGTTTCCCGCGACACGCTGGTTCACCTACCTTCCGCCTATAATTACTGGTTCCCGACGTTCTTCGGTGGCACCATCACCCAACTCGCCCTATCCTCATAAGCCCCCACCGGCCTGACGTCGCTCGCCACTTGCCCTCGCTCTCGCAACGTCCGTCATGCCCCCGCCCGTCCGCAATAGGCGACGCCGGAGGTGGTCACCGCCAGAACTAGTGTACGGTTTTTCACCGGAAGGCAGACGAAGGGAGGAGGCATTCTATCGGTCTTTAGATGGCAATGCGGAGTATGAGGACTTGTTGGAGCGCGACCGCCTGGCGGAGGAGTAGCGTATCGCCGATTTGCGCCGCCAGCGGGGCATGGAGCAGCAGCACACCGACGCTGTGAGTCGCGAGCAGAGCGCCCGCAACTGGGCCGACTACATGGAGGCCGGCGCCCGGCAAATAGCCCTAGAGGCTGTCGGGCACGCACGCGTTCGTGACGCTGAATTTTACTACCAGCTCGTCAAGTGGGTTTCCCGCTTAGAAGCCAAAGCGTCGGTGGACCACGCCGGCATGGAAAGGGCCAACGTGCGCGAGCAACACGCCCTATGGCACCTATGGCAAGTCCGAGGCGAGGAGGAGGACGTCGGTGCCGGTGTTTAGCATGTACCGCAGATGACGGCCGGCATCGTCTAGTTAGCTAAGAGTAAGTTGGTACTTGTACACTACTAGAGTATTAGTTAGAGTAGATAGTTAACTTGGCTACAATGGTTGTCAACGTGGAAGTTCAGTACTCTATATCTGGATCAGACCTGGTACTTTGCTCTGAATGTTGAACTTTCCGTTTGGACATCTGGAATGGGATGTTGTTTTTTTAAATGGGTTGTATTTGTCTGCCACGGGTTTAGAGGCTGACTTGTGGGCCTACTAGGTTGACGCATACACAATTAGGAGATGATAGTACGTGGAGAGGATGACAGCAGGGACCCACCAGGGTCATGGCAGTACGCAAGCAAGTGCCTCCTTATTTCAAGCCAAAAAAATGGTTCCTCCTAATGGATTTCTGACATCTGGGTCCCATTGCCATTGTCAACATAGTCAATAAATGAGAGAATTGCACAACGAGCGGCTGACACCAGGGGCCCAGCAGCTCGCCCAGTTCTTTTTTGTTTTTTAGACGGAAGCAGGGTGTCAACTGGGCTATGCGGGGCACTCTGGCCTGTCTAGCCAGCCTTTTATTTTATGTTTACCACAAGACCAGCCCAGTAGTATTTTTTCTTTCTGAAAATGGCTAGCCCAGTTTTTTTGTTCTTTTGCAGAATACCCAGCCGAGGCCTACTGCTTTTGTCAGCCCTGCTGGGCTGCAAATCTTTCAAGACGAGGAGAGTTTCATTCAGCTTGCCCAGAAAATGGGCTATCAGTAATGAGAAATGGTTTGTACATTTTTAAAACACATCAAACCGGCAATTAGTTTCAATTTTTTTTTCCATTTTGAGATTTTAAATTCCATTGATTTTTATGCGTGGACAATTATTTGGATTTTATATTGATATAAATTTATTTTTCAAATTAGTTTGAATGTGACTTAAAATTTCAGGATTAAAAACAGTTCGGACCGCACCGAAATATGCAAAATTTCGTAGAATTTTTTAACCATGGCCACAATATGGGCTGTAATGCTAACAAAAAGAATATGGGCTCCAAAAAATCCTTAAGAATTAGCAAATGGGCTATAAATTATTAGAAATAATGGCAGATGGGCTGTATGCCGTTTTCCACAGATTTGAGGCTGACTTGTGCGCCTACTATAGGTTGACGCATATGCTTTCCTCAAAAAAAAGGTTGATGCGCACGCAAGGCCGTGTCAACTTAGCCAACACACGAGAGCAGTGACTGTTGGTTGTCCGTCCAACGGCCGTCGTGCTTCTTTAATCTCTGCTCTTCCTGCTCCAGCCGCTCAAACCAGCGCCGATGGGACTAACTCCTCCCTCCTTCCGTGGCCGGCTTTGCTGTCGCGCAGGCCTCATCGGCCCACCCTACTCCCACCGCTGGCCAGACCATCCCTCTACCCACCCGCACCTCCTGTTATTTTTCGGCGATGGCAGCCTCACCCCGCAACCGACCAGTCAGCCCTCGTACTCCCCTCAGCGTGGGCATCCACTGATGTGGCTTCGCTGGCTCCGGGTCATTCCCTTCCTGGGCCTCGCCGTCATCCACCGCGTTGGTGCTCTCAGCGCGGCATGGTCAACATGGTCAACAAACGACATCCATCGGAAGAGGGATGTAAGTGGAGAGGCTAACAATAGGGACCCACACAAGCAAGTGCCACCTTATTACCCTGACTTGTGGGCCTACTAAGCTGACGCATACGCATGGCTTTGTCAACTTAGTCAACAAATGATTCTAGCAGCTGGACCGTTGGATCTTAATCCAATAGCCGTGCTGCTTTTTCAACCTCTGATCTTCTTGGTCCAGCCGCCCAAACCAGCGCCGGCGAGACCGCCTGCTCCTACCTCCCGTGGGCGGCAGTGCTGCCGCGCAGGCCTCACTGCCCCACCCTAATCCCACTGCCGGCCAGGCCTTCCCTCTACTCACCCACACCCCGTGTTATTCTCCAGTGACTGTAGCCTCACACCGCAGCTGAACCAGTCAACCCTCGTACTCCTCTCCACGCGGGCGTCCACTGCCGTGTCTTCCCCGGCTCCGCGTCGTCCCCTTCCTAGGCCTCGCCGTCGTCCACCGCCTTGGTGCTCTCGGCGCGGCGTGGTCAACATGGTCAAGAAATGACTTCCATCGGAAGAGGACTATACGTGAAGAGGCTGACAGCTAGGTCCACGGCCGCAGCAAGGAAGTGCCTCCTTATTACGCGTAAAATAATTATTCCTCCACCTGACAGTAGGGACCCATCGGAAGGGACTGTATTTTGCGAAAAAAATGTTTCCCTCCTAACAGCTGGGACCCATCAGCTACATCTTCGCACGCAAGGAAGTGCGTTCATATTACGGGCAAAAAATATGATTCTCCCCCCTGACAGCTGCGACCCACCAGCTAAATCTTCGCACGCAAGGAAGTGCCTCCTTATCCTCCCTGACAGCTGGGACCCACCCGGTCGAACTGTACGTAGGGTTATCTGTCTAGTTGCGAACGTGTACGTACATACTGGTCGATCGATCTCTCTGCAACGATGAACCATGGCCGAGCAAGCAGCGGCACGTGTGGTAGTAGAGCCCCCGACGTAGCAGTTCAGGCAGTCCAGTCAAAACCGTGTACACATACGTACAGCCAGATGCCAAAAAATATGGCCACGTACGTACATACGGGCGGGGTCTCGAACGCGTACTCGCGCATACGTACGGCCAGGGCTTGTGTACATGGAGAGGCAACAGACGGCAGCAACAACGTCCTATTCATTGGAAGCCAACCGACTGGGTCGGAACGGAGAAACCGTGTCGTGTTCATCGGGAGGCAACGGAGTGCGTCGTGTACATCGGGAGCCAACCGGCTTGGAAGGAACAGCCGAAACGGGGTCTGGCGCACCACGGTACGGAGGAAACGACCTTCTATTTGACTAGCTACGGTCGAAACGGGGTCCTGTTGATCGGGAGGGGTGTGGCGTACCGTAAAACGAAGGAAACGGACTTGTGTTGGAGCGCATACTCTCAAAACAGGGTCCTGTTCACCGGGGAGGGGTGTGGCGTACCGCAAAATGGGACTCCACGGGCTACTATTCATCCACCGTCTAGTGCCTCGCTCCAGCCTTCACGGGTTACGGTTCATCCATCGTCGATTTCCTCCAGCCTTCACCAGACACTGTTTATCCATGGGCTACTGTTCATCCAGCCTCCACCGGCTACTGTTCAACCAGCCCTCCATGGGGTCCTGTTCATCCAGCCTCCACCGGCTACTGTTCAACCAGCCCTCCATGGGGTCCTGTTCATCCACCCCCAACCGGCTCGGGTGTGTGGCGGACTCCTCTCGGGGTCCTGTTCATCCAGCGGCAACAGCCTACTACTACCACGGGGTCCTGTTCATCCAACCCCCATCGAGAACTGTTCATCCAACCCCCAACAACGGTCATTGTTCATCAAGAGGCAGCAGCAGCTGGTTCGATTGGCTTCAGTTAGCAGCAGTAGTGAAGGAATCGCTCGGGTTCAGTTAACAGCCAGGGATCGATCACTCAGGTTCATTAACATAGCTAGTGCAATCGCTCGGGTTCAGTAAGCGAACGCCTCGCTCGGGTTCAGTTAGAGCCAAACGCCTCGCTCGGGTTCAGTTAGAGCCCAACGCCTCGCACACACGCGCGTACGTGTACAAGAGAAATGCGCAAACCTCCGTGGATCGCTCGGCCCCGACCACGCACCGTAACCAGGAACTCCTCGATATTTTCCTCGCCCTCGCTTCTACCACGATTTTTTCCATCATGGACGGCCCAAATAATGTCATGCAGGTGCGTCCCGGCCCGCCCAGGATGAAAAGCCCATTTTCTCTCATGATTTTTTGTCATAGAAGTAGGAGCCCACCACATCAATGATGATACGTGCTTTTGTCACAATTATCATCATAGAAGTGTCATTAGCATGACAGAAGAAAAAATCGTTCGGCCCAAAATGTCATGGATGTGTCTTTTTTTGTAGTGTTGGTTTCATAACTGAGGGAAATACCTACCGTAGTTGTACTGCATCATCCCTTCCTCTTTGGGGAAATACCAACGTAGTTTCAAGCCGCATCAAAAGGAATTTCTGGTGCCGTTGCCGGGGAGGATCAAGTCAAGATCTATCAAGTCCCTAATCACAAATCTCATCTCCTTGCAATTTACATTATTTGCCATTTGCCTCTCATTTTTATCTCCCCCACTTCACAAAAATATTTGCCTTTTTATTTGCCTTCTTTTCGTTTGCCTTTTTCTTGTTTGATCTTTTGTTTGCTTGTGTTGCCATGTGCCTTCTATATGCTTGCATCTTCGCTTGCTAAAAATCTATTGATATGGATCCCCATCCACTTGCTAATCTTTTTAAAAGATCCAATCTTGATGAACCAATTGCTAGTGAGTTGAGTGCACTAGATTATCTTTATGAAGTTTTGCTTGAGATTCATGAATATGAAAATTGTGAGGAATAAATTTATGAAGTGATTCATGATAGCTCCTTGAATGAAAAACATGATTGCAATGATTTTACTATAAATTCTATTAATGTCAATTGTGCTGATAATATGCAAACCCCCAAGCTTGGGGATGCTAATTTTGCTATGTCCACTACTTATTGCAATGATCATGATTGGGGTGATTCTTCTTATGATCTTGAAAATTTATTTAAGCCTCATGATGAATATGAATATGATAATAAATTTTGCAATAATAATATTGAAAGTGGGTTTGGAAGAGCGTCAACTTTAGGTAATAATAATCCCACATATTTGGAGAGTCTTCAATCTTATGAAATTTTAGATAAAAGTGGGCTTGGAGAGGTCATGATTTTATTTGATGATAATCCCACTATTTTGGAAGAGTGTCAACTTTGCATGCATGTGGATCATGAAGAGAATTTTTTATGTGATAGTTATATTGTTGAATTTGATTATGATCCTACATGTAATTATTATGAGAGAGGAAAATATGGTTGTAGAAATTTTCATGTTACTAAATTTCCTCTCATTATATTGAGATTGTCAATGTTTTACCCCTTTCCTTTGCATATGCTAGATATTTCTTTTCTTGATAATTTGTTTGCTTATAAAATTCCTATGCATAGGAAGTACGTTAGACATAAATGTGTTTGTCACAAGTTTTATGATGCTCTCTTTATGCCTCAATCCTTGTCTTTTATGTGAGCATCATTGAAATCTTATACCTAGCTAGGGGCATAGAACGATAGCACTTGTTGGGAGGCAACACAATGAATAAAATTTATTTTTGCCTTTTTCTTTCTGTTCTTGAGTGTTTGCACAATCATGCTACTTTATGATTGTATTTTTTATGTTTTAATTAGTGTTTGTGCCAAGTAAAGCCTTTGGGATCATGTTGGGTGATAGTTGATTTGATCTTGTTGGAAAACAGAAACTTTTGCATCCAGTAGCAGAATTTTGAAAATTCACACAAGTGACAAAAAATTCTGAATGTTTTAAAAAAGATTTTTATACAAATTTCCTACATTTTCCTAATTGTTCAGAATTTTTGGAGTTATATAAGTGTGGGTAAAATTCGCGTCTTTACAGACTATTCTATTTTTGACAGATTCTGTTTTTGTTGCGTTGTGTGCTTATTTTGATGAATCTATGGATTGTATCGGGGGGTATAAGCCATGGTAAAGTTAGAATAAAGTAGGTATAATGCAATAACAAATTTTGAATGGGTTTGAAATAGTACTTAAAGTGAAGATTGGTTTTCTTATACTAACGGATCTCAGGAAGGTTTTGTGAAGTTTTGTGTGCTTGAAGTTTTCAACTTTTGGGTGAGATCACGATGGATGAAGGAATAAGGAGTAGAAGAGCCTAAGCTTGGGGATGCCTATGGCACCCCAAGTTAATATTCAAAGAGAACCAAGCAACTAAGCTCGGGGATGGCCCGGAAGGCATCCCCTCTTTCTTCTAACGACCATCGGTATTTTACTTGGAGCTATATTTTTATTCATCACATATCATGAGTTTTGCTTGGAGCGTCTTGTATTATATGAGTCTTTGCTTGTTTTGCTTTTTAGTTTGTCACAAGTATCCTTGCTGGACACACCTATTTAAGAGAGCCAAAATTATGTTATGATTTGTTAGAATTGCTCTATATGCTTCACTTAAATTTTTTGAGCTATGGAATTGCTCTAGTGCTTCACTTATATCTTTTTGAGCACGGTGTGCTTTAATATTTTTGGAGAAATACTCTCATGCTTCACTTAGATTAATTTGAGAGTTAGTAAATTTTGAAGAAATTCTCTCATGCTTCACTTATATTATTTTGAGAGATGAAAATCTTTATGCTCATGTTCTTCACTTAAATTTATTTGAGCTTGTCAAAAGCAATGTCAATATATGAAACTAGTCCCAAAGTGATAGATATTCAAGAGGGATATAATAAAAACTTTCATGAAGATCATTGGACAAAATAAACTTGATTCCTTGTAATAGTTTTGAGATATGATGATAGTAATATGTGAGTCATGTTGGTGAGTAATTATGCTTTAGTAAGAATATTGGTGTTAAGGTTTGTGATTCCCTATGCAAGCACCAAAGTCAATAGTTGTGCAATGAAATTACATCCTACCTGTGGTGCATTAGTCGGTGTTAGTTATGCTTAATGCTCATTTATGAGAATTTTTGTTTCTTGGTTGGTTGCTTCTCAATCTTTTTGCTAGCCTCCACTTGTACTAAGTAGAAATACTACTTGTGCATCCAAAATCCTTGAAACCAGTTTTGCCATATGAGTCCACCATACCTACCTATATGCGGTATTTCTGTGCCGTTCTAAGCAAATTTGTATGTGCCAACTCTAAATTTCAAAATAAATTTCCTTTTTGTGTGCCTGTACCGCTCATGAAGCGGCAGGGGGTGGCCAATATTTTTCCATGCTAGATGTGTTATTCTCAAGATGAGTGTTTATTCACTTATCATTGCACGAGAGTATGGCAGTAATAGGGATGCCCAGTCCCGAAATGAAAAAGAAATTTACTTTATGTTGTCAAATAATAAATTCCTTGGGAAGTGTTGGTATGGATGGTACCCGTGGATACGGCTAGCCGTGGAGTGTGAAAGAATGGTGGAAAAAGGAATAAACTTTATTTTCTGTTTGGGAACCGCCTATGATATATCTAGCATGGAAAGTATTGGGAATTCTCAGGTGTTTTCGTTGACAGGAAAAGCATGCCTCTCAAAATGTTTTTATCTCTCATTTTTTTGCTTTGAGCTCTGGCACCTCTACAAATCCCTACTTCCCTCTGCGAAGGGCCTATCTATTTACTTTATGCAATTTTTATTTTTATTTGAGTCTCCATCTACTCTTATAAAGCACCAACTAAGGGGCACTATGATCGTACTTGAGCATTGGATGTAGCTAATATTCGAATGTGCTTCGTGAGTGGATCAATGATTGAGCATGATGGGCTAGGGATAGCTTTCTTTAGTGTTGATATTTTGAAAGACATGGTTGCTTATTGATAAGCTTGAGTTTTGAAGTCTTCATGTTAAAACTAGACAATTGCTTTGAATCATCTAAAAGTCCAAATGTCCATGCTACAAAAGAAAAATAATATGTGATGAACATGTTAGGTAGCATTCCACATCAAAAATTCTGTTTTTTATCATTTACCTACTCGAGGACGAGAAGGAATTAAGCTTGGGGATGCTGATACGTCTCCAACGTATCTATAATTTTTTATTGTTCCATGCTGTTATATTATCATTCTTGGATGTTTTACAATCATTTTATAGCAACTTTATATCATTTTTTGGGACTAACCTATTGACATATTGCCCAGTGCCAGTTGCTATTTTTTGCTTGTTTTTTACTTCGCAGCATATCAGTACCAAACGGAGTCCAATTGCCACGAAACTTTTTGGAGATTTTTTTGAACCAGAAGACAACTTGGGAGCCAAGGAAGCACCTAGGGATGGCCCGTGGGGACCACAACCCACCAGGGCACGCCAGAGGCCCCTGGCACGCCCTGATGGGTTGTGGGGCTCACGGGGGTCTCCTCCATCGCCTCTTCACTCTATAAATCCCTCGAAAGTCCAGAAACCCTAGGGGAGCAGACAAAACACAATTCCAGCCGCCGCAAGTTCCAAAACCACGAGATCCAATCTACACCATCACGGAGGGGTTCATCATCCTCATTGATGCCTCTCCGATGATGCGTGAGTAGTCCACCATAGACCTACGGGTCCGTAGGAAGTAGCTAGATGGCTTTCTCTCTCTCTCTCTCTTTGATTTTCAATACAATGGTCTCTTGGGAGATCTATTTGATGTAGTGACTTTTTGCGGTGTGTTTGTTGGGATCCGATGAAGTTTGAGTTTATGATGAGATCTATATCCATGAAATCTATTTGAGTTTTTGATCTCTTATATGCATGATTACTTATAGCCTCGTATTTCTTCTTCGAATCTTTGGTTTAGTTAGGCCAACTAGATCGATTTTTCTTGCCATGGGAAGAGGTGCTTTGTGATGGGTTCAATCTTGTAGTGTCCTCTCCTAGTGACAGAAGGGGGAGCAAGGCCCGCATGTATCATTGCTATTAAGGATAACAAGATGGGGTCTATTCCTACATAAATAGATCTTGTCTACATCATGTCACCGTTCTTATTGCATGACTCTGTTTCTCCATGAACTTAATACACTAGATGCATGCTGGATAGCGGTCGATGTGTGGATGATGGCTCGTATCCGCGTCAGTATTTCCCCATAGAGGAAGGGATGATGCAGTACATCTTCGGTAGGTATTTCCCTCAGTTATGAAACCAGTAGGAGAACCAAGCAACACTATGTAAACGGTACCTGCACACAAAGAACAAATACTTGCAACCCGACGCGTAAGAGGGGTTGTTAATCCCTCTCGGGTAAAAGATAGATTGGTTTGCATGATTTTGGATATATAGATCTCGCAATAAAACAAAATAAAAAAAAGAAAAAGTGCAGCAAGGTATTTTTGGGTTTTTAGAATAATAGATCTGGAAACAAAAGCGAATAAAAATAGATCTCAAAGCAAATATGATAAAGAATAGACCCGGGGGCCGTAGATTTCACTAGTGGCTTCTCTCGAGAAAAATAGCATACGGTGGGTAAACAAATTACTATTGGGTAATTGATAGAACTTCAAATAATTATGACGATATCCAGGCAATGATCATTATATAGGCATCACGTCCAAGATTAGTAGACCGACTCCTGCCTGCATCTACTACTATTACTCCACACATCGACCGCTATCCAACATGCATCTAGTGTATTAAGTTCATGGAGAAACAGAGTAATGCAATAAGAATGATGACATGATGTAGACAAGATCTATTCATGTAGGAATAGACCCCATCTTGTTATCCTTAATAGCAACGATCAATACGTGTCTTGCTGCCCCTTCTATCACTGGGAAAGAACACCGCACGATCGAACCCATCACAAAGCACCTCTTCCCATGGCAAGAAAAATCGATCTAGTCGGCCTAACTAAACCAAAGATTCAAAGAAGAAATACGAGGCTATAAGTAATCATGCATATAAGAGATCAAAGAAACTCAAATAACTTTCATGGATAAATAGATCTGATCATAAACTCAAAGTTCATAGGATCCCAACTAACACACCGCAAAAAGAGTTACATCAAATAGATCTCGAAGAGACCATTGTATTGAGAATCAAAAGAGAGAGAGGAAGCCATCTAGCTACTAACTACGGACCCGTAGGTCTACAATGAACTACTCACGCATCATCTGAGAGGCACCAATGAGGATGATGAACCCCTCCGTGATGGTGTCTAGATTGGATCTGGTGGTTCTGAAACTTGCGGTGGCTGGAATTGTGTTTCGTCAACTACCTTAGGGTTTTTGGATTTTCGGGGTATTTATAGAGCAAAGAGGCGGTGCGGGAGGCGGCCGAGGTGGGCACAACCCACCAGGGTGCGCCTAAGCCCCCAGGCGCGCCCAGGTGGGTTGTGCTCCCCTCGGAGCCCCCCTCTGGTACTTCTTTGGCCCAACAAGTGTCTTCTGGTCCAGAAAAATTCTCCAAAAAGTTTCATTGTGTTTGGACTCCATTTGGTATTAATTTCTGTGAAGTAAAAAATAAGCAAAAAACAGCAACTGGCACTGGGCACTATGTCAATAGGTTAGTCCCAAAAAATGATATAAAGTTGCTATAAAATGATTGTAAAACATCCAAGAATGATAATATAACATCATGGAACAAGCAAAAATTATGGATATGTTGGAGACATATCAGTGGAGTAATAGTAGTAGATGCAGAATCGTTTCGGTCTACTAATTTTCGACATGATGCCTATATAATGATCATTGTCTGGATATCATCATAATTATTCGATCTTCTATCAATTTCCCAACAGTAATTTGTTTACCCACCGTATGCTATTTTCTCGAGAGAAGACACTAGTGAAATCTACGGCCCCCGGGTCTATCTTTCATCATATTGCTTTCCGATCTATTTTTATTTACTTTTGTTTTCAGATCTATTATTCCAAAAACCCAAAAATACCTTGCTGCACTTTTTCTTTATTTATTTTATTTCGTGTTTTACTCAGATCTATTTATCCAATATCATACAAACCAATCTATCTTTTGCCCGAGGAGGGATTGACAACCCCTCTTACGCGTCGGGTTGCAAGTATTTGTGTCTTTGTGTGCAGGTACCGTTTACATAGCTTGGCTAGGCCTCCTACTGGATTGATACCTTGGTTTCATAACTGAGGGAAATACCTACCGTAGATGTACTGCATCATCCCTTCCTCTTTGGGGAAATACCGACGCAGTTTCAAGCCGCATCACCGTCCTATCTGGGGTACTATGCTTTGGACATGGACCTTTGAGAGCTTCCTCAAAATTACGAGCTTTATTGGCATTGAACAGCCTCCCGGAGTTATTCCGCCTCTGGCCCTTGAAACCAGTGTTGGTGTTAGCAACCAGATGTGAGCCGCTCTCTGGGTTTTTACGCTTGCCACCGTTGCCCGGACCACCATGGTTGCCATTGAACCCCGGGTTACCCTGCTGTTGAACCTTGCCACCACCACTCTTCTTCCCTTTGCCGGTCTGATCATCTTCCGGGTTGTGATCCTTCGTGGTGTCTGACTCTGCATACCGGCTTAGGACATCCATGAATTCGCCCATGTCCGTAACTGTCCGCTTGAGTCGACCGAGCTTTTGAACGAGGGGGTCAAAATGGCAATTCTTCTCCAGGATCAAAACGGCTCGAGCTGCCAATATGCCATCCGAGGAGTGGATGATATCCGCGACCCGGCGAGACCAATGATGAGCTGACTCGCCCTCACGCTGAACACAATGCTGTAGGTCAACAATGGTCATAGGATGTTTGCAGGTTCCCTGGAACTGTTTGATGAAGCATGCTTTCAACTCTGCCCAAGTATTGATGGAGTTGGGGGCAAGTTTTTCAACCAGGTACGAGCCTGCCCTTCCAGCATCATGGTCAAATACTTAGCGTAGACCGCGTCGCTGACGTCCAGCATGTCCATGGCAATTTCATAACTCTCAATCCAAGCTGTCGGCTCAAGGTCAGGCGTGTATTTAGAAACCTTTCGAGGGCCCTTGAAATCCTTGGGCATACGCTTGTCGCATAGAGCCGGTACCAGGAACGGAATCCCGATGGTTCGGGTGCTTGACCCGACACCTTGCGAAGCCAAGGCAGTCATAGGAGGCGATTGATAAGCCGCCGCATTAGCAGCCTCTGCTTCCCGTCACGCCCGGGCCAAGTCGACGATCTCCTGGGCATCCACAGCCCCCTACCAGGACGGGTCATGCTTTTTCTCGCGGAGCCACCGGGCGGTGCTCGAGACGGCCGACGACATAGCATGGCGACTCCTACTTCGACTTGGATGTGGGGTGGAGTGGAGGCGTTCCCGACTGTAAGAATAGTTCGCCTATTGAGCAACCGCAGTTTTTAACAGTTCAATAGTGTGCAAAGCCTCTCTCTCCATAGGGGTAGCGCCCGTGATTGGAAGTTCAGCGAGATTGGCCGCCGCCGCCACCAAGTTATCAACAGGGTTGGAGAAGTGACCCGCCGGCGTCATGAAACGACTTGGAGTCGTCCGAACAAGCGGTGGGTGTGAAGCTAGTTGGCGAGGCTGAGTTGGAGATGGCCCGCCATTGCCATCTTGAGGTATGACCCAGTTCAATTGGGGTATGACTGGTTCTGCAGGGGTGCTCGTACCGGCTCCTGGTGCGGGCGTGTTGAACAAACGTCTTCCCTCGAAGCCAGGGGCAGGCGAGTTTCATGATGTCTCCTATGAACCTCCTTAGAAGCGTGCTGATGGAGACTCAAATGCCATGCCTTCGTCCTTAGACCCTATGTCTCGTTACGAATCTGGGTTTGCAACTGCGCCATGCGAATACTCTAAACGTTGATGTCCTCCTGAGCTTTGGTCATGTGCTCACAGATTTTAGCTACCTCTGCATTGCGCTCTTCCAGGTTTTCTGCTGTTACGGGCGTCTCAAGAAGAGTCGTCAACAAGGCGGCTAATTCTGAGAAGACTTGAGTTGGCGGCTTGACGGGGCCAGCCGCGTTCGGATCCATCACCGATGCACCGGTGCCTCCTGCAGCGCCTGCCGAAGTGGAGTCAAGGGGTGGGGCGGTTCCTGCAATGTAGACTGCAGTCCAATGGGGCGACTCATGGTCAGCCTGGGCCGACTCATCATCGGAGCAGCCCCCAAGCCTGCGGTCGTACAAGGGGTGGATTGACTCCGTCTCCCCCACCGATGACTCGTCGTCGTAGTAGACCAGGGTGTCGCCGCCCGATGCTGAGTTGTCTGCGAGGTCAACTCCCTGGGTGAAGCCAACGAAAACGTTGTTCCGACCGGTTTGAGCCCGGGCGGGTTGTGTGCGTTGAGCCTGCTCGACGATGTCGGTGCAGATGTCCGGCTCGGGTCCTGATTCGCCGATCTTGCCGATGAAGACGTGGATCTTGCCAAAGGGGACCCGGTACCTGTACTCGATTGAGTCGGCCTCGGGGCCCCAGCCTGAGTCGTCGATGTAGAGCTTGCCACGGCGACTCTTGGTCATCCGGCCGATCGCGTATCCCTTGACCCTGGGAGAACTCCCTCCAACAAATCAACACCACCGAGCGATAGCCCCATGGTGGGCGCCAACTGTGGTGGTTTTGTCACGGCGGATGTCCCTGTGAAAGGACTTAGTCGTGAGGCCATCGCCGCACGATGATTGCTTGAACAGGGGACATCTTGCGGTATATTGTACCTGGCTCTGATACCAAGCTCTGTGGCACCCCGGCTCAGAGAAGCCGGGACACCCCGTATTCCAGCTCAGAGATCAAGTCTTCTGGAATACGGCACTACTCAGCATAGAACAAATCAGCTATTATTACAAAAGAATAATGGTACAAGGGTCTGATGTTACAAAAGATCACATCAGCATGGTGACACTACACCTGCTAAGGTAGCTCTATGCTAGCAGCGGTACAACTCGTGGCAATGGAATACTTCTAGCAGCGGAACAACGACGAAGGTGGTGAACTCCACTCCGTAGGGACTCTGGCTGGGACACAATCTAGCTCGCACGATTGGTAACCTCGACAAGCAATCAATCAATCACAGCATCACCTGCAATCTGGCATGACACGCCAGGTCAGTACATTGAATGTACTTGCAAGCTCACAACAACCAAATGCATCAAGGCAAGACAATAACATAGCATTTAACAGGTTAAGTTATTAACAACTACTATGAGGTGGAAGCAACTATTAAGCATGATATGAAACTACTAGAGTACTAATGAACCAACATCTCGGATCTCAAGAACCATCTCACTCTTGGCTATCCGGCCAAGCAATAAATCACCTCGATCACCTCGTGATCAATACCTCCACGTGATCACTGCGTGACCACATCACAAACTGAATGACCATCCTCAAGATCATCCCAACATCATCATCGGCATCCTGCCAAATAGTTACTGCTCATAATACCAACATATAAGTCCTCTAATAAGTCATTCCGTCATTGTGTGTGTTGATTGAACGGTGTAACCTAGTACGAACTGTGCCCATGACCGAGGACACGACTATCAATAGATTAAATACACTCTGCATAGGTTAGCACACTATACCCACATCACAAAACCCATGGCCTCGTGCTCTCATTCGGGTGGACCAACGTCGTTCCGACAAAACCAGTCTACTGCAATGACACTCTCCCGGCCACTCCGACCAACTCCCCTTTGGGCTCAGTCCTGGGTGGCCCCGATGTCACCTCGTGACATCCAACAGCCACCGTCGTGGCAAAACAAAAACGGTCCCAAACGGGGACAAAAAGGCACCTACAACTACGGGCACACAAGGCTTATACCGGCCTACCTGATCAGGGTAGCGCACGCGTATAACCATCCCTAGTTGGAGGCACCAGCGAGAGGCATAACAATTGACCACATTAGGGCCTTCCCATAAAAGGCAAATGTGGTTGCACTGGAAAAGCCCGGTTCGGTGGCACCTGACCAACGAAATGACAGAATTTGTCCCCAAAATATTTCTGCGGTAACTGCTACTCTGATATCATCTATCAACCTGCGATCCAAGTCATAGCAAAATCCAACAAATACTCCAGAGAATAATATAGTCATATCATAATACTCCGAGGGTAGCATACCACTAAGATCATGAGGAAATCAAGAACCATGATGCTACTAAACCAATAGCAAGAGCAAGATAGCTCACTATAGATCAACATGATAGCATCATCTCCGACGTGATACTCCAAAGCATAATATCAAATACTATCATGAAAATAATCATAATAACCACTAATAATCCAATGGCAACATGTCATCCTCATTAACTACAAAATATAAGTCCTAGAAATCCAAACAACATCATGGCAGTAGCAAGATCAACATATCACCCCAAGAAATGCCATGAACAAGTCACATGTAGCTAGTGCAAGATTTTAAGCAAGTTCAAATAAGTAAACCTTGGCATTGCATTGCAATCATGCAAATAAAGGGTGTGGCTTGCCTGGGAGGGGTGGAATCACCGGGAAGAAGTGCGAGAAGCTCACAGAAAGAATTGCCAGAAAATGTTCTCTCTCGGAGGGGGCTGAATAAGGGCAGGGGAAAAATGGTCATTTTCAGAATGTTATCACATGGTGAAAATGACCCCATTGGAATCGACAATACGAAGAAGTGGGCTTTGGAATCACCTAAATCGGAGTTGCGAGTGAAAAGATATGGCTGTTCGTTCGTTAGGCAGAAAAAAGAAACAGAATATGTTCATTTTTGCCCTAAACAGACAAACGTTCACAATATAGAGGGTTCGGCCGGCGGCTGGAAAAAGAGAAGGCGCCTTTTCAGAAATATGTCTTCGCTATAGTGAGAACGTATTTTGAACAGAACACTTACTGGAATACGCTTTCAATAAGCAAAGACGTAGTTCGCGGAATGCGCCTTCACTAATCCATGTCAGCGAGCCGGCCTGGTCAAACGCGGGAGGCTGACGGGCAGGGCCCATGGGCAAGGAGTCGTCATCTTCATCTCCCTCGCGCTCGCCCGTGGATCAAAGGGAGGCCACCGGCGCCGACGCTCGCCCGGCCGACTCCGGCCACCGCTCGGGACGCTGCGGCCACCGGCGAGCTTGGGAGAGAGCGCCGCCTCCATCCCGGCTAGTCACAGACGCCGAGGAGGGCAGAAGAGGCGGCGGCTTCTGTGACCGCGGAGGAGGCCGTCGGCCATGGTGGTGGACAGCGCTTTGGCCGCTCCGGAGACAAGACGAAGGGGTGGGGAGGTTCTGCTGGCTCCGGGAGGTCTTATGACGGTGGTTCGAGGGAGAGAGAAGCTCCGGTTCGCCGGAATTGGAGATGGCTGATGCGGCGGCCATGGTGGCAATGGAGGAGCCGGAGGAGCTCTCCAGCTCGGGGAAGTGGAGGGGATGGCTAGAGGACTGAGGCGAAGAGCCTGGGGCAGTCGGGAGGCCTCGGGGCTGCTTAAATAGCCGAGGGGAGGAGGTGTCGCGCTGGCTGTCGCCGCGGACGCGTGGGCACGCACGCGAGCTCGGCGGTAGGCGACAGGAGCGGAACAGGGGAGGTTCACGGGGTGGAGATGGAGCCAAGGGAGCAGAGGAAGGGGACGAAGCACGAACAAGGGCGGTCGGCGTACTGTACGCTCGTGGGCGCGCGGCGGCTAGCTCCGGCGAGGAGGTTTCTCGAGGGGCAGGGGACATGAGAGCGATGGGAGAGGAAGGGGGAGTCGGGTCGACAACCACAGACGCGCAAACTTCTCCGGGAAGGGGCTGGCTGACGCGTCCCAACGCACATAGTGCGCTCTCTGCAGCCAGAGGGCGTGACCCGACATGCCAGAGGCACAGTCACCATGCAACATGGCAAGGAGAGGACAAGAGGGGCGGCAAACCTTGTCTGGTGGCTAGTCCTTGCTCCCCAAGGCTTCCCAGGAGTGAAAGATAAATAAAATAAGCACTGTGATGATGTGAGGCATCAGGAAAAGTTTGCTGCAGCAAACTTGGTTGCACCTTTGTGATCAACAGAGAAGTGCTAAGGGCCAAACTAGATGTCTGGGACGATTAGGTTAGGAAGGACTATGATCATGTTAAGTTTGGGGAGAAATGGACCAATATAAATCATGGTTGCTTTACAACTGCATATATGGTCCAGAATCAAGATGTGGATGATGCACTCACATAGAGTAGCCTGTTGATCTGAAATTTGGTATGGGATGATGATTTGGACATATAAAGATGCTGTGAAAATTTCATACCATTTGGACTTGCCAAAATGGTACTTCCTTCACAGACATCCTCTCTGTCCAGAAACTTGAGATAATATTGGAGATAAAATGGCTTGTTGAAATGATCCCAAATTTGGTGGAGAGAAGTTATTTGGGTAGGAGCACAATCTGGTAATTTCTCGGAATTAATGAAGCAACATAAAATATACTTGCTTCACAACCTGAAAATATTGCCAGAAACAAATATTTGAGGCTGTGCTCACATAGATGATTGGCTGGGGCTAAAAATTGGATGGGTGTGATTATATGAGCACATGAAGGAGTGTGAAAAATTTCAAATCAATATGATAACTCTAGCTAGTACTTCCTTCACAAAGGCTTCCTTCAAATATAAACTTTGAAAAATTGCTGAGGAAGATTCACTAGGCAAATGGAGCTGAATTTTGGCATGAGGTGATGATTTGGATGTCAAATCATGCCCAAAAAGTTTGGGAGCAATCAAGAAAAGATAGGTGGCACTTCCTTCACAGAAGACCACTTTGGACAGAAATGAAGAAGGAATATTGGAGAATTATTTTTGAACTGGACAGGGATAGTTTGGTCATATTTGGGGCATATATGATCCAAACAAATTATGAGAATTATTTGGGAATTTTGTGGAAGACAGAAATATAGGTTGCTTCACAACCTAGGTCAGACAGGGTTATTCCTTTAATAGAAAAAGGAATATTCCCTAGAAAAGAATTTTAGGGTTGGGCTAGAGTGGGGATGACATGATCTTGGGAAAGAATTGGGATTGATAAACCACTTGAGAGAAGAAATGATGATGATCTCCCATGTTTCAAGTCCACAGAACTGCTCTAAAAAGAAAATCAGAGCAAAAACCAAATAAATCAAAAAGAAAAAGAAAGGGCCAAAAACCAGGGTGTTACAAACCTTCGCCACTTAAAGAAATCTCGTCCTCGAGATTTGGTTTCTCAGGGAACAAGTATGACTTGAGGACACCGTTTCCAACTCGGGTATCCATTTCCTTTGTATGTTGTTCCTCCTGATTTTCACATGATATGATTATCTTGCTCTGTGGTGGTTTGCTTCACCTTTCCCAAATTCTGATGGGTCCTTCCTCATATACCAAATCCTTATGCTGACATTGATTCTTTCGTATCTGCGGTGATATCCAAGGTATCTAAGCATAAACTCCCTTTGGACATGAAACATTTTACTTCTGTCATGGGATTGCTCAAACAAATACATGTCATCCGGGTTCAATCAATGCTGAGAATCGTGGCCACTCTCCTGACGAGTTCTGACTACTCGTAGGTGGTACTGCCTTATCTTGATTTGTTTCTTTGTCTCGAGCAGGAGATACGTATCAAAGATTCGACTGCCCTCTATCGTGAGCAATATAAAGGGATAGGGGTGCTGGCGGGAAAATACTTTTCATGACAGGCTGGCTGTGTACTGGGTTCTGCCAGTGAATATACCTGGTCTGAGCTGATTGTTCGGCTTTTGGCTTACCCATGTTGTCGGTATATCCGTCCATGGTAATAGGCTGTGAGATGCTTTAACACTGCCGCTGAAGTCAAACTACGGAGGTTGCAAAAGAATCTTGGATATACCGGGATAGGCTCAGATATTCCACACTAACCATTCTAAGCGGGTCAGCGGGATATGAAGTCCTTGTAGAACAGAGTAGGCCTCTGATGGTATGTCTTTGTGGATCCGTATGGAATCATGTCCTCCAACTGACTTGGGTATCCGGACCCTGATGGTCGCGCAAAAATCATCATACCTTTGATGTCATTCTCACCCTTTGACGGTCATGATTTTCTTTGTCAGTATACCTTACTGAAATAGCTTGGCCACATGTGTCCTTGATTCTTCGTACGACCATGGATGTGGTTAGTGCAAATTTTGGCATCATTCCTTGTGCTTGTTTTCTGACCTGGGTTCACACATATATGACATATACTCGGGGCTTGCAGCTGTACAAAGTTCGTTGTTGAGGCCAATCATACAAGAGGGTGGCAAGAGTTCATGAGATCTCCTTGTCTGGTGCAGGAATAATGACTTTGGTAGCCATTGTCAAGACTTGTTGATTCTGCGTTGTCATCTCTAGAGCTTGTCGATCCTTGCATTACATGAGATGTATCTCTGCTTATCTTCATTTGCATGGCTCATGAGGTTGTTGAATCCTTACCTTTCTTAGGTATATCTGCTTCATCATTGCCGTATCTCGTATGAGTGACTTGTATGACCGGGGATGCATGCCCACCATATATGTAAGAAGGATGTGCAACCGAACACTCGATCGTTACGGTATGCATATGTCTTGACTGAATTGTACTTCTAACAAAAACATTGCATATCTGATTCTTGAGCTGCACTGTCATATACTGCCAGCTCGCTGTGTCATATCTGACGATGGGCATATTGTTGTACTGACGCAGGCTGGGTGTCTTATGCGGGAAGCCATCCGAGTAGCTTGTTGAAGAAGGCTCAATACCTTATACTCGAAGCTTTTGCCGCAGTGGCGTGCTGGAGAAGACTGGGGTCCGTACCTGAGAAGCTTCTCCTCTGGTTGCTTGTTGAGAAAGACTCAATTCCTTATGTCTGAAACCTTTATCGAGGTATCTTGCTGTGAAAGACTGGGTATCTTGGACCAGAATCTGTCCATATATTGTACTGAGGAAAAATTGAGGAGCATTGCATCATAAGCTTCTTCGATAGCGTGTGGAGGAAGATTGAGTTTCTCATATCCAAAGCTTCATACTGTGATATGCAGACTGAAAGCCATACACACACCCATAATATTTGCGGCTGGTTACTTGCATGAGAAAAATTGTTTGACTGTCTTCCTTGATCATAGCACATTCTGGCTTTCTTTCGGAGTATAACATATTTCAAGTATCATTCATTTCTGAGTCAAAACTTTGTATATGAGCCATACCTTTGACTGAAAATATATCGTTGCTCTTGTACCTGACTTGTCTTCCTGCTGGCTGGATCGTTACTGTTGTGAGGATTAAGTACTGATGTAGACTTGATGTGTTTAGCTGAGCTTCTTCCAACTATTTGAAATCCTTATTGCTTCTTCGAGTCTGGTGTCGGTTGATGAGCAACTTCCATCAGGGGAAAATAGGGTAACACCGAGGACCCAAAAAGAAAGGAGCAAAAGAAAACTAAACAAAAGCACACAAAACAATCCACGCACACACAAACAAAGGCACATATTACTGCTATTCACACAATATGCATGCCTACTTAAGCACACAAATCTCGTGGGATCTCCGGCACTACGATCTAACATGCTGTGACGGTGTGCACGAAAATGGATCAGCGTGTGGAGGGGTTGGTGTAAACATAGCTACACCAAGTGCTGGCTTATCCAGGTAGCAACCTGGACTAACTCGGAGGCGAGGACATACTTGGTAATCATGTAGCAGGACACGAATGTCACCACCACATCATCATCAAGCGGACGGAAGGGATCCGTACTCGTCCAAGGAGTAAGATAGTGGGGAAAAACTGGGTCTGCTGACATTGCCCTTTCCTAATAACTAAGATCATTAAGGGTTGCCAACATGACCAGACGAAAAGAACGATCCGGGGTAGAAGCATGTCTATCATCGAAACGATAGACAGGGATAAGGAAATGAAACTGGTGCAATACCTAGGCACCATCCTGCAAACGGTGTCCGGAACACTTGGCATCACTCTGCTGGGACAGAAATGACGCCAAACACCGAAGAACGGGCTCAAAAGAAACTGGAGGGATGCAGAGGCTGAGTTGTAGTGGATCTGAACTGATGCTAGCTACACTCACAAGATAAACCATTAGCAACAAATAATAAAGCTATATGCATGCTATGCACAAACAAATGCAACAAACAAGACAGACTCTATACTACCGGTTTCTACCGCTCGCGCTGACTAGGGCATCCTACAGCCAAACCTGGCTCTGATACCAAGCTCTGTGGCAACCCGGCTCAGAGAAGCCGGAACACCCCATATTCCAGCCCAGAGATCAAGTCTTCTGGAATACGGCACTGCTCAGCATAGAACAAATCAGCTCTTATTACAAAAGGATAATGGTACAAGGGTCTGGTGTTACAAAAGATCACATCAGCATGGTGACACTACGCCTGGTAAGGTAGCTCTATGCTAGCAGCAGTACAACTCGTGGAAGTGGAATACTTCTAGCAGCGGAACAACGACGAAGGTGGTGAACTCCACTCCGCAGGGACTCTGGCTGGGACATGATCTAGCTCGCATGATCGGTAACCTCGACAAGCAATCAATCAATCACGGCATCACCTGCAATCTGGCATGACATGCTAGGTTAGTACATTGAATGTACTTGCAAGCTCACAACAACCAAATGCATCAAGGCAAGAGAATAACATAGCATTTAACAGGTTAAGTTATTAACAACTACTATGAGGTGGAAGAAACTACTAAGCATGATATGAAACTACTAGAGTACTGATGAACCAACATCTCGAATCTCAAGAACCATCTCACTCTTGGCTATCCGGCCAAGCAATAAATCACCTCGATCACCTTGTGATCAATACCTCCACATGATCACCGCGTGACCACATCACAAACTGAATGACCATCCTCAAGATCATCCCAACATCATCGTCGGCATCCTGCCAAACAGTTACTACTCATAATACCAACATATAAGTCCTCTAATAAGTCATTCCGTCATTGTGTGTGTTGATCGAACGGTGTGACCTAGTACGAACTGTGCCCATGACCGAGGACGCGGCTATCGATAGATTAAATACACTCTGCAGAGGTTAGCACACTGTACCCACATCACAGAACCCATGGCCTCGTGCTCCCATTCGGGTGGACCAACGGCGTTCCGGCAAAACCAGTCTACTGCAATGACACTCTCCCGGCCACTCCGACCAACTCCCCTTTGGGCTCAGTCCTGGGTGGCCCCGATGTCACCTCGTGACATCCAACGGCAACCGTCGTGGCAAAACAAAAACGGTCCCAAACGGGGACAAAAAGGCACCTACAACTACGGGCACACAAGGCTTATACCAACCTACTTGATCAGGGTAGCGCACGCGTATAACCTTCCCTAGTTGGAAGCACCGGCGAGAGGCATAACAATAGACCGCATTAGGGCCTTCCCATAAAAGGCAAATGTGGTTGCACTGGAAAATCCCGGTTCAGTGGCATCTGACCAACGAAATGACGGAATTTGTCCCCAAAATATTTCTGCGGTAACTGATACTCCAATATCATCTATCAACCTGCGATCCAAGTCATAGCAAAATCCAAAAAATACTCCAGAGAATAATATAGTCATATCATAATACTCCGAGGGTAGCATACTACTAAGATCATGAGGAAATCAAGAACCATGATGCTACTAAACCAATAGCAAGAGCAAGATAGCTCACTATAGATCAACATGATAGCATCATCTCCGACGTGATACTCCAAAGCATAATATCAAATACTATCATGAAAATAATCATAATAACCACTAATAATCCAATGGCAACATGTCATCCTCATTAACTACAAAATATAAGTCCTAGAAATCCAAACAACATCATGGCAGTAGCAAGATCAACATATCACCCCAAGAAATGCCATGAACAAGTCACATGTAGCTAGTGCAAGATTTTAAGCAAGTTCAAATAAGTAAACCATGGCATTGCATTGCAATCATGCAAATGGAGGGTGTGGCTTGCCTGGGAGGGGTGGAATCACCGGGAAGAAGTGCGAGAAGCTCGCGGAAAGAATTGCCGAAAAACGTTCTCTCTCGGAGGGGGCTGAATAAGGGCAGGGGAAAAATGGTCATTTTCAGAATGTTATCACATGGTGAAAATGACCCCATTGGAACGGGCTCAACGAGACGAAGAAGTGGGCTTTGGAATCACGTGAATCGGAGTTGCAAGTGAAAAGATACGGCCGTTCGTTCGTTAGGCGGAAAAAAGAAACAAAATCTGTTCATTTTTGCCCTATACAGACGAACGTTCACAATATAGAGGGTTCGGCCGGCGACTGGAAAAAGAGAAGGCGCCTTTTCAGAAATACGTCTTCGCTATAGTGAGAACGTATTTTGAACAGAACACTTACTGGAATACGCTTTCAATAAGCGAAGATGTAGTTCGCGGAATGCGCCTTCACTAATCCACGTCAGCAAGGCGGCCTGGTCAAACGCGAGAGGCTGACGGGCAGGGAGTCGTCGTCTTCATCTCCCTCGCGCTCGCCCGTGGATCAGAGGGAGGCCGCCGGCGCCGGCTCTCGCCCGGCCGACTCCGGCCACCGGCGAACTCGGGAGAGAGCGCCGCCTCCATCCCGGCTGGTCACGGACGCCGAGGAGGGCAGAAGAGGCGGTGGCTTCTGTGACCGCGGAGGAGGCCGTCAGCCATGGTGGTAGACAGCGCTTTGGCCGCTCCGGAGACGAGGCAAAGGGGTGGGGAGGTTCTGCTGGCTCCGGGAGGTCTTATGATGGTGGTTAGAGGGAGAGAGAAACTCCGATTCGCCGGAATTGGAGATGGCCGATGCGGCGGCCGTGGTGGCAATGGAGGAGCAGGAGGAGCTCTCGAGCTCGGGGAAGTGGAGGGGATGGCTAGAGGAGTGAGACGAAGAGCCTGGGGCGGTCGGGAGGCCTCGGGGTTGCTTAAATAGCCTAGGGGAGGAGGTGTCGCGCTGGCTGCCGCCGCGGACGGGTGGCTGGTGCCGCGGACGCGTGGGCACGCACGCGAGCTTGGCGGTAGGCGACGGGAGCGGAACATGGGAGGTTCACGCGGTGGAGATGGAGCCAAGGGAGCAGAGGAAGGGGACGGACCATGAACAGGGGCGGTCGGCGTACTGTACGCTCGTGGGCACGTGGCGGCTAGCTCCGGCGAGGAGGTTTCTCAAGGGGCAGGGGACATGAGAGCGATGGGAGAGGAAGGGGGAGTTAGGTCGGCAACCACGGACGCGCAAACTTCTCCGGGAAGGGGCTGGCCAGTGCGTCCCGATGCGCAGAGCGCGCTCTTTGCAGCCAGAGTGTGTGACCCGACATGCCAGAGGCGCAGTCACCACGCGACATGGCAAGGAGAGGACAAGAGGGGCTGGCAAACCTTGTCTGGTGGCTAGTCCTTGCTCCCCAAGGCTGCCCAGGAGTGAAAGATAAAGAAAATAAGCACTGTGATGATGTGACGCATCAGGCAAAGTTTGCTGCAGCAAACTTGGTTGCACCTTTGTGATCAACAGAGAAGTGCTAAGGGCCAAACTAGATGTCTAGGATGATTAGGTTAGGAAGGATTATGATCCTGTTAAGTTTGAGGAGAAATGGACCAATATAAATCATGGTTGCTTTACAACTGCATATATGGTCCAGAATCAAGATGTGGATGATGCACTCACATAGAGTAGCCACTTGAGCTGAAATTTGGTATGGAATGATGATTTGGACATATAAAGATTCTGTGAAAATTTCATACCATTTGTACTTGCCAAAATGGTACTTCCTTCACAGACATCCTCTCTGTCCAGAAACTTGAGATAATATTGGAGATAAAATGGCTTGCTCAAATGATCCCAAATTTGGTGGAGAGAATTTATTTGGATAGGAGCACAATCTGGTAATTTCTCACAATTAATGAAGCAACATAAAATATACTTGCTTCACAAGCTGAAAATATTGCCAGAAATAAATATTTGAGGCTGTGCTCACATAGATGATTGGATGGGGCTGAAAATTGGATGAGTGTGATTATATGAGCACATGAAGGAGTGTACAAAAATTTCAACTCAATATGATAACCCTAGCTAGTACTTCCTTCACAAAGGCTTCCTACTGACAGAAACTTTGAAAAATTGCTGAGGAAGATTCACTAGGCAAATGGAGCTGAATTTTGGCATGAGGCAATGATTTTGATGTCAAATCATGCCCAAAAAGTTTGGGAGCAATCAATAAAAGATAGGTGGCACTTCCTTCACAGAAGACCACTTTGGACATAAATGAAGAAGGAATATTGGAGAATTATTTTTGAACTGGACAAGGATAGTTTGGTCATATTTGGGGCATATATGATCCAAACAAATTATGAGAATTATTTGGGAATTTTGTGAAAGACAGAAATATAGGTTGCTTCACAACCTAGGTCAGACAGGGTTATTCCTTTAATAGAAAAATGAATATTCCCTATAAAAGAATTTTAGGGTTGAGCTAGAGTGGAGATGACATGATTTTGGGAAAGATTTGGGAATGATAAACCACTTGAGAGAAGAAATGATGATGATCTCCCAGGTTTCAAGTCCACAGAACTACTCCAAAAAGAAAATCAGAGCAAAAACCAAATAAATCAAAAAGAAAAAAAAAGGACCAAAAACCAGGATGTTACAAAAAATGCTCATATTTTTTATTAAAAAATCAGGAGGTCACCACAACCTCAACAAGGAGGTGGACTTGAAGGAAAAAAAGGCACGAGTTGGGTAGTGGCCGCCACTCCAACCAACCCCACTACTATAATGATCTCGCGGGCCAAACATGACCCGCGAGAACACTACAACTCTCCGCTCTATTGCCCCACTTTTTGCGGAGACCGTTTTGATGAACACATCAATTATCTCTCCCGATGCTTATCGCGAAAAAATCTCTCCCGTTGCAACGCACGGGCATATATGCTAGTCTCCAAAAAATAAGGCATACGATGATTTGGACGGACCAAAAAAAAAACTATACAAGTTAAGATGAGTGGGTAGCATGATTGGTGACTTGCTTGGTTTGACATGGCAAGTTTGGCGTTCGCTGGGAACTCCCGATATTGCGGTCCTTTATTTGAGATAAAAGGGAGCAGGTCCTAATTACATCCAAAATGCTGCATGAGAGAACAAGCGGGTATTCTTGGACACTGCATAGGACCTAAGAGCATCTCCAACAGCCTTTGTATATCTGCACTCACTTGCTATTTTAGCAACCCAGATCAAAAAACCTTCTCCAACAACCTTTGTATAAGTGGTCCCCCACCAAATTTTTTTACAAAGCTTGCTATATTTGCACCCACACTTTGCATATTTGCAAAGTGGAGAGGCCACTTGCTATAAGTTTACAAAGCCTCCTAAAGTGGTCCTGGTCATATTTTTGTCTCAATGACTAGTGGGCCATGTATGCCACGTGCGTGTGTGTGCTGTGTACGTGTGCTGTGTGCGCGTGTACGTGTGTTGTATGTATTATTTTTTCGCATGGATTTTTTTTGCTTGCGGCATGTGTGCTGTGTTGTATATGTTTTTTTTGCATGAATTTTTTTCGTGGAGTGTGTACGTGTACGTGTACACGTGTGTGTTGTGTGTGTATGGGACGTGTACGGTGGCGAGTTGTGGTAGTATATGTATTCATCTACGTAAGCTAGTGTGTAGTGCGTATGGCAAACTGTCCCCACATATTATTGTGTGTTTTGTACAAATATAGCAATCCAATATACAAAGGCTGCGAAAGCAAAAAACATATTGGCTTTGTAAATCTTCTCAATCCTCTTGCTATAGCAAGTTTTTAGCAACCCAATATACAAACTCTGTTGGAGATGCTCTAATGCGGGGGCGAACCTTCGTCCGGAGCTCTCCCATGTGATCATACTTGAGGCTAAACAAGGTGACACGGAGCACGCTCTCGAAACCATTCTTGTGACGCAGGACGTTCTCGACGAGAAAGAACCTGCCGCGGCCCATGCAGGTGAGGGTGGCCTTGAGGTGCCGGCCGCCGTTCTGGTACGTCTTCTCACCGTTACGGAGGAACAGTCTCTCCTTCAACAACCTGAAGTCCGGCGGCCGTCTGGCGGCGGCGCTGCGGGAGGCTGCGGGGCAGCAGCAGACGTGCCCGTCCCCCTTGCGGTGGATCCCGACCCACGCGTCCAGGCCGGCGTCGAAGTAGGCCTGGCCTTTGAAGGGCAGCACCCAGTCCCCAAGCTCCTTCCACGCGCCGTCGCCGGTATCCAGGGAGTGGGTGGCGGAGGCGGTGGACACGAAGAGGGTGCGCCCGTCCGGGTGCAGCGCGTGGGCGACGACGTCCATCCCACAGCACGGCGGCGGCGGCGGCGATGACGGTGCGGCGTTCCAGAACCAGTCCGCCCGGTCTCCTCTGGCGGCGAGATCCCACGACAAGGCCTGCAGGCAGGGCGTCTCGGGATGGCAGGGGCTTGTTAGGGCGTAGAGCTTTCGACCGGCAGCCATGGCGGCCCCCAAGCTGTGGAGCCCGGTCGGAAGGGGCGGGCCCACGGCGAGGGCGGCGGTCTGCGTTTCGTAGACGAAGGTTGGGGGGGAGGGGGATTTGGTGGTCACAGGCACGACGAGGGGGTAATTCCTTTGGCTCCCGGAACAAAGCATCAAACTCCTGTAGCAGTTCTTGAGGGCCGGCGGCGAAGAAGATGTCGGTGCCCAGAGCGGCGAAGTCCACGGGGCGGCGCACCGGCCACCTTATCCGGATGGCGGCGAGCTCGGGAAGCTTGCGCACTCCTCCAAAATCGTCGTCCAAGATGTCGTCGGCGTCGAGCTTGTGGATGATGTACCCGCCGTCCCAGTCATCCAGTGCCAGATAGAGGTGCTGCTTCCGCCGCGGCCTCCTACTCTCGGCGCAGTCGCAGTCGCAATCCCGCCGCCGCCGCTTAGACGACGACGACGAGGAGGAGGAGGACCCCTCGTCCAACCAGCCGTCCATCGCGGCTACCAAAAACCTGATCTGGGGTCGATGGCTCGGATGATTATGAAGCGGTGTGGTGATTTCTCTGCTGGCGGGAGATTGACTTATAAGAGGTGACGGAGCTGCGGGGTGAAGAATCCAAGTCGTGATCGATTTCGAGTCGGCATCGGCACCCGGCAACCAAGACGCGACGGAATCGGAAGACTCGCGGCGGCTATTACTCGATTCAATTCAAGCCCACTGCAGTGCAGGGGCAATCGGTAACGGAGGCAATACAGATACAAGCTAGATTTTCAGGCTTACAGAAAACGCAACTCTTTCAATATCTCCTCTGCATTTCACACGCGAGTGAACATCTAAGTACAAAACGTACCATGCATGACTCATCGTAAAGCATATGTATCTCTCTATTTTATTCTCACTGTTATGCAAGGTGCAGCAGATCTAACCGGCGTGACAACGGCCTTGCATACCAGGGTTTATTGTCCGATCGAGATATAAAAGGATAACAGGGGGTGGATACAGGGGCAAGGCCTACTCCTTCCCCAGGAGGGCAAGGAGCATGCTCTCGTAGTCGCCGGAGGTGTCGCCTGCGACGGCCTTCTCCAGGGGAACACTGTTCCTCTTCTGATACGCCTCTTTGATCAGCTTCAGGTCCACCTCGGCGCGGGTGGTTATGACCCTAGTGAGGGAGTTCTCATCTGTTCCATTCCCTGCAATGGCCACCCTGGCGACCTTCTCAAAGTACCTATCAGGGCAGGTGAAGCACCGGATGACAGCCCGCAGGGTCTTGAGGAACTCATCCTTGGGGTCAGCCTTCAGATCCTGTAAAAAGCAGAGATTGTGAGAAAGCATACCTTTGGATAAAACAAATCTAGAACCAATTGAATTGGTCAACCAAGATTGTCCCGAAACTCATAGTCATATGTAGAATTTTGCTAAATATCATGAACTGTGAGAACAAAACTGAGGAAAGCAGATAACACAACATATGTATACAAATTGATTCAAACCTACTTTGTAAGGAAAATTTTGAGTTTGCAGAGTAGTGAAGATTTATAAGAATAGCTAATTCTGGGATGTCCTAAAAACAAATCAGGTAGGCGGATACTATTAAGTTCTTGCTTCTAATTTGCAAGTTAGCAGTTAAAGGGTTTTACAAGAAAAATGGAGTGTTCAGAGCCACGCATACATCTCAGCGACAAAAAAATTCAACTATACAGAATAGCAGAATAACTCTTAGTAATAGGAACTCTTAGAATAACTAGGAATGTATTCAAACTTAATAACATGCATCTTTCTGGAAAAAAGCACCAAGGCAACAGATCCAGACAATATGCCTATGGAAAATTATCTAAATTCCAGCTGGGTACAAAAGGTAGAATAAAGTTGAGCTTGAATTTGAATACATAAGCTCCTACCAGGCAGAGCAGGTAAAGACTACTTGTTGATTACTTCCCTTGAGAATTTGAATAGTGGAGTAGCATTACCAGAGATCATTAGTCATGTGAAACTGAGATAAAATATGCTGTGTTGCATATTAGATATTTTCTGAAACAGTGATGCATCTTAATTATTGAATTTCTGTTTTTAACTGTAGTATAATGCAACACAGAGCAAAGGTAGGCACAAGAAATAGAACAGAATGAGCTGGTTACATCCTATCAGATTTTCAACAGCAGAAGGAAAAAACAGAGCATAAGATATTTCTGCACCTTAGTGATTGGGTGACCAAATGTATCATTGTAATTATTGAATGTTGCAAGCAGCTGAGCTTTGCTCCTAGTGGTGAGAATTCTGATGATCTCATCATCACTGTAAGCCTTATGCTCGATCTTCTCATGCAGTATTTTGGCTTCTGAATGTGCCAACCTTGTGTTGACCTCTGGTCCCTCGTAGCGGTGTGAGCTTACAAGTGGCACCAAAAGCTGAAAACGAATAAAGAAGGTTCAGGCCTCATTTTGCCAAAAATATCTACGTTTGAACTATTTTTCCATCAGTAAAATTAAATTAAATTATGGTAGCATGAATGGAATGCAGTGCCAAAATCAATTGAAACGAAGTAACCCTGTCAAATTCTGAAGTAGCATAGCATAAGAATGTTCAGGCATCTTTGTTTTAGGAGAGTAACACCTCCTAAATCAGAAATGGCCAGGAGCAAAGTAACCAAAGTCAACATCTCATTTGAAGCACCCAAAACAGAAGAAGCACTTTGAAAAGAGAAGAACAGAGTCTTCAACAAAAGGATCCACACTAGTTTCCTTTCATACTACCAGTGAGCATCATTTACCACAGTGCAGAGCAAATCCATTGTAAATGACAGCACACATTAGAACGATTTTTTCAGTCAAATTTCAAATTGTATATAGCAGAGTATGGTCAACGACAGCACAACTTTCGAACGCACCGGTATATAGCAGGGTATATGGCATCTAAAGACTGAATATGCAGGAAGATAGGAACGGGACAAGACACAGTACCTTGCGGAAGTCGCCGGTGACGTGTGCAGCGACGTCCTCCTCGAGCGAGCGCTTGAAGCGGTCATGGTAGGCCTGCCTGACAGCGAAGAGCTGGGCGGAGCCGCGCGCGCAGGCGATCTCGACCAGCACGGGGTTCCCGGGGTGCCACTTCTTGGCGGTCTCGTTGGCGAGCACCGCGTCCCGCTCCGCCGGGTCCAGCGTCCACAGGATCACGGCCCTCTGATCCCAACAACCCATCACAGCAGACCAAAACGTCCGATCAGTCAGAGATCTGGAAAGGCTCGGGGCACGGGGAAAGGCGTACTGATCAGTCGGTCAGCGGGTGGTTTTACCTCGAAGTCGCCTGAGATCTCGTCGGTGATGCTCCGGAGCAGCTCCTCGCCGTAGGTGTCGGCGTAGTGCTTGCGGATGGCGCGGCGCTGCGCGGCGTCGCGGTGGCCCAGGATGGAGATGATGAGCGCCTCGTTCGTGCCCCACCCTGCACGCACGCACGCGCGCAGAGACAGACGGAAAAAACACCGACAGATCAGACGATCGAACCGCACCACACAGAGCACGCACGGGCGAAAAGTGGAGCCGACGAGCGTACCTTGGAAGGCCTTGCGGAGGTTGTCGCAGTCGTCGGCGAGGGCCGGGACGTTGGAGGGGACCTTGAGCGTCGCCATCGGGCGCCTGCCGGGGCGATGCGGGATCTCGAGATCGGGCGGGGAATGGATGGATTGCGCGTTTCTGCGGAGGGGGGGGGGGGGGGGGGGGGGGGGGGGGGGGGTGGGGGGGGGGTGTGGTTGGGGGGGGGGTAAGTAAAATGGATGGAGTCGGGTAGAAGAGGGGTTTAAGGAAGGAAAGCGATGGTGCCTGGTGGGTGGGTGCCATGTAATTGGTGGGAAAACATTGATGGTCTGATCTGGATTACAGTAGTAGCAAGTGTATGATTAGTGTATGGGCGCGTGATGCACGGGGCCGGCCTGCGACCTGGACACATCACTCAGAGTCTTAAGAGATGAGCTAATAATTGATGGAAATGAGTAATTAAATTTAGCGTGAATTGGCACGGGCAACAGCTCATGGTGAATAAGAAAATGATGGCGTGAATAAAGACGACAGCTCGTTTCGAGGGTGGGAGGGAGGCCGGGTGCGTCGTCGATGGTCTCAGGGGGAGCCATGTGTGTTTGCGTGGCTCATCCTCTTTTGGACTTTTGGACAGCACTCGCTTGGATTGGAGGTTGGTGGGTCGCCGGTGCACCATGTGTGAATTGTCACGACCATTTTTGTCGCTCCGGGTGAAGTGGTAGCCATCGTACTGCTCTGGGGCTACTCTAGAGTCCGAAAACAAGAAGAATGATATTTGACAAACGTTCGCTGGGAGGGATTTTCCAGTGAACGCCATCTTAACCGTTGGATGAAAAAAGCAGGTCTTGAAGCATCTCGTCGGACGGACCAGCCCGTTCACTGGGATGCTAGCTGCGGTGAACGCACCCACGCACAGCGTGCCCCTCTTCGCATCCACTCTCACCCCCCCCCCCCCCTCCCCCTCCTCCCCCCCAATTTTCACGCATAGTGTGTGTGTGTGTGTGTGTGTGTGTGTGTGTGTGTGTGTGTGTGTGGTGGTGGAGAAAGAGAGGGAGAGAGAGAGGGGGGGGGATTCTGGCTGCCTCAACGACGTCCTCGACAGTGACCTCCCGACGGGGACCGCTACAAGATCCGCCGGATAACGCGCCAGCTAGGCGCTAATCACCGATACATCTCGATCCACGTGAGATGGCGACAACGGAGCCTGGTGATGTTGGTGGCAGCGGACGGCAAACCAACGATGGTGGGGACCGAGGCGCCTTCTTCCACTGCGGGGAAAAGTCATAACCGACGACGCACGCCTCCCTGCGAGATGCATCTCACCAAGCGTCGGAGGCTGGTGCTCGCTGATTTGCTTGCCCCCGTCGTTGTGTCTGGCCTCTGCGGAGGATGAGGCTGGTGCTGGCCTGGAGCAAGGCGGGGGGAGGGCACTGGGGTTGGAAGATGTTTCATTTTTTGCAACGGTATCGAGTTGAGGGGGAGACCGGCGACTGGGCAGAAGCCATTGCAGCTCACAAGGGTTGACCTCCCCTCTTCTTCTCCCTGCGCCTACGTTGTTCTCTCTAGTTTTTCTTATGTTCGTTTTTTCCGTTCTCCGTGCAGTGCTATGGAGTAGGCCTGGGGTGGGGGGAATTGCCTTGATTTTGCATATAAAATGCAAGGAACTATGAAGAAATAGCCATGTAGACTTAAAACAACGGATAGAAATTGCCATCGACAGTTCAATGTCAAAACTGCCACGATCTGAGTTTACCTTGTGTGCGTTTTCATGTAGTTGCCACACTGTTTTGTAGTTCAGTCATGATTTTTTGACATGTTCATTTTGATACATGTTTGAAGTTGTTTTTTGGGGTCTTATTTATGTATGGCATTTTGTGTTCATTTTGTCTCGCTAGTGCTCTAGCTAGTGCTTTGCCCTAGGATGGTTTATTTTTTTGCATGGCATGTGAAGGAAATATGCCCTAGAGGCAATAATAAAGTTGTTATTTTATATTTCCTTATTCATGATAAAGGTTTATTATTCATGCTAGAATTGTATTGGTCGGAAACTTAAATACATGTGTGAATACATAAACAAATACCATGTCCCTAGTAAGCCTCTACTAGACTAGCTCGTTGATCAAAGATGGTTAAAGTTTCCTAACCATAGACATGTGTTGTCACTTGATAACGGGATCACATCATTAGGAGAATGATGTGATGGACAAGACCCATCCGTTAGCTTAGCATATGATCGTTCAGTTTATTGGTATTGCTTTCTTCATGTCAAATACATATTCCTTCGACTATGAGGTCATGCAACTCCCGGATACCGGAGGAATACCTTGTGTGCTATCAAACGTCACAACGTAACTGGGTGATCATAAAGATGCTCTACTGGTATCTCCGAAGGTGTCTGTTGAGTTGGCATGGATTGAGATTAGGATTTGTCACTCCGTGTATCGGAGAGGTATCTCTGGGCCCTCTCGGTAATACACATCATAAGAAGCCTTGCAAGCAAAATGACTAAGGAGTTAGTTACGAGATGATGTATTACGGAACGAGTAAAGAGACTTGCCGGTAACGAGATTGAACTAGGTATGAATATACCGACGATCGAATCTCGGGCAAGTAACATACCGACAGACAAAGGGAATTACGTATGTTGTCATAACGGTTCGACCGATAAAGATCTTCGTAGAATATGTAGGAACCAATATGGGCATCCAGGTTCCGCTATTGGTTATTGACCGGAGAGGTGTCTCAGTCATGTCTACATAGTTCTCGAACCCGTAGGGTCCGCACGCTTAACGTTCGTTGACGATATAGTGTTATATGAGTTATATGATTTGGTGACCGAATATTGTTCGGAGTCCCGGATGAGATCACGGACATGACGAGGAGCTCCGGAATAGTTCGGAGGTAAAGATTGATATATAGGATGATGATATTCGGACACCGGAAGAGTTTCGGAGTGCACCGGGTAGTCATCGGGTCACCGGAAGGGGTTCCGAACACCCCCGGGAGGTCTATGGGCCTAATGGGCCAAGGGGAGAGACACACCAGCCCACAAGGGGGCTGGCGCGCCCCTATCCCTGGCCGCCGGCCCTACGGAAGGAAAGTGGGGAGGGCTAGCCCCTCCTGCCTTCCCCTCCACAAGGGAGAAAGGAAAGGGGGGGCGCCACCCTCCCCTGCCTTTCCCCGCGCGCCTAGAAAGGCAAGGGGGGGCGCGGCTAGGGGCAGGACCCCAAGTGGGATTCGGCCCCACTTGGGGCGCCTCCTTGGCTGCTCCTTCCTCCCCCCCCCCCACCTATATATATGTGGGAGGGGGGCGCCACACATAATCCACGACAATCTCTTAGCCGTGTGCGGCGCCCCTCTCCACAGTTTCGTCCCTCGGTCATATTTTCGTAGTGCTTAGGCGAAGCCCTGCGGAGATAGCATCACCATCACCGTCACCACGCCGTCGTGCTGCCGGAACTCATCCACTATTTCACCGTCTTGCTGGATCAAGAAGGCGAGGACGTCACCGAGCTGAACGTGTGCTGAACGCGGAGGTGCCGTACGTTCGGTGCTTGATCGGTTGGATCGCGAAGAAGTTCGACTACATCAACCGCGTTACTAAACGCTTCCGCTTACGGTCTACGAGGGTACGTAGACACACTCTCCCCCTCGTTGCTATGCATCTCCATGGATAGATCTTGCGTGTGTGTATAATTTTTTTTGTTTTCCATGCAACGTTTCCCAACAGTGGCATCAGAGCCAGGTCTATGCGTAGATGATATGCACGAGTAGAACACAAAGATTTGTGGGCGGTGATAGTCATACTGCTTACCACCAACGTCTTATTTTGATTCGGCGGTATTGTGGGATGAAGCAGCCCGGATCAACCTTACATGTCCACGTACATGAGACCGGTTCCACCGACTGACATGCAACTAGTTTTGCATAAAGGTGGCTGGCGGGTGTCTGTTTCTCCTACTTTAGTTGAATCAAATTTGACTACGGCCGGTCCTTGAAGAAGGTTAAAATAGCAAACTTGATAAATCAACGTTGTGGTTTTTTGCGTAGTTAAGAACGGCTCTTGCTAGAAGCCCGTAGCAGCCACGTAAAACTTGCAACAACAAAGTAGAGGACGTCTAACTTGTTTTTGCAGGGCATGTTGTGATGTGATATGGTCAAGACATGATGTGATATACGTTGTTGTATGAGATGATCATGTTTTGTAATATCGACAACCGGCAGAAGCCTTAGGGTTGCCTCTTAATTATTGTATGAAATGCAAACGTCATGTAATTGCTTTACTTTATCGCTATGCGTTAGCAATAGTTGTAGAAGCAATAGTTGGCGAGACGACCCCGACGCAACGATGGAGATCAAGGTGTCGAGCCGGTGACGATGGAGACCATGACGATGCTTTGGAGATGGAGATCAAAATCTCAAGATGATGATGGCAATATCATGTCACATATTTTGATTGCATGTGATGTTTATCCTTTATGCATCTTATTTTGCTTAGAACGGCGGTAGCATTATAAGATGATCCCTTCACTAAATTTCAAGAAAAAAGTGTTCTCCTCGAGTATGCACCATTGCCAAAGTTCATCGTTTCAAAGCACCTCGTGATGATCGGGTGTGATAGACTCTACGTTCACATACAACGGGTGTAAGACAGTTTTGCACATGCAGAATACTTGGGTTAAACTTGACGAGCCTAGCATGTACAAACATGGTCTCGGAACACTGGAGACCGAAAGGTCGAATGTGAGTCATATAGTAGATATGATCAACATAGAGATGTTCACCATTGATGACTACCCCATCTCACGTGATGATCAGACATGGGTTAGTTGATTTGGATGATGTATCACTTAGATAACTTGAGGGATGTTTATTTAAGTGGGAGTTCATTAGTAATTTGATTAATTGAACTTAATTTATCATGAACTTAGTCTTAATAGTTTTGCATATCTATGTTATATATCAATGGCCCGAGCTACCGTTCCCCTGAATTTTAATGCGTTCCTAGAGAAAGCTAAGTTGAAAGATGATGGTAGCAACTACACGGACTGGGTCCATAACTTGAGGATTATCCTCATTGATGCACAGAAGAATTATGTCCTTGATGCACCGCTAGGTGACAAGCTCGCTCCCGCTAATCTAAATGTTGTGAACGCCTGGCAAACGCGGTCTGATGACTACTCGATAGTTCAGTGTGTCATGCTTTACGTCTTAGAACCAGGACTTCAAAGACGTTTTGAACGTCATGGAGCATATGAGATGTTCCAAGAGTTGAAGTTAATATTTCAAGCAAATGCCCGAGTTGAGAGATATGAAGTCTCCAACAAGTTCTATAGCTGCAAGATGGAAGAGAACAGTTCTGTCAGTGAACACATACTCAAAATGTCTGGGTATCATAACCACTTGACTAAGCTAGGAGTTGATCTTCCAATTGATAGTGTTATTGATAGAGTTCTTCAATCACTGCCACCAAGCTACAAAGGCTTCGTGATGAACTATAATATGCAAGGGATGAATAAAACGATTCCTGAGCTCTTCGCAATGCTTAAGGCCGCGGAGGTAGAAATCAAGAAGGAGCATCAAGTGTTGATGGTTAACAAGACCACTAGTTTCAAGAAAAAGGGCAAGGGAAAGAAAGGGAACTTCAATAAGAATGGCAAGCAAGTTGCCACTCCCGTGAAGAAGCCCAAAGCTGGACCCAAGCCTGAAACTGAGTGCTACTACTGCAAAGGGAATGGTCACTGGAAGCGGAACTGCCCCCAAATACTTGGCGGATAAGAAGGATGGCAAAGTGAACAAAGGTATATTTGAAATACATGTTATTGATGTGTACCTTACTAATGCTCATAGTAGCGCCTGGGTATTTGATACAGGTTCGGTTGCTCATATTTGTAACTCGAAATAGGAGCTACATAATAAATAAAGATTGGCTAAGGACGAGGTGACGATGCGCGTCGGGAATGGTTCCAAGGTTGATGTGATCGCCGTCGGCACGCTACCTCTACATCTACCTTCGGGATTAGTTTTAGACCTCAATAATTGTTATTTGGTGCCAGCGTTGAGCATGAACATTATATCTAGATCTTGTTTATTGCGAGACGGTTATTTATTTAAGTCAGAAAATAATGGTTGTTCTATTTATATGAGTAATATCTTTTATGGTCATGCACCCTTGATGAATGGTCTATTCTTGTTGAATCTCGATCGTAGTGATACACATATTCATAATATTGATGCCAAAAGATGCAAAGTTGATAATGATAGTGCAACATACTTGTGGCACTGCCGTTTAGGTCATATTGGTGTAAAGCGCATGAAGAAACTCCATGCAGATGGACTTTTGGAGTCACTTGAATATGAATCATTTGATACTTGCGAACCATGCCTTATGGGGAAGATGACTAAAATTCCGTTCTCTGGAACAATGGAGCGAGCTAATGACTTATTGGAAATAATACATACCGATGTATGCGGCCCGATGAGTGTTGAAGCACGCGGCGGGTATCGTTATTTTCTAACCTTCACAGATGATTTGAGTAGGTATGGGTATATCTACTTAATGAAACACAAGTCTGAATCATTTGAAAAGTTCAAAGAATTTCAGAGTGAAGTGTAGAATCATCGTAACAAGAAAATAAAGTTTCTACGATCTGATCGCAGAGGCGAATATTTGAGTTACGAGTTTGGCCTTCATTTAAAACAATGTGGAATTGTTTCACAACTCACGCCACCTGGAACACCACAGGGTAATGGTGTGTCCGAACGTCGTAACCGTACTTTATTAGATATGGTGCGTTCTATGATGTCTCTTACCGATTTACCACTATCATTTTGGGGTTATGCATTAGAGACAGCCGCATTCACGTTAAATAGGGCACCGTCTAAATCCGTTGGGACGACACCGTATGAACTATGGTTTGGCAAGAAACCTAAGCTGTCGTTTCTTAAAGTTTGGGGATGCGACACTTATGTCAAAAGGCTTCAGCCTAATAAACTCGAACCCAAATCGGAGAAGTGTGTCTTCATAGGATACCCTAAAGAAACTATTGGGTACACCTTATACCACAGATCCGAAGGCAAGATCTTTGTTGCAAAGAATGGATCCTTTCTAGAGAATGAGTTTCTCTCGAAAGAAGTGAGTGAGAGGAAAGTAGAACTTGATGAGGTAATTGTACCTTCTCTCGAATTGGAGAGTAGCACATCACAGAAAACCGTTCCCATGATGCTTACACCAACTAGAAAGGAAGCAAATGATAATGATCATGAAACTTCAGATCAAGTTACTACTGAACCTTGTAGGTCGACCAGAGCCCGATCCGCACCAGAGTGGTACTGTAATCCTGTCCTGGAAGTTATGTTATTAGACCATGGCGAACCTACGAACTATGAAGAAGCTATGATGAGCCCAGATTCCGATAAATGGCTTGAGGCGATGAAATCTGAGATAGGATCCATGTATGAGAACAAAGTGTGGACTTTGGTGGATTTGCCCGATGATCGGCAAGCCAGAGAGAATAAATGGATCTTCAAGAAGAAGACTGACGCTGATGGTAATGTTACTGTCTACAAAGCTCGACTTGTCGCAAAAGGTTTTCGACAAGTTCAAGGAGTTGACTACGATGAGATTTTCTCACCCGTAGCGATGCTTAAGTCTGTCCGAATTATGTTAGCAATTGCTGCATTTTATGATTATGAAATCTGGCAAATGGACGTTGATACGTCTCCAACGTATCTATAATTTTTTATTGTTCCATGCTGTTATATTATCATTCTTGGATGTTTTACAATCCTTTTATAGCAACTTTATATCATTTTTTGGGACTAACCTATTGACATAGTGCCCAGTACCAGTTGCTGTTTTTTGCTTGTTTTTTACTTCACAGAATATCAGTACCAAACGGAGTCCAAACGCAGCGGAACTTTTTGGAGAATTTTGCTGGACCAAAAGATACCTGTTGGGCCAAAGAAGTGCCAGAGGGGGGCTCCGAGGGGAGCACAACCCACCAGGGCGCGCCTGGGGGCCCAGGCGCACCCTGGTGGGTTGTGCCCACCTCGGCCGCCTCCCGTACCACCTCTTTGCTCTATAAATACCCCGAAAATCCAAAAACCCTAGGGGAGTCGACGAAACATAATTCCATCCGCCGCAAGTTCCAGAAACACCAGATCCAATCTAGACACCATCACGGAGGGGTTCATCATCCTCATTGGTGCCTCTCCGATGATGCGTGAATAGTTCATTGTGGACCTACGGGTCCGTAGTTAGTAGCTAGAAGGCTTCCTCTCTCTCTCTTTTGATTCTCAATACAATGGTCTCTTGGAGATCTATTTGATGTAACTCTTTTTGCTGTGTGTTTGTTGGGATCCGATGAACTTTGAGTTTATGATCAGATCTTTTTATCCATGAAAGTTATTTGAGTTTATTTGATCTCTTATATGCATGATTACTTATAGCCTCGTATTTCTTTTTTGAATCTTTGGTTTAGTTAGGCCAACTAGATCGATTTTTCTTGCCATGGGAAGAGGTGCTTTGTGATGGGTTCGATCGTGCGATGTTCTTTCCCATTGACAGAAGGGGCAGCAAGACACGTATTGATCGTTGCTATTAAGGATAACAAGATGGGGTCTATTCCTACATGAATAGATCTTGTCTACATCATTTCAACGTTCTTATTGCATTACTCCATTTCTCCATGAACTTAATACACTAGATGCATGCTGGATAGCAGTCGATGTGTGGAGTAATAGTAGTAGATGCAGGCAGGAGTCGGTCTACTAATCTTGGACGTGATGCCTATATAATGATTATTTCCTGGATATCATCATAATTATTTGAGGTTCTATCAATTGCCCAACAGTAATTTGTTTACCCACCGTATGCTATTTTCTCGAGAGAAGCCACTAGTGAAATCTACGGCCCCCGGGTCTATTTTCTCATCATATATCTTCAGATCTATATTGCTATTTGCCTTTTTTATTTATTTGCATCTTTTATTTTCAGATCTATATTATCAAAAACCCAAAAATACCTCGCTGAATTTTATTTGCTTTTATTTTATTTGCATATACCAATCTATCACTTTACCAATCTTTTACCCGAGAGGGATTGACAACCCCTCTTTTGCGTTGGGTTGCAAGTATTTGTTCTTTGTGTGCAGGTACCGTTTAAATAGTGTTGCTTGGTTCTCCTACTGGTTCGATAACCTTGGTTTCATAACTGAGGGAAAATACTGACGCAGATACAATACAAGAAAGGATCATCAGACGTCAAAATTGCATTCCTTAATGGATTCCTTAAAGAAGAGTTGTATATGATGCAACCAGAAGGTTTTGTCGATCCTAAAGGTGATAACAAAGTGTGCAAGCTCCAGTGATCCATCTATGGACTGGTGCAAGCATCTTGGAGTTGGAATATATGCTTTGATGAGGTGATCAAAGCATATGGTTTTATACAGACTTACGGTGAAGCCTGTATTTACAAGAAAGTGAGTGGGAGCTCTGTAGCATTTCTGATATTATATGTGGATGACATATTGTTGATTGGAAATGATATAGAATTTCTGGATAGCATAAAAGGATACTTGAATAAGAATTTTTCAATGAAAGACCTCGGTGAAGCTGCTTATATATTGGGCATCAAGATCTATAGGGATAGATTGAGACGCTTAATAGGACTTTCACAAAGCACATACCTTGACAAAGTTTTGAAGAAGTTCAAAATGGATCAGTCAAAGAAAGGGTTCTTGCCTGTGTTACAAGGTGTGAAATTGAGTCAGACTCAAAGCCCGACCACTGCAGAAGATAGAGAGAAAATGAAAGTCATTCCCTATGCTTCAGCCATAGGTTCTATCATGTATGCTATGTTGTGTACCAGACCTGATGTGTGCCTTGCCATAAGTTTGGCAGGGAGGTACCAAAGTAATCTAGGAGTGGATCACTGGACAGCGGTCAAGAACATCCTGAAGTACCTGAAAAGGACCAAGGATATGTTTCTCGTTTATGGAGGTGACAAAGAGCTCGTCGTAAATGGTTACGTCGATGCTAGCTTCGACACTGATCCGAATGACTCTAAGTCACAAGCCGGATACGTATTTATATTAAATGGTAGAGCTGTCAGTTGGTGCAGTTCCAAGTAGAGCGTCGTGGCGGGATCTACGTGTGAAGCGGAGTACATAGCTGCTTCGAAAGCAGCACATGAAGGAGTCTGGATGAAGGAGTTCATATCCGATCTGGGTGCCCAGTGCATCGGGTCCAATGAAAATCTTTTGTGACAACACTGGAGCAATTGCCTTAGCGAAGGAATCCAGGTTTCACAAGAGAACCAAACACATCAAGAGACGCTTCAACTCCATTCGTGAAAAGGTCAAGGATGGATACATAGAGATTTGCAAAATACATACGGATCTGAATATAGCCTCTTCTGCGAGCAAAACATGATCAGCACCAAGACTCCATGGGTGTTAGATTCATTACAATGTAATCTAGATTACTGACTCTAGTGCAAGTGGGAGACTGACGAAAATATGCCCTAGAGGCAATAATAAAGTTGTTATTTTATATTTCCTTATTCATGATAAAGGTTTATTATTCAAGCTAGAATTGTTTTGATCAGAAACTTAAATACATGTGTGAATACATAAACAAATACCATGTCCCTAGTAAGCCTCTACTAGACTAGCTCGTTGATCAAAGATGGTTAGTGTATGGGCGCGTGATGCACGGGGCTGGCCTGTGTCCCGGACACATCACTCAGAGTCTTAAGTGCTAAGACTGTATCAGAGATGAGCTAATAATTGATGGAAATGAGTAATTTAATTTAGCGCGAATTGGCATGGGCAACAGCTCATGGTGATTAAGAAAATTATGGCGTGAATAAAGACAACAACTCATTTCGAGGGTGTAAGGGAGCCCGGGTGTGTCGTCGATGGTCCCAGGGGGAGCCATGTGTGTTTGTGTGGCTCATCCTCTTTTGGACTTTTGGACAGCACTCGCTTGGATTGGAGGTTATTGGGTCACCGGTGCACCATGTGTGAATTGTCACGACCATTTTTGTCGCTCCGGGTGAAGTGGTAGCCATCGTACTGCTCTGGGGCTACTCTGGAGTCTGAAAACAAGAAGAATGCTATTTGACGAACGTTCGCTGGGAGGGATTTTCCAGTGAACGCCATCTTAACCGTTAGATGAAAAAAGCAGGTCTTAAAGCATCTCGTCGAACGGACCAGCCTGTTCGCTGGGAAGCTGGCCGCGGTGAACGCGCCCACACACAGCGTGCCCCTCTTCGCATCCACTCTCACCCCCCCCCCCCAATTTTCATGCATAGTGTGTGTGTGTGAGAGAGAGAGAGAGGGATTCTGGCTGCCTCAACGACATCCTCGACAGTGACCTCTCAACGGGGACCGCTACAAGATCCGCCGGATAACGCGCCAGCTAGGCGCTAATCACCGATACATCTCAATCCCCGTGAGATGGCAACAACGACGCCTGGTGATGTTGGGGGCAGCGGACGGCAAACCAACGATGGTGGGGACCGAGGCGCCTTCTTCCACTACGGGGGAAAGTCATAACCGACGACGCACGCCTCCCTGCGAGATGCATCTCACCAAGCGTCAGAGGCTGGTGCTCACTGATTTGCTTGTCCCTGTCATTGTGTCTGGCCTCTGCGGAGGAGGAGGCTAGTGCTGGCCTAGAGCAAGGCGGGGGGAGGGCACTGGGGTTGGCGGATGTTTCATTTTTTGCAACGGTATCGAGTTGAGGGGGACACCGGCGACCGGGCCGAAGCCATTGCAGCTCACGAGGGTTGACCTCTCCTCTTCGTCTCCCTGCACCTACGTTGTTCTCTCTAGTTTTTCTTATGTTCATTTTTTCCGTTCTCCGTGTAGTGCTATGGAGTAGGCCTGGGGTGGGGGGAATTGCCTTGATTTTGCATATAAAATGCAAGGAACTATGAAGAAATAGCCGTGTAGAATTAAAACAACGGATAGAAATTGCCATCGACAGTTCAATGTCAAAACTGCCACGATCTGAGTTTACCTTGTGTGCGTTTTCATGTAGTTGCCACACTGTTTTGTAGTTCAGTCATGATTTTTTGACATGTTCATTTTGATACATGTCTGAAGTTGTTTTTTGGGGTCTTATTGTATGTATGGCATTTTGTGTTCATTTTGTCTCGCTAGTGCTTTGCCCTAGGATGGTTCATTTTTTTGCATGGCATGTGAAGGAAATATGCCCTAGAGGCAATAATAAAGTTGTTATTTTATATTTCCTTATTCATGATAAAGGTTTATTATTCATGCTAGAATTGTATTGGTCGGAAACTTAAATACATGTGTGAATACATAAACAAATACCATGTCCCTAGTAAGCCTCTACTAGACTAGCTCGTTGATCAAAGATGGTTAAAGTTTCCTAACCATAGACATGTGTTGTCACTTGATAATGGGATCACATCATTAGGAGAATAATGTGATGGACAAGACCCATCCGTTAGCTTAGCATATGATCGTTCAGTTTATTGCTATTGCTTTCTTCATGTCAAATACATATTCCTTCGACTATGAGATCATGCAACTCCCGGATACCGGTGGAATACCTTGTGTGCTATCAAACGTCACAACGTAACTGGGTGATCATAAAGATGCTCTACAGGTATCTCCGAAGGTGTCTGTTGAGTTGGCATGGATTGAGATTAGGATTTGTCACTCCGTGTATCGGAGAGGTATCTCTGGGCCCTCTCGGTAATACACATCATAAGAAGCCTTGCAAGAAAAATGACTAAGGAGTTAGTTACGAGCTGGTATTACGGAACGAGTAAAGAGACTTGCCGGTAACGATATTGAACTAGGTATGAATATACCGACGATCAAATCTCGGGCAAGTAACATACCGACAGACAAAGGGAATTACGTATGTTGTCATAACGGTTCGACCGATAAAGATCTTCGTAGAATATGTAGGAACCAATATGGGCATCCAGGTTCCGCTATTGGTTATTGACAGGAGAGGTGTCTCGGTCATGTCTACATAGTTCTCAAACCCGTAGGGTCCGCACGCTTAACGTTCGTTTACGATATAGTGTTATATGAGTTATATGATTTGGTGACCGAATGTTGTTCGGAGTCCCGGATGAGATCACGGACATGACGAGGAGCTCCGGAATAGTCCAGAGGTAAAGATTGATATATAGGACGATGATATCTGAACACTGGAAGAGTTTTGGAGTGCACCGGGTAGTCATTGGGTCACCGGAAGGGGTTCCGGACACCCCCGGGAGGTCTATAGGCCTACTGCGCCAAGGGGAGAGACACACCAGCCCACAAGGGGGCTGGCACGCCCCTCTCCCTAGCCGCCGGCCTAGGGAAGGAAAGGGGGGTGTGCTAGCCCCTCCTGCCTTCCCCTGCACATGGGAGAAAGGAAAGGGGGCGCCACCCTCCCCTGCCTTTCCCCGCACGCCTAGAAAGGCAAGGGGGCGCGACTAGGGGCAGGACCCCAAGTGCAATTCGGCCCCACTTGGGGCGCCTCCTTGGTTGCTCCTTCCTCCCCCGCCTATATATATGTGGGAGGGGGCGCCACACATAAGCCACGACAATCTCTTAGCCGTGTGCGGCGCCCCTCTCCACAGTTTCGTCCCTCGGTCATATTTTCGTAGTGCTTAGGCGAAGCCCTGCGGAGATAGCATCACCATCACCATCACCACGCCGTTGTGCTACCAGAACTCATCCACTACTTCACCGTCTTGCTGGATCAAGAAGGCGAGGACGTCACCGAGCTGAACGTGTGCTGAACACGGAGGTGCCATACGTTCGGTACTTGATTGGTTGGATCGCGAAGAAGTTCGACTACATCAACCGCGTTACTAAACGCTTCCGCTTACGGTCTATGAGGGTACGTAGACACACTCTCCCCCTCGTTGCTATGCATCTCCATGGATAGATCTTGCGTGTGCGTAGAATTTTTTTTGTTTTCGATGCAACGTTTCCCTACGGCATGTTCATTTTACCTGGCAGCTTTCGTGTGCTCTAGCTAGTACTCCCTTCATTTTTATTTACTCCTCATATTAGGTTTGTCTAAAGTACTTTCAACAAGTTTTTGTAGAAAAATATATTGGCATATATACCACCAAATATATATTGATGGAAATATGCCCTAGAGGCAAGAATAAAATGGTTATTATTATATTTCCTTAATCATGATAGAGGTTTATTATTCATGCTAGAACTGTATTGACCGGAAACTTAAATACATGTGTGGATACATAAACAAATATCGTGTCCCTAGTGAGCCTCTACTAGACTAGCTCGTTGATCAAAGATGGTTAATGTTTCCTAACCATAGACATGAGTTGTCATTTGATAATGGTATCACATCATTAGGAGAATGATGTGATGGACAAGACCCATCCGTTAGCTTAGAATATTGATCGTTCAGTTTATTGCTATTGCTTTCTTCATGTCAAATACATATTCCTTCGACTATGAGATTATGCAACTCCCGGATACCGAAGGAATACCTTGTGTGCTATTGATATGTCTCCATCGTATCTATAATTTTTGATTGTTCCATGCCAATATTGTACAACTTTTACATATTTTTGGCAACATTTTATATGATTTATTGGACTAACCTATTGATCCAGTGCCCAGTGCCAGTCCCTGTTTGTTGCATGTTTTTTGTTTCACAGAATACCCATATGAAACGAAGTCCAAACGCGATAAAAATTTACGGAGAATTATTTTAGAATATATGTGATTTTTGGGACTTGGAATCAACGCAAACGGAGGCCCACAGCCACCACAAGACACCAGGGCGTGCCCTAGGGCCCTGGCGCGGCGTGGTGGGTTGTGCCCTCCTAGTAAGTCGGTTGGAGCTCTACTTCGGGCGCAAGGAAGATTATATCCAGAAAAAAATCGTGTTAAAATCTCAGCGCAATCGGAGTTACGGATCTCCGGATATTTAAGAAACGGTTTTCGGCCAGATCTAGGGAACGCGAAACAAAAGAGAACAGAGAGGGAGATCCAATCTCGGAGGGGCTCCCACCCTCCGCCGCCATGGAGGCCATGGACCAGAGGGGGAAATCTCCTCCCATCTAGGGGGGAGGCCAAGGAAGAAGAAGAAGGAGGGGGGCTCTCTGCCCCTCTCTCCCGGTGGCGCCGGAGTGTTGTCGGGGCAAGGATCGTGACGGCGATCTACATTGACAATCTTGCTACCATCAACACCAACTCTATGCCCCTCTATGCAGTGGTGTAACCTCCCTTCTCCCCGCTGTAATATCTACTTAAACATGGTGCTCAACTCCATATATTATTTCCCAATGATCTATGGCTATCTTATGATGTTTGAGTAGATTCGTTTTGTCCTATGGGCTAATCGTGATCTTGGTTGATATGAGTGTATATTTTATTTATGGTGCTGTCCTATGGTGCCCTCCGTGTTGCGCAAACGGAGGGGTCCCCACTGTAGGGTGTTGCAATACATTCATGGTTTGCTTATGGTGGGTGGCATGAGTGACAGAATACACAGACCCGAGTAAGTGGGCTATTGCGTATGGGAGTAAAGAGGACTTGATACTTAATGCTATGGTTGGGTTTTACAACCTTAATGATCTTTAGTAGTTGCGGATGCTTGCTAGAGTTCCAATCATAAGTGCATATGATCCAAGTAGAGAAAGTATGTTAGCTCATGCCTCTCCCTCATATAAAATGGCAAGAATGATTACTAGTCTAGTTATCTACTTTTATTACCTTGCACTTTATTCGTAGTTTTATTCTTGCAAAGTACTCGTAGTTTTATTCTTGCAAAATAGTTTCATACTTGTTCTAGGTAAAGCAAATGTCAAGTGTGCGTAGAGTTGTATCGGTGGTCGATAGAACTTGAGGGAATATTTGTTCTGCCTTTAGCTCCTCATTGGGTTTGACACTCTTATTTATCGAAAAAGGCTACAAACGATCCCCTATACTTGTGGGTTATCAAGACCTTTTTCTGGCGCCGTTGCCGGGGAGCAATAGCGTGGGGTGAATATTCTCGTGTGTGCTTGTTTGCTTTATCACTAAGTAGTTTTTATTTTCTGTTCTAAGTTGTTCTCTATCTTTAGTTATGGATATGGAACACGAAACACCAAAAAAATTAGTTTTACTTGCTACTCATGGAGATGGGGAACCTCCTAAAACCCTCGGTGCTCATTATGTGAAAAATATTATGCACTACTTTGATAATCCTGAGAAAACCCCATTCAATATGATAATGGGAGACACGTTGGATCAACGTGAATACTTTAGGGATTATTGCTTGACACAAAAGGGAAACTATTATGGGTTCAAATTCATATGTTGCATTGGTATGCTCGAGAGCTATGCTTAAGATATGATTATACTTGTTGCTCTAGGATGAAGGCTCCACACCTTCCCTTTTTATGCAAATTTAATGAATATGAAACCTTAGCTTCTTATGCTAATGGTAGATATGATTACTATGATGTGGAGCGAATAGAAGAATTTGTTGCTTTTAAGGGTGCTTATGAAATTGAATCTTTTTTTGAAAAGTATGAAGATTTTGATGATTCAGTTTATAGACCTAAAAATTTTGCTATACTTAAATATTGCTATGACAATTATAAATGCAATTACGATATTGATGTATTTATTGAGAATTTCTCCGCTGTCCAAGAAGAGACTAATATTTTGCAGGAGTCTATGGGAGAAGAAATTGATGAAACTGTGAGCTCATTGGATGAAAAAGATGATGAGGAGAGCGAAGAACAAAAGGAGAAAGAGCGGATTAGCTACCCGTGCCCACCTTCTAATGAGAGTAACTCTCCAACTCGTACATTGTTTAATGTCCCTTCGTGCTTACCGAAGGATGAATGCTATGATAATTGCTATGATCCCATTGATTCATTTAAAATATCCCTTTTTGATGAACTTGATACTTGCTATGCTTGTGGCCAAGATGCCAATATGAATTATGTTTATGGATATGAACTTGCTATAGTTCCTTATGTTGAGAATGAAATTATTACTATTGCACCCACACATGATAGTCCTATTATCTTTTTGAATTCTCCCAACTACACTATATCGAAGAAGTTTGCACTTATTAAGGATTACATTGATGGGTTGCCTTTTACCGTTGCACATGATTATTTTGATGAATATAATATGCATGTGCTTGTTGCTCCTACTTGCAATTATTATGAGAGAGGAACTATATCTCCACCTCTCTATGTTTCCAACACGATAAAATTGCAAGAAACTGCTTATGCTATGTATTGGCCTTTACTTGATGTGCATGAATTGTTCTTGTATGACATGCCGATGCATAGGAAGAGAGTTAGACTTCGTCATTGCATGATATATGTTGCTTTGTGCTCACTACTAAATGACAAATCATTGTTAATTAAAATTGGCTTTGATATACCTTGGGATCCGGGTAGATTCATTACTTGAGCACTTTATGCCTAGCTTAATGGCTTTAAAGAAAGCACTGCCAGGGAGACAACCTGGAAGTTTTAGAGAGTCATTTTATTCTGTTGTGTTCTTTTATAAAGTTTTAAAACAAAAAAAATATAGAGGGTAACCTAAAAACTTTTTCAAAAAGAGAAGCGATTGAAAGGTGATGCATTGGAGAAGTGAGGGTCGACCTTGAACACTTGTGTTCATGCTCATGGAAACAATGTAAATTTTTCATGGAAGTTTATCACAAAAATAATTATCCCCTTGTACAAATCCATTGTATCATAAAAATAATGTGCCAAGATTTGCCTTTAGGATGATTAGATTGCTTGTTGGTATGTGCAGTGCAAAAACAGAAACTTTGGCTGTAGAGCGTGATTTTACATTTTTTACTGGAACATCAAAAGCTTCTGAAACTTTTTTCACAGTATTTCTATACAAAATTTTTATTTTTTCATAATTTTTCAGAATTTTTAGAGTTACATAAGTATGGTGAATGTTCATATTACTACAGACTGTCCTGTTTTGACAGATTCTGTTTTTGATGCATTGTTTTGCTCGTTTTGATGAAACTATCGATTTTTATCGGTGGTATAAGCCATGGAAAAGTTATATTATAGTAGCTACAATGAAAAAATAAAATTTGAATTGGTTTGAAACAGTACTTAAAGTAGTGATTTGCATTATTATACTAACGGATCTCACGAGGTTTCGGTTGAGTTTTGTGTGGGTGAAGTGATCAAAGATCGAGGAGCTCTCGATATGAGAAGAAGGAGGAGAGGCAAGAGCTCAAGCTTGGGGATTCCCAAGGCACCCCAAGTAAATATTCAAGGAGACTCAAGCATCTAAGCTTGGGGATGCCCTGGAAGGCATCCCATCTTTCTTCAACAAGTATCGGTATGTTTTCGTCTTCGTTTCGTTCACGTGATATGCGTAAATCTTGGAGCGTCTTTTGTGTTTAGTTTTCATTTTTATTTTATGCACCATGCTGGTATGAGATAGTCCATGGTTGATTTATAGAATGCTCATTGCACTTCACTTATATCTTTTGAGTATGGCTTTATAGAATGCTTCATGTGCTTCACTTATATCATTTGAAGTTTGGATTGCCTGTTTCTCTTCACATAGAAAACCGTTATTTGAAGAATGATCTTTTGCTTTACTTATATTTGTTAGAGCATGGTCTTTTGTAGAAAGATTTAAACTCTCTTGCTTCACTTATATCTATTTAGAGAGTCAACGGGAATTGGTCATTTGCATGGTTAGTTATAAAATCCTACATAAAACTTATGGATCACTGAATATGATATGTTTGAATCCTTGCAATAGTTTTACGATATAGAGATGATAATATGTGGGAGGTACTAGTAAATGGTTGTGGTTAGTAGGAATATTGGTGTTAAGTTTTGTGATTCCCGAAGCATGCACGTATAGTCTCTCGTTATGCTATGAAGTTGGAGCATGATTTATTATTGATTGTCCTCCTTATGAGTGGCGGTCGGGGACGAGCGATGGTCTTTTCCTACCAATCTATCCCCCTAGGGGCATGCGTAGTAGTGCTTTGCTTCAAGGGCTAATAAACTTTTGCAATAAGTATATGAGTTCTTTGTGACTAATGTGAGTCCATGGATTATACGCACTCTTACCTTTCCGCAATTTGGTAGCCTCTACGGTACCGTGCATTGCCCTTTCTCACCTCGAGAAGTGGTGCAAACTTCGCAGGTGCATCCAAACCCCGTGATATGATACGCTCTATCACACATAAGCCTTATTATATCTTCCTCAAAACAGCCACCATACCTACCTATTATGGCCTTTTCATAGCCATTCCGAGATATATTGCCATGCAACTTCCACCGCCTCCGTTTTGATGACTTAAGCATTCATTGTCATATTGCTTTGCATGATTGTAAGATAGCTAGCATGATATTTCCATGGCTTGTCCGTTTTTTGATATCGTTGTTATGCTAGATCACTGCACATCCTGGTACACTGCCAGATGCATTCATATAGAGTCATACTTTGTTCTAGGTATTGAGTTGTAATTTTTATTTCTTTTGAGTTGTAAGTAAATAGAAGTGTGATGATCATCATTATTCATTATTAGAGCATTGTCCCAGTGAGGAAAGGATGATGGAGACTATGATTCCCCCGCAAGTCGGGATGAGACTCCGGACAAAGAGAGAAAAAAATAAAAAAATAAAAAAATAAGAAATAAAAGAAGAAGAAGAAAAAGAGAGAGAAGGGGCATTGTTACTATCCTTTACCACACTTGTGCTTCAATGGCACCATGTTTTTCATATAGAGAGTCTCCTATTTAGTCACTTTCATATACTAGTGGGAATTTTTCATTATAGAACTTGGCTTGTATATTCTGATGATGGGCTTCCTCAAATGCCCGTGGTCTTCATGAGCAAGCAAGTTGGATGCACGCCCACTTAGTTTTCATATTGAGCTTTCATACACTTATAGCTCTTAGTGCATCTGTTGCATGGCAATCTCTACTCCTCACGTTGATATCAATTGATGGGCATCTCCATAGCCCGTTGGTTAGCCGCGTCGATGTGAGACTTTCTTATTTTTTTGTCTTCTCTATATTTACCCCTATCATCATACTCTATTCCACCCATAGTGCTATATTCATGGATTGCGCTCATGTATTGCGTGAGGGTTGAAAAAGCTGAAGCGCGTTAAAAAGTATGAACCAATTGCTCGGCTTGTCATCGGGGTTGTGCATGATAAATACTTTGTGTCGAGAAGACAGAGCATGACAAGACTATATGATTTTGTAGGGATAGCTTTCTTTAGTGTTGATATTCTGAAAGACATGACTGTTTGTTGGGATGCCTGAGTATTGATGTCTTTATGTCAAATTATAGACTATTGCTTTGAATCACTCGTGTCTTAATATTCATGCCATGACTAGATATATGATCAAGATTATGTTAGGTAGCATTCCACATCAAAAATTATTCTTTTTTTTATCATTTACCTACTCGGGGACGAGCAGGAATTAAGCTTGGGGATGCTGATATGTCTCCGTCATATCTGTAATTTTTGATTGTTCCATGCCAATATTATACAACTTTTACATATTTTTGGCAACATTTTATATGATTTATTGGACTAACCTATTGATCCAGTGCCCAGTGCTAGTTCATGTTTTTTGTTTCGCAGAATATCCATATCAAACGAAGTCCAAACGCGATAAAAATTTACAGAGAATTATTTTGGAATATATGTGATTTTTGGGACTTGGAATCAACGCAAACGGAGGCCCACAACCACCACAAGACACCAGGGCACGCCCTAGGGCCCTGGCGTGGCGTGGTGGGTTGTGCCCTCCTCATAAGTTGGCTGGAGCTCTACTCCGGGCGCAAGGAAGCTTATATCCAGAAAAAAATCATGTTAAAATCTCAGCGCAATCGGAGTTACGGATCTCCGGATATTTAAGAAACGGTTTTTGGCCAGATCTAGGGAACGCGAAACAGAAGAGAACAGAGAGGGAGATCCAATCTCGGAGGGGCTCCCTCCCCTCCACCGCCTTGGAGGCCATGGACCAGAGGGGGAACTCTTCTCCCATCTAGGGGGGAGGCCAAGGAAGAAGAAGAAGGAGGTGGGCTCTCTCTCCCCCTCTCTCCCGGTGGCGCCGGAGTGCCGCCGGGGCAAGGATCGTGACGGCGATCTACATCAACAATCTTGCTACCGTCAACACCAACTCTCTGCCCCTCTATGCAGTGGTGTAACCTCCCTTCTCCCCGCTATAATATCTACTTAAACATGGTGCTCAACTCCATATATTATTTCCCAATGATCTATGGCTATCTTATGATGTTTGAGTAGATTCGTTTTGTCCTATGGGCTAATCGTGATCTTGGTTGGTATGAGTGTATATTTTATTTATGGTGCTATCCTACGATGCCCTCCGTGTCGCGCAAATGGAGGGGTCCCCGCTGTAGGGTGTTGCGATACGTTCATGGTTTGCTTATGGTGGGTGGCATGAGCGACAGAATACACAGACCCGAGTAAGTGGGCTATTGCGTATGGGAGTAAAGAGGACTTGATACTTAATGCTATGGTTGGGTTTTATGACCTTAATGATCTTTAGTAGTTGCGGATGCTTGCTAGAGTTCCAATCATAAGTGCATATGATCCAAGTAGAGAAAGTATGTTAGCTCATGCCTCTCCCTCATATAAAATTGCAAGAATGATTACCGGTCTAGTTATCGATTGCCTAGGGACAAGTGACTTCCTTGTTGACAAAAGCTATCTACTTTTATTACCTTGCACTTTATTCATAGTTTTATTCTTGCAAAGTACTCGTAGCTTTATTCTTGCAAAATAGTTTCATACTTGTTCTAGGTAAAGCAAACGTCAAGTGTGCGTAGAGTTGTATCGGTGGTCGATAGAACTTGAGGGAATATTTGTTCTGCCTTTAGCTCCTCGTTGGGTTCGACACTCTTATTTATCGAAAAAGGCTATAAACGATCCCCTATACTTGTGGGTTATCAGCTATCAAACGTCACAACGTAACTGGGTGATTATAAAGATGCTCTACAGGTATCTCCAAAGGTGTTTGTTGAGTTGGCATAGATCAAGATTAGGATTTGTCATTCCGAGTATCGAAGAGGTATCTCTGGGCCCTCTCGGTAATACACATCATAAGAAGCCTTGCAAGCAAATGAATAATGAGTTAGTTACGAGATGATGTATTACGGAACGAGTAAAGAGACTTGCCGGTAACGAGATTGAACTAGGTATAGAGATACCGACAATCGAATCTCGGGCAAGTAACATACCGATGGACAAAGGGAATTACGTATGTTGTCATAACGATTCGACCGATAAAGATCTTCGTAGAATATGTAGGAGCCAATATGGGCATCCAGGTTCCGCTATTGGTTATTGACCGGAGAGGTGTCTTGGTCATGTCTACATAGTTCTCGAACCCGTAGGGTCCGCACGCTTAACGTTCGTTGACGATATAGTGTTATATGAGTTATATGATTTGGTGACCGAATGTTGTTCGGAGTCTCGGATGAGATCACGGGCATGACGACGAGTCTCAAAATGGTCGTCAGGTAAAGATTGATATAGGACGATGGTATTCAGACACCGGAAGTGTTTCGGAGTGTACCGGATAGTCATCGGAATACCAGAGGGGGTACCGGACACCCCCGGGAGGGTAATGGGCCTATTGGGCCATTAGAGGGGAGCACATCAGCCCACAAGGGGCTGGCGCACCCCCTATGGCAGCCACCCAAGTGGGGGAAAGGAAAGGGGGGATTCGGCCTCCCCCTTCCTTCCCTCTTCCCCCTTTCCTTCCCCCCTCCGACAAATATGGTAAGGGGGGCGCCACTTGGGAAGGACCCCAAGTAGGATTCGGCCTACTTGGGGGCGCCTCCTGGCTGCTCCCTCCTCCCCCCACCTATATATATGTGGGAGGGGGCGCCTAGCACAACCACAACAATTGTTTAGCCGTGTGCGGTGCCCCCCTCCATCGTTTACACCCTCGGTCATATTTTCGTAGTGCTTAGGAAAAGCCCTGCGGAGATAACTTCACCATCACCGTCACCACGCCGTCGTGCTGCCAGAACTCATCCACTACTTTGCTGTATGGCTGGATCAAGAAGGCGAGGATGTCACCGAGCTGAACGTGTGCTGAACGCGGAGGTGCCGTACGTTCGATACTCGATCGGTTGGAGCGCGAAGAAGTTTGACTACATCAACCGCGTTAACAAATGCTTCTGCTTACGGTCTATAAGGGTACGTAGACACACTCTCCCCTCTCGTTGCTATGCATCTCCTTGATAGATCTTGCATTTGCGTTGAATTTTTTTTGTTTTCCATGCAACATTTCCCAACAGTGGCATCATGAGTCAGGTCTATGCGTAGATGATATGCACGAGTAGAACACAAAGAGTTGTGGGCGGTGATAGTCATACTGCTTACCACCAACGTCTTATTTTGATTCGGCGGTATTGTAAGATGAAGCGGCCCGGACCAACCTTACATGTCCACGTACATGAGACTGGTTCCACCGACAGACATGCAACTAGTTTTGCATAAAGGTGGCTGGCGGGTGTCTATTTCTCCTACTTTAGTTGAATCGAATTTGACTGCGGCCGGTCCTTGAAGAAGGTTAAAACAGCAAACTTGATAAATCACCGTTGTGGTTTTTGCCGTAGGTAAGAACAGTTCTTGCTAGAAGCCCGTAGCAACCACGTAAAACTTGCAACCACAAAGTAGAGGACGTCTAACTTGTTTTTGCAGGGCATGTTGTGATGTGATATGGTCAAGACATGATGTGATATACATTATTGTATGAGATGATCATGTTTTCTAATTTATCGGCAACCGGCAGGAGCCTTATGGTTGTCTCTTTATTGTATGAAATGCAAACGCCATGTAATTGCTTTACTTTATCGCTATGCGTTAGCAATAGTTGTAGAAGCAATAGTTGGTGAGACAACCCCGACGCAACGATGGAGATCAAGGTGTCGAGCCGGTGATGATGGAGATCATGACGATGCTTTGGAGATGGAGATCAAAAGCACAAGATGATGATGGCCATATCATGTCACATATTTCGATTGCATGTGATGTTTATCTTTATGCATCTTATTTTGCTTAGAACGGAGGTAGCATTATAAGATGATCCCTTCACTTTATTTCAAGATAAAAGTGTTCTCCCTGAGTATGCACCATTGCCAAAGTTCATCATTTTGAAGCACCACGTGATGATCCGGTGTGACAGACTCTACGTTCACATACAACGGGTGTAAGACAGTTTTGCACATGCAGAATACTTGGGTTAAACTTGACAAGCCTAGCATGTACAGACATGGTCTCGGAACACTGGAGACCGAAAGGTCGAACGTGAGTCATATAGTAGATATGATCAACATAGAGATGTTCACCATTGAAGACTACCCCATCTCACGTGATGATAGGACATGGGTTAGTTGATTTGGATCATGTATCACTTAGATAACTTGAGGGATGTTTATTTAAGTGGGAGTTCATTAGTAATTTTATTAATTGAACTTAAATTTATCATGAACTTAGTCTTAATAGTTTTTGCATATCTATGTTGTAGATCAACAGCTCGCTATATAGCTCCCCTATATTTTTGATATGTTCCTAGAGAACACTAAGTTGAAAGATGATAGTAGCAATGATGCGGACTGGGTCCGTGATCTGAGGATTATCCTCATTGCTGCATAGAAGAATTATGTACTTGATGCACCGCTAGTTGACAGACCTATTCCAGGAGTAGATGCAGATGTTATGAACGTTTGGCGAGCTTGATATGATGACTATTTAATAGTTTAGTGCGTGATGCTTTACGGCTTAGAACCAGGACTTCAAAAATGTTTTGAACGCCATGGAGCATATGAGATGTTCCAAGAGCTGAAATTGGTATTTCAGACTCATGCTCGTGTCGAGAGGTATGAGACCTCTGACAAGTATTTTGCCTACAAGATGGAGGAGAATAGCTCAGCCAGTGAGCATGTGCTCAGAATGTTTGGGTACTACAATCGCTTGAATCAAGTGGGAGTTAATCTTCCAGATAAGATAGTGATTGACAGAATTCTCTGGTCACTATCACCAAGCTACTAGAACTTCGTGATGAACTATAATATGCAAGGGATGACGAAAACGATTCCCGAGCACTTCGCGATGCTGAAATCGGCGAAGGTAGAAATCAAGAAAGAGCATCAAGTGTTGATGGTTAACAAGACCACTAGTTTCAAGAAAAAGGGCAAGGGAAAGAAAGGGAACTTCAAGAAGAATGGCAAGCAAGTTGCCACTCCCATGAAGAAGCCCAAAGCTAGACCTAAGCCTGAAACTAAGTGCTTCTACTGCAAAGGGAATGGTCACTAGAAGCGGAACTGCCCCAAATACTTAGCGGATAAGAAGGATGGCAATGTGAACAAAGGTATATTTGATATACATGTTATTGATGTGTACCTTACTAGTATTCGTAGTAGCCCCTGGGTATTTGATATCGGTTCAGTTGCTAAGATTAGTAACTCAAAACAGGAGTTGCGGAATAAACGGAGACTAGTAAAGGGCGAGGTGACAATGTGTGTTGGAAGTGTTTCCAAGATTGACATGATCACCATCGCACACTCCCTCTACCTTCGGGATTAGTGTTAAGCCTAAATAAATGTTATTTGGTGTTTGCGTTGAGCATGAACATGATTAGATCGTGTTTATTGCAATACGGTTATTCATTTAATTCAGAGAATAATTGTTGTTTTGTTTACATGAATAAAACCTTCAATGGTCATACACCCAATGTGAATGGTTTATTGAATCTCGATCGTAGTGATACACATATTCATAATATTGATGCCAAAATATGCAAAGTTGATAATGATAGTGCAACATACTTGTGGCACTGCCGTTTAGGTCATATTGGTGTAAAGCGCATGAAGAAACTCCATGCGGATGGACTTTTGGAATCACTTGATTATGAATCATTTGATACTTGCGAACCATGCCTCACGGGAAAGATGACTAAAACTCCGTTCTCCGAAACAATGGAGCGAGCTAATGACTTATTGGAAATAATACATACTGATGTACGCGGTCCAATGAGCGTTGAGGCACGTGGCGGGTATTGTTATTTTCTAACCTTCACAGATGATTTGAGTAGGTATGGGTATATCTACTTGATGAAACACAAGTCTGAAACATTTGAAAAGTTCAAAGAATTTCAGAGTGAAGTGGAGAATCATCGTAACAAGAAAATAAAGTTTCTACGATCTGATCATGGAGGTGAGTTACGAGTTTGGCATTCATTTAAAATAATGTGGAATAGTTTCACAACTCACGCCACCTGGAACACCATAGTGTAATGGTGTGTCTGAACATCGTAATCGTACTTTATTAGATATGGTGCATTCTATGATGTCTCTTACCAATTTACCACTATTGTTTTGGGGTTATGCATTAGAGACAGCCACATTCACGTTAAATAGGGCACCGTCAAAATCCATTGAGACCACACCGTATGAACTATAGTTTGGCAACAAACCTAAGCTGTCGTTTCTTAAAGTTTGGGGATGCGACACTTATGTCAAAAGGCTTCAGCCTGATAAGCTCGAACCCAAATCGGTGAAGTGCGTCTTCATAGGATACCCTAAGGAAACTATTGGGTACACCTTCTACCACAGGTCCGAAGGCAAGATCTTTGTTGCAAAAGAATGGGTCCTTTCTAGAGAAGGAGTTTCTCTCGAAAGAGGTGAGTGGGAGGAAAGTAGAACTTGATGAGGTAATTGTACCTTCTCTCGAATTGGAAATAGTGCATCACAATCATTCCCGTGATGCCTACACCAACTAGAGAGGAAGCAAATGATAATGATCATGAAACTTCAGATCAAGTTACCACTGAACCTCGTAGGTCGAACAGAGCACGTTCCACACCAGAGTGGTACGGTAATCCTGTCCTGGAAGTCATGTTATTAGACCATGGCAAACCTATGAACTATGAAGAAGCTATGATGAGCCTAGATTCTGATAAATGGCTTGAGGCCATGAAATCTGAGATACAATCCATGTATGAGAACAAAGTGTGGACTTTGGTGGACTTGCTCGATGATCGGCAAGCCATAGAAAATAAATGGATCTTCAAGAAGAAGACTGACGCTGATGGTAATGTTACCGTCTACAAAGCTCGACTTGTCGCAAAAGGTTTTCGACAAGTTCAAGGGGTTGACTACGATGAGACTTTCTCACCCGTAGCGATGCTTAAGTCCGTCCAAATCATGTTAGCAATTGCCGCATTTTATGATTATGAAATCTGGCAAATGGACGTCAAAACTGCATTCCTTAATGGATTTCTTAAAGAAGAGTTGTATATGATGCAACCAGAAGGTTTTGTCGATCCTAAAGGTGCTAACAAAGTGTGCAAGCTCCAGTGATCCATCTATGGACTGGTGCAAGCATCTCGGAGTTGGAATATAAGCTTTGATGAGGTGATCAAAGCATATGGTTTTATACAGACTTACGGTGAAGCCTATATTTACAAGAAAGTGAGTGGGAGCTCTGTAGCATTTCTGATATTATACGTGGATGACATATTGTTGATTGGAAATGATATAGAATTTCTGGATAGCATAAAAGGATACTTGAATAAGAATTTTTCAATGAAAGACCTCGGTGAAGCTGCTTATATATTGGGCATCAAGATCTATAGGGATAGATCGAGACGCTTAATAGGACTTTCACAAAGCACATACCTTGACAAAGTTTTGAAGAAGTTCAAAATGGATCAGTCAAAGAAAGGGTTCTTGCCTGTGTTGCAAGGTGTGAAGTTGAGTAAGACTCAAAACCCGACCACGACAGAAGATAGAGAGAGAATGAAAGTCATTCCCTATGCCTGAGCCATAGGTTCTATAAAGTATGCCATGCTGTGTACCAGACCTGTTGTGTACCTTGCCATGAGTTTGGCAAGGGGGTACAATAGTGATCCAGGAGTAGATCACTGGACAGCGGTCAAAATTATTCTTAGTTACCTAAGAGGACTAAGGAGATATTTCCCGGTTATGGAGGTGATAAAGAGTTAGTCATAAAGGGTTACGTCGATGCAAGCTTTGACACCGATTCGGATGACTCCGAGTCTCAATCTGGATACGTATTGAAAGTGGGAGCAATTAGCTAGAGTACCTCCATGTAGAGCATTGTAGACATAGAAATTTGCAAATTACATACGGATCTGAATGTGGCAGACCCGTTGACTAAACCTCTCTCACAAGCAAAACATGATCACACCTTAATATTCTTTGGGTATTAATCACATGGTGGTGTGAACTAGATTATTGACTCTGGTAAACTCTTTGGGTGTTGGTCACATGGCGATGTGAACTATGGGTGTTAATCACATGGCGATGTGAACTAGATTATTGACTCTAGTGCAAGTGGGAGACTGATGGAAATATGCCCTAGAGGAAATAATAAAATGGTTATTATTATATTTCCTTAATCATGATAAAGGTTTATTATTCATGCTAGAATTGTATTGACCGGAAACTTAAATACATGTGTGGATACATAAACAAATACCGTGTCCCTAGTGAGCCTCTACTAGACTAGCTCGTTGATCAAAGATGGTTAATGTTTCCTAACCATGGACATAGGTTGTCATTTGATAACGGGATCACATCATTAGGAGAATGATGTGATGGACAAGACCCATCCGTTAGCTTAGCATAATGATCGTTCAGTTTTATTGCTATTGCTTTTTTCATGTCAAATACATATTCCTTCGACTATGAGATTATGCAACTCCCGGATACCGAAGGAATACCTTGTGTGCTATCAAACATCACAACGTAACTGGGTGATTATAAAGATGCTCTACAGGTATCTCCAAAGGTGTTTGTTGAGTTGGCATAGATCAAGATTAGGATTTGTCACTCTGAGTATCGAAGAGGTATCTCTGGGCCCTCTCGGTAATACACATAATAAGAAGCCTTGCAAGCAAATGACTAATGAGTTAGTTATGAGATGATGTATTACGGAATGAATAAAGAGACTTGCCGTTAACGAGATTGAACTAGGTATAGAGATACCGGCAATCGAATCTCAGGCAAGTAACATACCGATGGACAAAGGGAATTACGTATGTTGTCATAACGGTTCGACCGATAAAGATCTTCGTAGAATATGTAGGAGCCAATATGGGCATCCAGGTTTCGCTATTGGTTATTGATCGGAGAGGTGTCTCGGTCATGTCTACATAGTTCTCGAACCCATAGGGTCCGCACGCTTAACGTTCGTTGACGATATAGTGTTATATGAGTTATATGATTTGGTGACCGAATGTTGTTCGGAGTCCCAGATGAGATCACGGATATGACAAGAAGTCTCGAAATGGTCGAGAGGTAAAGATTGATATATATGACATGAAGGAAATATGCCCTAGAGGCAATAATAAAGTTGTTATTTTATATTTCCTTATTCATGATAAAGGTTTATTATTCATGCTAGAATTGTATTGATCGGAAACCTAAATACATGTGTGAATACATAAACAAACATCGTGTCCCTAGTGAGCCTCTACTAGACTAGCTCATTGATCAAAGATGGTTAAGGTTTCCTAACCATGGACATGGGTTGTCATTTGATAACGGGATCACATCATTAGGAGAATGATGTGATGGACAAGACCCATCCGTTAGCTTAGCATAATGATCGTTCAGTTTTATTGCTATTGCTTTCTTCATGTCAAATACATATTCCTTCGACTATGAGATTATGCAACTCCCGGATACCGGAGGAATGCCTTGTGTGCTATCAAACGTCACAACGTAACTGGGTGATTATAAAGATGCTCTACAGGTATCTCCGAAGGTATTTGTTGAGTTGGCATAGATCGAGATTAGGATTTGTCACTCCGAGTTTCGGAGAGGTATCTCTGGGCCCTCTCGGTAATACACATCATAAGCTTGCAAGCAAACGACTAAGGAGTTGGTCACGAGGTGATGTATTACAGAACGAGTAAAGAGACTTGTCGGTAACGAGATTGAACTAGGTATGAAGATACCGACGATCGATTCTCGGGCAAGTAACATACCGATTGACAAAGGGAATTGCGTATGTTGTCATAACGGTTCGACCGATAAAGATCTTTGTAGAATATGTAGGAGCCAATATGAGCATCCAGGTTCCGCTATTGGTTATTGACTGGAGAGTTGTCTCGGTCATGTCTACATAGTTCTCGAACCCGTAGGGTCCGCACGCTTAACGTTCGATGATGATATAGTATTATATGAGTTATGTGATTTGGTGACCGAATGTTGTTCGGAGTCCCGGATGAGATCACGGACATGACGAGGAGTCTCAAAATGGTCGAGAGGTAAAGATTGATATATACGACGATAGTATTCGGACACCGGAAGTGTTTCGGGGGTCACCGGGTACTTATCGGGTCACTGAAAGGGGTTCCGGACACCCCCGGCAAAAGATATGGGCCTTATGGGCCAAGAGGGGAAACACACCAGCCACAAGGGGATGGTGTGCCCCCCATATGGGCCGGCCAAGGTGGAGAAGGAAAGGGGAAGGAGGAAAGGAAAGAAAGGGAATAGGATTTCCCCTTCCTTCCACCTCTCCCCCCTTTCCTCCCCCCTCCGACAAATATGGCAGGGGGGTGCCACTTGGGGAGGAGCCCAAGTAGGATTCGGCCTACTTGGGGCGCCCTCCTGGCTGCTCCCTCCTCCCCCCACCTATATATATGTGGGAGGGAGGGCGCCTAGCACAACGAGACAATTGCCTAGCCGTGTGCGGCGCCCCCCTCCACCGTTTACACCCCCGGTCATATTTTCGTTTTGCTTAGGCGAAGCCCTGCGGAGATCACTTCACCATCACCGTCACCATGCCGTCATGCTGACGGAACTCATCTACTACCTCGACACCTTGTTGGATCAAGAAGACAAGGGACGTCACCGAGTTGAACGTGTGCAGAACTCGGAGGTGCCGTACGTTCGGTACTTGATCGATCGGAGCTAGAAGAAGTTCGACTACATCAACCGCGTTGTGAAACGCTTCCGCTTACGGTCTATGAGGGTACATAGACACACTCTCCCACTCGTTGCTATGCATCTCCATGGATAGATCATTGCGTGTGCGTAGAATTTTTTTTGTTTTCCATGCAACGATTCCCAACAGTGGCATCATGAGCCAGGTCTATGCGTAGATGATATGCACGAGTAGAACACAAAGAGTTGTGGGTGGTGATAGTCATACTGCTTACCACCAACGTCTTATTTTGATTCAGCGGTATTGTGGGATGAAGCGGCCCGGACCAACCTTACATGTCCACGCACATGAGACCGGTTCCACCGACAGACATGCAAATAGTTTTGCATAAAGGTGGCTGGCGGGTGTCTGTCTCTCCTACTTTAGTTGAATCGAATTTGACTGCGGCCGGTCCTTGAAGAAGGTTAAAACAACAAACTTGACGAAACACCATTGTGGTTTGATGCGTAGGTAAGAACGGTTCTTGCTAGAAGCCCGTAGCAGCCACGTAAAACTTGCAACAACAAAGTAGAGGACGTCTAACTTGTTTTTGCAGGGCATGTTGTGATGTGATATGGTCAAGACATGATGTGATATACGTTGTTGTATGAGATGATCATGTTTTGTAAGTTATCGACAACTGGCAGGAGCCATATGGTTGTCGCTTTATTGTATGAAATGCAAACGCCATGTAATTTCTTTACTTTATCACTATGCGTTAACGATAGTTGTAGAAGTAATAGTTGGCGAGACGACCACGACGCAACGATGGAGATCAAGGTGTCGAGCCGGTGACGATGGAGATCATGATGATGCTTTGGAGATGGAGATCAAAAGCACAAGATGATGATGGCCATATCATGTCACATATTTTGATTGCATGTGATGTTTATCTTTATGCATCTTATTTTGCTTAGTACGGCGGTAGCATTATAAGATGATCCCTTCACTAAATTTCAAGGTATAAGTGTTCTCCCAGAGTATGCACCATTGCGATAGTTCATTGTGTTGAGACACCACGTGATGATCGGGTGTGATAGACTCTACGTTCACATACAACGGGTGCAAGACAGTTTTGCACATGCGGAATACTTGGGTTAAACTTGACAAGCCTAGCATGTACAGACATGGCCTCGGAACACTGGAGACCGAAAGGTCGAACGTGAATCATATAGTAGATATGATCAACATAGAGATGTTCACCATTGATGACTACCCCATCTCACGTGATGATCGGACATGGGTTAGTTGATTTGGATCACGTATCACTTAGATGATTTGAGGGATGTCTATTTAAGTGGGAGTTCTTAAGTAATTTGATTAATTGAACTTAATTTATCATGAACTTAATCCTGATAGTATTTGCATATCTATGTTATAGATCAATAGCTCGCGTATAGCTCCCATGTTTTATTTTTGATATGTTCCTGGAGAAAACTAAGTTGAAAGATGATAGTAGCAATGATGCGGACTGGGTCCGTGATTTGAGGATTATCCTCATTGCTGCACAGAAGAATTATGTCCTTGATGCACCGCTAGGTGACAGACCTATTGCAGGAGAAGATGCAGACGTTATGAACGTCTGGCAAGCTCGGTATGATGACTACTTAATAGTTTAGTGCACCATGTTTTACGGCTTAGAACCGGGACTTCAAAAACTTTTTGAACGCCACGGAGCATATGAGATGTTCCAAGAGCTGAAATTGGTATTTCAGACTCATGCCCGTGTCGAGAGGTATGAGACCTCTGACAAGTATTTTGCCTACAAGATGGAGGAGAATAGCTCAGCTAGTGAGCATGTGTTCAGAATGTCTGAGTACTACAATCGCTTGAATCAAGTGGGAGTTAATCTTCCAGATAAGATAGTGATTGACAGAGTTCTCTAGTCACTATCACTAAGCTACTCGAACTTCATGATGAACTATAATATGCAAGGGACGACGAAAACGATTCCCAAGCTCTTCGCGATGCTAAAATCGGCGATGGTAGAAATCAATAAAGAGCATCAAGTGTTGATGGTTAACAAGACCACTAGTTTCAAGAAAAAGGGCAAGGGAAAGAAAGGGAACTTCAAGAAGAATGGCAAGCAAGTTGCCGCTCCCATGAAGAAGCCCAAAGCTGGACCCAAGCCTGAAACTGAGTGCCTCTACTGCAAAGGAAATGGTCACTGGAAGCGGAACTGCCCCAAATACTTGGCGGATAAGAAGGATGGCAAAGTGAACAAAGGTATATTTGATATACATGTTATTGATGTGTACTTTACTAGTGTTCATAGTAGCCCCTGGGTATTTGATACCGGTTCAGTTGCTAAGATTAGTAACTCGAAACAGGAGTTGCAAAATGAACAGAGACTAGATAAGGACGAGGTGATGATGTGTGTTGGAAGTGATTCCAAGGTTGATAAGATCACCATCGCACACTCCCTCTACCTTCGGGATTAGTGTTGGACCTAAATACATGTTATTTGGTGTTTGCGTTGAGCATGAATATGATTGGATCATGTTTATTGCGATACGGTTATTCATTTAAGTCAGAGAATAATTGTTGTTCTGTTTACTTGAATAAAACCTTCAATGGTCTTACACCCAATGTAAATGGTTTATTGAATCTCGATCGTAGTGATACACATATTCATAATATTGATGCCAAAAGATGCAAAGTTGATAATGATAGTGCAACATAGTTGTGGCACTGCCGTTTAGGTCATATTGGTGTAAAGCGCATGAAGAAACTCCATGCAGATGGGCTTTTGGAATCACTTGATTATGAATCATTTGATACTTGCGAACCATGCCTCATGGGCAAGATGACTAAAACTCCGTTCTCCGGAACAATGGAGCGAGCTAATGACTTATTGGAAATAATACATACCGATGTATGCGGTCCGATGAGTATTGAAGCACGCAGAGGGTATCATTATTTTCTGACCTTCACAGATGATTTGAGCAGATATGGGTATATCTACTTAATGAAACACAAATCTGAAACATTTGAAAAGTTCAAAGAATTTTAGTGTGAAGTGGAGAATCATCGTAACAAGAAAATAAAGTTTCTGCTATCTGATCGCGGAGGCGAATATTTGAGTTATGAGTTTGGCCTTCATTTAAAACAATGTGGAATAGTTTCACAACTCAGCCACCTGGAACACCACAGCGTAATGGTGTGTCCGAACATCGTAACCGTATTTTATTGGATATGGTGCGATCTATGATGTCTCTTACAGTTTCTCTCGAAAGAGGTGAGTGGGAGGAAAGTAGAACTTGATGAGGTAATTGTACCTTCTCTCGAATTGGAAATAGTGCATCACAATCATTCCCGTGATGCCTACACCAACTAGAGAGGAAGCTAATGATAATGATCATGAAACTTCAGATCAAGTTACTACTGAATCTCGTAGGTCAACCAGAACACGATCCGCACCAGAGTGGTACTGGAATCCTGTACTGGAAGCCATGTTACTAGACCAAGGCGAACCTATGAACTATGAAGAAGCTATGATGAGCCCAGATTCCGATAGATGGCTTGAGGCCATGAAATCTGAGATATGATCCATGTATGAGAACAAAGTGTGGACTTTGGTGGATTTGCCCGATGATCAGCAAGCCATAGAAAATAAATGGATCTTCAAGAAGAAGACTGACGCTAATGGTAGTGTTACCGTCTACAAAGCTCGACTTGTCGCAAAAGGTTTTCGACAAGTTCAAGGGGTTGACTACGATGAGACTTTCTCACCCGTAGCGATGCTTAAGTCCATCCAAATCATATTAGCAATTGCCGCATTTTATGATTATGAAATCTGGCAAATGGACGTCAAAACTGCATTCCTTAATGGATTTCTTAAAGAAGAATTGTATATGATGCAACCAGAAGGTTTTGTCGATCCTAAAGGTGCTAACAAAGTGTGCAAGCTCCAGCGATCCATCTATGGACTGGTGCAAGCATCTCGGAGTTGGAATATACACTTTGATGAGGTGATCAAAGCATATGGTTTTATACAGACTTTCGGTGAAGCCTGTATTTACAAGAAAGTGAGTGGGAGCTCTGTAGCATTTCTGATATTATATGTGGATGACATATTATTGATTGGAAATGATATAGAATTTCTGGATAGCATAAAAGGATACTTGAATAAGAATTTTTCAATGAAAGACCTCGGTGAAGCTACTTATATATTGGGCATCCAGATCTATAGGGATAGATCGAGACGCTTAATAGGACTTTCACAAAGCACATACCTTGACAAGATTTTGAAGAAGTTCAAAATGGATCAGTCAAAGAAAGGGTTCTTGCCTGTATTACAAGGTGTGAAGTTGAGTAAGACTCAAAGCCCGACCACGGCAGAAGATAGAGAAAGAATGAAAGTCATTCCCTATGCATCAGCCATAGGTTCTATAAAGTATGACATGCTGTGTACCAGACCTATTGTGTGCATTGCCAATAAGTTTGGCAAGAGGGTACAAAAGTGATCCAGGAGTGGACCACTGGACAGCGGTCAAAATTATCCTTAGGTGCCTTAAAGAGGACTAAGAAAATGTTTCTCGGTTATGGAGGTAATAAAGAGTTCGTCATAAAGGGTTACGTTGATGCAAGCTTTAACGTTGATCCGGATGACTCTGAGTCTCAATCTGGATACATATTGAAAGTGGGAGCAATCAGCTAGAGTAGCTCCATGCAGAGCATTGTAGAAATAGAAATTTGCAAAATACATACGGATCTGAATGTGGCAGACCCGTTGACTAAACTTATCACACAAGCAAAACATGATCACACCTTAGTACTCTTTGGGTGTTAATCACATGGCGATGTGAACTAGATTATTGACTCTAGTAAACTCTTTGGGTATTGGTCACATGACGATGTGAACTTTGGGTGTTAATCACATGGTGATGTGAACTAGATTATTGACTCTAGTGCAAGTGGGAGACTGAAGGAAATATGCCCTAGAGGTAACAATAAAGTTGTTATTTTATATTTCCTTATTCATGATAAAGGTTTATTATTCATGCTAGAATTGTATTGATCGAAAACCTAAAAACATGTGTGAATACATAAACAAACACCCTGTCCCTAGTGAGCCTCTACTAGACTATCTCGTTGATCAAAGATGGTTAAGGTTTCCTAACCATGGACATGGGTTGTCATTTGATAACGGGATCACATCATTAGGAGAATGATGTGATGGACAAGACCCATCCGTTAGCTTAGCATAATGATCGTTCAGTTTTATTGCTATTGCTTTCTTCATGTCAAATACATATTCCTTCGACTATGAGATTATGCAACTCCCGGATACAGAAGGAATGCCTTGTGTGCTATCAAACGTCACAATGTAACTGGGTGATTATAAAGATGCTCTACAGGTATCTCCGAAGGTATTTGTTGAGTTGGCATAGATCGAGATTAGGATTTGTCACTCCGAGTTTTGGAGAGGTATCTCTGGGCCCTCTCGGTAATACACATCATAAGCTTGCAAGCAAACGACTAAGGAGTTGGTCACGAGGTGATGTATTACGGAACGAGTAAAGAGACTTGCCGGTAACGAGATTGAACTAGGTATGAAGATACCGACGATCTAATCTCGGGCAAGTAACATACCGATTGACAAAGGGAATTACATATGTTGTCATAACGGTTCGACCGATAAAGATCTTTGTAGAATATGTAGGAGCCAATATGAGCATCCAGGTTCCGCTATTGGTTATTGACCGGAGAGGTGTCTCGGTCATGTCTACATAGTTCTCGAACCCGTAGGGTCCGCACGCTTAACGTTCGATGACGATATAGTATTATATGAGTTATGTGATTTGGTGACCGAATGTTGTTCGGAGTCCCGGATGAGATCACAGACATGACGAGGAGTCTCGAAATGGTCGAGAGGTAAAGATTGATATATAGGACGATAGTATTCGGACACCGGAAGTGTTTCGGGGGTCACCGGAAGGGGTTCCGGACACCCCCGGCAAAAGATATGGGCCTTATGGGCCAAGAGGGGAAACACACCAGCCACAAGGGGCTGGTGCGCCCCCCATATGGGCCGGCCAAGGTGGAGAAGGAAAGGGGAAGGAGGAAAGGGGAAGGAGGAAAGGAAAGAAAGGGAATAGGATTTCCCCTTCCTTCCACCTCCCCCCCCCCCCCCCTTTCTTTCCCCGTCCAACAAATATGGCAGGGGGCGCCACTTGGGGAGGAGCCCAAGTAGGATTCAGCCTACTTGGGCGCCCTCCTCCCCCCACCTATATATATGTGGTAGGGAGGGCGCCTAGCACAACCAGACAATTGCCTAGCCGTGTGCGGCGCCCCCCTCCACTGTTTACACCCCCGGTCATATTTTCGTAGTGCTTAGGCGAAGCCCTGCGGAGATCACTTCACCATCACCGTCACCATGCCGTCGTGCTGACGAAACTCATCTACTACATCGACACCTTGCTGGATCAAGAAGACGAGGGACGTCACCGAGCTGAACGTGCGCAAAACTCGGAGGTGCCGTACGTTCGGTACTTGATCGGTCGGAGCTAGAAGAAGTTCGACTACATCAACCGCGTTGTCAAACGCTTCCGCTTACGGTCTACGAGGGTACATAGACACACTCTCCCCCTCGTTGCTATGCATCTCCATGGATAGATCATTGCGTCTGCGTAGAAATTTTTTTGTTTTCCATGCAACGATTCCCAACAGGATGATGGTATTAGGACACCGGAAGTGTTTTGGAGTGTACCGGGTAGTCATCAGAATACCGGAGGGGGTACCAGACACCACCGGGAGGGTAATGGGCCTATTGGGCCATTAGAGGGGAGCACACCAGCCCACAAGGGGCTGGCGCACCCCCTATAGCAGCCGCCCAAGTTTGGGAAAGGAAAGGGGGGCTTCGGCCTCCCCCTTCCTTCCCTCTTCCTCCTTTCCTTCCCCATCCGACAAATATGGTAGGCGGGCGCCATTTGGGAAGGACCCCAAGTAGGATTCGGCCTACTTGGAGGCGCCTCCTGGCTGCTCCCTCCTCCCCCACCTATATATATGTGGGAGGGGGGCTCCTAGCACAACCACAACAATTGCTTAGCCGTGTGCGGCGCCCCCCTCCACCGTTTACACCCCCGGTCATATTTTTCGTAGTGCTTAGGCGAAGCCCTGCGGAGATAACTTCACCATTACCATCACCACGCCGTCGTGGTGCCGGAACTCATCCACTACTTCGTCGTCTTGCTGGATCAAGAAGGCAAGGGCGTCACCGAGCTGAACGTGTGTTGAACGCGGAGGTGCCGTACATTCGGTACTCGATCGGTTGGAGCACGAAGAAGTTCGACTACATCAACCGCGTTAACAAACGTTTCCGCTTACGGTCTATGAGGGTACGTAGACACACTCTCCCCTCTCGTTGCTATGCATCTCCTTGATAGATCTTGCATGTGCGTATAATTTTTTTTGTTTTCCATGCAACGTTTCCCAACATATATATCATTGGATTCATCATTGCATATATTTTCACATCATATAAATTTGATACTTTAAATTTTCATATTGTTTTCTACAAACTTGGTCAAACTTTATAAAGTTTGACTTCGGTCAAAGCTAATATGCAGAGTAAATAAAAATGGAGGGAGTACTTCCAGTGCTACCAAATTATGGTAAAAATGATAGCAATCCATTGGACCTATTAATATGATTTTGTTCTAAAATACATGGCATTTTGTGCGACTTGGCATGGCAAATCTCTGAAAACTCATATGGAAAATTCAACTCATCGCAGTTTTCATTTAGTCAAACATGGCTTTCTTTATAGCATTTTGTATTGATCACATGGCATTTTTGTCAAGTGGCATGGCATTTACAGTTTTGTATACCATTGCATTCTTTCAAGAGCATGGCATTTTTATTTTAATGGGCATGGAATTTTCTGTTATCAAGAGCATGTCATGTTTGTTATTAAGAGCATGCCACTTTTATTTTAAAGAGCATGGCATTTTTATTATAAACAACATGTCATCTTTTTTGTACAAGCATGTCACTTTTATTTTAAAGAGCATGCATTTTTTTATATCGTTAAGAGCATGGCCTTTTCTTGTACTAAGAGCATGCCATTTTCATTATAAAGAGCATGTCACTTTTATTTTAAAGAGAATTATATTTTTATTATAAAGAGCATGACATTTTTTGTGTACAAGCATGACACTTTTATTTTAAAGAGCATGGCATTTCATTATAAAGAGCATGACATTTTTTATTATAAGAGCATGGCCTTTTCTTTTACTAAGAGCATGGTATTTTCATTTATTTTAAAGAGCATGGCATTTCATTATAAAGAGCATGACATTATTTATTATAAGAGCATGGCCTTTTCTTTTACTAAGAGCATGGCAATTTTATTATAAAGAGCATGGCATTTTTTTCTATAGAGTATGACAGTTTTCTTAAAGAGCATGGCATTTTTTGTTAGTAAGAATATGGCATTCTTATCATTAAGAGCATGGCCTTTTTTTGTTATAAGAGCATGATCTTTTTAATCTATGGCATGGTAAAAAAAATGGCATGGTATTATTAGTTTTCCTAATCATGAAATGTTTCTTTTTGTGTGATTTCTTTGTTTCCGATAAAGAAAATATAGGACATGGCAACTTTAATTTTTGTATTGTGGCATTTTTATTTTTCAGTGTCATGGCGTTTCTATTATCTTGATCATGCCATTTTCCTTTTATACATTTTCTCAAAACTTTACCATATACGAGTTTATATGATGGCATTTCAGTAAAGTACTGTAGATGATCAATTTTGATCATGACGGCATTTTTATATGTTGTTTTGGAGAAAATCACGTTTTAAAGAATGTTTGTACTGTCTCATGAAAATGGGCTTTTTAGGTCCCTTTTTGAAGGCTTACGTGCGTGCGAAAGGGCTCGAACTTGAGATCTCATTGTTGCAAGGGAACTGCACCAACCACTAGGCCAACTTATCACTGATTCACTGGTGCATATTATCTTCCTTTCTTTCATTTATACATACAGGAAATGCCCCCTATGTTTTCTTTTGTCCTTTTCTTTTTTTGTTTTCTTGTTTCTTTTTTTTCTTAAATGTGTGAACTTTTTTCAAATCGATGTTTTTTTCAAATTTGATGAATGTTTTTCAAAATCAATGGAGTTTTTCAATTTTTGGCAAACTTTTATTCAAATTTGATGAACTTTTTTACAAATTCAATGAACTTGTTTCAATTTTATGAACTTTTTTTCAAATTCGATGAGATTTTTCAGAATTGATGAACTTTTTTTCAAATTCGATGTTTTTTTAAAATTTGATGAACTTTTGAAAATTCGATGAACTTTTTTTAAAATTGATAAACTTTTTTTAAATTTGTGAGCTTTTTTAAAGTTTGTGAATATTTTTTCAAATCCGTGGACATTTTTTTTCATGATTTTGTTTGATCTTTTTCTATTTTCCATTTTTTCAAAGTCAACGGTTGGTCAATCGGTCAACCGTGACCGATGAACGCCATCAAGCAACTAGGAAACCAGGCGAGCGTTGGCCTTCTTCTTGGGCCGGCCCACAAGCAAGGAGTGTGGGCGCCAAGACGCTCAAGCGGCGTCTGAAGCGTCCAAATCAATAATTAAGGAGTATTCCTTGCAAAGATCACTCCCATCTTATCAAGTTGCGACAAGTAGCATGCCACTTGTCGCAACTTGGGATTTTTCTCTTTTTTCGTAAATTTATTTATTGAAAATGTTTTATCTCTTAAAGAATGCGTCCAAATCTTAAACCGTTTTCACCATTGGATTCCTCGCGTCGAGATCTTTAAAACTAGATCTCATGTGTGATAGGTTTCGATGAACTTTTTTTCCCACGAAAAAACCGGACGAAAAAATCGAACCGGGAGTACGTTTTTTTCCTTTCCGAAGAGACACGTGTTTTTTGCTTTTCTGAGATGCACGACCGTGTGTTGTAGGGTGGAACCCTAGATGGAGATCTTTCACAAATTGGAGGGGAAATCCCGAAGAACACGAAGAACACAAGAGAGGGGAAACACTCAACTCAACTAGATCCAATCACACATGTACTAAATCCACATACACAAAGGAGATACAAAGGTCCAAATCCAACACAAGAAGATACAAGAGGTAACTAGTTCATCCCACTCCTAAGGAGGTGAGGTCTTGGTGATCCTATGATGGGGATCCTTCCCTAGATGTGGTCTTGAATCCACTAGGGATCTTCCCCTATGGAGGTCTTGATCTCCATGGGAGAGGTCTCTCTCTCTCAAGAGGAGGTACAAGGAGCAAAGCTCACATATATCATGTCATATCCTTTGCTAACCCTAACTAATGACCTAGGGACGGAATATATAGGTGGCTGGAGGTGAGGGATGAAGTGGAGGGGCAAAAGGGGCATTCCCCGGCCAGCTCGCAGGCAGGCCCGTGCGCACAGGCTAAGTCAGCCCCGTGGGCACGGGGTCCCGTGTGCACGGGGTCTTTTGGGGCCCGTGCGCATGGGGTATCCAGGAACTCTCTGGATAGGCCATGCGCACGAGGTCCAAAAGGGCCGTGCGCACGGGGTCTTCTGAACCGTGCTTCTTCTTCCTTCTGCTCACCTCCGTCTTCCTTGCGGTCTTCCCGTCCTTCTCCTTGGACTTGGCGAGCTTCCTTCTTCAGTGTGTTCTCCTCGTGGATGGTGTAGTTGTACTCTTCCGCTTGGGCTCCTCCTCGAAGAATGTGTAGCTCCGCTCACACCTATGGATGCACACGAGGGAGGGGTCAAGTAGTATACCATCCTCGAAGGGTACAAGTGGACACGTGTAAAGGAGATGATTCACCTTTGTATGCATGAAGTAGAAGTCACACGTGTCACTTGGTGAACGAACACTTGACATGGTGATGTCCGTAGGATGCTCCGCATCATCTCCCCCCCCCCCCTTGGGAAAGATCCGACCTCGGATCGTGATCCTCATCACCATGGAAACGGTTGTCATGGACGGACTTGTAGTTGGACGGAGTTGAAGACGTGGCGCAATCCAAGTACTCCAAGGTGTCTCCGGAGTGATAGACATGCAAAAAGAGCAAACACAAGCGACACTCGGAAATACAATGGCTAGCGCACACAAAGTGTCCATCAAGTAAGTATGAGTCCGTTCGGCAAGATTGTGCGTGGCAAGACACATTATGCTTATCCAAAAGATGTAGAATGATATGTAATGCATTCATGGGAGCAAATTCATTCGTCGTGCACACAATGGTATGGTGCTTGTCATGGTGCACAAAACTACAAATTCTACCATTGTGCAAAATGATGTCATAATGGGACGGTGTATCAAAAGCATGAACATGGTAATTGGTGCTCAATGTGAGTATGTGATCATGCAATTGATGGTGGGCAATGTGATCATTATGTATGAAGATGCCATCAAGAAACATCACAACAAATTTGCTAAGAAAGTGCACAAGCTCATATATCATGGATGACATAGAAATACAAGATGCAACACGGCAATCATAATGTGAGTCAATCCATGCATAAGATGCAAATTTGTTATGGGTGGAGTTGTACCATGGCTCAATGTCGTGGCAAGATTGGTGGTCCATAGGGTCAATCTCCAATGTCGCGGCTCCATCCAATAGATATATCATGTAGACAAGAAGGAGCAAACAACAATGAAAGTATGGCCCATCAAATATGCGTATGTGAGGATGGCTCACAAGGAAGGAATTCACCTTGATGAGGATGTAGAAGATGTTGGTGTCACGCATCATGTATGCCTTCGCATGACCAATATGTTTTGTGATGGTACCGCCTTGTGAATCCTTCAAAATGAAAGAACATGACAAACACTTGGAAAAACAAATGAGGTTAGCGTAAAAGCAAAACCTATCATCCGTGTGGTGAGATACCCAACAGGTCTTTTCATCATTCTTATCATAAGAAAGGACAAGGTATGGCATGGTATGAAAGCATATGATGCGACTACAACCAAAGACATTAGGTTCAATCAAACAAGCATGCATCACAAGTAAGGTATCCAAGTCTCCAAGATGAATAAGCATAGAATTGTTGCACTCACTACAAGTGAATATGAGAGATGCAACTAATGGAGACAAGTGACAATCATCGAGATATATCATGTGATAGGCATGAACATATATGTCATCAACCCAATGGAAGGAGCAAGAATGGATCATGGGTGATGCAACCAAGCAAGTAATCATATGAAACAAGTCATGCAAACTAGTAGTGCGAAGATGCAACATACTAGAGGAATTCATGGCAATCATGTCATGTGTGCAAATAGTGGGCATACATAATGCACATGACATAGCACAAGCATGAAAGCAAGATATGAGCAAAGTCTCATCATTGTAGTGGCAAGAAGTCCTATGTAAATAGCAATGGAACATCATGACTCTCCCAACACAAGAATCAATAATAGCATGGGGCACAAAGAAATCATGGCAATAGCTACAAGTATCTCCACCAAGCATGCAAATACACATAGGAGTAGCATAATGGTGCATTATGGGTAAATGCAAGCAAGGGTCACAATTGCATGGCAAAAGCATATAAAGAGGCATAACATGCAAAGTGAACACGGGAGAATGAGCATAAGATGTCAAGTGGTAAATAGCCCATAGCCGTGTGAGAGCCAAGTAAAAGAGATGCGCGTAGTGCTTGCGCGAAAGGGACGGTGGTAAGGATAGTCCACGGGATCCCAAGTCATCGTTGCTCTCAAGATCTCGTTTCGTCAACTCTTGGGATTGAGAAGTTGACGAGTATATGTGAGTACCTACACAAAACAAAGGCAAAGGGAAAATTGTGTGTGCGTGGTATATGTACACATCATCCATCATGATGCATACGTGCATGTGTTGGTTAGCACAAAATATCCAATGCTCAAATAAATGAGATGCATGATATAGAAACATGTCATCCATCGTGATAGGTTTGTTGTTATGTATAGCATAATGGAGACTCAAATTGTGTAATGCATCATGAGAAATATGGAGAGCATTGTTATTCATGGAATGCATAGTGTGCACACGATCATGGGAATCATGCAAAGTATGAAATGCATCAAAATCTCCTAATATGTATGAGGAAACTATGGGGGTCTCCTCATAAGCATTAGTGGAAACATCACATGGAGAGTATCGACAACATCCAAAACAATGCATATCCGAAGCAATGTGTTCATGGCATGGCATAGTAGATGAATTGCGCAAATCATGTAAAGGAAGCATGGCAATATCATCACAAGAGAAGCACATTCCAATAACTATGACCTTGTCATCTATGCCATAAGTGCAAATAGGATTTATTTTAATGGGGCATGCATAGTTACTATGTTGAGATTGTGATGAAACAATATGAGAAATCTCACTCATAGCATATGACAAGTTTAATGGATTGTCGAACATGATGTGACCGATAGAATTTTCACATGATATCCTATGGAGCATGGCATCACAACTAGGCAATTCGACATGCTCATCATCATATTCATCATAAATAGGTAAGTCATGACATGAGGAAGTCGCACTAGCATGAAGCATGGTAATAGGTCGATCGACATCATGCAAGCAATCATTGTTAAGATAGTCCACTAGTGGGACAAGTGAAGTTCTATCACCTATATTACCTTTAGAGCATTGCTCATGTGTTGTAGGTGAGGTGTCGAAGACCAAGTCGTGGTCATCTTCATCGTGATGGAACCATGTGGGGGGGTGCATCATCGTCCACCATGGCCATCGGCGTCTCCATTGGAGGTATGGTCTCGTCGAGGATAGGCATGTCTTCATGTAGGAGACCTAGCACCAAAGAAGAAAACACACTCGGAGTAGAGGTTAAGTCGTTAGAAATCATAGTGGCCTCACGTGCCATCTCAACTACCTCACTCACTAAGTGTTGTGGCTCACTCACTGCCGGTAAGATGCTCTCACTCATATGGTTGGTGGAGTCACTCAAATAGCTCTCAACCTCACATAGGATGTGTGGCATAATCTCGTGTGTGGGGCTAGTGATGGTCACACTCATCCTATCATAGGAAATGCTCTCAATGTCACATATGGTTGAGTCACTCATATCACTCATGGTGGGGTGGCTCTCCTCACATGGGAATTGGGGCATCTCATCATATGTGGGTGTCAAAGAGATGTAGGTGCAAATGTCTCCATGCTCAACTTCTATCGCCGTCTTGGTTGGAGGGATAGTCCCATGCTCAACCTCCTCATCCATAATGCCTCCAAAGATGAATGCCGTAGGAAGTGGCAAATCATCATGCTCCTCCGAGACCAAAGATAATGTCTCATGTGCGGTCTCATAGCTTGACTCGGAGTATGAGTCCCATTGGGGCGCCGTCTTCATGTTGTTGAAGGGGTTTGCGCTCGTCGCCGTGGTCGAAGGGGATGGCCCTTGCTCGACCGTCTTGTCGCCGTCTTGTATGAGGCCCATATGATGTGGCACCTCGTAGCTCATCTCCATGATCAAAGGGAATTTCCTATGCTCGGTCATCTTCCTTGAGGGGCTTCCGAAGATGGAAGTGTCGCCCTCGCTTGTAGGTGGTCGCCTTGGACTTGAGGATGTCGAAGTAGGCATACTCGTGGGAAGTAGGCGAAGATGCCGTACGTCCAAAGGCGAAGATGCCTTGATAACACTTGGCGAAGATGCCGAAGTAGTGGTGGTAGCCTTAGCGTCCTCTTGGTGGTGATGTTGTCGTGCTTGAACTTGTAGTCGATGGCGCTTGTCGTCGTCATGCACATGTGGCTTTCGGTTGTCTTGGCGGTCATCGCGAAGATGAGGACGGTGCCACGTGGTACTTGCATTGTGTGGCCGCTCCGAAGGTGTGCGACTTGAGCGTCTCCGCCGTGAAGATGACGACGGGGAAGAAGACTTGTAGTTGGTCACCATGTCTCGTACTTGATCCATGTGTTCGTCCAACTTGGTGTCGATGTAGTCCCTTTTCCTTGCTTCGTTTTGTTGAATGTCGATGGCGAGTCGCTCAATGCCGTGCATTGCACGTTGTAGTCCGAATAGTGGAGTTTGGATGATGTAGTTGTACACGTCGTCATTGTCATCGAAGACTGGAGATGAAATGCTTCGCCTATCCATCACAAAACTTGAGCAAATATGAGTGGAAGAATGGGAAGAACTAGACCAAATGTACCTTTCCAATGTTGAAGATGGATCAATGATCACTCAATAATGTATTATGAAGTAGCACAATTGGTACCGGATCTTGTCAATTCTCACACCTACACAAGTAAGGCTTATGGTGGAGCTTGGTGAGGATAGTGGCACAAAAAATTTGATGCAAAATGTTAGCAAGAGTCAATAATGTTGGAAAAGATTCACAAATTCGCAAGTGAAACAAGTAGACCAATAGCAATATGTGGCACACGGATTGATAAATGGGGTCGTGCAACCAAGGAATGAGCTCAAAATGTGGAAGCCACGGAAAATGCTCTTGTTGCACAACTCTAGAGAGACGCTAGCACGATTTCTCAATAGGCGTATACAACACTTGTGCACAACCTATAAGAGACAAAAAATGCAACGACTTCTATCCCAAGTATGTTATATATGTATGATGTTCCGGTGTTTCGCACACGATGATCCAAGACGATCAATATGGTAGTATGATATGCAATGTGGCGATGCTATGGCTATTGCTTACAAGCTTCTTTGTTTTTCTCTTCTTTTTTTTAAAAGCTTATTCTCTTTTTTTTTGATATGGCCACTTATGCAAAATGCTCGAACCAAGATAGCAATTGTGTATATGCGGGAACAATCTTGTGACACAAGGGATGATATGATGATACCAAAATGAGGATACCAAGATGATATGGTATGTATGCGATGATCACTAATGTGCACAAGTAACGTTGCCGGCAATACTCAAAGGCTAGTCTCGATAGGCAAGTGACACAAAATGGGCTAGGGGTTATCAATGTAATGGCAAGAAAAATGTACAATGATGGGATACCACGATACCAAGATGATATAGAGGTTACCGTTCTTGCTTATGGTTAGGGTGTCAAATTGGTGAAGGTGGTCGATGTCAAATCCTTGTCGAAGTTGAGCGACGGTGTTGTCGATGTCGAACCGTTCCTAGTTAGCCGAAACACCCTAGGAAACGGAAAAACTGCAAACTCAAAATCTCAAAGGCAAATGTCAAATGGTGGTAGCGGAGTGCGTTGGTGGTTCCGGAGTTGTCAATGCGGAAGTGGTGGTGATGGTTGATGAAGAAGCAACCGTACCTAAGTAGCCGAAACACCTTAGGAGACTCAAGTCACCACTCAAGCAACCACAAATGCTATATGGATCAAAATGGTTTAGGTTGCGGAAAGCTATGGTGGTTTTGCGGATGATATGGTGGAAGGCCTAGGCAAAGATGCCAAAATGTCAAAATTTTGATAGAGTCAAATGGTGTGGGAACCTATCTATATGGATGGGGGATGTCAATAGCTACTCAACGAGCTAAAGAACGCGAAAATCGGACTCCGGATGCGAAAGTTACGGCCAAAACGGTGAAGGGTTGGTGGCTGCTGTAGGGGGGCCGTGCACACGGGGGTAGGAACCCGTGGGCACGGGGTCCCGTGCGCACAGTACAGGTCCGTGGGCACGCGGTGTCCAGAGACTTTTCAGGGGCCCGTGCGCACGGGGTCTGGGGTCCGTGGGCACGGGGTGGACGGAAATTTCGCGATTTCAAGGCGGAAATTGAAGATTTCTAGGGCAAAATTGGAGAGATTTCGTGGATGGAAAGTGGGGAAAGATGGGGGAAAGCTAGATCCACTTGAAACCAAGCAAATCCATGGATCAAATCCAACAAAACCTCATCAAACCAACAAATCACAAAAAAAATTGGGGCTATTTTTGGTGGGGATTTTTGAAATTGGGCAAGAAGAAGCAAAATTAGGCTAGAAAACAAAGAGGGGGGCTCCAATTTCATGAGAAACCATGGCTCATGATACCAAGATGTTGTAGGGTGGAACCCTAGATGAAGATCTTTCACGAATTGGAGGGGAAATCCCGAAGAACACGAAGAACACAAGAGAGGGGAAACACTCAACTCAACTAGATCCAATCACACATGTGCTAAATCCACATACACAAAGGGGATACAAAGGTCCAAATCCAACACAAGAAGATACAAGAGGTAACTAGTTCATCTCACTCCTAAGAAGATGAGGTCTTGGTGATCCTATGATGGGGATCCTTCCCTAGATGGGGTCTTGAATCCACTAGGGATCTTCCCCTATGGAGGTCTTGATCTCCATGGAAGAGGTCTCTCTCTCTCTCTCAAGAGGAGGTACAAGGAGCAAAGCTCACATATATCATGTCATATCCTTTGCTAACCCTAACTAATGACCTAGGGACGGAATATATAGGTGGCTGGAGGTGAGGGATGAAGTGGAGGGGCAAAAGGGGCATTCCCCGGCCAGCTCGCAGGCAGGCCCGTGCGCACGGGCTAAGTCAGCCCCGTGGGCACGGGGTCTTTTGGGGCCCGTGCTCACGGGGTATCCAGGAACTCTCTGGATAGGCCATGCGCACGGGGTCCAAAAGGGTCGTGCGCTCGGGGTCTTCTGAACCGTGCTTCTTCTTCTTTCTGCTCGCCTCCATCTTCCTTGCGGTCTTCCCGTCCTTCTCCTTGGACTTGGCGAGCTTCCTTCTTTCGTGCGTTCTCCTCGTGGATGGTGTAGTTGTACTCTTCCGCTTGGGCTCCTCCTCGAAGAATGTGTAGCTCCGCTCACACCTATGGATGCACACGAGGGAGGGGTCAAGTAGTATACCATCCTCGAAGGTACAAGTGGACACGTGTAAAGAAGATGATTCACCTTTGTATGCATGAAGTAGAAGTCACACGTGTCACTTGGCGAACGAACACTTGACATGGTGATGTCCGTAGGATGCTCCGCATCACCGTGCCTCTTGCAGAAGCAAATCCGTGCCTGCACAAGAAGTAAAATATGTGCCCTTGCAGAAGAAAAAAAAAAGAAAACATGTTTTTTTTTCCTTTTCGAGAGGCACCGTGCCTCTCGTGAAAGCAAATCCGTGCATCCACAAAAAGTAAATTTGTACCTCTCGCAAAAGAAAAAAAGGTGTTTTTTATCCAAAACCGAGGGAAGACCGAAATGCCGAAAAAACCAATTTTTTTATCTAAAAGCTGAAAGCATACAAATTTTTTTCTAAGGGAGTGTCCAGAGCTTGACACGTGGCGGCAGCCGAAAATGCGCCAAGTGACGTGCTCCCAACCCACACCAAATAACCATTGCGGGGGCTCCCTAAGGAGTACTCCTCAATTAGTTGCTCTCATTTATTCCTGGATTTATTTCAGGATTTCCGGCGATGCGCATTCAGTGGGAGAAGACGTTTCCGTCGACAACGAGGTGCCTACGGTGACGTAAATTTCAAGATGATATGCCGGCTCAGTCTTTCGGAGGTGCTCATAGGGGTAGAGTGTGCGTGTGTGCGTTCATAGGGGTGAGTGTATGCGCGTGTATATGAGCGCTTGCGTTGTACTGTGTTAAAAAAAATTGCTCTCGTCGTAAGTTGTAAAAAAAATAGTTGCTCCCCTCGTATAGGAGCTCCGGGAAGGGTCGCTGGTACCGAGCACGGTCGCCAGATATTGGCGTTCAAAAGCAAAGTGGCAAGACCAGCAACCCGTGAACGTCGTTTTTTTTTGGGCTCGCATTCTGGAGTTCTGGGCCAGGCCGACCGAGTCTTCTTCCACTTCCCGGCCCCGCACGGCGCCGCAAGCCCGCAACCGCGCAGTGGCCTCCCCGTCCCCGCCATGCCGCGTGGCACTGGCAACCGCGGCAGCGCAGCCGAGCCGAGAGAGCAAACCAGACGGGGCACCTCGCCTCACGTGTCCTCCGCTCCCCCAAATCCACTCCGCTCTCCGCCACGCGCCGCTCCCCCCTCCTCCTGCCTCCCTCACTCCTCTCGCGGTCTCGCCCCCGCCTCGACCTCCGCAGAGCCATTCGCTCTCGATCCCAGCGACCAGCGCCCGGAAGAGGAACAGGGCGAGGACGAGGACGGGCCTGCTCATGCTGACCTCCTCGCCTGGCCCCTAGGCTCTTAGACAGCGCCACAAGGACGCGCGCGTGTCGCGGAGAGATGGGGTACCTGCCGTCGCTGGGCGGCAAGGCGGCGCACCTCGTCTCCGACCTCGCCACCGTCATCCTCAACCCCGTCTCCGGCCACGAGCGGGAGCCCTCCTCCTACCTCCCCGTGAGCGTCCCCCTCCCTTCCCCTCCGTACGTTTCGCCTTGGGCCTACACCCGACCCAAGCGCTCGTCTCCATTTCCGCGCCTGTACTTCGTAATCCGCTCGATCGGCCAACTCCTAGGATGCATGGCTAGCGGCGGCTGGAGATCATGTCTGTATGTCTCTGGACTACGCGGTTCGCAATCCTAGCGGTTTATGGCATCCTTTGCTCTTGTGCTGCAAATTGAGATGGCTGACCCTGTACTAGGATGATTGTTGATATGATATCTGAATGTTTTAAGGCGGCTATCGGTCAAATACAAGCTGTGGGAGCGGGAGCATGGAGATCAGTTTGGACTTTGGAGTAGAGCTGTACAAGCAAACTAGAGGGGTATTGCGCGATTGACCACAACCAATAGGTAGTTTCGACTAATGAATTGGTGCCTATTCCAGTTCTCATGTGTGTATTTGGACTTTGGACAACCCTGACAAGAAAGGTTACTTAGTTTAATATCTAATTTAGGGTGATATGATGTTTGGTTTGCGGGGTTTACAATTATTTCCCCTTTCTGTTGAGATGCACGACTCGCTAATGGCAATTTGTCAAGTGCCAAAGGCAAAGTTTCAGGTGGAAAATACCATTGTTGCCCATCGCTGCTGCTGCAAGCCTTTATTTTTTGTGATTGGAGAGTGGATGGTTTCACCTACTGCGTGAGTGCCTGGGTGGAGACCCGACCAGGACCTCACGCTAGTGCACATTCACTAGCCATAAGTCATTGAGTTCCTGTTTGTATGGTAGTTTTGTGAAAGAAAAGAAACTGAACCTGACATTCATGGTAACTTGTTTAGGAGCAATTGGCAACTACAACGGCATGTACTGATCATTTTATTGATCATGCTTGGGCTAGAAGCTTAAAGTTCATATCTATCTTGTAGGAGGCCACTGAAGGGCAGGAAAATCTTTATGGTGATGAAGAATCTGAAATTTCTAATGGCCCCGACACATCTTCGTTTCGAGCATTTCTGATGTCATTTATGTCTGCGTCAAGCTCTAGCAATGATTCGATGGAGATCATACCTGAGCAGGATCTGGATATGGAGTACCCAACTTTAACACCTGTTGGGAGGGGAATCAAGGAAAGGAAGGGGTTGCTTAGTAGAGGCAAGCATTCCATTGGAAAGATTATTAACAAGGCAGGTAGACTTGGTGGTTTCAGACAAAAATCCGGCCACATCATTGATAATGAAATAGCAAATCAAATAGAGTCAATGTCGTCCGGTTTCGATCTCAAGGTATCAAAGGGGTCTGCTTCAAATCATAAGTTGCCACCTATGTCTGAACCATCGATGCTTTTATCAGAAATGCTGCGAAATGTTCTTTATCCATCTCTTCCTGTTCTTGTTCAAGGAAAGAACTGGATGCTGGTTTACAGGTTATCTTTTGAATCCAAATATGTAGCGATTTTATCATTTTGCCAATGCAATTGATTATCTGATGTCTATGTTCATAATTGTGCAGTACCTGGAGGCACGGGGTATCTCTATCTACTCTGTACAGAAGGAGCATGCTTTGCGCTGGTGATTCACTTCTGGTATGCTACATACCGTGCTTTTGTATAACTAACATTTTCATGCCCTCATGTGCAATAGAATGTCATCTGAATATAGTATGGAAAGATACATGCTTGTCAAGTAGCACTGGCAAGTTTATATAACCTTCTTCATTCACCCAATTAATTTCGCATTCCTAAGCTATTCTATTAGAAGTTTGAGGACGTGCTAATGACTTCATTTTACTGGTGCTGGCCCCCCTGACGTCAGAGATTTGCTACTTTGATGATAAACAGTGTAAAATCAGTCATTATTTGCTGTTCAAAGTGTATTTTCCTCCTGTTTGGCCCTCTCCAACATGTTTTAACAGCTCTCGGCCCCCTTGACCCATTTTTTCTGGCTTCGCCACTGCATACATGCATCTTAAAATTTCGCTGACTTTGGTGATATTACATTGTTGTATACAATTTCCGAATTTCTGTCTACGTAATTCCCTGGAGTGAAGGAACAGGTTGTTTGGAACCTAAACATCATGCAAACTAAACATCATGCAGTTGTGAACACAAGGGAAGCTCATTGTCTAGTTCCAATTTATTTATGAGCAGTATTGAGGTCAGTAGGTTAAGTTGCTGCATGGATCACCAGAAGAAAAGATGATATGTTTACATGTATATTTTTAGCTTCTGACGTCTAGTTCCAATTTGTTTGTGAGCAGTATTGAGGTCAGTAAGTTAAGTTGCTGCATGCATCACCAGAAGAAAAGATGATATGTTTACATATATATATTTTAGCTTCTGACTTTCTAAGCAAACAATTCCACTCTTTTGTGTCGTTTGATTTCGTCCTTAAACACTGCAATCCTGGGGGTTTCAGCTATAGAAAATACCTTTTTTGAACACAGCTATAGAAATATACACAGTACTGTAGGTGCTGTTTTTTGTTTTGGTTAGAACAATGCTTCTCTTGATTTTTGTATAATTTAGTTGCTCACTTCCATCTCCTAATTTGTGCTTTGACAGATAATTGGGGATAAAAAGGGAGCAGTTTTTGGTGGTTTGGTAGAGGCCCCTTTGCGGCCGATCATGCAAAGGAAGTATCAGGTTTCACTTCCACACATATTCTTATGGTGTTTCTTCGATGTGTATTCTACCTTACAGGGTTACTCTGATTGTGTTTACGCCATCTTTCAGGGGACCAAGAATTGCTTCGTGTTCACCAATGTAGCTGGTCGCCCTGTTGTATATCGTCAAACAGGTACTTCTCTTTTACTTTGACAGGATTTGCATTGCATAAGAGAAATACACTCTTTTCTGCATTAGTTTCCATCTTTATAACAACCATATGTGCTAATGTGCTATTAGCACTAAGGTGGCTTGCTGGTACAAACAATAAGCCTTTATATAAGATCAGAAGATCAATACATTTTCATATGTTGTTGTAGATCCTATAGTAGTTGATGTTTCTTTAGAGAAAATGTTGTGATAACTTTATTGCCTTATTGTGGGGACCCCTCGTATTTCTAGAAGTAAATATCAGTTTTGTGATCCTAATTTTCTTGCTTCCTTAGGATTACGGTTAAATTTTTCCAATTGCAGGTGCTAATAACTATTTCACGTTTTGCTCCCCTGAGTATTTGGCAATGGGAGGTGGTGGTCACTTTGCACTTTATCTTGGTGAAGACCTGTAATCTACTAATCTCTGACCTATCTTTCCACGTTGTCACACATAAATTTTATTTCGTTCTCATGTTAATGTGTTCGTGTGCCAACTTTAGCCACAAACATGTGTTTTTACACCCTTCTTTGCAAGTGTCATCAGCTTAACATCTTGTTGATCAAGTGAGTCACGTGTTCACTTTTGCTGTTTGATCTGTGCAGCCTGAATGGTTCAAGTTCCACCTCAGAAACGTTTAACAACCCATGCCTGTCACTTTCCCAGGACTTTGAAGTCAAGCATGTTGAGGTACATGATCAATACTATGCATATCGGTCGATTCTCAGCATCCCTGTTTCCTCATGATGAAACTTGAGAGTAACAACGTTTTCCGACGCAGTTGTGGGGCTTCGTCAATGCTTCCAAGTACGATGAGATGCTCACCGTCTGCCGCACCGAGAAACCTGGAATTTGGAATTTGTGACGGTTCACAACTTTTCGGAACCGTTGAGACTTGATGCCAGGTGTTATTCTGATGGCTTGTACTGTTTTGTAAGTATATAGGCCTCAGTAGAGTCTGACTGGAAGTGGTAAAGTAAAAGGTACTCCCCACTAGTGTAAAAAACGCTCTTATATTATGGGACGGAGGGAGTATGTAGGAAATCTAGTTCGCTTGTGGATCTATGGAGGTGAAACAAGAGCGCAACTCTGGGACTTGACTGGAGCAACTTCCTGATCGTGCTTGTAAATATTGTAGTGTACTCGAATTCTAAGCATTTAGATATGTAGTATACATGCCCCATGTTCCTCTTATCTTACCAATAATGCATTTGAATCGTCGTGCCAATATCATATGAGAATGCACACCTGGTGGAATCCTTCTGAGAACAATAATGATAAATATATTAGTATATCAATTGATTTTGGTTGCTCTGAACACCTCCACCTGTCTGCTTGGGGAAAGGAAGGAGGAAGATGACATCGAGAAAATCGACACTTGATGTGGCCTCAAGGGAAGGAAGGAGGAGGGAGATGCCATTGCGAAACTTCGAAGTTTTCCTCCTCCCGTTGGCGCCGGGCCCGCCTAAGATTGCTTTTGGGCCGTGGAGATGCGGAGGACCTCGGCCCCTGCCGGCAAGAGGGGCCCCGCTCTCGTTCTTGTTAGATTCTTGGTTGGGGTTGTGAGGCGACGGCGATGACTCTCGAAGGAATAGTGTGTCTCATGCTCAATTATCGTCCCGATGGTGCGCCTAGCGTCGTCGAAGGGCCTGTGGAGGTGTGTCTTCATCGGATCTCGTGGTATTGGGTTGGTGCTGGTCTTTGGTGAATCTATTTGGATCAGGTCCTCATTCGTTTTCGTTGGTGTGCTTACAGGTTTTTGATCTACAACTCTCTTTATTGGCGATGATTGCTTCTCTTCGTCGGTGATGATTGCTGCTCTGGTACGCTGGTCCTATGGGCCCTTAGCACTTAGCATAACAAGATTTACCCGGCTCCGACGAGGGAGGGGTGATGACGGCAGCGCGTCTTCGGCTTGCTCTAGTGCTTGTATTCATCGCTAGATGGTTCATCAACGTGATTGTAATTTTTGTTATCTCTGATGTTCAACTGACCTCCATGAGAGCACATGGCAAGCTGCTATTGGTCCTTTTCAAAGCTGTGTCTAGCATCCTTGTTTTGTGTGTTTTTTAGAAGGAAAAAACTATTTGTAGCGACCATGGGAGGAATAGAGTTGCTCGGTAATTTTGATAGAAACTTTGGGTGATTCAATCCATATTGATTGTCGCTGATTTAGTACATATTAAATCAGCAACAATTAATATGAATCGAAGAAAGTATTTTCTTCTTAAAAAAAAAAGTAGTGTTTCTATTCCTGCCGGGCAGAGCGCTTAGTTCAACCGTAGGTACGTTCCTCCTTTCTCTCTTCATTTTGGTTTTTTCCTCTCCTATTTCTAGTTTTTTCATCGATTTTTATTAAAAATATTTTAATTGTCCCACCTTTTATTGACTTACCAAATAAAATCATGTTTTAGGCCAATACATTCTTACCATATAAAATCCTAAAATTATTTATGTAGGTAAATCATGGGTAGGGTTTGATAAAAATTTACTTACACAATCACATTAAACTAAGTCACGGGCTAATGTACAAGAATATTTATATCACATGCCAAACACACAGACAATTATTTAGTTTTGAAAAATTCCTTTGTAGAACCATTTGGTCAAAGGATTAGAGTTTCTGAATTCCTAAGAACTGTTCCATAATTTCATACAAAATTTCACATGATCTCAAGAGTTTAGGACCTCTTTGATTTGTAGGATTTAAAAAAATGGGAATAGGAAAAAGGATTGAAATGGCATGATCATCTCAATCCTACATGATTTTGGTTTGTTTGATTACATCATATGAAATATGAAGGATTCTTTCAAAGCGGTTTCAGTAGGTGCTAAAATTCCTATGTAATCTAGTGCAAAGGAAACCTTAGGATTCAGTCCTATGAATCAAACAACCAACATAGAAAAAAAAATGATTATAATCCTCCAAAATTCTATGAAAATCCTTTGAATCAAAGGAGCCCTTATTTTGCTTTTGAGAAGTCCAGTGAAATATATCTGGCGTTTTCTCCCGAATTCCTCCATGATTTTTGTGTTATTTTCTCACAAAACATTCAAAAGCAACATCAAAATTCTACACTTTTTTTATCTAGTAATTTAAGAGAAAAGTATGTTTTTGGTCTCAAGTTCCCCAAAAGTATAGGCTTGGTCCCTCAAGATTTTTTGGTATACATTTGGTCCTTCAAGCCTCAAAACCGGATAGGTTTGGTCCAAAATCAGATTTTACGCACGTTCACCGGGTTTAACCACGTTGACCAGGTTTGACTGATGAACAGTAAATTCAAAAAGTAGCAAAAAATAAAATAAAAACTCTAAAATTTTGTGGCAACCAAGATGCGTGGGTGCATGAAAATTTGTGATGTTTCGACATCCGAGGAGCTCATGGCAAAAAAAAAACTAATTTTGGCTCACAAAAAAAGCCAAAATTTGTTTTTTTTGCTAGAGCTCCTCGGATGTTATTTAACCATAAAAATTTACACGCACCAAGCGCACCCAAGCATGTTGGTTGTCACAAATTTTCTGATTTTTCTGAGTTTGTTTGCTATTTTTTTGAATTTATTGTTCATCGGTCAAACCTGGTCAAACCCCGGTCAATGTGCTCAAAATCTGGTTTTGGACCAAACTTATCCGGTTTTGAGACTTGAAATACCAAATGTATACCAAAAAATCTTAAGGGATTAAGTCTATACTTTTGGGAAACTTGAGGGACCAAAACATACTTTTATCATGATTTAATATAGAACAGGAAATGTTATGTTTACAATCTCACTTTTGACAGGCGAGTTGCAAGAGATGATTTTTCACACATCATTTTTTTGGGCCATGCTACGCGTCGTCCGACGGATTTTTTTTAAAGTCCGCCGCCTCCGCAGGCGTAGATCTGGTACAATCCATTGCAACAAATGGAGTGTTTCAAAATCTTTTGCAACAGAGTTTATGTTGCAGAAACATTTGAACAGAAATTGTATTGCAGATTTTTTTTCGTCTTCATCTTTCTGCAGCATAGATAATGTAGCGAAAATGACTTCTGCAACATGGATGTTGTTGTGTTTTTTTTTTCAATGAAAGATGATGTCGCTGTTTTGTAACTCCGTTGTTGTTGCAGAAACATGTCGGCTTGCGGTGGCATGGTCGGACACGGGCAACTTCCGCTGGTGACGTTGCAGATTTTTTTTCTTTCTGTTTTCACTTTTTTGCAACATGAGAGTTGTTGCGGAAGAAATTTTGCAACACGAATGATGTTGCAGAAAACTTTCTCCGCCACGCGCATACGGTCGCACGGCACCTCTAGAGATAGTACTAGATGGACTCATGCAAAACACATATCGCAAGGAGGAGGTGACGGACGCCTCGCACGCAATCCGCCGGCAGAAACCAATCATTTCCCCATTTTTTTTAGGGGACGCATCTTTTTCAGCCTTTCAGGGTAGTTTTGATACCGTGCTCAAAACGCGGAGCCCATCTAACTGGCCCATCTTTCTAAGCCTCCTCTCTCCGGTCCTACTCTCCACACGCAGCCGTCGCCGGAGGGCGAAGATTGCTGGGCTGGCGGCGGACCCCGACGGACAGAGGCTGGGCAGGTGGAGGTGGTGGCGGACCTCGAGCTCTCCCCACCCGTGGCGGTGCCAAGAGTTCAAGTCCGGCGAGTCCCTCCGAATGCATTGAATGGTACGATACGGCACAATGTCCTTTTGGTCAACGTGCGAGGAGAGCTTAGGGCAATTTATACTACAGAAGAAACGCTCTCTAATTACTTAATCACTCCTCTAGATTCCGCAAATCATCTTATTTATTGAGCTCATAAACTGTGTGTTTAATGTTTATGGCCCAAACTGGTGTTTTCTTGATGTAGTTCACTCGAAAATTACCTCCAGGTTACCATGATTCAGTAGACTCTGTGCCTCCGTGCATTGATTGGGTAGAGAGGAAATGTGCAGCTTATTTTGTTTGCCTTGGTTGGTTGGGTAGGGAGGAAATGTAATGTGATGTGCACTGTGATTTGATTTGTCCTTCCACCTTCCACCATTCCTGATGTATCATCTAAGCATCCTCCTAGCTCCTTAGGTTGAAAGAAGAATTTCTCATGTTTCTCGGTGCCCACCATTTTCTGTTCCTTAGGTTATCCTTTGTGTCCTGGAGAAACTTAAAATATACCAGACCTCACAACTTGAGCCGAAGTCTGTAACACGATTCTTAGGCTCGGGTTGTAGAGAGCGTCGAATCGACATGTCCACTCTATGCTTGACAATTAAAGATGCTATTGTTATCTGTATCATATCAAACTTCAGATGCGTAAATAGAAGTTAGAACAAACTATCTATTTACTCCAGCTTAAACTGTTGACATGTGTCAGGGCAACAGCACAACTGTTGTGATTATGTATAAGGGTAACAGTTGACATGTGTCAGGGCAACAGCAAAACTGTTGTGATTATGTATAGTTCGACCATAAGCAAGAAGTTACTGTATAACTATTTATCTCTGTGTCATATGGACTGACTATCTGCCTAGTTACTCCTTACCAGTGAAAGCTATTTATCTGATAAGATTTGTCATGACCTGTCTATTTTTCTTTCCCAGTTCTACCAAACACGCAAGTCTAGGTGTGGTGTAGTAGTTGAAACCTATGATTAGACTTGAATCTTCATTTTTATCAGTGGCACAGGAAACGTATTGCTCTGTCCAACATGTAGTGATGTAAATGTATGTGACCTTTTTCTCTTCTAAATATGTATGCCCTCTTTTAAAGTAGTGATGAATCTGTTATACTCTTAAAGCAGTATTTTGCAAGTGGAGTAATTGGTGGTTGCAATCAAGATATGCACCATGATTTAACATTTGCGCTTTTTGCATTTTTGGAAAGCATATAAGCACACATCTTAGTGTTGATGTTGATGTTAGGTTGCTACCTCTTTGAGTCAATTTCTTGGAGGAAAAGGGGGCAAACTTTTACCTGCTCTAAGGCAAGGACATGCTGACCCTGACAGGAAGAAAAAACGCTAGCAATCCTTCATAGAAGCTTATGTTTATGACAGTTAAATATTTCCGCATGTTTTTCAGCTAGCTGTTTGGGATTTTCCTGTAATTCCTACCAGTTTTAAGTCACTGTTGATTGACATGACAGAATTTAGTCAATCGTCTTGCTACCTGACTCAACAAACTTCTTCTGCATGCTCGTGTTTTTATTTTTATTTTTCGCACTATCTGTAATAGCATCTAGATGGCTTCAGTTATTCTAGATCACCAAACAGTACTTCAGGAAAAGCATTTAGAAGTTGCCTAAAGTTCAATCAGGCAAGCTTTTCTTTATGTTAGTTCTACTATATGATAGATGACCTCTGGTGTGGTAGCAGTGAGCGGTATTTTTCTTTCACGCGTGTTGTCACTCGAGCTATATCCTTGCCCCATTTGTATCAAAATTCAAAATGACCTATTTTCGAGCAACGAGGACAAAACAGTACTCCAGGAACTAAGATATATTGGCACAACCCAAGCAACCTTACATGTGTATTATATGCACACACACACACATACCATACTAGTCAGAAAAAAAAAACATCTTATACTTGTAGGCTTATCTACGGACTCCTTTCTGAGTCTACAAGTGCATGAAAAAGAAATCTAAAGAAACTATGTAAAAAAGTGGTAAAATGATAAGCCTAAATTCCAAAAATGCAAGCCACAGGCTAGTATGCAATTCAAGCTAGGGAATTCAGGTTACATCATGCAAACTCGCTTAGCAGCTCTTCATCAAGTAGGATTTCCGACCAACTGGGAAACAGACTACTGGCGCAATTGCAGTTTGAGGTGCTGACAGTATTAAAAATGTTGGAAGCCGCCATGTCAGTGAGAGGTGGAAGGGAGTTGTCAGAGAGAAACGACTTTTTCTGGCTACTGTTCTCTCCCTCACTGCGGTGCTGCTCACTGGTTTCAACATTGTTATGTGAACCCGGGTTGATGTTGCCAATTGTGTGATCAAAGGTAACGCTAGGCATTTGGTTCTGAGACACCTGCCCTGCTAAGTCTGTGCCACCAATACCCTCAAGTACACTTGGAGAAAGAATCTGCGGAGTGCTCAGGAAGTTGATCTGCTCCAGGTCCATGGTGAGACTGTTGAGGCTGCTGCTAGTAGTGGGGCTGGCGGCAATGGAGGGTGCAGAGTGAAGCAGTGACTGCACGTACTGGAGGTTGGCAGCCTGTGCTGTCTGAGCTTGCAGCCGGTCAGTGTGGTCATCCCATGGTTGCTGACTGATGAACTGGCGAAGGTTGGCGAGTGCGATGAGCTGCGGGAGAGCAGCAAAGAAGTCTGTTCTCGGACGGTGGGTCATCGGATCGATGCCCATCTTGATGAGCTTCTTCCTGAGGTGGGTGTTCCAGAAGTTCTTGATCTCGTTGTCTGTCCGTCCAGGGAGATGCTTCGCAATAGCCGACCACCTGGTTTGGTTACAGGTTAGCCAAAACCTTTCATGTGAGATTTATGCAAATGGAATTGAGGTGTAGTTAGTACTTGTTGCCAAGGATGGTATGCAGCTGGAGGATGGTTTGCTCTTCCTCCTGGGAGAACTTCCCTCTCTTGATGTCTGGCTTCAGGTAGTTGGTCCATCTTAGCCTGCAGCTCTTACCACACCTGTTCAGGCCTGCAAAACAAAAATGGTGGACAACATTCTTAGTGAAAAAAATGTGCGTGAGGAGGCGGAGAAAGAGAGAGAGAGATGTATCATGTATGCGTACCGGCAAGTTGAGGTAGGGCCCTCCAGCTTCCATGGCCATGCTTCTGGATGTAGCTCATGAGCTTCTCGTCTTCTTCAGTAGTCCAGGGGCCCTTCTTGAGGCCATTCTCATCGCTAGAAGGTGGCCTCCCCATTGATGGATGATAGGATAGGTAAATGCCGGCAGGATGGGGGAGACGAGACGATCTGCCTCCCCTTCACACCTTAGCGTTCCTGTCCTCCGGATTGCTGGTTGCCTGAACATACCTTCCTATATATAATGGCTTGCTGATCCATGTTTCCCAGAGCAGCAACACCCTGCTAGAGACATAATCATTCAAATGGAAAAGACTGATATGCCCTTAGCATTTGCGTTCACTTTATGGTAGATAGCTTGTTGCTGGTGCATGCAATTGCATGTGCATGGTCTTGGGCTGGGGTCTTGTCTGTGTCCATACAATTAAAAATATTATGGCACTTGGTTCTGTTGACTTGAGTATGCTGGCCATTTGGGCAATCACTATGACCACAATGTGATGGCGACACAAATCTCACCTGCTTCTTTCCTCCTACCTTTGTCCTCTGCTACTAGTTGTTTTATGTGTGTAACCTTGCGCTTGGTTCTGTTAGATGTAGATATTTAACAATAGTTTCATGAGATAATTTGCTTTTGAACGATCATGATATTGAATAACTGATGGTACATATTTTTTTCCTTTTCATCTGAGCCTGTATGGTTTTATGGAACAGAAGGTAACCGGGTGATAGAGCTTAATTTCAGTTGCCTTGACTTGAAAATTTGCATTTGTTGGGCTTATATGCTTACTCTATGTTTCCTTACTGAAAATTGCACAGGATAGGGAACATGGAAAGGCAAACGAAACTCTGAATGAAGCAAGTGAAGGATCCGTGTTCAAGGCACGGAATATAACTGGTAGCCAAGAAATTTCGTGGCTGCTAGCTACTAGCCTGGCGTAGTGGCGTATAATGCATTCAGATTATTCTGTGAAGCTACATCAGAGTGTCAGCAGGATACAGGATTGGACAAACAGCTGGACAAGGTTTGCTGGACAATGCCAAGTTTTGAAACATGGTGAAGCCCATATCATGTCACTTGTTTGCTTTGAGTTCCAACAATTGCATGGAGATAAAAATAATCACATCACTCTTCAACTTGAATTTAAACAAATGAAAGCCTAAATTCCAGATTCATGGGCTCCACGAGACAACATGAGAGCACCGGGAAAACACGCAATTGAGAATTCACTATCTTGTCTCTTCTTGATTAGTCATAACTACCGACTCCAGGTATTGTTTTTGTCTGGTTTCATGTAGTATGCGGTATCCATCATTCCACGTGCTTTACCAGGTGTGGGTTCAGATTTTATATTTCTGAAATCCATCCATGCACGCAACGTGAGAAGAAAGCAGCCATGGAGCTCTTGTCACCTTGTCTGTCTTCCTCCTGTCCTGTTATTTGGGTCCATAAACAAATGCAGAATCAGGTATGTCCACCACTGGACAGAAGCATAATGCTCTGAGAAATATAGGCCAACGCTAATCGCTGCGTGTGCAAATGCTTTCTGTTCATATATTTATGTTGTTTTCTGATGTCCCTTGACTCCTGGACTTGTATCATCTAGTATGTTATTGGTTAATTTGTCTAACTAGGTTGTTATTTGTCTAGAGTATTCTGGACCTCTCTAAAACTTTTGCAGATTATACAAAGATTAAACAGAAACTGTGCCTGGTAACTATATACTTGATTAGGGATTAGGCCTGGTCTGATCATATCAAATGGTTCATATGGGAGATAAATTTGAATGCTTCATTTAAAGTAGTCTGGGTTGCTAATTCCAATTTGGTGTCTGTTTTTACTTGCAGAGTTAGATCATTGTATTCTCTGTTTTAAGTTTCAATGGTTTTTTAAATAGCGAATCCCACTGTCCCAATCAAAGTTGGTTGAGTCTGCCGTCCTCGATGATCTCATTAGTCATTACATCTAACAGTCCTATGTTCTTTAACTAAGGCACTCCTTGGTTAGGCTTCTTCATGCCGTGTCATGTACTCATGTCAAGCCGTATGCACTATGCACATATACACATATATCCTTTTAGTTAAAGCCGCAAAGTGACTATGGTGTTATTTTGTTTATTCACTTTATGAACACTTGCAAAAAAGTTAGCCATTTTTTGTATTGATCTGTTTGCACCATCCCCACCCCATCTTTTACTGTGGTAAATTAGAGAACCACATTGTTATTTTTTCCTTGTCAGAAATATCAATGTGAATCAGCATGTAGAATAGTCAAAGCCGCAAACGCCATCGTGTTTATCATCTCAATGCACATTAGAAGGGAAGTTTTACTCTTCTTAAAAGCATGTAGTATAGTAGATAAATATTCTACATGTATATGTCATGAGTTAGCACTCCAGCGGGTTGAAACTCTCACCAACTACACTTTTCTTGTAGGTTCCATTTGCAATACATAATCTGCCAAGATCTTTGCTGATGTCTTCTACCTGACGAATAGAAAAATCAAGTGAAAAATACTGGTTTTTCTTTGGATGAATGGTTTGCAGTACTCCACTGAAGAAGGCTATTCTAATTTGTAAGGCGTTGTTGTCCTATTTCAGGGACCTTCCACCCCGAGGAACAGGTGACCTACTGATGAGTTTGTCTACCAGTGCCAGGATCTTATCCATTTCCAAATTTCCCATGCATGGCTGCAAATGATTGTACAGGAACAAATAATTGGTTTAGATGATTGAACACAGGAATATACGGCACATTTGACGATACAGTACGAACACGATATTTATATTTTGACACAATTATGCTTGGTATCATTTTTTTTATTTTTTTGTGAAAGATGCTTGGTATCATTTGACTAAATTGTTTTGGGTACGTCTTCCACTGTATCGTTAGATGGTCAAACACCCACACATTCAGGTATGTGTCGCATGACAAGTGAATGAATGTGTTGCAATTCAGCTATATCCTACGGTCAGAAGCCTAGGACTTGCAATTAGTATATGTTATGGAAGAGAAGATTGTACCTGCATATTCAAGTTCAACACAAAGATGATGGCATCAATGACACCAGCCTTTGACATGTGTGCAGGAAAACAAAAGTTGGTGCAGGCAAGTGGGCACCAGTATCACCTGGAAACTGGAGCTATCCAATTAGTTTAGTTATCTGCTTCCAATGAGAAACATCGTCGTCCTTCATCGATGACGGATTTTGCCGCTCTGGACACTCCAGACGCAGCAGCCCCCATCAACTAACCGCCTTTGTTAAATCTTGTAGTGTTTGTGAACTGTTGTAGTGTCGTCGCTCCTGTGTATTTGGGTATGCAATACGACCACTACAACCTCCATTCACAAGTGCTCATTGTTCTTTATTACACATCTACAACTGACCTATGCTTTTTTTTCCTGTTTTTTATATGGAAATTATTTATTGTGTATATTAGTGAGCAAAGTATCATTTGTTTTTTTTACTATGCATACTAAATTGACAAATGGTTTTTCTGGCATGAAATGGAAGTGATTATTGATGTACTCCCTCTGTTCCAAAATACATGGCATATTACATTTTGTTTGGACAAACCTTTGACCAACGGATACACTTATTTTTGAGTATGAACCTAGTGACCGTCAATTTTACAGAGGGAGTAATATCGATACTTCTTGGTCAGAGGTTTGTCCTTGCGACGGAGGAGTATTATATAGCCTGTTAAATCCAAAATATTCTCTAAATACAAGAATCAGCAGCTGCCAGCAGGTCCAACTTCACTCCCTGATCCCTACTGACAATTTGCGAAAAGGCAGGTTGGTTGCCCCTAGTTTTTCCTAACTGCATTACACCCAACTTTGCAGGTAGAAAAGGTTATCCACAATTTTTATTTTTGTTTTCGTTTTGCAAGTTCCCCATTATGTATTGACTATGAACCTGTATTTTGCTGCAAGAAAGAGAACCACTTATCCCAAGATCTTCATGTGTCTACTACCATATTGACACTTCTCATAGCAAAGTCTATCTTGTCCAGACAGGCAAAACCAAATTAGCACATCCGCGTCCATGTTTTAACAGTGTCATAGTCAAAGATAGTTAGCCCGTCATAGTCTTTCATGACATTAGTGGTTTGACTAACAGACATGATGGGAGAGTGCAAAACACAATAATAAGCCCTCTCCTATTTATGTTTGATAGTCACTCTCAAAACTAAGGTTCCATGTGCTGCAAAACCTCGGATGAGTAGCTGAGGGTCAAACTAAAAGTGGCGAGCAGTTCAATTGGCAGCACACGTTCTTTTTGGATGCAGGAGTATGAGACTGCCAGGCTTGTTTTCTTCTTCATCCTATGTTTGCTAGGTTTGCATGATATTATAACAAATGTTACGAACCACAACCTGCTCGACACAGGAATAGTGGGCAATGATCATTCATGATAGATGTTGAAGGACATCTCAATAATGGAACATCAACACCTACTTCTCTAACCAAGATCAATGATGAGATTTTGGCTCATGGACAGTGATAAGCATTTGAAAGTTAGGTTCAGCAAAAGCATTTGTTAAATAGCCACCTCAAGATTTGGCAAGCATCACTGTGTGACCAGGCCCTATAAAATTACTATCACCTTCCTCAGCCGTCAGATCAATCAAGGTTGAAGAATATCTCCCTTTTATGTAGTATTATCTCCTGCGGTGCTATAGAACAATTCTGAACCTACAGTGCAAACTGTGGCAGCCAGAGAGGGATTGTGCCTACTACAACTCACAACACCGTATTATTTGAGAACCATAAAGCTAATGTCAAACACAACCACGAGTCAAACATGCATATATGATCATAGAAGCGAAAGAAATCCCCCAAACTACGCATGCTTGCATAGTAGATTAAATTGGACATCATAAGAAGTTGGATGGGAATAAGGGTGGGGCATCACAGGCAAAATTTACAAGCGTCGTCAGTTCCCATAGATAAGTCCAAACATAACTACTGGGAGAATCCATGAAGTTCATATTTTGAACATTGTCTGTCACCCGAATGGCTGAAGACGGTTCACGATCTCCATTTGCAAACTTGGTGTCCAACTCCTTCGGGTAGACCTAATTGACCAAAAGACCTGAAATTTTTAGTAAAAAGGAAACAAGGTTGGTTAGACAATAGTAAAACAATGTACGATAGAAAATTGTGTGGGGAAGTAGATGATGAAATAGGAGTTCTGGTGGTCGTTGACAAATGGCAAGCAAGCACACTATAAATGTATATAAAGTTTTTCTTCGGGCAAACTGCCAGAAGCATCTCCCGAACTTAAGAGAGAAGAGAGAACAAAGTATGTAGGAGTCAGCGGGTCTTTAAGGGGAACACACCAAAACCCCAAATGAAAACAGAAGGCGTACGACATGCACGCCGAAAGCCCTGGCCATGCACGCCGAAAGCGAGCTTGCACTGCTTTATATCCTTGAAAGCTAGACTTGCGAGTTCGACTACATAGTGGCGAGTACTGCTTCTGAGACCATCCAAGAGTGTTCCTTTCTCTAAGAACTGTGAAAATCAATTTTGCTGCACAGAAACTACAGATACTCATGCAAGAGTGGACAGTGGAGTATGCAATTCAAATGCCTATTTATTGGGGAGGGCAAGACAAGCGTAATCTTGCATAGAGCACCTACGGCATGCTGCTTCCACCACCAAAACAATCCAAGAGCAATTCATAAATGCCTAGCATGTAATCAACTAGTAAAATCAAAATTTGGGCCAGCTGTTTTTTTCCTGTTTACAACTAACTGCGACATAGCAAACAGAGTTTAAGATAGACTAAATCATAATAAAACAAGTTCCGCAATTATTTCAGCCATGTGAACTACTCCCTCTGTAAAGAAATATAAGAGCGTCTAGACCACTACTTAGTGGTCTAAACGCTCTTATATTTCTTTACGGAGGGAGTACCACAAATCATAAAAAATTCAATAGATATCCCATAAATGCCTTGCATGTAAGCAACTAGTTTGGCAGAAATCGAAAATTGGGCCAGCTGTTTTTTTTTTCATGTTCACAACTAACTGCGATGCAGGAAACAGAGTTAAGGCAGACTAAATCATAATAAAACAAGTTTCACAATTATTTCAGCCATGTGAACTACGAACAGAAAAAGATGCCTAGAGATGAACTTTTAAAATACTCAGTTCAAATATTCAACCAATGCTGGCACAATAATATGAACAATTTACCTGCTCTAACTGCATATTCGAATTTCAGTATCTCACACCCTCATAAGTCATCGTTCATAGTAGGAACTTTGTCTGATAATGTAGACCTGCATCATTTACATAATAAAGGCAGCATTGTTAGCAGTGACACACATGATTTCCCAGCTGATAATCTTTAAAAAAAAAGATCCAGTCAGAGGCAGGATACAAGGAAGCACGTATTTATAAAGCATTCTACGATCTGCTTTCAAAATGAAGGAATGCTGTAGGGATGTTGAATAGTAATGTTTCCAGCAATAAACAGGTCGAATTTGTCATTCTGTTTAAATAATTAGACAATGTATGCAAGTTTCATCTTCATTTGCAAATAGATCTGCAGCTCAACTCAACGTTTTAATTTTACAACATACAGAACAACAGAAGTCCAATGCATAATGTCTACAGTTATTACATGATCAACTTCACATCATTAATTGGGTGTACAAATATTGTGGAAGATTCATGATAATAGCAACAGCAAACCACCAAAACATGAAAGCTTCACGATTTTCTAGAATTGTAAGATGCAACTGGAACGCAATTCTGCAGAAATTGTGTGAAATGCACATCCATTCTCACTAGATACATCGTTCCAAAGGTAGATATTTAGAATCTCACCTTGAACATCGTCCGGTTGGTCAGCTCGAACACCAGACAATCACCATCAACCAGGTTGTGCTGGATGGCGAACCCTCTCCATCCGGCGCTGAGGCCGTTCTTAAGAGCAAGGTAGAGCGTTTCGGACTCGACACCCTGCTCATCCTTCAAAGTGAGCTTCTCGTCACGCTTCGGGAGATGCTTCCGGCAGAAGGGCAACGGGAGGCCCTGCAGTAATCCAAATGAACAACCCCACAATTATCAAGACATCGTCGGTTTCGATCAGCGAGTGAACTGTATCCAACGGTGTGAGCCTTTAGCTTACCAGCCAAAACCCTCCGGTGACATGTGACTGCGTCATGGGCTTGACAAAACTGGGGTAGCGGGACCCCAGCTTGGCCTGCAGCTCTTCGGCCATGGTGGTGGCATACTCTCTGGCCTTGTCTGTAGCGTACACTCGATTAATCAAATCACTCCTTGTACTGGTCGTCGTCCTTCTCCCCCTGCTCGAAGCCAACCAAGAAACCAGATTACCAAATATACATCAAATTTATCACTGGAGTATTCCTCAAAAAAAATTATCACTGGAGAGGAAGAGTTGGGCGAGACATTACCTCCTGATCTTCTTCTCGAGGACATGAAAGACATCCTACACACATCACATAAAAGATGCATTTTTCGGTCAGCAATCGAACGAAGGCAAAGAAAAAGAGAAAAACAACTCAGCAGCCTCACCTCGAATCGGTACTTGGGCTGCTCGGGGAGGCTGGCGACGCGGCCGGACCGCCGGATCGGGGTGTCCTCGCCGCCCTCCCGCGGCACCCGCTTCCGCTTCACGGACTTGGCCTGCGACACCGACCCAGAGCCAGGCGATTCAAGCAAACGGACAACGAGAAGACGAGTCGAAGCGGAGGGGGGAGGCGAGGGCGGCGGATCTGACCGGCGAGGGCTTGGGGGTGGCGGCCTCCCTGACGGCGGCGGAGAGGTGGTGCAGCTTGAGCTCCTCCAGCTTCCGCTTGTTCTCCTCCACCTGCCTCCGGCGCTGCTCCTCGTACGCGATCGCTCCGGCCATCTCCTCCCTCCTCCTCGATTTCCTCTGGCTCTCGTGGTTTGAACTGCTGGGGGAGGCGAAGGCAACAGAGAATGGACGGGATTGGGAGGAGGCGAGAGGGGAAAGCTGCGGCGGCCTATAAATTAGACTTGTGGGTGCCAGCGGAGGGTTCTAGCAAGGACCGGTCTATGGACCGTGGACGTCGGGACCGTTTGACGAGGGGTCTGGTCTCTGGTGTGTGTTCGCTGGGTGTGGACAGGCGCATGGGTTGGGTCCTGGGATGGCGGGGGTGCCAAGCGAAGAGCCGCGAGATTCGAAAGTTCAAACGTTCGAAATCTCTCTCACGAGGGTTTTTTTGGGGCAGCTGTGCAGTGCACCCCGTGATTTTCTGCGGGGGCCACGAGTCAGTGTGACGCACATGGTGGGTGGTAAGTCCTGTGTGCTTTTGCTGGTGTGATCGCGCTTTATTTACGGGCCAACACACGTGATATTGGTGGGGTGATTCGACAAAGAAATCTCGTAGGAAGAAGCATCCCCATAAAAGAACATATACTGCTAACATATTTTCTCAAAAAAATAAAAATCAACATATGTTTTTTTTTGCAAGGACAACTTCAAGTCTATTCATCCGCTGTCAACGTAGTATAAAGAACACCAAAAGTAAAAAAAACATCCAGATCCGTAGATCATCTATCGACGACTACAAACACTGGAGCGAAACGAAGGCACGCCGTCGTCATCGCCCCTCCCTCATCGGAGTCGGGCAAATCTTGTTGTAGTATACAGTCGGAAAGTCATCGTGCTAAGGCCCCAATAGGACCAGCACACCATGACAGTAACCGCCCCTGACTTTTTTTGCGAGTAACATATGCTCTCCTTTAGAAATGTTGGGAAAATATATGGTATAGCTTGATTGTCTATATTTGAGTTTTCATTGTGATTTTTCTGTCTACTATTTAGCCAATGGTTACAAAATCATTGTATAATGTGAGTGCTTCTGAATATGAATTGAATGGTATCTATTATGGTCTAATGTAAAATACTCCCTTCGTTCACTATTCTTATAATGTTAAAAGTACATGATAGTATTAGACTATTTGTAGGTCAAGTTATGAATTTGGATAGCCAGTGGCCGAGACGCCACCCCCCCCCCACCCCCCCCCCAAACGATCGACTATTGTTTTAGCACGTACGAGTAACTAGCGATAGGATTTGGTTAATACATGTACCTGGCCCCCCTTAACTCAAACAGAGTAATAAAATCTGCAAAAGGGCAAACCGGCAACGACCCATAATAAAGGCCAATCGAAGTCTTGGCCTCCGCTCTGCCCGCTCCTCCGACCTCCTCCAATGCACTAGTGCTAAGATGAGGTGCTAAGCACATTAAAGAGCTAAGCAACTAAAGTCCTCAATGCAAAGGTGCTTAACTTGTTGTAGCTAAGCATCCTTCATTTAATGATTTAGTAACTAAAGTTATCCATGCATTGGTGGGCTTCTTTCATTTTAGTGTTTTCCCTAGATTCCCGAGCTTGGCATTGTTTCTTCCTGGGGTCACCACACCCATCTCTCTCCTCTTAATTACCTTGCCACATCATCTTTTTTACCTACGTGGCAGCCTTAACACCTGTACAAGGTGGAGTATTGGGAGGGGCCTCCTAGTACTAGCCCAGAAACCCCTAAAAAAGTACTAGCCCAGGGCGTTAATTTTACCCTAACCCCCGACGCGATTAGCGAGTGCTTTGAGGGGATTAGCGCCCTGCCTCTTCGCTCCCTGCTCATGATTAGATCTGAGTCCAATTAAATCAAGAGAGGGCTCCGGGTCCGGGATGAGCGATCCTGCGTACTACTCCCGTCAATTCTCTAACGTCCCATACTCCCAGTAAACCAGCCAAAGGTTAGCATCATAAGTACTCTGTGCTAATCTCTATCAACTCTCATCCTAAATGCATCAAAATTCAAAATCCAATTGTAGTTATTTTAATGGTGAATTACGATGCTAGTTCATTTTAGATTTCCTTTGGTTGGTTAATTTGCTAAGAGGACATGAAAAGAAAAGCGCCGCCAAACATCACATAGATTAATTTGATTTTTAAGCATGTTGTTTTGAGTTTCCCAACCTACTGATATTGTTAATGAGGCTAATGTGCAAGTTACCAATCCTGGTCCAACTGGAGACAACTTGTCCTGAATTGCATGATAATCAACATTCAAAGGGAATTATCTAGCAATTATGTTATTTTTTATTGAAATCATTATTTTTATTTTTATGAACAATCACCAGGGGAGAGACTCCTTACATGAATGCATTACTCAAAGAACCAAGAAGGCCAATTTATAGAGTTGCGCTAGCGCGCGAGGGGAGGTATTGACGACATGAGATTGTTAGTAATTTTGATCTTATTGACAATTGTAGGGTAAACTAATACAAGTTTAACTATATTATAAGCATTCGAAGCTACACATTAATATAGTATTAGGTTCTTAATTTTTTGCATTGATTTTTTTTTCACCTTTGCTTGCGCCCCCCCCCCCCTATACCCAAATCCTGGCTCCGTCCCCGTGGATAGCCAAACTAGTGTTGGTGGTCCCCGCAAAAAAAATAGTGTTCGTAGTAATTTCTGAATTACTTTAATCGGTATCACAAAAAGGAGCAACTGCACTTTCTAACTTTTGGGGGTTTTAAGGCGAACTTACCAGGTGCTACTGTTGAAAATATTAGCACCTTTTCGATTTGACTCTAATTCACGAGTAGACAGTAAACATGGCAATCACAGTATGAAACTCATACTGATACCTAAGCATGTGAGCACGTATAGTACATAGAATCAAAACATTTATGAACATAGCATATACGGCTAGCACATGAGCGAGTAAATAGGGGATGAATAAGTCATACCCTCCGGTTGGCCAGGCCAACGCGACGGCGACAACAACAGCCTCAGTGTCGTCTGTGGCCTTCTTCTTGGCGCCGACGCTGTCGGCCATGGGGTCGATGCAGGGGAAGTAGTGGAAGAAGAGGAGGACGGAGACGGAGACGGATCGAGAGCAGTCACGTCGAGACGCTCCCTAAAAACCTTATTGTTGTTCTCTCGGGCGGGATCTCGAACGACAGAGTTTCAAAGGCCCCTGCTCTCCCGACCAACCGTGCACGTGGTCGTCAGGATGGGGTCGCTGGAAGCAGAATAGAGAGAGGAACAGTGGGGTTCACTCCACAGGCCAGTACCACCTCCGCTAACAGCTCACGGTCCAACGTCTCAGACAATGACATTTCCGTTAGCGGCTCGTCCACAATTAATTAACCATTCTTGGTGCCAGGCGAGGAGCCGCGAGATTCGAAAGTTCAAACGTTCGAAATCTCTCTCGCGAGGGTCTGGGGGGCAGCTCACCCCGTGATTTTCCGCGGGGGCCACGAGTCAGTGTGACGCACTTGGTCGGTGGTACTGGTAAGTCTTGTGTGCTTTTACTGGTGTGATCACGCTTTATTTACGGGCCAACACGCGTGATGTTGGTGGGGTGATTCGACAAAGAAATCTAGTAGGAGGAAAGAACATGTACTACTAACATATTTTCTCAAAAAAAAAAAAAATCAAACATATGCTCTCCTTTAGAAATGTTGGGGAAGATATATGGCATAGCTTGATTGTCTATATTTGAGCTTTCATCGTGATTTTTCTGTCTAATATTTAGCCAATGGTTACAAAATCATTGTATAATGAGAGTGCTTCTGAAGATGAACTGAATGGTGTCTATTATGGCCTAATGTAAAATACTCCCTCCGTTTCACTATTCTTAAAATGTTGAAAGTACATCTCTATTTCTAATATCTGAGTTGGTAGAATAGTATCCACGGCTTATTTTTGTCCCACCATTTTCGTTCGTTTTTTTTTGCTGATTTTTTTTCGTCCCCTCCCCCATCCCACCGGTTTAGTTTCACATTACCCTCTAACACAACGAAAAAAATCTGAACAGATCAGAACTTTCCATGCTAACACAAGTTATTTAGTAATGCCTTTATGTGAAAGAACCAATCACGATAAAAAAGTAGGAAGGAATCAATCAAAAGGAAGGAATCAACAAGTACTACTTGGTAACAGAATAAAATCACAGGGAAGGAATCAATCACGGATGAGGCATATCGCCATCTAAAGATCTCCCTCTTCCTAATCTTCGAAGTCAGGCTCACGTGATCCGAACCAAGAAAAGACCTTGCTAAATCCTTTCTCCCTTCCTCTTTCAAGTTGTGGTGGCGACGAACAAGGGCAGCGGCGGTGGACGAACTATAGGGAGCGGCGGCAGCATATGGGAGCGCTCATCTTCTCCTCCTCCTCGTTCACCCTGGTAGGAGGCCGTGGCTGAGCCACCGTAGGAGGTGGCCGGCGTAGCCCCCATCAGGGGCGACGGCACAGGCCGCCCCTCCTCGCGGATGCATCAGAACGACGTCTCACACGCGGCGTTGGTGGAGGAGACGACCACTGTCTCGCGCTCAGCAGCGGGAAGAACGGATGCGGAAGAACTGCTGGGTGGTCCTCGTCCGGCCTTAATTCCAATGTACGTGGAGACACACCACCGCAGTGAAAATCTTTTTCTTCTTCTTTTATTTTGATTTTTGTCTCGGTCATTGTGTAATCACTTTGTAAGAGTAGAGTATATGGCAGCCAGAGGAGTAGGACGATGGCGAATGGACACCTCCAACCATTCCTAGGGACCATGGTCGACGCAATGTTTCATTGCAAGTTCTGACATGAGACTTTTTGTGTATGCAGACAATTAAGAATCCAAAGTACAAGGGCAAATGGAAGGCACCATTGTTCGATAACCCAGTACATTTTTTCCCACCTTACACCTGTTGCACATCCAGCTTGCACTATTATTCTTAGCCAGACTAACTTTGCTGTTCAGTTATTCTACTGGGAATCATGACAGCGCATAATGAATAAACCATTCTGCAAAAACTGCTAAAGGTTCATTTTCACAACCCTCTTTTTTGTACATGAAACTTTTTGGTAGATCCCAATCTCTACTCCTAATGGAGGAGTCTGCGGTCGTGATGGTCGGTTAGTACGTTGTTTCGTTCGTTCACCCATCGACCACTCGCACCACCGATTTTTGTTCGATCGTAACACCCTACCACACCGATTTTTATTTCGTCCTAAGCCCCACTGGTATTTTACCAGCCCGCGCCACCGAGATCGAAGAACCGTGCCTCATCCCCCAAGACCAGGCCGTCGTGCAGCTTGCCTACGTTCACTCCCGCGTTCCATCCGCCCTTCTCAAACTTTCTCAAGCACTCCCTCTCGTCTGGACTGGACCCCTTCTCTCCCAACGCACCCACCCCATACTAACTGATTTTTCAGCCGTGGCGGTGGCGGGGCTACAGCCCGACGAGATGGCGACGGCGTGCTACCTCCCACTGTCGATGCAAGCTCGGAGCCTCGGACGCGCCCGGGTGTGAATTGCAACGGTGATGATGGCCGGAGCTCGGAGGTGAACTGCATATGTGCGAGCTCGACGGCAACCACGAGACCTCACTTCCGGCGTTCCTCTCCACCTATGGTGACTTCACACTCGTAAGCCCCTCCTCTTTCCACATGCATGCATGTAGTAGCAGATTGCCTGATCTGTTGGCCTAAGTATTATCTTTGCGGTGCTCTTATTGTTAGTCCAGACTTGCAGACCCATGTTTTTTGCTCAGAGCGATGTCTAGAACATGTTTGTATCACACAGATATTAAGAATCTTATCTCTATAGTAAAACCATGCTAATAATTTGGATATAGCGGTGGTTGTGCTAATCAAACCCCTTGTTTGATGAATTTAGTAGGAGGTACTCAGTTATGGAACCATTGTTTAGGTGGAGAGACTTCACGTGAGTTGTGTGTTTATTTTTGTTTCAATCAGTGAATGCCTGCTTGCAAGTTTTCTCTACAGAATTAGTGTTCTATATATGTGGCTGCTATGTCGATTTCTTTATTAGTTTGGACCTAAATTTCTACTTAGTGTTTACTTTTTAAATCTTTACGAGCATCCCGTTGCATCCCGGCAGTGCCACATGTTGTTGCCGATCGACTGAGTGACATGAGGGAGCACAAAGGACTCGCCATCATTGAATAATCTGTATATATTGAGAAATGTTAATTCCACCAGGTTTAAATTCAATAGCATGCTTGTACATAAATTATCGTATTGATTTATCCTAACATTATCATCCATTGTCATAATGCAAGGACGATTTCTATTGGCTTGTACAGAATGAAGTAGAGAGAAAGTAGATTTGTGCTAATCTTCTATGGCAGGTTTGGGAAAAGATATGCATGGGCATGAAGAAAACGGGAAGGGTGTCCTTTAGATGGAGGGGGAATGAGTGGAAACCCAATGCACGCCTTGTAGCATTCACGGAATGGGCTCAGACAATCCTCTAATAACCTAATATGAAGGAGAAATGGGGAACAAGTAGGGTCATGATATTTTGAAGTTAGAGAATATTACATTTCTAAGTTTTCCTTTTCCAAGATTGTTTATTCTAATTGAGATGCTTAAAATTTGTCTATTGTTGCCAAGAAATGTGTGGGGTCCTTCAAACTTAAGCGGAATACATTCTGAGAAAATTGTGACTCTACTTCTAATTAGTGCGCGTCAAAGGAGGTATATTGCAGTGCCGGACACAAGGGAGGAGTTGCTAAGGAAAATCAAGGTTAAACACTTGACAACCATACGCTTATTGCATATGTTATAGAATAAAATGATTCTTTTGTCAATGATTAGTATTTATTAATTTATCCTGTAGCAACAGATCCAGTGTGGTTGTAGTAGTGGAGGCGGATATAGTGTTCTAAAAATCTTTGACAATACCGGTTGATGTGTATGAGGATCTGCAAGGACAGACACATGTTTTTTATTGAAATATTTAAGTCCACTAGACAAAAGGATGGACACATAAGCTTGTGACCTGGTTGTGGCTGCCGATTGTGTGCAATCCTTGGCACCAGGAATTGACCTGGGATGCCGTGGAGGGGAGAGGAGGGGCGAGCGTGCCGTGGAGAGGAGGGGGCATGACGGTGAGAGCATGGTGTGGGCTAAATGACGTGTCGTTGAGGGGAGGAGGCAGTGAGAAGCCGTTCTGGGCAGAGCAGGCCGGGGGGATTGAGATGTTAGTGTGAGCGATATGTCGTGCTATGAGAGAACGAGAGGGTGAATTAATTTTTTTTAAGATAAAAATAAAAAGAGTGGTTGTTTGTTTTTATAGCGAAAAGCGATTGTTTACTACAAGAGGTATGTCACATACTTTTCTATATAGTGAAAAATATCACAAACCCTAACAAGTCATTTCTGGAGAATAATTATCAACAAATGATTTATAGTTGAGCATACATGTTATTAAAATTGAGATGTGACTCACTCTACTAAAAAGTAGAATGCAACTCACTGTGACTAAAAATGGTAACCTGCTTATATCTAGCAACCGACCAATGAATATATATTGTATATGAGCTTTTTTTCTTATTTTAATATATGTTTATATGTTCACCTTTGTATATCAGAGAAAAAATTAGATAGCTTCTGATGATGCTTTGAAAATGCCGATTGACAAAGTCATTGATGTAACCATGATGGGCTGGACTGAAAACTTGATTTTACAAAATTAGAAGAGATGCATACAAATATTTTTTCTTCTTTGTAGAGATGTTGCACATGATAATACAAAAGATGTATTTCTAGATACATTTAATTTTGCAGATTAAGAGAGAAGATTATGAGAGATGGAGATGGATTATGTCGACGTTAAAAAAGAATCCATCGACAAGGCTCCCAAGACAATATTTTTTTTTAGACAATATTGTTGGAAGGGGCAAAAAATTCATCAAGTTTTAAGTATATATATGCAATCAGAAGAAAAAAATTAAAAAGCCCGTAGCAACGCATGGGCATTCTACTAGTAATAGTAGTATTAGAGTATATGTAGGTCAAATTATGAATTTGGACAGTCAAAATAGTGTTGATAGTCCCCGCAAAAAAGAAGTGTTGGTACTAGTTTTTGAATTACTTTTCTTTAGCTGGTTTCTGAATTACTTTAATTGGTATCACAAAAAGGCGCAACTGCACTTTCTAGCTTTTGGGGGTTTTAAGGCAAATTTACCAGGTGCTACTGGAACAGTTTTGGAATGGTGCTACTGTTGAAAATATTTGCACATTTTTTATTAGACTAATTCATCAGTAGACAATATGCAACTCATACTGATACCTAAGCATGTGAGCACGTATAATATATAGAATCAAAACATCTATGAACATAGCATATACGGCTAGCATATGAGCGAGTAAATGAGGGATGAACAAGTCATACCCTCCGGTTAGCCAGGCCAACGCGGCGGCGGCAGCAGCCTCATCGTTGTACGTGGTCTTCTTCTTGGCGCCGGCGTCGTCACTCGTCAGTCATGGGGTCGATGCAGCGGAAGTAGTGAAAGCAGAGGAGGATGGAGACGAGGATGGATCGGGAGTAGTCGCGTCGAGACGCTCCCCAAAAATCATTGCGTTTCTCACGTTGAGATCCTAGAAACAAGATCCCATGTTGATTTCTCTCCAAAAAAAAAATGTTGATATGATACAACAAACTTTTGTTTGACAAATCTATGCTTCTACCTAGTAGTAACTTGTGCTTCTAGTGTGAACTAAAATTGTGCTCCCAATTCAAATTAAATCGTGCTTCCTGACGAAGCACAACTATATTCCCCAAAGCTGAAGCACTATTGTGCTATACGTGGAAGCAAAACAACACAACTATATTTTTTTCACTCAGAGAAAGCACACCCATGCTTTCCGTAGAAGCACACGCTCCTGACAAACACAAACCGAAACACCTGCAAAACAAAAAGTGAACCCCCCCTCCCCCCCAAAAAAAATCTAAGAAGAACGGGAAAACACGAAAAAAAATGCTCTGATGAGAAAAGCGCCCAACGCATGGCACATTCTAGCACTAGAGCACGCCACATGGCATGCTGGGGCACTCCCACGCTAGGAGAAGTGCCCCCATGCGGGGCACCCTCCAACTAGGTTTTTTATGGCCTATTTGGATGTTGACATTTGACGCTAGAATTTGGTATTGACATTCACCATACCCGAATGCGGTTGTTTGGACGGTCTTCGAATTCAACCGTGGAATCTACCATGATATTGAGTAGGACTGTGCAACACTAGTTCGATCCCCTCCCGAATACAGAGCTCCACCCATCTGATTTCGGCTGAATCGATATTTGCTTCGTCCCGTACTCAAAAGCACACATGACGTCACTCCAACTCGTCCCAGCCTCCCTTCGTGCTCTTGCCGCCTTCGTCGCGACCTCCTCCTTCCCAACTTATTCCTCGGGCTCCCCTTCCTGGCCCTCTCACTCCGCCTCCGCCTCTGCCTCCGTGCCGCCCGCCCACCCCTCCTGCTCACCTCCCTCGCCGCATCCGACTCTGTCGAATCCGTTGTCTTGACTGTCGTTGAGTCGGACGCCCTCGAGGACGAGGCCCTGAAGTCCACCACTGAGGAGATGGCTGTTCGGAGGAGGAAGAGGAGGGTGCGACATAAGAGAAGTGGAGGAAAACAGGGAGTATGTGGTGCCGTCGAAGGAGACCTGGTGTTGCGCGTCAAGGGGAGCGCGAGCACGACGGCTAGCGGTGTGTGTGTGTGTGTGTGTGATTGAAGGTCAGGTACACCGTATGCTGTACACATGGAAGAGAGGATGGGGATGAGTCTGGCATGAGGAAGTGTGGCAATTCAATACTTTGACCAACCGAACAGAAACTAGAATTGGTTGCTCTCCATAGATTCCAACTTCCCAACACATGTACAACCAAACAAAAAATTAGGCATTGGAGCTCAATATAATGTGCTGGATATTTGGCATTGGAGCCAATTCAATGCCAAGCCCCTGTCTACATCCAAACGGAGCGTTAAGGAAAACCCTCGGTCTACTATTTTTTCGCGGCGACTATTTTTCGCTTTAAGCGAGTCGCATGGGATCTCTCACGTCGAGGTCTACAGTATCTGGTCGGCCCGTTACGCGCGCGCAATGTTTAAAAAAGGACAGAAGAAAATGGAGGAACCTGGATTTTATCCCTGGTCTCTAGCGCATCGTGCAGCGCTCCTTGCCACTAGGCTATACTGAACCTCATGTTAAAGTAGTTGGGCGGGGCATACTTAAGGCATAAAGTAGCTGGGCGCGCCTTATTTTTCTTTCCTTTCTCCATTTTCTTCTACGTTATTCGGTTTTTCTTCCTTTTTTTCGCTTTTTTGGTTCTTTTTTTTCTTCTCCATTTTTTCATTGTTTTTTATTTTTTTCTTCGGTTTTAATTGTTTTTCTCGTTTTATTTTGTTTCTTTTATTTTTTTCTTCTCCGGTTTAGTTTAGTTTTCATTTTTTTATTCTTTCTACATTTGTTTTTTTTTTCATTTTTGGTTTGGTTTTCTTTTTTCTTCTCCATTTTTTATTTTTCTTTTGTGTTTTCTTATGTTTGTTTTCATTTTCACTCTACGTTTTTGTAGATTTCAAAAACATTTTCTGTAAGAAAAAAGTCCATTTTACTTCCCTGAATAAAGTGGATGGTTCACTTTACCCCCTGATCTTTATTTCTATTCCCTTACCCCCCTCAACAAACCCAAACCGGACCGAAAACCCCCCAGGCTGGTTTCTCTCCCCCAGTGCTGAGGGCGCAGTCAACGGCGGTATTGACCCTAGTGGGTCCCACTTGTTAGATAAAGGATTTTACACGGACACCCTTCTAAAAATCTAAAAGCAATCAAGCCCTTCCTCCTCGTCTCTCCTCTCCGGACGTGCCATGGGTACCGGAGGGCTGCTTCACGGAGAAGCATGTCGTGGCGGCGGAGGAGCGGTGGAAGGGACGGGAGGGGGGGGAAGGCGGGGGGAGCGGAAACGATGCGGGCAGGGCAGAGCGGTGGTGGCGGCGCGACGGGCGGGAGCAACGGGGCCGGGCGCAAGCAGCGGAGGCGCGGCCCTCGACGGGCGCGAGCACCGGCCGCGCACGGGTGGGAGCAGCAGCCGCGGAGGGCTTCACGTTCGTGCGCTGACTGTGACGACCTGGTCAACGGTGTGCCGCCGGTGGCACTTCGACCCGTCCGCCGTCCCTGCTCCCTGCCGCGGCGAGTCCAGCCTGCTGCTCTACTCCGTGGAGTGGCCCTGTACGAGCACAGGCGCTGTGCCACTTCCATGGAGGACAGGCGAGGAGGCAGCCGACGGGGCAGGGGCTGATTGCTTTTTTCATTTTTGAAGGAGGGTATCTTTGTGAAATTACAGGGACTATTTTTGAAGGAGGGTACCTGACAAGTGGGGGCCACTAGGGTCAATACCGCCGTTGACTGCGCCACATCAGCAGTGGGTGGAGAGAAACCAGCCTGGGGGGTTTTCGGTCCGGTTTGGGTTTGTTGAGGGGGTTAAGGGAACAGAAATAAAGATCAGGGGGTAAAGTGAACCACCCACTTTATTCAGGGGAGTAAAATGGACTTTTTTCTTTCTGTAACAAGTGATCACTATTTTTCGTATACACGTTCAACATTGTCCAAACGCTATTTCAACATTTTTCAAAACTTGTTCAACATTTTAATAGTTATTCAACGATTTTTCAAATACTTGTTCAATATTTCTAATACTTATTCAACATTTTAATAGTTATTCAAAAAAATTCAAATACTTGTTCAACTTTTTAATACTTATTGAACATTTTAATATACTCGTTCAACAATTTTCATATATTTGTTCAACATTTTTTAATACCTATTCAACATTTTTCAAATACTTGTTCAACATTTTTAATACTTATTCAACATTTTTAAATGCTTGTTCAATATTTTTCAAATTCTTGTTCAATATTTTTAAATACTTTTTCAACATTTTTAATACCTATTCAACATTTTTCAAATACTTGTTCAATATTTTTTAATACCTATTCAATATTTTTTAAATACTTGTTCAACATTTTTAATACTTATTTAACATTTTCAAATACTTGTTCAATATTTTTCAAATTGTTGTTCAATATTTTTTAATACTTATCCAAAAAAAATTCAAATATTTTTTTCAAGATTGTTTTTGTAGTATATGTAGAATATTTTAAAGTATAAAGAAAATTACAAAAATAACAAAATGTGAGAACAGAAAACAGAAAAAAGACAAAAAAACAGGCTATGGCTCCCGCACGGCTGGGCCGGCCCGTCTGGGGCTCACCCCGACGCGAGCGCATCCCCCTATCTCATTTAAAGCGAGAGATGAGAGCAACTAATTGACGAGCGCTCTCATCCGCCGCCACGTGTCGCGCTCTGGGGCATCCTTCCGGATTTTGTTTTTTATTTTTCACACACATTTTCGGCTTTTTAATGGGTTTTTCCGATTTTTTGACTTTTTGGTTTTTCACCGGTCTTCCTTAGCTTTTGGACCAAAAATATTTCGGGGGAAATTTTTTTTGCACGGAAAAACTCGTTTTCTTTTTTCTTTTTGCTTCCGTGAGAGGCACAGTTTTGCTTCCTCGAGAGGCACGGTTTTGCTTTTGCGATAGGCATATCCATGCCTCTCGAAAACGGAAAAAAACGTGTTTTCTATTTTTTTTCTTTCGTGAGAGGCACGGTTTTGCTTCCACGAGAGGCATGGTTGTGCTTTCGCGAGAGGCACAACCGTGCTTCTCAGAAATAAAAAAGAACCCGTTTTCTGTTTTTTCTCTTCCGCAAGAGGCACGGTTGTGATTTGGTGAGAGGCACTCTCAGAAACGAAAAAATGCGGTTTTTTTTTCCTGCGAGAGGCACGGTTTTGCTTCCGTAAGAGGTACGGTTGTGCTTTCGCGAGAGGCACGGCCATACCTCTTGCGGAAAGGAAAAAAATGTGCTCCCGGTTTGTTTTTTCCGTCCCGTTTTTTCATGAAAAAAGGTTCATCAAAACCTATCATTATGGAATCTAGTTTTGAATATCTTGACGCGAGGAATCTAATGTTGAAAACGGTTCGAGATTTGGACGCACGGTTTAAAAAATAAAACGTTTTGAATAAACAGATGTACGAAAGAAAGAAAAACTCCCAGGTTGCGACAGGCATACAGTGCGCCACTTGTCGCAATCTGAGAAGATGGGAGTGATCTTTAGAAGAAGTACTGCTTAGAGCATCTCCACTCGGGCCCCCAAGACGCCCCCCAAACACCCTTTTAGCACCGGCGCTAGAAAAAAGTCCGAGCCACGCCCCCAGGACGTTGTTTTGCGCCGGATTTGGGCAAAAATAGCCCCGGCGACGACAGGCGAAACCCAGCCCACCGGGGGCACTTGAAGCGTCCGGCGCTATTTTTTGCATTCTCAAGCCCCACCGGTCAGCCTCTCTCCTCTCTCTTCTCCTTTTTGTGCTAGGCCCACCCTGCAAAAAAGGAATCTCTCCTCTCTCCCTCTCTCCGCACGGAGAGCTCCTGCTTCTCGCTCCGGCCGCGCTCGCCGCCCTGCCTCCTCGCTTCGGCCCTGCTTCCTCGCCCCGGCCGCGCTCGCCGAGCCCTCGCCCTGGCCGCCGCGCGCCCTCGCCACGCCTCCTCGTCGCCCGCGCTCGCCACGCGCCCTCGCCCAAGCCTCCTTGCCGCGCGTCTCCTGCTCCTCGCTCCGGCCGCGCTCGCCGGGAGTGGGAGGAGGCGGTGGTGGCATGGCCGACATGCCGGGAGTGCCTCAAAACATTCTTGACGCCGGAGCTCAGGAATACTACTCTAGTGCTGGTGCGCCCTACCCGCCCCCGCCGTTTCTGTCGCTCCCGCACCAGCTCTACTGCCTGCCGCCGTTCCCGGTCATGCCGGCGCCGATGGCCATGCCCATGCCACAGCCGCAGACCGTCGCGATTCAGTCGCAGATTGGGCTCCCCGTGCCGACGGTGGCTGCGACGGCGGTCGTGCTCAGCCTGCTGCCGTCGCACATGCCGGAGTTCGAGGTGGCGCGCGCGATGGCGCCCTTTGGCGACGTGCGCACGGTGGAAGCGCCGGCGCTGGCGTCCGAGGGCGGGGCCACCGTGCACTTCTTTGACCTCCACGACTGTAGGGGCTGGTGGATGCACGGGGCAAGGCAGAGGGGTGGAGGAGCTCCACGGGCGAGCAGAGGAGCCTCGGGGTAGGGGAGGCGAGCAGCGGCACTGCGACGGCGCGGCAAGCGGCAAGCAGAGGGTGGCGCAGCTGGGGAGAGGAGGCGCGAGGGAGAGAGGCGGGTCGCGGGAGACGCGACGAGGCGGAGCAAGGACTGGAGGCAAGGCGGGCGCACGGGAAGGAGAAGAGGTGCTCGCGAGGCACGGTCGCCATGGGAGGCGTCCCTGTGTGCGCGCACCAGGGCCGGCCCTGGCCGGCGGGGCGACGGCCCAGGGCCCAGGCGGGAGGGGGGCCCATGATGTAGTATACCCAAGCCACTATATCTCGAAAAGTTTACGCAGCAGGTCTAACCACTTGGGTGAGTGCGACTTACCACTCTTCTGCACGGCGACGCGTGTATTATTTTGGGTGTTGGTCGTGTAGAAATGCACGGTAGATGTAGAATGCTGCTTCAAATTTTCTTAACGGGTGTAGCGTCCGTGTTGGTGTGCGCAGCGATTTTGTTTGCCTGTGGGCCACCGCGTTGGGTTGACCTCGCCGCCCGACATTCCTTATGTTCTGCGTGTCCGCGTGGGCTTTGGTCACCGCCTGCGATGTGCATGCCTCTTTGTCGATGAATGTGCCGTTGTGTGTGCTCTGATTGGTTGCAGGGGGGCATAGATGCGTGGCGTGATTGATTTTTGCTGCTTAGTGCATGCATGCATGGGCGGTGGCTGATTCGCTTGACATGTCTCTTTCCAATGAGCGATCGCCACCTATCAAGTTTTCTCTCGAAGAGTCTCTATGGAAGAAAATCTTATACGACCTGCTCGTACGCACCCTCTCGTGAGACCCCATCGATCATGGTCTCCATTGCTGGTCTCAAAGATTTTCTTCCGTCTCTATGTATCTCCATTGATGTATGCCTCCTTATATATAGATCACCTCGGCTGCTCTTCATTGCACCGTGCCCGCTCCACCTCCTCCTTTCCCTGGCCAGCCGCTCTTCTGTTCACTCCGGCGGCGGCCGCCCTCCCCTACTCCACCCAGCCATGGAGCTGCCTGCAGGAGTGCAGGTCGTCCGATCCGACGCCGCCGTCATGGATGCCGACCACTGGCCTGCGCTTGCTGACGCCGCCAAGACCAATGGCCTGCTCATGCCTCGGCTCCCTCCTCTCCTCCGGTACGTGTCCTGCACTTGAACCGGCGCCGACGATGTCGCGCACATGTAGTCCGCGACGTATGCCTATGTGTGCTCAGTCAGGTTCTCCGGCGAAGGTGAGGCCGATGCCGCCGCGACGGAGTAGAGGAGGCGACCGAGCTCCTCCTCGCGGGGCGGGGCAAAGGACTGGACTGGACGTGGGGGGAGCGGAGGACAATCTCAACGGTGGATATCTTCCAAAGCTGCCGCCATGCGTCGTGGTAGGACGCGACGATTAGGCCCTCTGCATCGCCGTACGCCTTCTGCCGCATAAATGTCAGAGGCCTGGAGGACGCGAATGACGCGTGAGGACGCGTCGTGGGTCTTCATGATCTCGTGTGTGCCGTCAGGGGACGACCGCGTCGAGCTCGCCGAGGCGAAGCATCATGAGCGAGTCGTGGCGCGAGCGCGGTGCGGGAGGACGTTGGCCAGGTGGTGCAGGTGGCCGATGACCCGCAGTGCCCACGGCCACCGCGGCGTCAAGCTCGCTGAGGCGGAGCATCATGAGCGGGCCGTTGTGCGAGCGCGGTGCGGGAGGGCTGCGGCGAGGTGGTGCAGGTGGCCGTTGACCGGCAGCGCCCACGGCCCATGCGGGATTCTGGTAGCACGCGGCCATCGTGGCGTCCGGGTCGCCTGTCTACTGCGGGACTCTCTCTGTGTGTGGTTGTTGGCTGGCCATGATTTTATTGGCTCTTCGTTGGGTGTTCAATCTGTTGGAGCTGCTCCGCGTGTGTGTGCCGTCGTTCGTCTTCCATATTTTGGTCCGGTTGGGTCTTCTTTTCTGAGGAGGTTGGTTCTTCTGGTGAGAGTTGAATGTGCTGCTGCCATCTTTGCATGAGGTGCGTCGCCGCCGCAAGAGATCTCCGTCTTGCGAACCGTATTTGTGTGTTCTTTGTTTCTTCGGCTTTGCCGTGATTGTCTCTCTTCTTCTTCTTCTTCTTCTTCTTCTTTTGCATTGTGCATGATGTGATGATTGATGCTTACCTGCTGCAGCATGGGTTGATTGCCGTTCTTCTTGCAGACTTTGTGGTGTTGTGTCTCCATTGGTTTCCTTTCTTCTATTTGTTAGATATTTAGGGTTTGCGGTCTACCCTCTAATTCCTCTACGCTTATCCGTGGTGTTGCTCATAATTCGTATATTTGAGACTAGGGGGTAGGGACCTTCTTATACTGTCTTTCCTAAGAGTCCATCTCTTATACAGATAAGATTCCTAGTCTTTTCAACTAGTTTTCCGGGATAGACTCCAGACCGAATTACCAACCACGATCAAATTTGTCTGTTAACGGATTCTACCCGTTGTGTCCCCGGAGCATGCACTTGTGAGCAACGCGCCATAATAGAGTGTAAATTTCTCTAATTATGTAGATCAACATTAGGGCTGTAATCTAACTATATGATCTAGCTCCTTCCGATTATCACTGTACCCGGGTAGTCTTTCCAATATATATAGCATATTGTATTCCACTGATAATCGACCAGCTTCCTTAAGCATATAACTTAAGTACATTCCAACAAGTGATAATTCTATGATAATCATGTAAAGTAATTCCATGCATAAATACATGTATAATTCCATAATGAGGTATTCCGAATATTAGTAATTTCTAATAATTTGAATATAGTTGCAGGACACATAATTCCAACATCTCCCACTTGTCCCAAACGATCATTCAAATATTCGTAAACCCATAGCCTTAACATGCTTGCCAAATACCTGTTGACTAAGAGGCTTAGTCAAGGGATCAGCAATCATATTACACTATGTTGAAAACCCTCAAAAAAATATAGTGATACTTCCCTTCAATATGTTTCCTTGTTGTGACACTTAAGATCACTAGAAATCTTTAGTTTCCGCCTAATTATTCCAACATAGTTGTCCTCGGCGCCTCGAGTATTATTTCCTCGAGTGTAATTCCATCTTTATAGGCACCTTGAGTATTTTGATTCCTCAAGTGAAATTCCACATCAATTATTTTCACTCACATATATCAATAATATGATTAATTCCACATTGAGTCAAATATATGATAACCGTGTTGAATAATTTTCAAAACCACATAAATATCAAATCCAATCAGTAAATGAAGTCCCAGCAGTAACCATGTTTTGAAAGAAATTCCTAACTTCGGTCAGTGATCCTGTAGCATATTAGTACTAAAAATAATAATTGGATATGCGTACCTGGACTTATTTCTCATCTCGTAGATATAGTAATAGCTTTCTCAATGTGTTTACCTTTAATATAAATTCCAGAGCAAGTGATAGGTTGTGATGCACTTTTCCACAATCTTATATGATGTGTGAGATTCCCTTAGCTGCTCGTCTTTCCTTCCACTGCTTGAATGCAGCATAAATTCCGAAAGCTAAGGTATGATTTTATAATGAAGATACAGTAAATTGAAACACCATTATTATCCCTTTTGTCCTCAGGAGTTTAAACATAATTCCTCACTGAGTTTGGTTCCAGGTACTTTAATAAGTTTGCAATTTTCCATAGGAAACATTTCAAAACATACCCTATGTAGTTCTACTCCTAAAACATAGGAAGCTTCAAACGTTCATTTGTAGATGGCCGCCTTTCTTCATTTAGAAAACCATATGGCCTACTATTCCATTGATGTGAAGCTTGTTATAAGACCATATATTAATATATTCAATTAGCAAACCATGCCTTTAGTTCCTCTTTCCCAAAATTCCAGGAGAGAGAGTTTCCACAAAGTATATTTCCCTTTGTGTGAAGAATTGAATAACACGAGTGACATTATAATATTCCAGTGAGCCAAATTTCCTTAAAAAAAAACACTTCCAAACAATAGGCTTGCGGTTATATGGTATGCTATTAAGTTGCCAAACTAGGCTCTTCCTCATTCGAGTTTATTCCTTCCCGCAATTCTTCCACCCATAGTTGACATTGATAAAAAAACTTTCTTAAGTGAATTTAGTGATTCCTCTAAAATTTAGAGTGACATCCCCCAATAACAACATAATAATTATCCAGACATGATAGTCCAAGCTAATTCCTCCCACTTATCCTAAGCATGTTAGTATCGGGAGTTTCAGTTGTAGTTTCCTTTGGGGTCAAGATTATATTCCAGTATGATTGTTAATATTTCCACCCTTGATCATAAAATAATTGTTTTCCTACTTTCCACCAGTTTTCCTTTTTCAAATCAAAAAAGAAAACAACCCTTTGATCCACTAGAATAACCATGAAAAATTCCTGGTGTGTGCTTTGTAGTAACTGAGAATTTCCTGTCAAAATAGAAGATTTCCTTCCAGTCTAAAAGACTTATAGTGACTGTGCTAGACGAAGAATGATATCAATAAATGACAGTGTGCAATACATCTTTAAAAAATACAAGGGAGTATAAAATACATTCAATAATTCCATGATCTTTGCATGTTCAATTGATAAATTACTGAAGTGTACTTCCCCCACCAATCGGTTGTTAAAACTTTGGTAATCTTTAATCAACTAATTTTCCACTTCAGTACAACATGTGACAAGCACAATAAAACATTCCAACTTGTATTTTGAAATAGTATAAACATAACCACATCATGTGCAATAATCAATGATAAGATAAAAATAAATAACATGACCTGTAGTGGGAGTGTCCAAAAAATAATACCATAAGTACCAAAAAAAGTACGAAGCCTTTTTATTTCCTTCCACCTTAAGAAAAGGTGTGCAAGTCAAAATACTCATTATATATGCTTCCCAAGTACCACAATCCTCCCACTAAAGTTTAGAATTCCAGAATCAGTAAGCCACTGTGGCGCCCCCGGCTCGATCGTACACTAATCATGCACGCAAACGTGTACGATCAAGATCAGGGACTCACGGGAAGATATCACAACACAACTCTAAAACATAAATAAGTCATACAAGCATCATAATACAAGCCAGGGGCCACGAGGGCTCGAATACAAATGCTCGATCATAGACGAGTCAGCGGAAGCAACAATATCTGAGTACAGACATAGGTTAAACAAGGTGCCATAAGATGGCTAGCACAAACAGGGATACAACAGATCGAACAGGCGCAGGGCCTCCTGCCTGGGATCATCCTAACTACTCCTGGTCGTCGGCGTCCCGGACGTAGTAGTAGGCTCCGCCCTGGTGGTAGTAGTCGTCGAAGGTGGCGTCTGGCTCCTGGGCTCCAGCAATTGGTTGCGACAACCAGCAAGAAGGGAAAGGGGGAAAGGAGGGGGAAAGCAACCGTGAGTACTCATCCAAAGTACTCGCAAGCAAGGATCTATACTACATATGCATGGTATATGTGTAAAGAGGCAATATCGGTGGACTGAACTGCAGAATGCCAGAATAAGAGGGGGATAGCTAGTCCTGTCGAAGACTACGCTTCTGGCAGCCTTCGTCTTGAAGCAATAGAAGAGATTAGTTGGAAGTTAACCAAACAACAACGTATAGCATAATCCTACCCGTCGATCCTCTCGTCGCCACCATGCGAGAGAGCGACCACCGGGTTATATCTGTCACTTGTAAGGGTGTGTTTTATTAAGTATCCATTTCTAGTTGTCATGAGGTCGGAATACAACTCCGGGTCGTCCTTTTACCGAGGGACACGGCTATTCGAATAGATAAACTTCCCTGCAGGGGTGCACCACATATTCCCCAACACGATCCGATCCCCTTTGGCCGGACACACTTTCCTGGGTCATGCCGGCCTCGGAAGATCCACAACGTCGCAGCCCCCTAGGCTCAACAGAGAGGTCAGCACGCCGGACTAATCCTAGCACTCTGGGGTCTGGGCATCGCCCAGTGCGCTCCTGCACGTTGCGTACGCGGCCGCGAGCAGACCTAGCAACCCACACGATCACGGCGGTTACTGTAGCGCGGTCCAACACGGCGCGCGCCGCTCAGTCGCTGACGTCAAGAAGGTTCGCTGATAACCACGACGCGGGGATACCCATAACTACTCCCGCGTAGTTGGTTAGTGCGTATAGGCCAGTGGCCAGACTCAGATCAAATTCAATCTCGTAAGCGTATTATGAAGTAAACGCGAACGCCGACCAGGGCTTGGCCCACCTGTTCCTAGGGGGTGGTCTCAACCTGCCCTGTCGCTCCGCCACAAAGATCCACACAAAGGGCCCGTGGGGACAAAGGTCCTTTCAGCCCCCATCCGTGAATCACTCGCGGGTACTCTTCGAGCCGACCCGACTTTAGTCACCATTTGTATAGTATGTATATATGTATAGTATACACCCGTGATCACCTCCGAGTGATCACGGCCCGATAGTATAGCAAGGCAGACTGACAAGAATGCCACGGGCCAATGATGAATACTAGGATACCACACTAGGCATTTAGGATTGCAGGTAAGGTATCAACAACGTAGCAAACAATGACAGGCTATGCAGCAGAATGGATTAAGGAAAGCAGTATCATGCTACACTACTCTAATGCAAGCAGTATTAGAGGAGAATAGGCGATATCTGGTGATCAAGGGGGGGGGCTTGCCGGTTGCTCTGGCAAGTAGGGGCGTCGTCAACAACGTAGTACGTCGGGTCGGGGGGGCACCAGCAGCTGCGTCGGGTTCGTCGTATACCGAAGAGAAGGGGGGAAGGGAAGAAACAGTAAACACACGGCAATAATGCAACAGGGATGCATGACATGTCTAAATGATATGCCGGGTGAGGGGTGATATACAGCCTAACTAAGCGGATTTAGTTAATTTAGGAATTTTACGGACTTATTAATTAAAAGTTTGGACACTATTCATTTATCGAAATCGGTCTAATTGTTCAACGTTCTCATAGCGTGCGGGCGTCTGACGGAGGTACAGGAGGGCGTATCCGGGTTCGTATCGTCGCTCTGAGCAAGTTCATGTATAAAATATTTCATCGGGGAGGTTACGGTTATTAAAAGATATGATTTTCTAAAGTTTTTAATTTCTGAAATTTTTAATTAATTATTTAATCAACATTATCCGAAACAGTAATGATGACGTCAGCATGACATCATGCTGACGTAGCAGCAGTCACCTGACAGGGTGGGTCCCACCTGTCATAGGCTGTTAGGTTAATTAGGTTTAATTAATTTAATTACTGATTACTGTTAATTACCAATTAGTAATTCGATTACTGTCAATCAAGGATTAAGTAAACTATAGTTAATTAATTAATTAATTAATTATTTAATTATTTATTTTTTATTTCTTATTTTCTTAAAAACTGTTTCTGGGCCGGGGGCCCCATTCGTCAGGTCACAGGGGTTGGGCCCACCAACGGGCAGTGGCCCACAGAGTGGCGCACACGTAACGGGGACAGTGCCCTTTGCGGGGATTCATAGTGTTTCATCGCGCCGGACATTACACGTGATACCCAAAAGGGGAGCCGCACGGACGAGGATCGTCTGCCGGGCTCCGCGAGGCGCCAGGCGAAAAGGGTGGAAGAGGGAAGGAGAGGGAAGGGACGGAGGGGGAGGACGGAGAAGGGGGGGGAGGGCAGAGTGGAATCGAGGTGGGTAGGGGGGATGGAGGAGGGCGGGTAGATAGAGGCAAGAGAGGTGTAGAAGGGGGAGGAGAAGTAACGAAACAAGCAGCGGGTGGCAGGTCAGCGGAGGACGAAGAGGGGGGTGGCCGATTGGGGGACGGACGAGCGCCCTGGCGCCGTTGCGCGGCGAGGCAAGAGAGCGACGACAGGACTAGATTCTGAGGGAAGAGCATTGAGAAGCGACATCACGGAAACGGGGGAGGAGAGAGAGCGAGGTGAAGAACAGAGAGAGAGAAGAGGCGGTGGAGGCGGGGGGGGGGAGGGAGGCGTGTGGAGGAGAGCAGAGAGGGAGGGGGGGGGAGAGGCCGAAATGCGGCGCTACAGACAGGAGATCAGTAGGGGACGGGGCAGAGGCAGGCGGAGGTTCACCGGCCCGCTGGGTCGACGAGGAGACGACGGCGATGGGGGAGGCAGGCCGGATGGGGACAAGGGGGGACAAAGTGGTTTTGGGCGCGCACGATAGGACGGAAGGCAGGACCCGGCTAAATACAGGGTAGAGCTACAGGTAGCCGGAAAAACCCTCGGGGATGGAGTAGCTAAGGAGGGCGTGAGGAGAGGAGAGCACGGACGGGATCGAGGCGGGCGCGAAGCACGGAAAGGGGAACTACGGCGAGGGGAGAAGTCAAGGAGGAGGGCAGAGCCGGGATCCGGCGGCCGGGGGGGGCGTCCACCACGGACAGACGGGCACGAGGCGGCGCGGTCGTCGACAGCGACCCCCCCGGCGAGGGACTGGGGGTCGTCCCGCGTGGATGTCCCGAGTCACCCGATCTGGATCGGGGAGAGTGTGTCGAGGGGACCCCGGGGGGGGAGGAAGAGGGGGATGTACGAGGGGCAAGGAGCGACGGCAGAGGCGGAGCAGTCGCGCGACGCACCTGGGTACGACGCAAAGACGGGGGGACGGGATAGGGCCGGCGACCGATAAAGAGGGGGGGGGGGGGGAGGGTGGAGGAGGAGAATCAGTGGAGGGGGTGGGGGGGGGAATCGGGCGGTAGGGTAGGGTTAGGGTTGCCGGGGGGTTGGCCGGCTAAGGAGGTGCCGGTGGGCCGGCCTGGCGGCCGGTGGCTTGCTGGGCCGAGGCCCAGTCGGGGGGGGGGGGGGGGGCGGGGGGTGCTCTTTTTTTTCCTTTCCTTTTCTGTTTCTTTTTTCCTTTTCTTTATTCTCTTTTCTCTACTGTTAAATGTTTAGGCCCCAAATGGTTTTTGTAAAAAGTGTGACCTATTTCATAAATACCATTGCATTATTCCTTAACACCTAAAATTAGTTTGGACAAAACATAATTCCATATTTATTTCATATTTAATAAATGGTTATTAAATATTATCTTCATCCACTGTTTGAGGTTGTTCGAGTCACTTATCCAATTCCAATGATGTTGGTTTCAATTTTAGAATAGCCTCTGGAATATTTGTTATTTATCTGACATTTTAGTTTCCATGTTGGACAACTTTTATATTCCACTTTCATTTAAATTTGAATTTGACTTAGGAGTTGAAATGCAATATGATGCTAATGATGATTATGCACTATTAATCATGATGACATGGCCTCATCAAAAGGGTGATCTCTGTAGCTTAATACAGGGGGTGTTACAGCCACTCAATTCTGTTCCATGATATCTGACCAAGTCGTCCATGACAAAATAATAAATTCCAAGCATGTGTTCCCATTATCAGCAATCCTCTCTGTGAGTTATCTTCCCCAAATGACAATTTGGGTTGCTAACTTCCAATGGACCATCAAGAAAGAATAAACCATTGTGTGAAATTCCGTAATGCACTAATTTTATCATTGAGCAATATTTCCACTCTTCCTTTTCCAAATAGTATTTCATAAACAATGGGTTTCAAGATAGAACCATAAATCAAATCCCTTCTTACTGAAGTTGCACAGAATGTCCTATAACAATAATAGTTTTCCTCCACAAGGGAGTTTCATGGCATAATTTCCAATCCAAAGTACATCACTTTTCCTTTGAAATTGTTGAATGCCAATAAAGTTGCTATGGTATTTCAACAAAAAATGATGTATATAAACGAATACCATAATCCAACTATTTGAAAGAGTATCCAAAATAAATAAATAAATATAGTGCAAATATTATCATTAGACATACCAAAAAATAAAGAGCAAATTTCCTTATCCTTGGAGTGACGCCTATCTTCCTCCATTAACAAGTGGTGCTCAATAATGATAGTTGTCTGAAAACCTTTCCAGATTATGCATTATTTTCCGTGGAATAATTCAACCATGGCAGTTTTCAGTACGTAATCATCTTCTGTGTGCAGTCCATCCACATATTTAATCGAGAGTCCTACTTTACTTCTTCCAAGGAGTAGACGTATTTTCCTTGTTGTGACGTAAAGTCAAACTTATTAATTCCTTTTTCATGGAGTGTCTCCCACTTCCTCCAAAACAAGTGCCGTCAACTTTTGAAGAAGAAACTAGAAAAGAAAACCATTATCCTCAAATATTCCGTCTTCCACGTGCATCAATAGTAACATGTCTAATTCCTTCTCTTCCTTGACCGTTTTCCAGCAGCAATTTATGTGTAATCAAGATTCTAGCAGAACAACAACTAGCATTGCGGACACAACCAACATAGTGATTTGTATTTAATCTGTGTATTCCTCATCGCAAGAGTATGCGTTCCAACATACACCAAATTCCGGTGTACGCCGTCAAGTGCGGCTGACGGTTGACAACGATCACTATTCCGATTTGATCATGAAATCATTACCTTACAAAAGCAACACTGGTTCCTTGGCAAATAGTTTGAAACAACCGTGACCTGTCCGAGAAATTGTGATGTGAAGAAGTCGATATACGGACGTGCCGAAGAAATATCAATTCGAGTGAATCAGCCGCGGGCAGGCTCAATTCCTCTGAGCATGCAAGTAGCAGCAACAGATTTTCTTCGTTCCTCGTGCCAAGATAATACATGTGCCTTTTTCTTCCAAGCTTCCTTGTCCTTCGTAGTGCAAGATAATAATAGTGGTAAAAGAAATAACAACCTGAACTTTCATGATTGATGATGGTAATTGGCTATGATCCAATTGATTTTGTCTCTCCACATGAAGTGGAAATAGTACGTACACTACTTGAATTTGATAACTTCCAACCGAGCAACTCCTTCCTCGATTTTCTGGTTCCACGTTTGCAGCTTATCGTGTGAAGCTGGTGTGTTTTGCTGCAGATTCCCTGATCCCGGCGAATTCTGCAGTCGGTGAATACAGCGCAGGCTACCGCAGGCTTGTGGGATTCCGTGGACTTGTAGATCCACGCAGAGGCAGTATTAAGCCTCAGTACTGTAGGCGGCGGTTCCCACGCAGCTAGAGCAGCCTAAATCACACGGCGACAAAATCATCTGACGTGACGGAACGACACCGTCGAACGTGCTGCGTGAGGTGAAGAAGCGAAGCGGAAGCGAGGGAATCATCCGGCGGCTTGGCGCTTGCAAGTTGCAAGATGCAACACAAGAGCACGTGGGATCCTGTAACAGCTAGCGCAGCCTTGACAAGGACGTGATACCTCCATTGTTGATTGATCCGTAGTTCCGTACGCATAGAAAAGCAACTCCAGCATTGCTAATCCCATGACGCGTACGCAAGATTTGAAAACTACTTTTTCTCCGATCCAGCAAAGTCCGACGGCAATCGGGGGAAAGTTGACTGAATCGATTCGCCGCGGAAGTTCTCAGCGAATCATCGAGGCAGATACGAGCGCAGCCTCTTATACTGCAACGAACGCACGTCCGGACCGGTTGACGACAGAGATCAGCAGAGTACGGGGCGGCGAACCTAGCTCCGATGCCAATGTTAGATATTTAGGGTTTGCGGTCTACCTCTAATTCCTCTACGCTTATCCGTGGTGCAGTCACAATTCGCATATTTAAGACTAGGGGTAGGGACCTTTTTATACTGTCTTTCCAAAGAGTTCATCTCTTATACAGATAAGATTCCTAGTCTTTTTAACTAGTTTTTCGGGATAGACTCCAGACCAAATTACCAACCACGATCAAATTTGTCTGTTAACGGATTCTACCCGTTGTGTCCCCGGAGCACGCGCTTGTAAGCAACGCGCCATAATAGAGTGTAAATTTTTCTAATTATGTAGATCAACATTAGGGCTGTAATCTAACTATATGATCTAGCTTCTTTCGATTATCACTGTACCCGGATAGTCTTTCCAATACATATAGCATATTGTATTCCACTGATAATCGACCAGCTTCCTTAAGCATATAACTTAAGTATATTCCAACAAGTGATAATTCCATGATAATCATGTAAAGTAATTCCATTCATAAATACATGTATAATTCCATAATGAGGTATTTCGAATATTAGTAATTTCTAGTAATTTGAATATAGTTGTAGCACACATAATTCCAACACTATTGTCGATAACACGCCGCTTATTGAATAATTTCCGGAACGAATTTCTGTCTGCCATTTTTGCCGTGTTTGTAACAATTGATTGGTCGCCGTTCATTGAAAGGTTTCTGGAACGAATTTCTGTCTGTCATTTTTTGCCGTGTTTGTAACAATTGATTGGTCGCCGTTCATTAGAAGGTCTCTCTGGAATGGATCTTCTGGTATTCAGATCGGTGGTTGTTGTTTACTCGGTCATCCGTGCTTTTTTTGATGGTGGGCTTGCTGTTGCCCTCCGTCGATGGCGACTGGTGGTGTTCGTGGGGGGCTCCGTCAGGATCGGCCGCGGTACCTTTTACTGCAACCTCCTGGCGAGGATGCTTGCTGGGTGGTCGTTCGGTCGTTGGGCGTTTTACTGATGTTTCTTTTTTCGGTGTTCTGGCTTAGATTCGCGTTGCTGACGAGGCGTTCGTCCTTTGAACGCTTCAACAATATCTTGGCTGATTCATCTGATTTTGCAATATGTTTTGCAAAAGAAGAAGTGTCATCAAATAAATTTTGAAGGTGATACAATCTGTGGGTTCATTTCTAAAAATCATGGAATCTATCACGTACTAACCATCTTTTCAATTTTATATTAACCATGGTGGATTTGGTCTGTATATATAAGCTGCATTTAAACTGCACATATGTACTAACCCTGCTTTGTGACTAGCAGGGCGTGGTGTGCAGCAGGGGCGGATCTGGGCCCCAGGGCCCAGGCCTGGGGCGTGGCATTTTGTTTTAGTTATTACCTATGCATAATTTTGAATGGGCCCGGGGCTTAGCCCAACACACATCCAGCCATCCAGGGACCAGGCCAGGTTCTGCATCTTCACTCACCCCTCGCACGCAGGATTGCTCGCACGGTCGCACCAGCTACCAGCCCACCGCTCGCCCCGAAACCCTTACTGGCCCCAGACCTAGCAACGCACCGACGCAGGCAGCCGCCGCCGCTGCCCACCGCCGCCGGTGACTCCCCTCCGCTCCGGCGCTCCCCTGCTCGCCTACTCCGCCGCTTCCTACCTGCTCCGCGGCTCCGCCTGCTCCGCGGTCCGCACCTCCGCCTGCTCCCGTGCCCGCCCGTGGCCTCCGCCGCTCGCCCAGCCTGGGCTGGTCCCCTGCTACTCCGGCCGCCGGTGCTCGCTGGCTCGCCGCCTCGACCTCTCCTGGCTCCACACGGCCACGCCGTCTTCCCTCTGCTGACTGCTGCCCAGAATTGGTAATGGGCTAATTGCTGTTGTCTGTTGATACAAATTTCAAAGATTAAACATTTTTTATCTGCAATCTGCTTATGGAGTTGGTTGCTGCTGCTGTTGCTAATGTCAATTTCATTTCATTTTGTAGAAATAAAAGATGGAGAGATATTTTTCATCCGTGGCCGCAACAGAAGTGTCTACACCCGGAGTTTTAGCAGGGAATCAAGGGGTCGAGAGGACTGAAGCAACTCCACGAAATGAAACAACTGCTCTGAAGATGGTTCAAGTTTTGTTAGTTGTAATGACCTTGGTAGTCTTGCTGTGCAGATGGTTCGGACTGATAGACACATGGTCTTTCCTTTGGTATATCGTCTTATTGAGTTGGCATTGATCTTCCCTGTTGCAACCGCATCAGTGGAAAGAGCTTTCTCGGCTATAAGTATTATCAAGACTGAGTTGAGGAATAAGATGGGTGATGATTGGTTGAATTATTCCATGGTGTGCAATATTGAGCGAGAAATATTTGCAAAGGTTGATGATGATGCTATTATATATCGCTTTCAATCCTATATATCTCGCTAAGGAGTTTTACCTCGTTGTAGTAGTAAGTTTTCAACTCTGTACAATGTTAATTATTTCCCTTGATGTTTATGTCTTCTTTTATGAAATTTTCCTTTTCATTTATCTAAGATGTTGGCTCTTCTTCCACCGTTGATCAAGTTATGGAAGACACTGATGAAGGAAGCCATTGATTTGGTACTCTTTTTACTGCACGTATTGTTCGTAGTTTTTGTCATCTTTTTTATCTATTTTGTTATATTTTTAAGCATTGAGTTTAAATTCTATTTTTTTGGTGCAATTGAGCCATATTTGAGGTAGCTATAGTTTGATGGATGTTAAGTTTTTCTCTCGCGACAAATTTTTTTTTTTGGGCCCGGGGCTTTCTCCAATCCTGGATCCGCCACTGGTGTGCATGGCACAGGTTTGCATAGAATTTTTCCAGCATTTGGTGAACTCAATATCCCACACAATTTTTGTTCTCTTTTTTCTCGGCCTCTCTTCCAACTGTTCAGCATAAACATTTTCTTTAACACCAGTGATCTTCTTTTTCCAAAATGTAATATTGACATGTCTCGAGCCGTTGGTGTTGTCGCGATCTTTTTTGAATTTTTAGTTTGGTTATCGCCCAAACTGTACCTTCTGGTTGACTCCAATATTTTGACTGGCCATGATAATAAAAATTGCGATGTATTAACAGTCCCATCTAAAACGCTCCAGATGAGAGAGTATAAATTTTAAGGCAATCTTTTTTTCTCCTTTTATAGATATTTTTTGCATTCCTTGCAAAATTTGAGGACCGGCCACTTGTAATCATGGATACGCTTCCTGTGTGGCTGTAACGATTTGCATGGCAATTTGTCCTTTTTTTTGTCAACCCGCTATCTGTTGGGCGCATATGTGATGATTTTTCTGATGTGGTGCCTCTTCGTATGCATCCGCAGCGCCCATTTACTGAAGACCGTATCATCAGTTATATAGGTAGCTGCCCACCTATGAGACGGCTGGAACACTTTGCAAAGGCAATATATCATTTCATCATTGGTCCTAACCCCCATGGGGGGTATACCAGGATGATTTGATTTCAAGCTCCAATGCCATTTGTGTCTTTGCGCCGTGAAAGTTCGTCGTATTAGTTTCCTTTCAGCACATCATGTTTAGTTACAATAAGAGTATCTTCTCCAGAGTGTAATAGTGTCTTCTTTCCATCTAAGCTGTATGCCATCTGTAAGTTAGCTATGAATGCAAATCCTTTCTCTTAAGATGCCTTGTGAGATAGTTACAATACAGTTGTTTCCCTTTAATTACCATGTGGTAAACAGAATGTACATACAAAACATTCTTTCTAATACGTACAATATCCCCTATCAACGGGCGCGGCGTGCCGCCGCGCGGGGTTCGCTAGTATATACATACTATTGCCCAGCAAAAAATAGGTAAAAAAAAAACGAGATGGGCTAGAGCGCGAGGCCCATGCGATCGATTACGAAGCGCTACGCTAGCGGCTAGCGATCGGTACCGGCTGCTCATTTTCTTTTCCTTCTTCCGGAGTCTGGACGGTTCGTCTCTAATCTCTTTCGTCCTACCTGCCGCTCGTCGCTCGGCGCCTCGCCGTCTCGGCCGCCGCCGGCTCGCCGCTGCGCGCGCCGCACAGCAGTCCGGTAGCCCAAAGTCTGCAACGAGCCAACGAGGTAATCCATGATCCATTCCATCCGTCAGTTTCTTCAGCCCGTGAGCACACCACAATCCACAGAGTTAGTAATAGTACGTATACGTATCCATGATCCATCCATGTTCCTGATGACCTGATCCATCCCCCCAAATCCCAATCTGACAATTTCAGTAGTATATTTTATTTTTTTATTTAGTATGTACGTATTCAACTATCCATCCAGGTATGCCTAGGGTTTCAATCATCCGATGTATAAATTCTTAATTCTTTGTATCCTCTTTTCTTCATGATTTTAGGACATTATCCTGCCATGTTGCCTAAGAAGAAGTAATTGTTGGGTGCTGAAAAAAGGAGAAAAAAGAAAGAAAGTGATCTGAAACTTCAACCACTGATTGGTTCTTTGAATAAGTACTTTACATCATTGACAATGCAATTCTTTCATTGACCAGTCGCTTTGATCAGTTGAAGAAATTTGAAAAGGTATTTGGTTTTTTATTCAATTCAAAAAATCTGAAGTCCTTGGATGATAGCAGTCTACGGGAATGTTGCACTACTTTTGCAAAAGCTTTTTCTGATGTTGATCTTCATGATTTTGTCTCTGAGTTAAGTGTTGCAGGTAACTTTGACAGATGGTTTGATGTCAGCGCTTGAGATTCTTCAATTTGTTATGGTTGTAGATTGCTATCCAAATGTCTCTGTTGCCTATTACAAATTTCTTGATATTTTGAAATGGGCATATTGCAAAACCCAAGTCATAGCAAACTTATCATTAGCACTGATTAACTCCTGCTCTTTCATTTTCTCATACGACTAGTATCTAGCAAATTGTTTCGATTATAGCTGAATGGCAAACATGAGGCATTCGCTCGATTTTGTCCCATGATCGTATACGTATGATTAACTACTCATTGACAATATTTGAAGCAAATATAGAAGTCGTGAATTAGGAAGGAATACCTTTGTTAGTTGAGCTTGACGATAGCAATTGGTGGGTCAGGTCAATCTGTATCGTGCACTTAGAGAAAATCAAATGATCGTCTAATTAAGTACTCTCTATATATCAAACTTTGATCATTATTTTTACCAACAAAATGTGAGTCATATGTATAAAAAGTATGGCATTGGATGCACATTTCAAAGAACTTTTCGATATATTTTTGATGACATATAACCCATATTTTGTTGACCAAAATTATAAGTCAAAGTTTGACACAAAAAGCAAAGTGGCCTTGTATATGAACATGGGTAGTATCGTTTTCGTTTTAAAATGGTTGATGTTTACATTTTGCACAATATTCAATGAGCAACTTCTGAAAATATTTTTTGCACAAAAATGTATGTGAATTATGTAGTGAAAAATGTTTGTGAAAAATTAAATTGTACAATTTATATCTAACACATCCGCATAGCTTAAAAAGTCTTAGTGGTCAAAGTTTGAGAAATATTACTAGATGCTTCAGAACGTCATGTTTTTTTGGAATTGCTATAGTAATAGTTAGTGTTGTATCTAGTAAATACTGACGGGAAACCAACGCTAGTATTCTGCGTTCTTGTGGTGATTCTTAAGTGGCTTGATACTTTGATGATTTCATTTATTTTCTTGTGGTTAGCGAGAAGGTTGCCGAGTTTGGAAATGGGACGAGGATTATGTCGAGTACGAGCTGCTCCGAGGGGTGTCTCCTCCATTTGAACAAGCAGAGGCAACAAGGCCTGATGGATCAAATGCAGGTGGAGAAGAAAAACACATGCTGGAAAAGACTAGTGTGATTGAAGAAGGATCAACGAAGGCATTAGTACAATTAGGCAAGGAAATTGTAGCACTGTTGAAGGCATTACTAGTGGTGCTCGTGGCTGTTCTTTGTGCCCTTTGTGTTGTTGTGTATCTGCTGAACTTGAGCAGAAGAGAGCTTGATCTGTAAGCTGACATGATCAATGAGAAGGTATCGGCTCTGAATTTTGTTTGCTTGTGTACAATCTTCGTGATAGCCTCACATTTCTGAAGATTCTCAGCGAGATGCAGAGAGAAATAAACTAACATTATACGTGCTAACATTTCTGAAGACTGTGGCACTATTGAAGCGTTGTCCTTCCTTGGGGCATCGTCTTGGAGTGGTCTTGGTTTGCAGGACCTGTCGCTGCTTGTTGCGGTGATGCTAGGGCGGCGACCATGGGTCAGGGTGGCGTGGTCTCTTGTTCTTGGACAATGGCGGCTTCAAGCAGAGTTTGGTTGCGGCTGGGTTTTGGTAGTCGGTTTCATCCGACGTGTTCGAAGGGCCGTCATACCTCACTTTGTCTTTGAAGTAGGAGCTGCCGAGGAGGGACCTTCTCGGCGACAATGACGTGAGATGGGTGATCGATTCCAGTACTTGCTCTACGCAGGCTCAACGATTTTCTCCTACAATGCTCGATGACAGAGTCGGAGCTGACTGGTTGCCGACCTGAGTGGTTTGACCGTTTGGCTTAGGCCGGCATGGATCTCGGCGCCTGTTTTGCGGTGAGGGTTACATTGGTTTTCGTCGATAGTGGATTCGGAGTCGCGGGCTCCCGGAGGATTGATGACGATGGCACCAGAAGCCAACCTCGACGGTGTGTGTGTATTTGTGTGGTAGTCAGGTCGACCGGGGTGCCCTGTTGTTGAGGGCGTGTTGGGATGGTTTTTGTTTGGTTTCCACAAATCAACAGGGCAACTCACTTCTTTTTTAATGAATCGAGATCCTATGAGGCGATTTAAAAAAAAACTGGTGACCGTCAATAAACTGCAAATGAGAAAAACTGATTTGACATGTTCTCTGATATTGACCTGGCAGGGATTCTGAACCTAAAACTTTTAGATGCATACATTTCACATAATATGTTGGATGTATTTGGTGCATGGCCAGGTCGATGGAGGAGTCAAACGAGGAGTTCAAGAACTGCGAGATCCAAATGTTCCCCTTTTTGGGATGCAAGAGCAACACCCCTATGAAGGGTCAGTACTTGAAGAGTGCGGTCTTTTGGTGCTCGAGCACCAGGAGGCCATTGTTTTCAAAACGTCAAAAGGCCCATTTAAAAGTTTCAAAAAAATGAATTTTTTTCCGTGGAAATTTATATGTGTTTCACATGAATGTGTGAAAATTTGTTAGAAATTGTGACTTGTAGGCTGTACAAAAAATATCCGGCCAACAACAAAGAAGGTCAGCCTAAATATGTTGCCTCTTTTTGTACACCAAGTGTGAAAATATGATGTTACGAAATTTTGCACATACATAGTACACATGTGTATATGTGTTAAAAAATCAAAAAAATTGGCATTGTTGAAATTTGTATTTTGAAAACAAGCTCCCTGCAGCTCGAGCACCGTTGACACTTTTTGCACTAATTGACGTGTTTTAGACAATATTGATGGTGCAATGTCATTGCATTGGGAGCCTTAGGACTACTCTTATAAACTCTGAATTTAGTTTTAGTCAAATATACTTTATATACCTAAGAGAGTTATCCTCACTAATTTATTTATCTCAACATGCAAGCATATCACATCACCATATAATTATGGATGAGATTAATGCAATCATACATGGAAAAAGACCCACCACCACATGCAACGATGCATGAGAAAATAGTTTTCATTCTATTTATACACTTAAATTCAATAAATATTTTATAGCTATACATAACCAAATATAATAAGTCATACTCCCTCCGTCCCAAAATAAGTGTCTCAACTTTGTACTACCTCTAGTATAAATTTGTACTAAGCTCAATCAAGACACTTATTTTGGGACGGAGGAATATATATTTTAAATTTTGGTTCACATTATTAATATAAATATTTATATTCCACATAATCAAATCTCATTGACATATATTGCAACCAATGACCACAACAATGTGCGGGGTATCATTTAATAATTGTAGTGCTTCAAAGCCTAGAACCGAACTGCTCAATTAGGTAATCAATAAACAACACTATTAATCCATATGCAGCTCTAGCAAGCATGCAATTTACCCAAAAAAACACATAATGAAATACTCCCTGAAAGAGCAAATGTTATTTAAAATTATTACTATTAATAATTAATTCTTCACATAACAAAAAAATATCTAAAAGCAAAGGCTGAAAACAAATACTCCCTCCATTTCTAAATATAAGTCGTTTTAGAGATTTCAATACGGACTACATACGGATGTATATAGACATATTTTAAAGTGTAGATTTACTCACTTTGCTCCGTATGTAGTCCATATTGAAATCTCTAAAAAGACTTATATTTAGGAACGAAGGGAGTACATAATTATATCCAAAACACAATTAAGCATCTAGTCTAATCTAGCATATAAAATTGTCAGCTTGTAGGATCCAAACAATTAATCTCAGTCACAAGTACATTTATTTATCCGACGGCTCACAATTTAAGTTTGACCATTGCTACTTTAGTATTAAGTATCACATGCATAGCATGTAAACGTTTGGCACTTTTTTGGTTTAATTCACAATTTTTAGGACATAAATGAATTTTAAGGTATTTAATGGATATAATTGATTTTTAAAAATAAATGTAAATAAAGTTCAAAAAATATGAAACTTGGCATGGTGTCATGGTATGTGTAACACCCCCATGTAATAGCCACTGTGATCATCTGCTAATAATGCCAAGTCATCTTCATTTGCAGTGCATAGTCATAGTGGTTATTCAAAACAATTCAAATCCTTCTCCTAAAATCAACTCAAATTCAAAAGTGCAAAATAAAGTTGCTCAAATCCTGTTGGAAAAATGTTCATTAAATAGAAAATAATCCAGAGGCAATTCTAAAATTAAAATCAACATTTACAAAATTAGTTGAGTGACTCAAACAGTAAGAAACAGCACCAAAATAGCAAAGATTGATCCATTTTATTTAATATAAACTTTATATGAAATCCAGCTGCCTTCAAACTATTTTCTAATAGTGGTAAATAAAGCACTGTAATTAACTTGGCAAGTCTCATATTTTGCAAAAGTCAAATTGGAATAAAAAGAATAATGAAAACAAAAAAGAAAATACAAAAGAAAAATAAAAATCCTAGTAGCTACTGTGAGCTGGGCCTAAGTGCACAGTGGCATGGCCCAGCCCACGTCATCTTCCTCCTCCCCGTGTCGGCCGCGCCATGGCCGCGCGCGCGCGCACCAGCCGGACGGCGACACGGCGACGGCCTCGACGCCCACCGACGCGCTAGGGGGATAAGGCCGAAGCCGTCCATTCCCCCTGGTCCTCCTCGTCATTCTCCCCCTCCCCCAGCTCGCTCCGTCGCCTCCTCTCCCTCAGATCCGTCGAAGCCGACGCGGTCGCCGCCGTGCCTCGCCCGTCGCCACGGCCACAGTCCCCGTATCGCCTCGCCGACGTGTCCGTGGTCTTCGTCGTCGTCTTCCTCGTCGTCTGATGGTCGCAGCTGGAGCCGGTAGGCGCTGCAGCACTGGGCCTCCTCCGTCCCCATCTCCGATCGCCGCCGCCTTCTCGTCTCCGGCGCCGTCTCTGCTGCTACTAAACCTCCGAGGGCCACCGTGCGTGCCGCAAAGTGAGCCCCTATTCCTCTCCCATCTCTCTGTTCTCTCTCGCGCACCTCCTAGCTACTTCCTTCACCATGGCCGAACGCGACGCCGTGCGAGCTCGTCGCCGGCGTGCCTCCGGTGACCAAAAGGTCACGGGGCCGTGTCCACCGTCTTCGCACGAGTGCGTAGAGCACGCCTACCCTTTTAGTTCGAGCCGTAGCGCGCTGCCTTGCCGTTTTCACCATCGCCCGAAGCCGCGCCGCTGCTGACCTCGTCGCCGGCGTCGATTTAGGCCGAGTCCGGCCGCGCCACCACCACCAGTCAACGCGGCTCATTCGACTCGTTCGAACGAGCCCAGCCGCGCACCAAACGACGCGGTATAGCGCGTTTCCGGCGAGGTCCCGAGGCCTCCGCCGCGTTTTTCGTCGCCGCCGGCGTGCCGCCGGCCACCGCCGACGTGGCTGGGTGGGCCCCGCCTCAGAGTCGCTGCCCGTGGGCCCAGCAGGTCCACTAGTCAGGGTTGACTAGGTCAACCCTGCTGACTGGGCACCCTGGCCCGCTGACATGCGGGCCCCACTAGTTAAAACATTTAAAAATAAATAAATAAAATGGTTAATTAAAATCTGTTAATTGATTATTTAGTTAATTAGTCACTGACATCAGGGGCCCACCCCACTAATTATCCCTGTTAGATTAATTTTGAAGGAAATATGCCCTAGAGGCAATAATAAAGTTGTTATTTATATTTCCTTATATCATGATAAATGTTTATTATTCATGCTAGAATTGTATTAACTGGAAACTTGATACATGTGTGAATACATAGACAAAACAAAGTGTCCCTAGTATGCCTCTACTTGCCTAGCTCGTTAATCAAAGATGGTTAAGTTTCCTGACCGTAGACATGTGTTGTCATTTAATGAACGGGATCGCATCATTAGGAGAATGATGTGATGGACAAGACCCATCCATTAGCTTAGCATAATGATCGTTGAGTTTTATTGCTATTGCTTTCTTCATGACTTATACATATTCCTTTGACTATGAGATTATGCAACTCCCGAATACCGGAGGAACACCTTGTGTGCTATCAAACGTCACAACGTAACTGGGTGATTATAAAGATGATCTACAGGTGTCTCCGAAGGTATTTGTTGGGTTGGCATAGATCGAGATTAGGATTTGTCACTCCGAGTATCAGAGAGGTATCTCTGGGCCCTCTCGGTAATGCACATCATAATAAGCCTTGCAAGCAATGTGACCAATGAGTTGGTTGTGGGATGATGTATTACCGAACGAGTAAAGAGACTTGCCGGTAACGAGATTGAACTAGGTATGAAGATACCAACGATCGAATCTCGGGCAAGTAACATACCGATGACAAAGGGAATAACGTATGTTGTCATAACGGTTCGACCGATAAAGATCTTCGTAGAATATGTGGGAGCCAATATGAGCATCCAGGTTCCGCTATTGGTTATTGACCAGAAAGGTGTCTCGGTCATGTCTACATAGTTCTCGAACCCGTAGGGTCCGCACGCTTAACGTTCGATGACGATTTGTATTATGAGTTATGTGTTTTGGTGGCCGAAGATTATTCGGAGTCCCGGATGAGATCACGGACATGACGAGGAGTCTCGAAATGGTCGAGAGGTAAAGATTGATATATTGGAAGGTTATATTCGAACACCGGAATGGTTCGGATATTTTACCGGAGTACCGAGGGGTTACCGGAACCCCCCGGGGAAGTATTGGGCCTACATGGGCCTTAGTGGAGAGAGAGGAGGGCCGCAAGGGGTGGCCGCGCCCCCCCCCCCATGGCAGTCCAAATTGGACTAGGGGAGGGGGCGGCGCCCCCCTTTCCCTCTCCCTCTCCCTCTCCTTCCTTTTCCCCTCCGGTAAGAAAGGAAAAGAGGGGGGGGGGGGCGAATCCTACTAGGAGTGGAGTCCTAGTAGGACTCCCCCCCATGGCGCGCCCCTCCTGGCCGGCCACCTCCTCCTCCCCTCCTTTATATACGGGGGCAGGGGGCACCCCAAAGGCACAACAGATATTCTCTTAGCCGTGTGCGGTGCCCCCTCCACAGTTTACTCCTCCGGTCATAGCGTCGTAGTGCTTAGGCGAAGCCCTGCTTGGACCACATCACCATCACCGTCACCACGCCATCGTGCTGACGAAACTCTCCCTCGACCTTCTGCTGGATCAAGAGTTTGAGGGACGTCATCGAGCTGAACGTGTGTAGAACTCGGAGGTGCCGTACGTTCGGTGCTAGATCGGTTGGATCGCGAAGATGTTCGACTACATCAACCGCGTTAAGCTAACGCTTCCGCTTTCGGTCTACGAGGGTACGTGGACACACTCTCCCCCTCTCGTTGCTATGCATCTCCTAGATAGATCTTGCGTGAGCGTAGAATTTTTTTGAAATTGCATGCTACGTTTCCCAACAGTGGCATCCGAGCCAGGTCTATGCGTAGATGATATGCACGAGTAGAACACAAAGAGTTGTGGACGATGATAGTCATACTGCTTACCACCAACGTCTTATTTTGATTCGGCGGTATTGTTGGATGAAGCGGCCCAGACCAACCTTACATGACCGTGTTCATGAGACCGGTTCCACCGTCAGACATGCAACTTGTTGCATAAAGGTGGCTGGCGGGTGTCTGTTTCTCCAACTTTAGTTGAATCAAATTTGACTATGGCCGGTCCTTGTTGAAGGTTAAAACAGCAAACTTGGCGAAACATCGTTGTGGTATTGATGCGTAACAGTTCTTACTAGAAGCCCGTAGCAGGCACGTAAAACTTGCAACAACAAAGTAGAGGACGTCTAACTTGTTTTTGCAGGGCATGTTGTGATGTGATATGGTCAAGACATGATGTGATACACGTTATTGTATGAGATGATCATGTTTTGTAAAAGTTATCGGCAACTGGCAGGAGCCTTATGGTTGTCGCTTTATTGTATGAAATACAAACGCCATGTAATTGCTTTACTTTATCACTATGCGTTAGCGATAGCTGTAGAAGCAATAGTTGGCGAGACGACAACGACGCTACGATGGAGATCAAGGTGTCAAGCCGGTGACGATGGAAATCATGACGATGCTTTGGAGATGGAGATCAAAGGCACAAGATGATGATGGCCATATCATGTCACATATTTTGATTGCATGTGATGTTTATCTTTATGCATCTTATTTTGCTTAGTACGGCGGTAGCATTATAAGATGATCCCTCACTAAAAATTTCAAGGTATAAGTGTTCTTTCTGAGTATGCACCGTTGCGACAGTTCGTCGTGCCGAGACACCACGTGATGATCGGGTGTGATAAGCTCTACGTTCACATACAACGGGTGCAAGACAGTTTTGCACATGCGGAGTACTCGGGTTAAACTTGACGAGCCTAGCATGTACAGACATGGCCTCGGAACACGGAGACCGAAAGGTCGAACGTGAATCATATAGTAGATATGATCAACATAGAGATGTTCACCATTGAAAACTACTCCATCTCACGTGATGATCGGACATGGTTTAGTTGATATGGATCACGTGATCATTTAGATGACTCGAGGGATGTCTATCTAAGTGGGAGTTCTTAAGTAATATGATTAATTGAACTTAATTTGTCATGAACTTAGTCCTGATAGTTTTTGCATATCTATGTTGTAGATCAATGGCCCGTGCTACCGTTCCCTTGAATTTTAATGCGTTCCTAGAGAAAGCTAAGTTGAAAGATGATGGTAGCAATTACACGGACTTGGTCCGTAACTTGAGGATTATCCTCATTGCTGCACAGAAGAATTATGTCCTTGATGCACCGCTGGGTGAAAGGCCTGCTGCAGGAGCAGATGCTGACGTTATGAACGTCTGGCAAGCTCGATCTGATGACTACTCGATAGTTCAGTGTGCCATGCTTTACGGCTTAGAATCGGGACTTCAAAGACGTTTTGAACGTCATGGAGCATATGAGATGTTCCAGGAGTTGAAGTTAATATTTCAAGCAAATGCACGAGTTGAGAGATATGAAGTCTCCAACAAGTTCTATAGCTGCAAGATGGAGGAGAACAGTTCTGTCAGTGAACACATACTCAGAATGTCTAGGTACCATAACCACTTGACTCAGCTGGGAGTTAATCTCCCGGATGATAGTGTTATTGACAGAGTTCTTCAATCACTGCCATCAAGCTATAAAGGCTTCGTGATGAACTATAATATGCAAGGGATGGAGAAGACTATTCCCGAGCTCTTCGCTATGCTCAAAGCTGCGGAGGTAGAAATCAAGAAGGAGCATCAAGTGTTGATGGTTAACAAGACCATTAGTTTCAAGAAAAAGGGCAAGGGAAAGAAGGGGAACTTCAAGAAGAATGGCAAGCAAGTTGCCACTCCCGGGAAGAAGCCCAAGTCTGGAGCCAAGCCTGAAACTGAGTGCTTCTACTGCAAAGGGACTGGTCACTGGAAGCGGAACTGCCCCAAGTATTTGGCGGATAAGAAGGATGGCAAAGTGAACAAAGGTATATTTGATATACATGTTATTGATGTGTACCTTACTAATGCTCGTAGTAGCGCCTGGGTATTTGATACCGGTTCGGTTGCTCAGATTTGTAACTCGAAACAGGGACTACGGATTAAACGAAGATTGGCTAAGGACGAGGTGACGATGCGCGTCGGGAATGGTTCCAAGGTCGATGTGATCGCCGTCGGCACGCTACCTCTACATCTACCTTCGGGATTCATTTTAGACCTGAATAATTGTTATTTGGTGCCAGCGTTGAGCATGAACATTATATCTGGATCTTGTTTAATGCGAGACGGTTATTCATTTAAATCAGAGAATAATGGTTGTTCTATTTATATGAGTAATATCTTTTATGGTCATGCACCCTTGAAGAGTGGTCTATTTTTGTTGAATCTCGATCGTGGTGATACACATATTCATAATATTGATGCCAAAAGATGCAAAGTTAATGATGATAGTGCAACATATTTGTGGCACTGCCGTTTAGGTCATATTGGTGTAAAGCACATGAAGAAACTCCATGCGGATGGAGTTTTGGAATCACTTGATTATGAATCATTTGATGCTTGCGAACCATGCCTCATGGGCAAGATGACTAAGACTCTGTTCTCCGGAACAATGGAGCGAGCTACAGACTTATTGGAAATAATACATACCGATGTATGCGGTCCGATGAGTGTTGAGGCTCGCGGCGGGTATCGTTATTTTCTGACCTTCACAGGTGATTTTGAGCAGATATGGGTATATCTACTTAATGAAACACAAGTCTGAAATGTTTGAAAAGTTCAAAGAATTTCAGAGTGAAGTGGAGAATCATCGTAACAAGAAAATAAAGTTTCTACGATATGATCGCGGAGGCGAATATTTGAGTTACGAGTTTGGCCTTCATTTAAAACAATGTGAAATTATTTCACAACTCACGCCACCTGGAACACCACAGCGTAATGGTGTGTCCGAACTTCGTAACCGTACTTTATTAGATATGGTGCGATCTATGATGTCTCTTACCGATTTACCACTATCGTTTTGGGGTTATGCATTAGAAACAGCCGCATTCATGTTAAATAGGGAACTGTCTAAATCCATTGAGACGACACCGTATGAACTGTGGTTTGGCAAGAAACCTAAGCTATCATTTCTTAAAGTTTGGGGTTGCGACACTTATGTCAAAAGGCTTCAGCCTGATAAGCTTAAACCCAAATCGGAGAAGTGCGTCTTCATAGGATACCCCAAGGAAACAATTGAGTACACCTTCTACCACAGATCCGAGGGCAAGATCTTTGTTGCTAAGAATGGATCCTTTCTAGAGGAGTTTCTCTCGAAAGAAGTGAGTGGGAGGAAAGTAGAACTTGATGAGGTAATTGTACCTTCTCTCGAATTGGAGAGTAGCACATCACAGAAAACTGTTCCAGTGATGCCTACACCAACTAGAGAGGAAGCAAATGATGATGATCATGAAACTTCAGATCAAGTTACTACTGAACCTCGTAGGTCAACCAGAGCACGATCCGCACCAGAGTGGTATGGTAATCCTGTTCTGGAAGTCATGTTACTAGACCAAGGCGAACCTACGAATTATGAAGAAGCTATGATGAGCCCAGATTCCGATAAATGGCTTGAGGCCATGAAATCTGAGATAGGATCCATGTATGAGAACAAAGTGTGGACTTTGGTGGATTGCCCGATGATCGGCAAGCCATAGAGAATAAATGGATCTTCAAGAAGAAGACTGACCCTGATGGTAATGTTACTGTCTATAAAGCTCGACTTGTCGTGAAAGGTTTTCGACAAGTTCAAGGAGTTGACTACGATTAGACTTTCTCACCCGTAGCGATGCTTAAGTCCGTTCGAATCATGTTAGCAATTGCCACATTTTATAATTATGAAATATGGCAAATGGATGTCAAAACTGCATTCCTTAATGGATATCTTAAATAAGAGTTGTATACGATGCAACCAGAAGGTTTTGTCGATCCTAAAGGTGCTAACAAAGTGTGCAAGCTCCAGCGATCCATCTATGGACTGGTGCAAGCATCTCGGAGTTGGAATATATGCTTTGATGAGGTGATCAAAGCATATGGTTTTATACAGACTTACGGTGAAGCCTGTATTTACAAGAAAGTGAGTGGGAGCTCTGTAGCATTTCTAATATTATATGTGGATGACATATTGTTGATTGGAAATGATATAGAATTTCTGGATAGCATAAAAGGATACTTGAAAAAGAATTTTTCAATGAAAGACCTCGGTGAAGCTGCTTATATATTGGGCATCAAGATCTATAGAGATAGATCAAGACGCTTAATAGGACTTTCACAAAGCACATACCTTGATAAAGTTTTGATGAAGTTCAAAATGGATCAGTCAAAGAAAGGGTTCTTGCCTATATTACAAGGTGTGAAGTTGAGTCAGACTCAAAGCCCGACCACTGCAGAAGATAGAGAGAAAATGCAAGTCATTCCCTACGCCTCAGCCATAGGTTCTATCATGTATGCTATGCTGTGTACCAGACCTGATGTGTGCCTTGCCATAAGTTTGGCAGGGAGGTACCAAAGTAATCTAGGAGTGGATCACTGGACAACAGTCAAGAACATCCTGAAGTACCTGAAAAGGACTAAGGATATGTTTCTCGTTTATGGAGGTGACGAAGAGCTTGTCGTAAATGGTTACGTCGATGCAAGCTTCGACACTGATCCGGATGACTCTAAATCACAAATCGGATACGTATTTATATTGAATGGTGGAGCTGTCAGTTGGTGCAGTTCCAAGCAGAGCGTCGTGGCGGGATCTACGTGTGAAGCGGAGTACATAGCTGCTTCGGAAGCAGCACATGAAGGAGTCTGGATGAAAGAGTTCATATCCGATCTGTGTGTAATACCCAGTGCATCGGGTCAAATGAAAATCTTTTGTGACAACACTGGAGCAATAGCCTTGGCAAAGGAATCCAGTTTTCACAAGAGAACCAAACACATCAAGAGACGCTTCAACTCCATTCGTGAAAAGGTCAAGGATGGAGACATAGAAATTTGCAAAGTACATACGTATCTGAATATAGCAGACCCGTTAACTAAGCCTCTTCCGCGAGCAAAACATGATCAGCACCAAGACTCCATGGGTGTTAGATTCATTACAATGTAATCTAGATTATTGACTCTAGTGCAAGTGAGAGACTGAAGGAAATATGCCCTAGAGGCAATAATAAAGTTGTTATTTTATATTTCCTTATTCATGATAAAGGTTTGTTATTCATGCTAGAATTGTATTGATCGGAAACTTAAATACATGTGTGAATACATAAACAAATACCGTGTCCCTAGTAAGCCTCTACTAGACTAGCTCATTGATCAAAGATGGTTAAGCTTTCCTAACCATAGACATGTGTTGTCATTTGATAACGGGATCACGTCATTAGGAGAATGATGTGATGGACAAGACCCATCCGTTAGCTTAGCATAATGATCGTTCAGTTTATTGCTATCGCTTTCTTCATGTCAAATACATATTCCTTCGACTATGAGATTATGCAACTCCCGGATACCGGAGGAATACCTTGTGTGCTATCAAATGTCACAACATAACTGGGTGATCATAAAGATGCTCTACAGGTATCTCTGAAGGTGTTTGTTGAGTTGGCATAGATCGAGATTAGGATTTGTCACTCCGAGTATCGGAGAGGTATCTCTGGGCCCTCTCGGTAATACACATCATAAGCTTGCAAGAAAATGACTAAGGAGTTAGTCACGAGGTGATGTATTATGGAACGAGTAAAGAGACTTGCCAGTAACGAGATTGAACTAGGTATAGAGATACCGACGATCGAATCTCGGGCAAGTAACATACCGATGGACAAAGGGAATTACGTATGTTGTCATAACAGTTCGACCGATAAAGATCTTCGTAGAATATGTAGGAGCCAATATGGGCATCCAGGTTCCGCTATTGGTTATTGACCGAAGAGGTGTCTCGGTCATGTCTACATAGTTCTCGAACCCGTAGGGTCCGCACGCTTAACGTTCGATGATGATATAGTATTATATGAGTTATGTGATTTGGTGACCGAATGTCGTTCGGAGTCCCGGATGAGATCACGGACATGACGAGGAGTCTCAAAATGGTTGAGAGGTAAAGATTGATATATAGGACGATAGTATTCGGACACCGAAAGTGTTTCGGGGGGTACCGGGTACTTATCGGGTCACCGGAAAGGAGTTTCGGGCACCCCCGGCAAAGTTATGGGCCTTATGGACCAAGAGAGGGAACACACCAGCCCACAAGGGGATGGTGCGCCCCCATAGCAGGCCGGCCTATGAGGAGGAGAAGGAAATAAGGGAGGGCAAGGAAAGTGTGGATTAGGACTCCCCCTTCCTTCCCTCTCCCCCCCTCTTTCCTTCCCCCTTCTTCATACAAGGAAAGGGGGGCGCAGGAGGGCAGGAGCCCTAGGGTCGGTGGCCAGCCCCTTGGGCGTGCCCTGGCTGCCTCCCCCCTCCCACCTATATATATGTGGGGAGGGGACGCCACACAAGGACACAACATTGTCTTAGCCGTGTGCGGCGCCCCCCTCCACAGTTTACTCCCTCGGTCATATTTTTGTAGTGCTTAGGAGAAGCCCTGCAGAGATCACATCACCATCACCGTCACCACACCGTCGTGCTGTCGGAACTCATCCACTACCTCGCCGTCTTGCTGGATCAAGAAGGCGCAGACGTCACCGAGCTGAACATGTGCTGAACGCGGAGGTGCCGTACGTTCGGTACTCGATCAGTTGGATCGCGAAGAAAGTTCAACTACATCAACCGCGTTGTGAAACGCTTCCGCTTACGGTCTACGAGGGTACGTAGACACACTCTCCCCCTCATTGCTATGCATCTCCATGGATAGATCATTGCGTGTGCATAGATTTTTTTTTGTTTTCCATGCAACGTTTCCCAACAAATATTTGTGATTTATTTAAAAAAATTGCGGAGTTCAACCTGACGTGAGCATTGGCGGCGTCCAAAGGAGAGTGTGGCCCAACCTAGATCGCGCAAGAGCACCTTCTCTGCACCAGGATCCACCACAGGGAGTCGCTCTCGCGTCGCACGCATGGTCTTTGGTTGGCTGACCGGGATAGGGAGAGGATATAAGGGAGGCCATGGATAGGAGGGGGAAGAGAGGAGCAACATTGGTATGGCGATTTGAGGAACTGTGAGCCAATGAGGAAATAGTACGACCGACCTAGGTTATGTGCTTGGGGTTCCACTTACAAGTGCGGCCACCGGCACTGGTAGATTACACCCATAGCTAATCTATAGGACCAGATGGCAGGCGCAAAGTGGAGCCCGCCACTGATAAGTGGCCAGATCGAATGCCCATGCCTACTCACCATTGGTAAGCTTTCACCTATAAGCAGTTCTGCAGTTGCGTATCTCCGTATGAACGATTCTATACCATACAAATACAAGGTATCACCCCTAGGGTGTTTTATGTTTGACTCTCACTGCGTCTAAGTGTCAAGGAAACACATAGACAAACGAAGCTAGTAAAAAACTAGGCGATCCAACTAGCTAGCGTACACAGACATGGGGTTACCAGTTTTGAGAAGGTTCCATGCGTATCCGATGTTTGCTGGTATTAGGAACCTTTTAGAATGCTCTTCTAAGGTTTATTTTACTTTTATTGGTTATTTTATTCTTTTCTTGCTTTTATTTTTTGGTTCCAATATTTGGGTTTTTTGTTTATTTCCCTTTTTTTGTGTTTTTTCATTTAAAAATGTCCCAATTTTGTTAAAATGCTCCTTTTTCGAAAAACGTTCACTTATTTCATTTGATATTTCTTTTTAAAATACATGATTTTTGAATTTGACAACATTTTTCAAATTTCAAGAATATTTTTAAAATTCAAGAACATTATTGGTATTTGAGATTTTTTTAAATATTTGAGCAAAATTTCTGTATTCGGGAACATTTTAAAAAATTGAGAACATTTTTGGCTATTCGAGAACACCTTTTCAAATTTGAGATTTTTTTATTCTAGAACATTTTTATATTTTAAAATATTTTTTGAATTCAAGAACATTTTTTTATTTTTTAGAACATGAATTTTTAAAATTTGAGAATATTTTAAGTTCATGAATTTTTTAATATTATAATATTTTTATCTACAAAATATCCAACTGTCATTTTTAAAGGACTGGAAAAGCAAAAGGAAAAAACGAAACTCGTTGGATGAGCGTCCGACCTATACCTCATATCGGGCCGGCCCACCTCAGCGCTTGCTGTGTGTCAATGCGCTGTTTAACACAGAGAGTGTAAAATTGGGGCTCAATGCCTTGGCCTCTCTGGTCTCTTCCTCTCCTCATCTCGTCCGCCGAAAACCTCGAGAAAATCCTAGAAGGCGCATGCACTTATTCCATGAGTTCTTGCGTGGTGAACAAACCTCGCGTGATGTGCAGTCGTGAACGTATGACAGAGCATGTGAGTGCATGGAGGATAGTAGGGAATCCGAAGACTTATGGAAATCACATGGAGTCACATTTACATCTTTTTAGCCGTATGGAGTCACATTTACATGTGGGCTTCTTTTGTTTCTTGATAAATAGATGTGGGCTTTTGGTTGGACTATTGATGTTACAAAGAATTTATGGGCTGAGAGGCTTCTCGCCAGTTGTGTTTTAGATACGGATGTTCCTTTAGAGACTTGCTAAACACTCATTGCCCACAGAGGATGTACGAGCCCATAGGAAGATGGCGCCATCTAGCACATGTGGTTTGTGTGGTGCAGAGGACTCATGGAGGCATTCTTTGCTTGAGTGTTCGATGTCAAGGTGCATATGGGCCTTGGTGGATGGAGAACCGACGGAACATTTATGTCAAACCACGGAGCCTAGCGCGAAACAATGGTTATTTTTGATGATCGGCACATTATCTCATGTTGCTTTCGTGCGCCTAGCAGTCACTCTATGGGCTATATGGTGGGCACATCGTAAGGCAATTCACGAAGAAATCTACCAGAGCCCGTCTTCGACACATCAATTCATCAACAGGTTTCTGGCTGACCTTGAGCTATTGCCGAAGAGACTAGAAAGGACCATTCCTCCGTCAAGAGGAGCTACAGGTCGCTGATGACCCACAAGTATAGGGGATCTATCGTAGTCCTTTCGATAAGTAAGAGTGTCGAACCCAACGAGGAGCAGAAGGAAATGACAAGCGGTTTTCAGCAAGGTATTCTCTGCAAGCACTGAAATTATCGGTAAGAGATAGTTGTGTGATAAGATAATTCGTAACGGGTAACAAGTAACAAAAGTAACTAAGGTGCAGCAAGGTGGCCCAATCCTTTTTGTAGCAAAGGACAAGCCTGGACAAACTCTTATATAAAGCAAAGTGCTCCCGAGGACACATGGGAATTACTGTCAAGCTAGTTTTTCATCATGCTCATATGATTCGCGTTCGTTACTTTGATAATTTGATATGTGGGTGGACCGGTGCTTGGGTGCTGCCCTTACTTGGACAAGCCTCCCACTTATGATTAACCCCTCTCGCAAGCATCCACAACTACAAAAGAAGAATTAAGATAAATGTAACCATAGCATGAAACATATGGATCCAAATCAGCCCCTTACGAAGCAACGCATAAACTAGGGTTTAAGCTTCTGTCACTCTAGCAACCCATCATCTACTTATTACTTCCCATGCCTTCCCCTAGCCCAAATCATGGTGAAGTGTCATGTAGTCGACGTTCACATAACACCACTAGAGGAAAGACAACATACATCTCATCAAAATATCGAACGAATACCAAATTCACATGATTACTTATAACAAGACTTCTCCCATGTCCTCAGGAACAAACGTAACTACTCACAAAGCATATTCATGTTCATAATCAGAGGGGTATTGAATAGTATTAAGGATCTGAACATATGATCTTCCACTGAATAAACCAACTAGCATCAACTACAAGGAGTAATCAACACTACTAGCAACCCACAGGTACCAATCTGAGGTTTTGAGACAAAGATCAGATACAAGAGATGAACTAGGGTTTGAGAGGAGATGGTGCTGGTGAAGATGTTGATGGAGATTGACCCCCTCTCGATGAGAGGATCGTTGGTGATGACGATTGCTTCGATTTCCCCCTCCCGGAGGGAAGTTTCTCCGGCAGAACAGCTCCGTCGGAGCCCTAGATTGGTTCTGCCCAGGTTCCGCCTCGAGACGGCGGCGCTTCATCCCAAAAGCTTCCTTCTAATTTTTTCCAGGTCAAAACACATCATATAGCAGAAGATGGGCATCGGGGGCCTGCCAGGTGGCCCACAAGGCAGGGAGGCGCGCCCAGGGGGTAGGGCGCGCCCCCCACCCTTGTGGCTGCCTGGTGGGTCTCCTCAGGTGCTTTCTTCACCCAATATTTTTTATATATTCCAAAATAATTCTCCGTGAAGTTTCAGGGCTTTTGGAGTTGTGTAGAATAGGTCTCTCAGATTTGCTCCTTTTCCAGCCCTGAATTCCAGCTGTCGGCATTCTCCTTCTTTATGTAAACCTTGTAAAATAAGAGAGAAAAGGCATAAGTATTGTGCTAGAATGTGTAATAACTGCCCATAATGCAATAAATATCAATATAAAAGCATGATGCAAAATGGACGTATCAACTCCCCCAAGCTTAGACCTTGCTTGTCCTCAAGCGAAAGCCGAAATCGAAAAATATGTCCACATGTTTAGAGATAGAGGTGTCGATAAAATAAAATACGAACATGAGGGCATCATGATCATCTTTAGAACAACAACAAATATTGTCATATAATTTCTTATGCTAAAGTAACAATTCGTTCACAAGATAAAGTATGAATCGGAAATTTCATTGAAAACTAACAAACTATGATCTCAGTCATTGAAGCAATTGCAATTTATCATAACATCGGAAAGAGTCAACTCAAGAGCTTTTCAGCAGGTCCACATACTCAACTATCATTTAATCTTTCACAACTGCTAACACTCACGCGATACTTATGGGTTCGAAGCCTCAGTCGGACACAGAGAAAGATAGGGGCTTACAGTTTCGCCTCCCAACCTTTTACCTCAAGGGTAATGTCAACAATAATACTTTATGATAACCTACATCCGAGTGGATATATATATATGTGGATCCTTCTCCAACACATAGTGCTTTCCAAAAGAAAAAGTGTAAAAAGGAAAGGTGAAGATCACCATGACTCTTGTATAAGGGTAGAAGATAAAATTAAAAGATAGGCCCTTCGCAAAGGGAAGCAGAGGTTGTCATGCACTTTTATTGTTGGATGCACAAAATCTTAATGCAAAAGAACGTCACTTTATATTGCCGCTTGTGATAAAGAACTTTATTATGCAGTCCGTCGCTTTTATTTCTTCCATATCACAAGTTCGTATAAAGCTTATTTTCTTCACACTAATAGATCATACATATTTAGAGAGCATTTTTTATTGCTTGCACCGATGACAACTTACTTGAAGGATCTTACTCAATCCATAGGTAGATATGGTGGACTCTCATGGCAAAACTGGTTTAAGGGATGTTTGGATGCACAAGTAGTATCTCTACTTGGTGCAAAGTATTTGGCTAGCATAAGAGGGAAAAGCAAGCTCAACATGTTGGGGGATCCAAGACACTATAACTTCTATTCGGATATAAGAAAACATAACCCATTATGTTGTCTTCCTTGTCCAACATCAACTTTTTAGCATGCCATATTTTAATGAGTGCTCACAATTACAAAAGATGTCCAAGATAGTATATTTATATGTGAAACCTCTCTTTCTTTATTACTTCCTATTAATTGCAACAATGACCAAAACTATGTTGTCAACTCTCAACAACTTTTATTCATCATACTCTTTATATGTGAAGTCATTACTCTCCATAAGATCATTATATGATCTTTTTATTTCTTTTTATTCTTTCTTTTATTTATTCCCTCAAGATCGTAGCAAGAAAGCAAAGCCCTCAACTCAAAACTACTCTTTATTATATAACTCACGGACTCGATTACATAGAGGGAACATAAAGCAAAACTCAAAGCTAGATCATACTAAAACTTTATTCTACTAGATCAAAATATAACCAAAAGGATCGAACTAAGAAAAATGGTAAAAGTAAAGGTGTGATGGTGATACGATACCGGGGCACCTCCCCCAAGCTTGGCAGTTGCCAAGGGGAGTGCCCATACCCATGTATTTAGATCTCTTTCTTCGGAGGTGGTGATGATAGGGTTGTTGCATTCTTCTTCTCCAGCTTGCGTCTGAGGCTAAAATTTTCTTTCCTCAGATCCTCATTCTCAAGCTCGAGTTTCATTATCTTTTTGCATAGTGCCGCCTTGCTGTCCTGCAAAAAACGTGGTGGGATAGATTGGACCTTAGGAAGGCTGGACTTCTTGAATTCCACATGCATATCGCCAGGTTGAGGTAGTTGATCTTCATCTTCGTCAGAACTATCATCCCTTGTCCTCTCCATGTCGGAGTCTTCCTCCTCCTCCGTAGTCCAGCCATAATGCTCCACCTCCCCATAAACCTTTGGGTTGGCAATGAAATCAGCGACATAGCTCTCTCCCTCCGAATCTTGAGACGACATATTTTCAGATCTGCCAAGAAAACAACACGAAACAAGAATAGAGGAATTTGCCGTGGTACGGTGGTCAAATCCTTCGGGAGATTATATAATGAATTTTTACCGACTAAAAGAAGTATTGTGCAAGAAAACGGAGTCCGGAGGGCACACGAGGTGGCGGCAAGGGTGGGGGCACGCCCAGGGGGTAGGACGCGCCTCCCTACCTTGTCGCTTCCTCGTGCACTTCTCAGACTACTTTTAATTTTCCATTTTTTAATATTCTAAAACAGAGAAAAATTGCCATTAGAACAGTTTTGGAGTCGGTTTACTTACCGTACCACATACCTATTCCTTTTCGGAGTCTGAAATATTCTAGAAAGTATCCCTTATGTACTCCTCCGGTGTTACGGTATTGATAATATTCGTCTCAACATTTATAGGAGTACCTGAAATATAATGTTTGATTCTTTGACTGTTTACCACCTTCGGGTTGGTGCCTTCGGCATTGTTGATCTTAATGGCACCGGAACGATAGACCTCTTCCATAATGTAAGGATCTTCCCATTTAGAGAGAAGCTTTCCTGCAAAAAATCTTAAATGAGAGTTGTATAGCAAAACATGATCACCTACATTAAACTCACGCTTTTGTATCCTTTTGTCATGCCATCTTTTAACTTTTTCTTTACACAACTTGGCATTCTCATAAGCTTGGGTTCTCCATTCATCAAGTGAGCTAATGTCAAATAACCTCTTCTCACCGGCAAGTTTGAAATCATAGTTGAGCTCTTTAATAGCCCAATACGCTTTATGTTCTAGTTCTAGAGGTAAGTGACATGCTTTTCCATAACCCATTTTATACGGAGACATACCCATAGGGTTTTTATAAGCAGTTCTGTAAGCCCATAATGCATCATCAAGTTTCTTAGACCAATTCTTTCTAGATCTATTAACAGTCTTTTGCAAAATTAATTTAATCTCTCTATTGCTCAATTCTACTTAACCACTAGACTAAGGGTGATATGGAGATGCAATTCTATGGTTGACATCATATTTAGCAAGCATTTTACGGAAAGCACCATGAATAAAATGTGAACCACCATCAGTCAGTAAATATCTAGGGACTCCAAACCTCGGAAAAATAACTTCTTTAAGCATCTTAATAGAAGTGTTATGATCATCACTACTAGTTGGAATAGCTTCTACCCACTTAGTAACATAATCAACAGCAACTAAAATATGTGTGTACCCATTAGAGGAAGCAAAAGGTCCCATATAATCAAAGCCCCAAAGATCAAATGGTTCAATAACAAGTGAATAATTCATAGGCATTTCCTGACGTCTACTAATATTGCCAATTCTCCGACATTCATCACAAGACAAGACAACCTTACGGGCATCCTTGAAGAGAGTAGGCCAATAAAAACCAGATTGCAATGCCTTGTGTGCAGTTCTATCTCCAGCATGGTGTCCTCCGTAAGCTTTGGAGTGGCACTTGTGTAGGATCTGTTCCTGTTCATGCTCAGGTACACAACGTCTAATAACACCATCTACTCCTTTATAAAGGTGTGGGTCATCCCAAAAGTAGTGTCTTAAATCATAGAAAAACTTTTTCTTTTGCTGGTATGTGAAACTAGGTGGTATAAATTTAGTAACAATGTAATTAGCATAATCATCATACCATGGAGTATTACGAGAAGCATTTATGACAGCTAATTGCTCATAAGGAAAGCTATCATCAATAGGTAGTGGGTCATCAAGAACATTTTCTAACCTAGACAAGTTGTCTGCAACGGGGTTCTCAGCTCCCTTTCTATCAATAATATGCAAATCAAATTCTTGCAGTAAGAGAACCCATCTAATAAGTGTAGGTTTAGCATCTTTCTTTTCCATAAGGTATTTAATAGCAGCATGATCAGTGTGAACAGTTACTTTGGAATCAACAATATAAGATCTGAACTTATCACAAGCAAAAACAACTGCTAAAAATTCTTTTTCAGTAGTAGCATAATTTCTCTGGGCACTGTCTAGAGTTTTACTAGCATAATGAATAACATTCAATTTTTTATCAACTCTTTGTCCTAGAACAGCACCAACAGCATAATCACTAGCATCACACATAATTTCAAAGGGTAGATTCCAATCAGGTGGTTGAACAATAGGTGCAGAAATCAAGGCTTTCTTAAGTATTTCAAATGCTTCTACACAATCATCATCAAAAACAAAAGGAACATCTTTTTGCAAGAGATTGGTGAGAGGCCTAGAAATTTTAGAGAAGTCTTTAATAAACCTCCTATAGAAACCAGCATAACCAAGGAAACTTCTTATACCTTTGATATCTTTAGGACACGACATCTTTTCAATAGCATCTACTTTAGCTTTATCAACTTCAATACCTCTTTCAGAAATTTTATGCCCCAAGACAATACCTTCATTAACCATAAAGTGGCACTTCTCCCAATTCAAGACAAGATTAGTTTCTTCACATCTCTGCAAAACTCGATCAAGGCTGCTTAAGCAATCATCAAAAGAAGTTCCGTAAACGGAGTAATCATCCATGAAAACATCAACAATCTTTTCACAAAAGTCAGAGAATATAGCAGTCATACATCTTTGAAAGGTAGCAGGTGCATTGCATAAACCAAAAGGCATACGTCTATAAGCAAAGGTACCGAAAGGGCAAGTAAAAGTGCTTTTTTCTTGGTCCTTTTTTGACGCAGGTATTTGAGAGAAACCAGAATAACCATCTAGAAAGCAAAAATGTGTATGTTTGGATAATCTTTCTAGCATTTGATCAATAAAAGGTAGAGGGTAATGATCTTTTCTAGTAGCTTTGTTTAATTTGCGAAAATCAATTACCATTCTATAACCTGTAACAATTCTTTGTGGAATCAATTCATTCTTATCATTAGGAACAACAGTAATACCTCCCTTCTTAGGGACACAATGAACAGGACTTACCCATCTACTATCAGCAATAGGATAAATTATACCTACCTCCAGAAGTTTTAGTATTTCATTTCTTACCACTTCCTTCATCTTAGGATTTAACCGTCATTGGTGATCAACAATTGGTTTAGCATCAAGCTCCATATTAATTTTGTGCTGACATAGAGTGGGACTAATGCCCTTAAGATCATCAAGAGTATATCCAATAGCAGAACGGTGCTTCCTCAGAGTTTTCAATAATTTCTTTTCTTCATGCTCTGAAAGGTTAGCACTAATAATAACAGGATATATCTTCTTTTCATCAAGATAAGCATATTTCAAAGTATCAGGTAATTGTTTAAGCTCAAACACGGGATCACCCTTGGGTGGAGGAGGATCTCCAAGGATTTCAACAGGCAAATTGTGTTTCAAAACAGGCATTTGGTTAAAGAATATTTCATCTGACTCCTTTCTTTCATTCATAAACATATCATTTTCATGATCTAGCAAATATTGTTCTAAAGGATCAGTAGGAGGCACTGCAATAGAAGCAAGACCAACGATTTCATCCTTACTAGGCAATTCCTTATCATGGGGTTGTCTACAAAATTTAGAGAAATTAAAATCATGAGACACATCCCCAAAGCTTACAGTAACAATTTCTTTTTCACAGTCTATCCTAGCATTAACAGTATTCAAGAAAGGTCTACCAAATATAATGGGACAAAAATCATCTTGTGGGGAACTAAGAACAAGAAAATCAGTAGGGTATTTTATTTTCCCACACAAGACTTCAACATCTCTAACAATCCCAATTGGTGATATAGTATCTCTATTGGCAAGTGTTGGGGATATAACTCCGAGGTGTGACCCGCCCAGGAGGGGCCGGGTTACACCATTGGCGACTTATGGCGAAGAAGGCCCAAGAGGTCTAAGGCATAAGGATGGCGGTTCATAAAGCAGCTTATTGGAGCCCAGAGACCCGGTGGCGACTCAAGGCCCAAAGGTGTGAGTCGCCATGTGTTAACTTGCTTTGTACGGCAGGTTTAGTTAGAAGCCGAGCCGGTCACGTTTGTGTGAGCCGGCCGGGACTCTGTAAGCCGTCGGGCATCAACCTGTATATAAAGGGGTGACCCGGCGGCGGGTTAACTCAAGAATCAACAAGTCGAGAACTAGGTCAAGCATATTTTCTCCCTTGTAATCGAAACCCAAGCAATACAACTAAGAGCAGGACGTAGGCTTTTACCTCGTTGAGAGGGGCCGAACCTGGGTAAATTCCTTGTGTCCTTTGTCCCGTTCAACCCCTTCAAGCTAACCTAGTTGCGATGGCTCCACACCTAAGTCCTTTTGCTAGGACATCTGCCGTGACAAGTACACGACAGTTGGCGCCCACCGTGGGGCACTCGCACGGTGGTTTCGAGTTCTTGAAGGGCAACTTCTCAGGGATCAAGGGATACGCCATGGGCCGGATGACCTAGAGTCACCGCGGCAAGATCTACATCGACGACGCTGGATGGGGTCTGGAGGCCGATTCAATCGAGTATGGGTACCGGGTCCCCTTTGGTGGTATCCACGTGTTCATCGGCAAGATTGGTGAGTCTGAGCCTGAGCCGAAAGTCTGCGCTGACACCATTGAGACGGCTTGGCGCACGAGACCCGCCAAGGTTCAACCCGCCAGGGTCCAACCCGCCAAGACTCAACCCGCCCAGAAGCATGTTTTCGTCGGCTTTATCCATGGAACGGATCTCGAGGAAGGCTACGTGTCCGATGGTGAGACGGCCATCTACTCAGGTGATGAGTCCTCAACCGGTGAAATTGAGTCGATCTATCAACTGCAAGATGGCGGGCTTGGGGGCTGTTCCGATGGCGACAGTATTCCGGACTCCTATGAGCCGCCAAACAGGGTAGCTATATTCATGGCCGGGACGCAGCAGATGGTGCACTCATCAACCACTGCAGCGATGACCTCCGGTTCAACGGCTGCTGCAACGGCTGGGGCGAGCGGCTCTGCGCGTCCGCTGGCTCAAGTTTTATCCGAGCTCTTGGATGCTTTGGCAACGTTACTAGCAGCAGAGGTGACCCCGGCGACTCAGGCACAACATAATGCGGAAGTTGCAAAGCTAAGGGATGAAGTAGCTCGGGCTAAAGAGGAACTTAACGCTGAGAATGTCAGGATGGCTGCAGAACGGACCGCCCTAGAAGTTGAGACACAGAGGGTAAGGGCCGAGGCTTTTCGCTTAAGTCTGGATCAGAACACGTCAAACGCTGTGATGCGGAGGAGGCACCAGAGCCGTTTGCCACCGTAGTTCAAGGGGAGGAATCTTTTTATCACACCTGGAGCAGGGCCAAGTAACCCGCTTGGTGAGACCCGGGCTGATGAAGCACCGGCAACCGGGGCGGCGGCTCAGCCTCGTATAGCAGATCCGCCTCGTGTGAACTTGACCCCTCCTCAGCAAGTGCAGACACCCCCGGGTCATTACTCCAACCCACTGGATAATATGATTGCTGCAGCCTCACGGCTGGCGGCCCTCCCAATTGAAGGTGAGTCACCAGCTGCGATAGAGGCCCGGAACGCCGTGGAACTTCTTAAGATGGCGGTGACCCAGCAAGCGTCTTATTCCTACAGCCGTGAGCGAATCCATTCAACTCTGTGACTGAGCCGAAGCTACAGCCGGCGCATGGAGTCGCCGGAGATTTCTAGGAGTGAGCGGCGTCGTAACCCGCCCCATGGCCTTAACCCACCACGGGATGATAAAAATGCCCAAGTCCTAACGGATCAGGCTAGAGCATGCCAAGAGGCAGAGCTGGCGGCTCAATTAGCTGCTCATCGACAGCTTCAGTTGAACCCCTCTGTATCTGTAGAGGCTGGGATGACCTCTAGGCCAGTTGGTGTGCCCTGTTTAGTGCCGGCTCTACGCAATGAGCGCTTGCCCAAGGATTTTAAGGGCCCTCGTAAAGTGCCTAATTACACAGCCAATCTCCCACCTGAGGGATGGATTGAGAGTTATGAGCTGGCCATGGAAATGTTAGATGTGAATGATGCTGTATGTGCCAAGTATTTCACTATGATGCTGGATGGGCTGGCTCGAACCTGGTTGAAGGGGCTACCGGCTAATTCTATCAGTTTGTGGGCTGAGTTGAAGGCACGTTTCATCCAGAATTTCAAAGACACGTGTAAGCAGCCTCTGTCGATCATCGACCTAGACACTTGTGTCCAGCGCGAAGACGAGTCGACCAAGCACTGGGTGCGTCAGGTCTCAGCTATTATCCACTCATCGGATAGCATCAACACCGGTTCCGCTGTTTTAATTTTGGAGAAAAATTGCCGGTTTATCCCCCTCAAACAGAAGCTAGGGTGACTTAAATGTCATTGCAATGACATAGGAGAGCTCATGGCGGCTCTTATCAAATACGCCGACTCAGACAACACTAAGGATCCTGATTCAGATGAGGAAAAATCCAGCAAGGGGAAGAAAAACGGCAAGGGGCAGCAGCCGAACATGGCGGGGCAGAGTCAAGGCAACAACGGTAAGCGCAAGCAAGCCGATGGTGGGTCAGACTTTGTGGCAAACACCAACACGCAGAATCAGCGTCGAAGGGGAAAGCCGGAACCTCGGGTTGGAGGGCCAAAGTTTGACCTAGAGGCAATGTTGAATCAACCTTGCCCGAAGCATAGTCGTCCTGACAGACCGTCGTCTCACTTGTGGAAAGATTGTTTTATCATGAAGCAGTATAAGGATTTCGGTTTTCATCAGGATCACTATAACAATAATGGCCCACACGGCGGGTCAGGTTCCGGTTCACAGGGGCCTGGCTTTGGAGGTAACAGCTCAAACTCCAGATTTCAAGGTCAGGGCAATCAGGGTGGTTTTAACCAGCAACTCAGTCAAGGTAATCAGCAACAACAGTCAGGATATCAGAGCAATCCAAAGCAGTTAAATAGTGGTTAATATCATGTTTTCACCACGAACCTGTGCAAACGAGATCATAAGGTTCACAAGCGAGCGGTTAGCGCGGTTGAGTCTGCGGTCCCTCGATACTTACGATGGTCAGAGCAGCCAATTGTATGGAGCCGTGAGGATCACCCGCCCCGGGTTGACAATCCGGGTCTGTTGGCTTTGGTGGTGGCCCCTCAAGTTGGAAGCTACAAGTTCACTAAGGTGCTGATGGATGGAGGCAGCAGTATCAATATCCTTTATTATGATACTTTTCGCCGGATGAATTTGACTGACAAAGATCTTAAGCCGTCCTCTACGGTCTTTCATGGAGTGGTGCCTGGTAAATTGGCTTATCCGGTAGGAAGGATAGCCTTAGAGGTGGCTTTTGGCAATGAACATGACTACAGGGCTGAGACATTGCACTTTGAAGTGGTTAAAATCAAAAGCCCCTATCATGCTCTATTTGGGCGGCCGGCTTATGCCAAGTTTATGGCGCGGCAGTGTTATGTATATTTGTAGCTTAAAATGCCGGGTCGCAAGGGTACCATCATGGTGCATGGTGACAGGAAAATAGCCTTGGAATGTGAAGAGGGTGACGCAGCTTACGCCGAGTCTGCCTGTGCCACAGAGGAACTCAAGTTTTGTAAAGACAATGTTGACCCGGCTGATATGACTCCATTGAACAAGCCAACTACAGAGCAGGATCGTTTACTAAAGTTTAAATCGGCGGATGATACCAAACAGGTTGACTTTGTCCCTGGTGACTCATCTCAACAGTTTGTGATTAGTGCCAATATGGATCCAAAATAGAAAAGCGCGCTCATCGAGTTCATCCATGAGAACCGAGACATCTTTGCATGGAATCCTTCAGACATGCCGGGTGTACCGAGAGAACTCGCTGAGCACACTCTTAATATTGATCCTAAGTTTAAGCCAGTCAAACAGTTCCTTCGCCGTTTTAACGAGGAAAGGCGCAAGGCTATTGGAGAAGAGGTGGCCCGGCTCTTAGCAGCCGGGTTCATTGTTGAAGTTTTTCATCCTGAGTGGTTGGCTAACCCGGTGCTCGTGCTTAAGACAAACGGCACTTGGCGAATGTGTGTGGATTACACAGACCTTAACAAAGCTTGCTCGGCTGATCCTTTCGCTCTTCCCTGTATTGATCATATCATTGATGCTACGGCGGGTTGTGAGCGTTTCAGCTTTTTGGATGCTTACTCTGGTTATCATCAGATCAAGATGGCAGTAAAAGACCAAGAGAAGACGGCTTTCATCACACCTTTTGGAGCTTTCTGCTATGTGTCTATGCCCTTTGGGCTCAAGAGTGCCCGGGCGACTTATCAGCGTTGTGTTCAGAATTGTCTTCATAACTAGATAGGATGCAATGTTCATGCTTATGTGGATGATATTGTGGTGAAATCCAGAAAGAAGGAGTCTCTGCTAGATGATTTGAAGGAAACCTTTGATAACCTTCGGGTTTACAAGATGATGCTTAACCTGGCCAAATGCGTTTTCGGTGTGCCTGCAGGAAAGCTTTTGGGTTTCTTGGTTTCGGAGAGAGGCATTGAAGCTAACCCGGAGAAAATCAAGGCCATCACTTCATTGGCTAAGCCGGTATGCATTAATGACGTTCAGCGTCTGGCGGGTCGTATTGCAGCTTTAAGCCGGTTTATAAGCCGCCTGGGAGAGAAGACTATTCCTTTGTACCAGATGATGAAGAAAACAGATCACTTTGTTTGGAGTGATGCTGCTAACGAGGCGTTTGAAGCACTTAAAAAACAGTTAGCTGAGCCGCCGGTTCTTGCAGCTCCTGTTGAGAAGGTGCCTTTGCTTTTATATGTGGCTGCTAACAGTAGAGCCGTCAGTGTGTCCATTGTTGTAGAAAGGAAGGAAACAGGAAAGGAATACCCGGTTCAGAGGTCGGCTTATTATGTCAGTGAAGTTTTAATTGAGTCCAAGCAAAGGTACCCACATTGGCAAAAGCTAGTCTATGGGGTGTTCATGGCCAGTCGCAAGTTGAAGCATTATTTCCAGGGTCATCCCATTACTGTGGTCAGCTCTGCTCCCTTAGGGGATATTATTCAAAACAGAGAAGCCACCGGCCAGATAGCCAAGTGGGCCATTGAGCTTGGACCTCATGGTTTGAAATATATGCCAAGGACGGCCATCAAGTCTCAAGCTCTCATGGATTTCATCAACGACTGGACAGAGTTGCAGATGCCTGAGGAGAAGCCAGATAATACATATTGGACTATTCATTTTGATGGGTCCAGGTAATTGGAAGGCTCGGGGGCTGGAGTTGTTTTGACTTCCCCACGAGGTGACAAATTTTGCTATGTTTTAAGGCTGATGTTTCCTTGTACTAATAACGCAGCTGAGTATGAGGCCCTGCTCCATGGTCTTCGGATGGCCAAAGAGATGAACTTAAGCCGGGTCAGGTGTTTTGGCGACTCAGATTTTGTGGCCCAGCAAGTCTCAGGAACTTGGGATTCTAAGGACCCGCTCATGGCGGCTTATCGCCGGGCGGTTGACAGTATTTGTAACATCCCCAGCCTCACACCACAGTGATCACCCTCTGATCATGCCAAGTCACCATGATTAACTATGCTTGATCATCATTGCATCATATCTCATTTCCAATTCCAATTCAAATTGAAATTCAATACAAAGTAAAAATAAAAGTTGTTCAAATTAGAAACTAAAATGTTCATATTATTGCAAATATTCCCAAAGAAATTATAAAAATATAATCAATATTAATTGAGTTAGTTAAGTGACTCTAACATCAAGAAACAGTACCAAAACAACACCCCTTTAATCCATTTCATTTATTGAAAATTCATATGAAACCATTTTGGCTCCAAACCATTTTCTGGCAGTGGCAAATAATGCACCATATTTAATAAGCTAAGTCACATATTTTTTCAAAAGTCAATTGGGGGCCTAACTATTTGCAAAACAGGAACTAAAAAGGAAAACAGAAAAGAAAACGAAGCAAAAGAAAAAAAAGGCCACGGTACCTGGGCCTCGAGTGCACAGGGAGGCCCACCCCGCCTGGCGCCATCCCCTACCCCCACTGCTCCTCCCCGTGCCGCTATCACCGCGCGTGCACTCGCCCGCCTGGCCCCCCTCTGCGATGCTCGACACCGCGCGCTGCCGCGCTCTCCGTGGAGGATAAGGGCAGAGCCCCGCGACCCCCTGGCGTCTCCCTCGCCTCACATTCCCCTCCCCACCGCCTCTCCACTCCCTCCCGAACGCAACCATGGCGCCGCCACCGTAGAACACGCGGACGCCGGTGCCCATTCGTCACTGTGAGCTGTCCTGGAGCTCCGCAAGCGTCCACCGCTTCTTCCCCCGCCTTTCATTCGTCGGGGGTGGCTCTACCTACACCGCATCAAGCTCTTCCCCGCCACGGCCACCGTAGCCTTCCGGCCATCAATCCCCTCGACGGTGACCTCGTCGCGCCTCCCCGAGCCTTCCCGTGAACGTTGTGAGCACCGCCTCGCAACCCCTCTCGCTCTCTGCCGTCTCCTGTCGTCATTTTAGCCATGGTCGAGCTTGCATGCTCTAACCGCTGCCACCGCACCTCGTGCTGCTGCTGTAGTGCCGCTATGGCTCAACCGAGCGTGCCATCGAGTCCGTGCCGTCGCGTAGCTGCCGCCTGGTCCATCCTTTCGTCCCGAACACGCGCCGCTCCACCGACCCGTCGAGCGCCCGAACGCCACCGCCACCCAGCTCAACGCCGCCGCCGCTACTCTGCACCCCCGCACCATCCGCGACCACCATCGGACGCGGCGCTCGACGCCCGTTCGAACGCGACCGAAATCGCGCCAAACAGAGCATCATAGCGGGATTCCGGCGAACTCCAGCGAGGTTCCGGCCGTCCCCGCCGCGTCTCGCCTCACCGGTAGCCGGCCCTGACCGGGCGCCCACGTGGCACCACGTGGGGTTGCCCCTGTGCCATTGACGCTGGGTCCCGCGGGCCCAGTTGACCAGTCAACCCCGCTGACTGGGCTGACTGGGCCACTGACACACGGGCCCCACCGCTAAAATGTTTTAAAAAATAAATGAAATTTTTAATTAAAATGTTAATTAATCTGTTAGTTAATTAGTTAACTAAAGCTGACACTGACAATGGGTCCCACAAGCTAATTACCTTAATTAGTTAAATTTAATCCTCTGATAATTAGTACTGTGAATGACATGTGGGCCCCACCTGTCATAGTTGACTCTGGTCAGCTGGGTTTGACCTGCTGATGTCATGCTGATGTCAACTGCTACTATTCTGGATAATTTGTATTTAATTAATTTAAATAATTCCAGAAAATGCTAAATTCTTTAGAAAATCATAGAATTTAAACCGTAGCTCGGATCGAAAAACTTTATACATGAAAGTTGCTCAGAACGACGAGACGAATCCAACTATGCTATCTGTTTCCATGTCGGGACCCTCTACGGAGGTGAACCCGCAACTTTTAGCCTGTTTCCGGTAGATGAATAGTGCGTATACACCGGTTAATAAATCCAACTTTAATCCAATAATAACTAATAAGATTTAGATATGTCTTTAAGCAACCCTGCACTGCACGTTAGCATAGCATGCTCTGTGTTGCATATGTTTGCCGTGTATTTATCTGTTTCCTCTCTCTCTTCTCTCTCGGTAGACCCCGCTACAAACGCAGTTCCCGAGACCGAAGTAGCTCAGGAGCCCGACAACACCGTTGACGACCTTGCCCTTGCCGCCGAGCAACCAGGCAAGCACCCCCCCTTGAGCATGCCTATATCGCCTATTCTCTTCTCTCTTGTGCTTGCATTATAAATGCTGCTGTTACTGCTTTACCTATTCTGATGCATAACCTGCTTTTGTAACCTGCTTTTGATAATTACCTGCTTATCCTAAACTACTTAGTATAGGATGGATAGAGACCCCAGTGACCCCACTTGTCCCGATTGCCCCGCTGGATCATCGGAAGGCTCGACGACCAGGCCCCAGCACCAGACATCACACCCCCTTTATCTATACGATACTGCAACATTATTATCGAGTGCCGAGGGTGATACCTTGTAAGCACTTCCGATGATAACTCTGTGGAGTAGTTACTCGGTCATGGTCATCGAGGGTGATTCCTCCTTCACCACTTCCGGTAATGACGCTGTCGTGCAACACCTCAAGTGTGAACCCATCGAGGGTGATTCCTCCAAGTTCACCTTGACGGATACATCGAGTAGGAATCCAACGAGGGTGATACCTCAGATTCCCTTGATGTTATGGACACACGGATACTTGGACTTTACTACTGTTACTTGGAAAGGCGGGTCGACCCTGTGGGGTACCCGCGAGTGTTGTGGAGACGGGTTGACCTGGAGGGTGCCCGAGATATGAATACGAGGCGTGGCCGGGCATTCTTCGCCCTTTCCGCAAGTCCTCGAGACGGGGCGACGGGGTCACATCGATCGTGAGTCTCTGCTCGTTAACGCACTCCCAATGTACTAACGATTTGGATATTTGATCCGAGTGGGCCTCTGGCCCGATAGCACTAACCATCACGTGGGATCAGTTATGGGCACTCTGCATCGTAGCATCAGTCGAAGGCTCTGTCAGACATCCAGTTCAGTAGTGCGGCATGGAGTGATTGGCGCCATCCACGACAGAGGTGGTGCTTGGATCTGAGCCATGTGCGCAACGACCCGGAGGGCGAGGGGCGATGGCCCAAGACCCCCGAGCGCTTAGGATGTAGACCGACGGGGACCTCTCTACTGAGCTCTAGGTAGGGTTGCGGTGTATCGTTTGGCCGAGGCCGGGCATGACCCAGAAAAGTGTGTCCGGCCGGAGTTAATCGAGTGTGGTGGGTAAGTTGGTGCACCGCTGCAGGGAAGAACTAATCTATGCATAGCCGGATCCTCCGTAACGGACACTCGGAGTTGTATCCCGATAGATACAACTAGAATTGGATACTTGTGATGAGAAATGGATAGTATGGCTCTGGGATTGCTTTCTCGCGGGGAGTCGAGAGAGGATCTCTGGCCGAGGTCGATACTTGGATATTATGGCTCTGGGATTGCTTTCTCGCGGGGAGTCGAGAGAGGATCTCTGGCCGAGGTCGATACTTGGATATTATGGCTCTGGGATTGCTTTCTCGCAGGGAGTCGAGAAAGGATCTTTGGGTGAGGTTGAGACTTAATGATACTACTAGTTTATACTGTACTAATCTACACTCTTCTAATGCTGCAAGATCGTTGAAGATGCTAGTCTTCGATAGGACTAGGCCTTCTCTCTATTCTGGCATTTCTGCAGCCCAGTCCACATATACAGCCTTCCTTTGATAATGTTGCATATGTAGTGTAGATCCTTGCTTGCTGAGTACTTCGGATGAGTACTCACGGTTGCTTTGCTTTCTTTTTCTCCCCATATCCGTTTGATGCAACCAGATGACGGAGCCCAGGAGACAGCTGCTCCCGCCGATGACCGCTACTACTTCCCCGAGGAAGGCTACTACTACGAGTTGGCTGACGACCAGGAGTAGGTTCGAAGGGTCCCAGGCAGGAGGCCTGCGCCTTTCGATCATAGCTTTTGTTTTGCCCCGCCTTTCTAAAGGCTTACCTGTTTCTGTTTCATATCTGTACTCAGATATCTGATGCTTCCGCTGATGCTTGTATGCGAGCTTATGTATTCGAGCCCTCGAGGCCCCTGGCTTGTAATATAAAGCTTGGATGACTTTATTTATGTTTTAGAGTTGTGTTGTGATTCCTTCAAGTGAGTCCTTAGGCTTGATCGTGTGCATTTGCGTGTATGATTAGTGCACGATTGAGCCGGGGGCGTCACAGTATTGCCAGTCATTTCAAAGGTTATCAAGGGGAACATGTTGATCGAAGGAAAAATGAGGCGGCCAATGCTTTAAGCCGGCTGGGGTCTCAGCGTAAGCCGGTACCACCGAATGTTTTTCTTGATATACTGAGTAGCCCTTCAGTGAAGTTACCAATGGAGGAGGATCTTGCAACTCCTGACCCAGAGGCACAGTTGGTGGCGGCTCTTCATGCTATACCCAATTGGACGGTGCCGTACTTGGCTTATATGACCCGGGGTGAGTTACCAGAGGTTGAAACGGAGGCCAGGTAGATAACCCGGCGGTCTAAATCCATGACCATTGTCAATGGTGAGTTGCACCGATGCAGTGTCACAGGCGTGTTCCAGAGATGTATTTCTCCTGAGGAGGGTCGTGAGATTCTAAGGGAGATCCATGAAGGTGATTGTGGTCATCACGCCAGCTCTAAATCTCTGGTTGCTAAAGCCTTTCGGCACGGTTTTTATTGGTTGACGGCTCACGCTGATGCAGAGGATCTGGTTAGCAAGTGTGACGGTTGTCAGAAGTTTTCTAGACGAGCTCACGTGCCGTCTCAAGAATTGAGGATGATTCCAATTACTTGGCCATTTGTAGTGTGGGGGTTGGATATGGTTGGACCTTTGAAAAGATCCAAGGACAAGAAGACCCATCTCTTGGTGGCGGTTGATAAATTTACCAAGTGGGTTGAGGCAGAGCCGGTCAGCAAGTGTGATGCGGCAACGGCGGTTCAGTTTATTAAGAAGGTGATTTTCTGTTTTGGTTACCCCCACAGCATCATAACTGACAATGGTACTAATCTGTCTAAAGGTGCTATGAAAGAGTTCTGTTAGCGAGAGCATATTCGTCTTGATGTCTCATCAGTTGCTCACCCCCAATCCAATGGTCAAGCTGAAAGGGCCAATCAAGAAATCTTAAGAGGAATCAAACCCCGGCTCATGGTCCCTTTGCAAAGGACGCCGGGTTGTTGGGTTGAAGAGTTACCCTCAGTGCTTTGGAGTATCAATAATACCCCCAACAGATCCATGGATTATACGCCCTTCTTCATGGTCCACAGGGCCAAGGCGGTTCTTCCAAGTGACATCCGTCATGACTCACCTCGCGTGGCAGCTTATGTTGAAGCTGATAATGAAAAGGCACGTCAGGATGCTCTTGATGTTGGGGAACGTAGCATGCAATTTCAAAAAAATCCTACGATCATGCAAGATCTATCTAGGAGATGCATAGCAACGAGAGGGGGAGAGTGTGTCCACGTACCCTCGTAGACCGAAAGCGGAAGTGTTAGTTAACGCGGTTGATGTAGTCGAACGTCTTCACGATCCAACCGATCCAAGTACCGAACGTACGGCACCTCCGTGTTCAGCACACGTTCAGCTCGATAACGTCCCTCAGACTCTTGATCCAGTAGAGGATCGAGGGAGAGTTCCGTCAGCACGACGGCGTGGTGACGGTGTTGATGATGTGATCCGCACAGGGCTTCGCCTAAGCACTACGACGCTATGACAGGAGGAGTAAACTGCGGAGGGGGGCACCGCACACGGCAAAGAGAACTATTGATGTGCCTTTGGGGTGCCCCCTGCCCACGTATATAAAGGAGGGGGGAGAGAGGCTGGCGGCCAGGAGGGGCGCGCCATGGGGGGAGTCCTACTTGGACTCCTAGTCCAAGTAGGATTCGCCCCCCTCTACCTTTTTTTCATCGGAGGGAATAGGAAGGAGAGGGAGAGGGAAAGGGAAGGGGGGCGCCGCCCCCTCCTCCTTTTCCTATTCGGACTCCCTAGGAGGGGGGCACGCGTCCACCCCCTGCGGGCTTCCCTCTCTCTCCCTTAGGCCCATGTTGGCCCAACACTTCCCTGGGGGGTTCCGGTAACCCCTCGGTACTCCAAAAAATGTCCGAACCTCTCGGAAACTATTCCGGTGTCCGAACATAACCTTCCAATATATCAATCTTTACCTCTCGACCATTTCGAGACTCCTCTCGACCATTCCGGTGTCTCTTTACTCGTTCTGTAATGCTTCATACCGCAACTAACCCATTAGTCACATTGCTTGCAAGGCTTATAGTGATGAGCATTACCGAGAGGGCCCAGAGATACCTCTCCGATACACGGAGTGACAAATCCTAATCTCGATCTATGCCAACCCAACAAACACCTTCGGAGACACCTATAGAGCATCTTTATAATCACCCAGTTACGTTGTGATGTTTGATAGCACACAAGGTGTTCCTACGGTATTCGGGAGTTGCATAATCTCATAGTCAGAGGAACACGTATAAGTCATGAAGAAAGCAATAGGAATAAAACTTAACAATCATTATGCTAAGCTAACGGATGGGTCTTGTCCATCACATCATTCTCTAATGATGTGATCCCGTTCATCAAATGACAACACATGTCTATGGTCAGGAAACATAACCATCTTTGATTAACGAGCTAGTCAAGCAGAGGCATACTAGGGACACTATGTTTTGTCTATGTATTCACACATGTACTAAGTTTCCGGTTAATACAATTCTAGCATGAATAATAATCATTTATCATGATACAAGGAAATATAAATAACAACTTTATTATTGCCTCTAGGGCATATTTCCTTCAGTCTCCCACTTGCACTAACGTCAATAATCTAGATTACATAGTAAGGATTCTAACACCCATGGAGTCTTGGTGCTGATCATGTTTTGCTCATGGAAGAGGCTTAGTCAACGGGTTTGCAACATTCAGATCCGTATGTATCTTGCAAATCTCTATGTCTCCCTCCTTGACTTGATCGCGGATGGAATTGAAGCGTCTCTTGATGTGTTTGGTTCTCTTGTGAAATCTGGATTCCTTTGCCAAGGCAATTGCTCCAGTATTGTCACAAAAGATTTTCATTGGACCCAATGCACTAGGTATTACACCTAGATCGGATATGAACTCCTTCATCCAGACTCCTTCATTTGCTGCTTCCGAAGCAGCTATGTACTCCGCTTCACACGTAGATCCCGCCACGACGCTCTGCTTGGAACTACACCAACTGACGGCTCCACCATTCAATATAAATACGTATCCGGTTTGCGGCTTAGAGTCATCCGGATCAGTGTCAAAGCTTGCATCGACGTAACCATTTACGACAAGCTCTTTGTCACCTCCATAAACGAGAAATATATCCTTAGTCCTTTTCAGGTATTTCAGGATGTTCTTGACCGCTGTCCAGTGATCCACTCCTGGATTACTTTGGTACCTCCCTGCTAAACTTATAGCAAGGCACACATCAGGTCTGGTACACAGCATTGCATACATGATAGAACCTATGGCTGAGGCATAGGGAATGACTTTCATTTTCTCTCTATCTTCTGCAGTGGTCGGGCATTGAGTCTGACTCAACTTCACACCTTGTAACACAGGCAAGAACCCTTTCTTTGACTGATCCATTTTGAACTTCTTCAAAACTTTATCAAGGTATGTGCTTTGTGAAAGTCCAATTAAGCGTCTTGATCTATCTCTATAGATCTTGATGCCCAATATATAAGCAGCTTCACCGAGGTCTTTCATTGAAAAATTCTTATTCAAGTATCATTTTATGCTATCCAGAAAGTCTGTATTATTTCCAATCAACAATATGTCATCCACATATAATATTAGAAATGCTACAGAGCTCCCACTCACTTTCTTGTAAATACAGGCTTCTCCAAAAGTCTGTATAAAACCATATGCTTTGATCACATTATCAAAGCATATATTCCAACTCCGAGAGGCTTGCACCAGTCCATAAATGGAACGCTGGAGCTTGCACACTTTGTTAGCACCCTTTGGATCGACAAAACCTTCTGGTTGCATCATATAAAACTCTTCTTTAAGAAATCCATTAAGGAATGCAGTTTTGACATCCATTTGCCAAATTTCATAATCATAAAATGCGGCAATTGCTAACATGATTCGGACAGACTTAAGCATCGCTACGGGTGAGAAGGTCTCATCATAGTCAACTCCTTGAACTTGTCGAAAACCTTTTGCAACAAGTCGAGCTTTGTAGACAGTAACATTACCGTCAGCGTCAGTCTTCTTCTTGAAGATCCATTTATTTTCTATGGCTTGCCCATCATCGGGCAAGTCCACCAAAGTCCACACTTTGTTCTCATACATGGATCCCATCTCAGATTTCATGGCCTCAAGCCATTTCACGGAATCTGGGCTCATCATCGCTTCCTCATAGTTCGTAGGTTCATCATGGTCTAGTAACATGACTTCCAGAATAGGATTACCATACCACTCTGGTGCGGACCGTACTCTGGTTGACCTACGAGGTTTGGTAGTAACTTGATCTAAAGTTTCATGATCATCATCATTAGCTTCCTCACTAATTGGTGTAGGAATCACTGGAACTAATTTCTGTGATGAACTACTTTCCAATTCGGGAGAAGGTACAATTACCTCATCAAGTTCTACTTTCCTCCCACTCACTTCTTTCGAGAGAAACTCCTTCTCTAGAAAGGATCCATTCTTAGCAACGAATATCTTGCCTTCGGATCTGTGATAGAAGGTGTACCCAACAGTTTCCTTTGGGTATCCTATGAAGACGCATTTCTCCGATTTGGGTTCGAGCTTATCAGGTTGAAGCTTTTTCACATAAGCGTCGCAGCCCCAAACTTTAAGAAACGACAGCTTGGGTTTCTTGCCAAACCAAAGTTCATATGGTGTCGTCTCAACGGATTTAGATGGTGCCCTATTTAACATGAATGCAGCCGTCTCTAAAGCATAACCCCAAAACGATAGCGGTAAATCAGTAAGAGACATCATAGATCGCACCATATCTAATAAAGTACGGTTACGATGTTCGGACACACCATTACGCTGTGGTGTTCTAGGTGGCGTGAGTTGCGAAACTATTCCACATTGTTTCAAATAAAGATCAAACTCGTAGCTCAAATATTCGCCTCCACAATCAGATCATAGAAACTTTATTTTCTTGTTACGATGATTTTCCACTTCACTCTGAAATTCTTTGAACTTTTCAAATGTTTCAGACTTATGTTTCATTAAGTAGATATACCCATATCTGCTCAAATCATCTGTGAAGGTCAGAAAATAAAGATACTCGCCGCGAGCCTCAACACTCATCGGACCGCATACATCGGTATGTATTATTTCCAATAAGTCAGTGGCTCGCTCCATTGTTCCGGAGAACGGAGTCTTAGTCATCTTGCCCATGAGGCATGGTTTGCAAGCCCCAAGTGATTCATAATCAAGTGATTCCAAAAGCCCATCAGCATGGAGTTTCTTCATGCGCTTTACACCAATATGACCTAAACAGCAGTGCCACAAATAAGTTGCACTATCATTACTAACTTTGCATCTTTTGGCTTCAATGTTATGAACATGTGTATCACCACGATCGAGATTCAACAAAAATAGACCACTCAACAAGGGTGCATGACCATAAAAGATATTACTCATATAAATAGAACAACCATTATTCTGTGATTTAAATGAATAACCGTCTCGCATCAAACAAGATCCAGATATAATGTTCATGCTCAACGCTGGCACCAAATAACAATTATTCAGGTCTAAAACTAATCCCGAAGGTAGATGTAGAGGTAGCGTGCCGACGGCGATCACATCGACCTTGGAACCATTTCCGACGCACATCGTCACCTCGTCCTTAGCCAATCTTCATTTAATTCGTAGCCCCTATTTCGAGTTGCAAATATGAGCAACAGAACTAGTATCAAATACCCAGGTGCTACTACGAGCATTAGTAAGGTACACATCAATAACATGCATATCAAATATACCTTTCACTTTGCCATCCTTCTTATCCGCCAAATACTTGGGGCAGTTCCGCTTCCAGTGACCAGTCCCTTTGCAGTAGAAGCACTCAGTTTCAGGCTTAGGTCCAGAATTGGGCTTCTTCCCGGGAGTAGCAACTTGCTTGCTATTCTTCTTGAAGTTCCCCTTCTTCCCTTTGCCCTTTTTCTTGAAACTAGTGGTCTTATTAACCATCAACACTTGATGCTCCTTCTTGATTTCTACCTCCGCAGCCTTTAGCATTGCGAAGAGCTCGGGAATTGTCTTTTCCATCCCTTGCATATTATAGTTCATCACGAAGCCTTTATAGCTTGGTAGCAGTGATTGAAGAACTCTGTCAATGACACTATCATCAGGAAGATTAACTCCCAGCTGAGTCAAGTGGTTATGGTACCCAGACATTCTGAGTATGTGTTCACTGACAGAACTGTTCTCCTCCATCTTGCGGCTATAGAACTTGTTGGAGACTTCATATCTCTCAACTCGGGCATTTGGTTGAAATATTAACTTCAACTCTTGGAACATCTCATATGCTCCATGACGTTCAAAACGTCTTTGAAGTCCTGATTCTAAGCCGTAAAGCATGGCACATTGAACTATCGAGTAGTCATCAGATCGAGTCTGCCAGACGTTCATAACATCAGCATTTGCTCCTGCAGCAGGCCTTGCACCTAGTGGTGCTTCCAGGACGTAATTCTTCTGTGCAGCAATGAGGATAATCCTCAAGGTACGGACCCAGTCCGTGTAATTGCTACCATCATCTTTCAACTTAGCTTTCTCTAGGAACGCATTAAAATTCAAGGGAACGGTAGCACGGGCCATTAATCTACAACAACATAGATATGCAAAAAACTATCAGGACTAAGTTCATGATAAATTAAAGTTCAATTAATCATATTACTAAAGAACTCCCACTTAGATAGACATCCCTCTAGTCATCTAAATGATCACGTGATCCATATCAACTAAACCATGTCTGATCATCACGTGAGATGGAGTAGTTTTCAATGGTGAACATCTCTATGTTGATCATATCTACTATATGATTCACGTTCGACCTTTCGGTCTCAGTGTTCCGAGGCCATATCTTCATATGCTAGGCTCATCAAGTTTAACCCGAGTATTCTGCACGTGCAAAACTGGCTTGCACCCATTGTATGTGAATGTAGAGCTTGTCACACCCGATCATCACGTGGTGTCTCGGCACGACGAACTGTCGCAATGGTGCATACTCAGGGAGAACACTTATACCTTGAAATTTAGTGAGGGATCATCTTATAATGCTACCGTCGTACTAAGCAAAATAAGATGCATAAAAGATAAACATCACATGCAATCAAAATATGTGACATGATATGGCCATCATCATCTTGTGCCTTTGATCACCATCTCCAAAGCACCATCATGATCTCCATTGTCACCGGCTTGACACCTTGATCTCCATCGTAGCATCGTTGTCGTCTCGCCAACTATTGCTTCTACAACTATCGCTACCGCTTAGTGATAAAGTAAAGCAATTACATGGCGATTGCATTTCATACAATAAAGCGACAACCATATGGCTCCTGCCAGTTGCCGATAACTCTGTTACAAAACATGATCATCTCATACAACAATTTATATCACATCATGTCTTGACCATATCACACCACAACAAGCCCTGCAAAAACAAGTTAGACGTCCTCTACTTTGTTGTTGCAAGTTTTACGTGGCTGCTACGGGCTTCTAGCAAGGACTGTTCTTACCTATGCATCAAAACCACAACGATTTTTCGTCAAGTGTGCTGTTTTAACCTTCAACAAGGACCTGTCGTAGTCAAACTCGATTCAACTAAAGTTGGAGAAACAGACACCCGCCAGCCACCTGTGTGCAAAGCACGTCGGTAGAACCAGTCTCATGAACGCGGTCATGTAATGTCGGTCCGGGCCGCTTCATCCAACAATACCGCCGAATCAAAGTAAGACGTTGGTGGTAAGCAGTATGACTATTATCGCCCACAACTCTTTGTGTTCTACTCGTGCATATCATCTACGCATAGACCTGGCTCTGATACCACTGTTGGGGAACGTAGCATGCAATTTCAAAAATTTCCTATGATCATGCAAGATCTATCTAGGAGATGCATAGCAACGAGAGGGGGAGAGTGTGTCCACGTACCCTCGTAGACCGAAAGCGGAAGCGTTAGTTAACGTGGTTGATGTAGTCGAACGTCTTCACGATCCAACCGATCCAAGTACCGAACGTACGGCACCTCCGTGTTCAGCACACGTTCAGCTCGATAATGTTCCTCGGACTCTTGATCCAGTAGAGGGTCGAGGGAGAGTTCCGTCAGCATGACGGCATGGTGACGGTGTTGATGATGTGATCCGCGCAGGGCTTCGCCTAAGCACTACGACGCTATGACCGGAGGAGTAAACTGTGGAGGGGGGCACCGCACACGGCAAAGAGAACAATTGATGTGCCTTTGGGGTGCCCCCTGCCCACGTATATAAAGGAGGGGGGAGAGAGGCCGGCGGCCAGGAGGGGCGCGCCATGGGGGGAGTCCTACTTGGACTCCTAGTCCAAGTAGGATTCGCCCCCCTCTACCTTTTTTTCACTGGAGGGAATAGGAAGGAGAGGGAGAGGGAAAGGGAAGGGGGGCACCGCCCCCTCCTCCTTGTCCTATTCGGACTCCCTAGGAGGGGGGCGCGCGGCCACCCCCTGCGGGCTTCCCTCTCTCTCCCTTAGGCCCATGTTGGCCCAACACTTCCCTGGGGGGTTCCGGTAACCCCTCGGTACTCCAAAAAATGTCCGATCCTCTCCGAAACTATTCCGGTGTCCAAACATAACCTTCCAATATATCAATCTTTACCTCTCGACAATTTCGAGACTCCTCGTCATGTCCGTGATCTCATCCGGGACTCCGAACAAACTTCGGTCGTCAAAAACACATAACTCATAATACAAATCGTCATCGAACATTAAGCGTGCGGACCCTACGGGTTCGAGAACTATGTAGACATGATCGAGACACATCTCCGATCAATAACCAATAGCGGAACCTGGATGCTCATATTGGCTCCTACATATTCTACGAAGATCTTTATCGGTCAAACCGCACAACAACATACATTGTTCCCTTTGTCATCGGTATGTTACTTGCCCGAGATTCAATCGTCGGTATCTTCATACCTAGTTCAATCTCGTTACCGGCAAGTCTCTTTACTCGTTCTGTAATGCTTCATCCTGCAACTAACCCATTAGTCACATTGCTTGCAAGGCTTATAGTGATGAGCATTACCGAGAGGGCCCAGAGATACCTCTCCGATACACGGAGTGACAAATCCTAATCTCGATCTATGCCAACCCAACAAACACCTTCGGAGACACCTGTAGAGCATCTTTATAATCACCCAGTTATGTTGTGATGTTTGATAGCACACAAGGTGTTCCTCCGGTATTCAGGAGTTGCATAATCTCATAGTCAGAGGAACATGTATAAGTCATGAAGAAAGCAATAGCAATAAAACTTAACGATCATTATGCTAAGCTAACGAATGAGTCTTGTCCATCACATCATTCTCTAATGATGTGATCCCGTTCATCAAATGACAACACATGTCTATGGTCAGGAAACATAACCATCTTTGATTAACGAGCTAGTCAAGTAGAGGCATACTAGCGACACTATGTTTTGTCTATGTATTCACACATGTACTAAGTTTTCGGTTAATACAATTCTAGCATGAATAATAAACATTTATCATGATATAAGGAAATATAAATAACAACTTTATTATTGCCTCTAGGGCATATTTCCTTCACTTGATAGGTTGGATGAGGAGCATGACCTAGCGGCGGCTCGTTCGTCAATATATCAGCAAGATCTTCGACGTTATCATAGCTGCCGGGTTAAGACCCGGACCTTTCAAGAAGGCGACTTGGTGCTCCGGCTCATCCAAGATCAAACAGATATGCACAAGTTATCCCCACCTTGGGAAGGACCTTTTCTGGTTAGCAAGAATCTAAATAATGGGTCATACTACCTCATTGATATTCGAGAACACAAGGATTCACGCACATCAGAGGAAGAGACCTGCCGATCTTGGAACATTGCTCATCTTCGGCCTTATTACACTTGAGACACCGGCTCTTGTGCTGTACATACTTTAATCCATGTATATATTATGATCAGTATAATAAAGTCGGCATCCCTGATAATTCAGGGCCTCTATCGTTTTCACTTAAATGAGTTTGAGACTTTATCATTTGTTCATAAAGATCATTTGGGGGCCACCTGCTCAACGAGTAGAGCCTTGATTACCCTCTTGGTCGGCTTCCTAGCCATCTTATTGGTCACTTGGGGGCTACCTGCTCAATGAGCAGAGCCTGGATTACCCTCTTGATCGGCTTCCTAGCCAGGTGGAAACACCAACTTATTGGTCACTTGGGGGCTACCTGCTCAATGAGCAGAGCCTTGATTACCCTCTTGATCGGCTTCCTAGCCAGGTGGAAACACCATCTTATTGGTCATTTGGGGGCTTCCTGCTTAATGAGCATAGCCTTGCATACCCTCTTGATCGGCTTCCTAGCCAGGTGGAAACACCAAATTATGGGTTAACCGGCCTGTATGTCATTGTTCCTCCACCGAGGTAATCCTAGAATGACCCGCCGTGTTCTTAACAGTCAATCTTTTAAAGACCCTGAACTTGTTCAAGTTAAACCGATGGCTTGTCATGTGAGGGCCGGCTTACAGGTGTGCTGGAAACTAACCCAGTGGCTGTGCGGCACATGAAAGCACTTGAAGTTTTAGGCTTGGCGGCCTATGAAAGCCTCGTTTTCTGACTTAATTTTTTTTTCTCTGAAGATTGTTGGGTTTAAGCCTTTTTCCATATGAATATATGGTTTTCACAATTTAGGCCATGTAGCCTTGATTTTATGACTCATATTTGAGCATATTGGGTTAATAACCCGCCCTGATAAGCAGACTTTAAGTTGCCAGGGTGTTTTGCCTTGAATAAGTTCAAGTCATGATTTTTCCTGTTTACGGGTTAATACCTCAGATGGATTACAATCATCACATCATCATTATGCTATCAGTCTACAGGTATGACTTCATATTTGAGTAAAAATTTCGAGTTCTTTTTAACCCGCCCTGGTTATCGACTTTAAGTCGCCAGAGCATGTTATATTGGAAATAATGATCTGCCCTGGTGTAAACCGCCAGGGTGTATGTTGTTTACTATGTGTGCAGGAATATTGAAAAACAATATGATATTCCCTGCAAAGCTCATTAGTGGCACATAAAGTATTTCAAACAGTAGTTTTACGGCTCAACATGCACGATGGCATGACAGATCATTGTTTTAACTAGCCTATTACACGGCTCTCCAAAGCCCGAATAATTAAGAGTTTTTCAAAAGGAAACACCACGCCGCAGTCTAAGAATCGCCTGTTGAATTAGTTGTTCTGGTCTTGGCGAGTTGAAGCCTCCGGGTCATCCAGCGCCGGTTCTTCTTCTTCTCGCTCCATCGTCTGGAAGTCAGATGATGTCCAGTCGATGCTAGTTAAAGCTGTAAACTCGGCTTCATCATCTATAAGGTCGGACGGATCAATATCAGGAGCAAAAGTGTGCTTACGTATTGGAGGAATGAGCTCTACAATCTCATAAGCTGGCGCTTTCACTTTCTGGTTCTCCTTGGTATAAGCCGCCTGATACTTAGACAAATATGTCTCCTCAGCCAATTTACTGGCCAGCGGGCGCATCTCTTTTACACATTTTGTGAAGTCGCTGGCACTGAAGGGAGACCTGTCTTCTTTGAAGCTCGGACAGCCAGTGGCCATCTCCTCTGGGTGCAACTCCGCTTGCCAGGCTTTAGCCCGGCTCAAAGCAGTAATTGCACCGGCTCGAGCTGCGGATCACTTGATCTCTTAAATCCTTTTGGGCATGATAGATAACTTGTCTAATACATCCTTGATAAGTGCAGGGGACTGTTTATTATACGAGATAACTGCTAGTGGCCGCTGTGTGCCTGTGTACAGCTGTTCCACCAGAGTGTAAACCGCCTTGAGCTTTACCAACATATCTTGGCCGAGGTTGGTACTCCTGGGGCCTGTTGAATAAGTGCACAAATGAGTCGCCGGGGGAGTTAAGGTTAAAAAGTGGAAGTGGGCAAAACATCCTAAGTTGCTTACCAAAGATTGCAGCTGTCATCTGGGATATGCGGTGTTTTAAACCGGTCAATTCTGCAGCCGTTTCCTTCAAAGAAGATTCAGCAGTTTCTGCTCTTTGAACCAAGGCGGCCTTCTCCTTGTCCCAGGTGGTTCTTTCTGTGGAAAACCCAGTTTTGAGCTTCTCGTTCTCTTCAAGACTAAGCTTGAGCTTGGAATCAGCTTCGCGTGTCTCCGCCTCTTGCCGCTCAAGCCGGGTCTTCAAATCGGCCGCCTGGTTTTCGGCCTGGGTTAACGCATCCTGCAAATAAGAGTTAAACAAAATTATATACATATTTGCCAGGACACAATTTATGGACAAGTCTCAAGCATGTTGCAAGCAAAGCACTTGACACTTGGGGGCTAATGTGTGCGGAAGTTCTTTTTCCCACTTATATTTCTTTTGAACCGGCTCATCTTTATCAACATAAGCCAGCCCATGAGGGCTATAATCTAGAGTTCTTTCAAAGTAATGAACCGGCTCATCTTTATTAAGATAAGCCGGCCCATGAGGGCTATGGTTTAAAGTTCTTTCCATATAAATGAACCGGCTCATCTTTATCAAGATAAGCTGGCCCATGAGGGCTACGACTGTGAAAGATTGAAGAAACATATGGACAAAGTCTTAACCCTACTCAAAGTATCTTTTCCTACGGATAAGACTTGGGGGCTGGATGACTATATATATAAAGGAAACAAATGTTCATACCTCATATTTTTGGCACAAGTTCTTGACCAAGCCTGCCTCCAGATCATGACCAGTGTGCAGCTGGCTCAGATAGCCAGAGTATAACTCATTAACGCCCAAGTGTGAGTACTTGGCAACATCAAACCTGGCCTTGTTCTTTTCAATCAGCTCTTCCTTGGCAGAGTGCTTGGCTAGAATGGTGAGGTTCCCCGGTTCAGTATAGCCAGCACCAGTAATGACAACATCCTCCGCATCTTGCTGTGAAGGAGTTTCGTCAGCAGGTCTTATGGGACTTGGCGGTTTAGCACTGGATGGATCAACATGTATTGGGTCTACCGTAACTTCACGAGTCTCTGGTGGCAGGTCATCAGTAGCAGCCTCAGAGTTGTGATGAGAAGCCTCAGATATGTTTTGGATTTCTGGTTCATTAACTTTGGGGTCTTCGGCCGGTTTATTAACTTTCAGCTTTTTGCTGGGCTTGGCTATGCCACTGAAAATAAGACGTATGAAGAGGTTAATATGTCAGTTGGTAAAGTGTTAAAGCAAAGAAATTAATGTTCTCACCCGGGAGCGACTTCGAAGAGGGGAATCTGAGTCCCAGTTGAGTCGCCGGATGAGGAGTGAGAGGTTCCCTGATAGTTTGAGTCGGAAGGGTTAAGCGGTTGACGAATAAGACCCGCCTTTGGAAAAGATAAGGTTGGATTCTGTGGCACCTCATTTTGGCGTTTCCGAGGAACCGGCGTGTTGGGTAAGCCAGAGGAAAGGTTTCCACAGCCGTTGTTCCAGGTTGTGCGTCGAGCTTCATGCTGTTGTTTCTTCAAAATAAAGTTTGGATCCAAGTAAGCTAAAGGGTGAGAAAACCTTACTTTTTGGCTCACTTGTCGAACTTTTTGTCTTGGCAAAGGCTCTGAGTCGGAGGAAAGGATAGTTACCTCTTCACCGTCTGATTGGCTGGCCTCCGCGTCATCCTGATAGTAATCAGCGTCAATAAGAAGTACAAAAAAGGAGCCAAGGGAATCAAGTTCTACCTCCGACTCATCGTCGTTCAGTGTAAATAGCTTCGTTGTGTCTGTTTTCTTCTTAGCAGGCCTCTTGGGAGCCTTGCTCTTTACCCTGGTCATTTTGGCTGGCTTGTCCTGAAGTTTCTTGTTCCAGAAAGGATCATCAGCCTGAGGAAAACAAGTAATAGTAAGAAGGTAACATATAAGAAGAAAGAATAAGATAGAAATGAGCCGAAAGTACTTACAGCCGGAGCCGGGTTAAGGGTGGCAAAGGGATTCAACCCCGTCTTGCTACAAGTGGTCAAGCTCTCGTGAAGCAGCGTTTTGGTAATCTTATTGATCTCATTATTGTCCAGTCGCACTTGGCAGTAACGATGTGGGTCTTTGACATCGCCAGTATATTCACACATTAAACCGGGCCGGCAGCTCAATGGTAAAATTCTCCAAGCGACCCAGCATCAGACTAAATCAACTCCGGTCAACCCGTTGGCCATTAAGGCTCTTGTCTTTGAAAAGATGGGCATATATTTAGCCCATTCTTCGGTGCTGATCCGGTCTGGGAGGGGATGTCTTGAACTAAGTCGGTTTTCACGAAAACCTGGCAGAGGATTTTCATCAGCTGGAGATGTATCACGGCAATAAAACCAAGTTTGATTCCAGTCCTTCGGGTGGCTGGGAAGTGCGGCTGCGGGAAAGACAACTTCTTTCTGTCTTTGAATAGAAATCCCGCCAAGTTCTGAGCTGGGTCCGTCTGTGAATTCGGTTTGGCGGTTCAAGTAATAAAACTCTCTGAATAAATTTACAGTGGGTTCTTCTTGAAGGTATACTTCGCAAAAAACTTGGAAGTTGTAGATATTGGAAACAGAGTTGGGTCTGATGTCTTGAGGGTGGAGTTGAAAGAAATGCAACACGTCATGGAATTTTTTTGAGCCGGGTGGGGAAAAGCCCCGGAGCATATGATCAGCAAAAACGATGACCTCGCCTTCCTTTGGGGCGGGTATGGCCTCTTCTCCCGGAGCTCTCCAGTGGATAACATTTTTGGCTGCTAAGACGCCTTCTTGAACATATTCATTGAGAGTTTGTTCATTGACAATGGAAGCAACCCAGTTGCATGAGGTGACGGTCTTGGTCATTTTTATCGATCAAAAAACCTAGAAAGGGAAATATTGCCGGGTCAGGTTTATGATGTTAAGCCGTCTAATATTCAGAAAGCAAGTGTCATGCAAGATTGATTCGTATGCAAAGAATACATGCTATGAAGATTGGCATGATTAAACTGGCAAGGCACCACCGGGTGATAGACACTGAATATATACTGGCGGTTTAAAGCAGGCCAGACGGTGTTTGGCGGGTTACGGTATATCATATGAGCCACCCGTGCGGCTACAGTGCATAGGTATCTGTGGATCTATAAGTGAAATTTTGCTAAGTGCTGAACAAACAAGTTCCACAGATCAGTTCTATGATTCTGGATCTACTGCAGTTCAAAAATAGAAGGAAATTATTAAACCTAACACGCAATGGATGAACTACTGCATTGAAGTTTTATCTGAAATAGATGGGAGGCATCTACGAGTACATCTGGATGTTGCGGACAAGAATCACGCAATTCCTGCGCCATCGAGAGAGTGAATACGACATGAACGGAAGTATTGCGAAGAACTCCAAGGAATGGCCGACGAACGCAGATGAACCTGAAAACCCTAATGCAGGTTTATGATGGAAGGGGATGCGAACCTGGCGGCGGAGATGGAGAGCGGGTGTGCGCCGCGTTTCTCTGGTCCGTTCAGGTCGATGCAGTGGCCGGTGTTGACGTTGTGGAGAGAAGATAGCGGCGGTGGAGCTCGAGTGGCAACGGCGTCGCGAGGAGGGAGACGAAGAGGAAGAGGCAGGGGTAAAAAGTAACAAAGAGGACCCCTGTTCCTATTTATAAGGAAGTGATAAAATGGCAAGCGCAAAAATCGAGGAGGAAAAATGATTAAGCGGCCATATGGACGCCTCGATTCTCAGGAAGCTTATTAAAGATAAGGATCCTTTGAGATATCCTGAGCCTTGTGCAGAATTAATGCGCATGATGTGATGGCGAGTTATAATGATTTCACTTATGTGACGACATGGTGGGTTACAATGGACGGATGAAGACTTAGCACGGATACAATCTATTAAGTTAAACAGTGGAGATTGATATGAACGGGTTCAAATCAACTTGGGGCCTAATGTTGGGGATATAACTCCGAGGTGTGACCCGCCCAGGAGGGGCCGGGTTACACCATTGGCGACTTATGGCGAAGAAGGCCCAAGAGATCCACGGCATAAGGATGGCGGTTCATAAAGCAGCTTATTGGAGGCCCAGAGACCCGGGGGCGACTCAAGGCCCAAAGGTGTGAGTCGCCATGTGTTAACTTGCTTTGTATGACAGGTTTAGTTAGAAGCCGAGCCGGTCACGTTTGTGTGAGCCGGCCGGGACTCTGTAAGCCGTCGGGCATCAACCTGTTTATAAAGGGGTGACCCGGCGGTGGGTTAACTCAAGAATCAACAAGTCGAGAACTAGGTCAAGCATATTTGCTCCCTTGTAATCGAAACCCAAGCAATACAACTAAGAGCAGGACGTAGACTTTTACCTCGTTGAGAGGGGCCGAACCTGGGTAAATTCCTTGTGTCCTTTGTCCCGTTCAACCCCTTCAAGCTAACCTAGTTGTGATGGCTCCACACCTAAGTCCTTTTGCTAGGACATCTGCCGTGACAAGTCCACGACAGTAAGTTTAATAGTAACATCAATATCTTCTATCTCAGCAGGTGCAATATCTATCATAATTTCTTGATATAAGGTATAAGGAATTGCACTCACACTAGCACCCACATCACATAAACCATGATAACAATGATCTCCTATTTTAACAGAAACAACAGGCATGCCAACAACGGGTCTATGTTTATCTTTAATATCGGGTTTAGCAATTCTAGTAGCTTCACCACAGAAATAAATAACATGCTCATCAATATTATCGACCAAGAGATCTTTAACCATAGCAATACTAGGTTCAACTTTAATTTGTTCAGGGGGTGTAGGTGTTCTAATATTACTCTTACGGACCACAGTTGAAGCTTTAGCATGAACCTTTATTATAACAGGAAAATGTGGTTTCTCAATATAAGCAGTAGGAACAATAGGATCAACATTATAAGTAATAGTTTCTTCTTCAACTTTAATAGGTTCTACTACTTTTACTTCAATGGGAGGATGATATTTAAATCACTTCTCCTTAGGGAGATCAACATGAGTAGCAAATGATTCACAAAATGAAGCTACTATCTCAGAGTCAAGTCCATATTTAGTGCTAAAATCACGAAAAGCATCGGTATCCATGAAAGATTTAACACAATCAAACTTAAGGTTTATACCTGACTTCTTACCTTCGTTGAGTTCCCAATCTTCAGATTTGCGTTTAATTCTTTCCAATAAATCCCATTTGAATTCAATATCCTTCTTCATAAAAGAACCAGTACAAGAAGTATCGAGCATGGATTGATCATTACGAGAAAGCCGAGCATAAAAATTCTGAATAATAATTTCCCTTGAGAGCTCATGATTGGGGCATGAATATAACATTGACTTAAGCCTCCCCCAAGCTTGAGCGATACTTTCTCCTTCACGAGGCCAAAAATTATAAATATAATTCCAATCACGATGAACCAGATGCATAGGATAAAACTTCTGATGAAATTCCAATTTCAATCGGTTGTAGTTCCATGATCCAATATCATCACATAGCCTATACCATGTCAATGCCTTTCCCTTCAAAGATAAAGGGAAGACCTTCTTCTTGACATCATCCCTGGGAATTCCTGCAAGCTTAAATAATCCACAAACTTCATCCACATAGATTAGGTGCATATCGGGATGTAATGTTCCATCTCATGCATAAGGATTAGCTAGCAGTTTCTCTATCATACCCGAAGGAATTTCATAATAAATATTTTCAGTAGGTGCAGTGGGTTGAGGAGCAACTCTTTGATCTTCCGTTCGAGGTGAAGATACCCCGAACAAGCCCCTCAAATGATTATTTTCCATACTGACAAGTGACAATAAATTTCAGCACACTATATAAATGTTTCCTTACCAAAGGCGCTTCACTCCCCGGCAACGGCACCAGAAAAGAGTCTTGATGACCCACAAGTATAGGGGATTTATCGTTGTCCTTTCGATAAGTAAGAGTGTCGAACCCAACGAGGAGCAGAAGGAAATGACAAGCGGTTTTCAGCAAGGTATTCTCTGCAAGCACTGAAATTATCGGTAACAGATAGTTGTGTGATAAGATAATTCGTAACGGGTAACAAGTAACAAAAGTAACTAAGGTGCAGCAAGGTGGCCCAATCCTTTTTGTAGCAAAGGACAAGCCTGGACAAACTCTTATATAAAGCAAAGCGCTCCCGAGGACACATGGGAATTACTGTCAAGCTAGTTTTCATCATGCTCATATGATTCGCGTTCGTTACTTTGATAATTTGATATGTGGGTGGACCGGTGCTTGGGTGCTGCCCTTACTTGGACAAGCCTCCCACTTATGATTAACCACCCTCGCAAGCATCCGCAACTACAAAAGAAGAATTAAGATAAATCTAACCATAACATGAAACATATGGATCCAAATCAGCCCCTTACGAAGCAATGCATAAACTAGGGTTTAAGCTTCTGTCACTCTAGCAGCCCATCATCTACTTATTACTTCCCAATGCCTTACCCTAGGCCCAAATCATGGTGAAGTGTCATGTAGTCGACGTTCACATAACACCACTAGAGGAAAGACAACATACATCTCATCAAAATATTGAACGAATACCAAATTCACATGATTACTTATAACAAGACTTCTCCCCTGTCCTCAGGAACAAACGTAACTACTCACAAAGCATATTCATGTTCATAATCAGAGGGGTATTGAATAGTATTAAGGATCTGAACATATGATCTTCCACCGAATAAACCAACTAGCATCAACTACAAGGAGTAATCAACACTACTAGCAACCGACAGGTACCAATCTGAGGTTTTGAGACAAAGATCAGATACAAGAGATGAACTAGGGTTTGAGAGGAGATGGTGCTGGTGAAGATGTTGATGGAGATTGACCCCCTCTCGATGAGAGGATCGTTGGTGATGACGATGGCTTCGATTTCCCCCTCCCGGAGGGAAGTTTCTCCGGCAGAACAGCTCCGCCGGAGCCCTAGATTGGTTCTGCCCAGGTTCCGCCTCAAGATGGTGGCGCTTCGTCCCGAAAGCTTTCTTCTGATTTTTTCCAGGTCAAAACACATCATATAGCAGAAGATGGGCATCCGGGGCCTACCAAGTGGCCCACAAGGCAGGGAGGCGCGCCCCCACCCTTGTGGCTGCCTGGTGGGTCCCCTCAGGTGCTTTCTTCGCCCAATATTTTTTATATATTCCAAAATAATTCTCCGTGAAGTTTCAGAGCTTTTGGAGTTGTGTAGAATAGGTCTCTAGATTTGCTCCTTTTCCAGCCCAGAATTCCAGCTGCCGGCATTCTCCTTCTTTATGTAAACCTTGTAAAATAAGAGAGAAAAGGCATAAGTATTATGCTAGAATGTGTAATAACAGCCCATAATGCAATAAATATCAATATAAAAGCATGATGCAAAATGGACGTATTAGTCGCCCCAAGGCACCACCTTCTGGGTTCTCAAAGATTCATGTAGATGCAGTGGTCTCCAAACTACACAAACGGGGTGCAACAGCGGCAGTATGTAGGGACAGCTCAGGCAACTATGTTGGTAGCTCCGCGCTAGTCATACATGGAATAACATACCCGACGGTATTGGAGACTATTGCATGCCGAGAAGGTCTGTCTCTTGTACAAGATTTGATGCTGCAGAATTTGGTACTCGCTTCTGATTCTAAGCAGGTGGTTGAAGATATCCATAAAGCAGGTCGAGGAGATCATGGAGCCATAATTAGTGAGATTAGACAACGTTTTTTATTATTTAATTGTAATATAACTTTTGAAGGCAGAGCCGCGAATAGGGATGCCGATAGGTTATCCAAGTTTGCTCAATCTTTAGATCAGGGACGCCACGTATGGTTTGGTGCTCCTCATGATCCATTCTGTATCCCACAACATGTGGTCTTTGAGTAATAAAACTTGGTCTAACCCCTAAAAAAAGTTGTGTTTTAGATTGATGTGTTCAACCTTGAATTTCTATAGGGGATCATACGAGAGCAACTAATCAGCGAGTACTTCTTAGGGAGGCCCCGCAAGGGTCACTTTCGGTGACCTGGGAGCGCGCCACTTGCCGCGCGTGCTTACCGCTCCCTCTGGATTTTTTTTTACTTTTTTGTACGGGTTTTCAGCTTTAGATGTTTTTTTTTCTGTTTTTTGGCTTTCCTGTTTTGCCCTGGATTTGGGGAAAAATTGATTTTTTTTGGCAAAAAAATGTGCTTTTCTTTTCGCGAGAGGCACAGATTTACTTCTCGTGGAGGCATGATTTCCTTCCGCGAGAGACACAGTCGTGCTTCTCAGAAAGGAAAAATGCGTTTTTTTTCCTCTGCGAGAGGCACATATTTACTTCTCGTGGAGGCACGGATTTACTTCTGCGAGAGGCACAGTCGTGATTCTTGAAAAAGGAAAAAAAACATGTTTTCCTATTTTCTTTTCCTTCCGCGAGAGGCACAGACTTGCTTCTCGTGGAGGCACCGGTTTGCTTCCGCAAGAGGCACCGTCGTGCCTCCCGGGAAAAAAACATGTGTTTTTCCTTCCGCGAGGGGCACATATTTACTTCTCGTTGAGGCATGGATTTGCTTTCGTGTGCCTCTCGAAAAATTAAAAAAAATGTGTTTTTTCCTGCGAGAGGCACAAATTTACTTCTTGTGGAGGCACGGATTTGCTTTCGCAAGAGGCACAGCTCTGTCCCGGAAAAAAGAGAAAACCTATTTTTTTTCATGAGGCACAAACTTGCTTCTGCGAGAGGCACAATTGTGCCTCTTCGGAAAGGAAAAAAAAGCGACCCCGGTTCGTTTTTTGTCTGTTTTTTTCATGAAAATGTTCGTCGAAACCTATCAACATGAGATCTAATTCTGAAAATCTCGACGCTAGGAATCCAACTATGAAAACAGTCCAAAATTTAAACACACGGTTTAAAAGATAAAATGTTTTTAATAAACAAATCTACCAAAAAGGAAAAACTCCCAGGTTGCGACAAGTGACACACATGCAGTGTGCCCCTGCCGCAACCTGGGGATGTGGGAATGATCTTTGCAGAAAGTACTCACTAATTAGTAATTTCTGTGTTTTTTTTCTTTTGCGAAATTGGTTCATACATGTGACAACGTGTACATGTATGTATGTGGCGTGAAAAAAATTGTTGGGTTAAGAAAGAAAGTTAGGGTTCCTGCCTCTCGCCGGCGCCGCCGCAGGTCTGCCTCGTCTCCGGTGGCCCTAGGGCCATGGAGGCGCGGTGGATTCTGGCAAGGGCCGGTGGGAGGGCTCCGTTTTTAGTTGATTTTCTCAATCTTGCTAGGGTTTGTGTCCTGCTCAGGAAGGCGAGACGGCGGCGGCTCCCTGAAGATGGAATAAAGGTCTCCCCGCCTAGTCCCCGTTCCGGCGGTGCGTCTAGCATCGTTGGTGGGTGTAACACCCCATGTATTAAGCTACAGTGATCACCCTTTTGATTATGCCATGTCATCATGATCAACAGTGTTTAATCATCATTAGTATCATAACTCTTTTCAAATTCAAATTCAAATTGGAAATTCAATTTGAAATTGGAAAATAAAAGTTGTTCAACATAGAAACTAAAATGTTCAATAAATAGCCAATATTCCAGAGACCATTCTAAAATTATAACCAACATTTAATAAGTTAATTAAGTGACCCTAACATTACCAAAACAGCAAGGTTTAATACATTTTATCTAATATAAAATTTGTGTGAACTCCGTTTGCCTCTAAAACAATTTTTGGCAGTAGTAGATAATGCCTAGCATTTAATGGAACAAGTGCCATATTTTTCAAAAGTCATTTTGAGGCCTAACTAATTACAAAACAGAAAAAAAGAATAAATAAAAAAGAAAAAGAGAAAACAGAAAAGCTAAAACAAAACAAAATAAAAAGAAAAGAAAACCCCCCACCCCTCTGGGCCAACTGGCCCAGCCGGCCCAGCTGGCCCACCATTCCCCTGGCCTATAAGGCGCCCCCCAGAGACCCCCGAAACCCTAATCCCCCCTCTCTCGCTCCCCATTCGCCCTCCCGATCCAGAACTGGATCGGGCCGAGCCCCGACGTCGTGCGCCGACGCCGGCGCCCGTCCCCGCCGGTGCCCATCGATCCGGCTCACCGGACTACCTCGCCGCTCGCCGAACGCCTCCCCGCTGCGCCCCGACGCGCCCCGCCGCTCGCCGCCTCGTCCCCCCTCGCCGGACCGCGCTGCTGGCCACCTCGCCGAACCTCGCCTCTCCGTCGTCGCCTCGTCCCCGTCGTCCTCCCCACGCCCCACTGCCTTGTGCCCTACACCCGCAGTGAGCCGCGCCCCTCTCCTCTCCTCTCTTCCCGACGCCGCGCCCGCACGTCGCCGCCGGTCGCGCTCGCCCGGGCCCAGTCCCGCTCGCGCACGGCCTCGCCCTTCCCCGTCGCCTCCTACCCTGCTCCGCCCCGAGCCGCCCACCGTCTGCCCGCGCGCGCCCGCCACCCGCATCGCCGCTGCGCCCGCGCGCGCTCACCGCGGCCTCGCTCATCGCATCGCCCGCCCGCGCCCCTCGCGCTCGCTGGCCGCGCCTGGCCGCGCCCAGCGCCCGGGCTCGCCTTGGCCGCGCCGAGCGCCCTCGCGCTCACGGCTCCGGCCGGCGCCCACGCGCCCGGACGCCCGTAGTGGCCTGTGTGCCACTGCCAGGTGGGGCCGAAGCCCCTGTGTCACTGACCAGAGGGGCCCACGCCCTTAAAATGTTTTAAAAATAAATGAAAATGAAAATAAAAATTAATAAAATAAATAATTAGTTAATAAATTAATTAATTAGTGAATTAATTAAGTTAATTAACTCTGATTAAGTTAATCTAATTAAGTAGTTAGTCTAATTAAAACAGTAATTAAAATTAGTTAAACTCTAATTAACTAAACAGTGTATGACAGGTGGGTCCCACTTGTCAGGTTGACCCAGTCAACTGCACTATTGACTGCTGATGTCAGCATGATATCATGCTGACGTCATCAATCACTATTCTGGATAATGTTGATTTAAAATGATTAAATAAAATGCCAGAAATTAATAAAAACTTTAGAAATTCATATAAAATAAACCGTAACTCGGATGAAAATACTTTCTACATGAAAGTTGCTCAGAACGACAAGACGAATCTGAATACGTGGTCCGTTCGTCCGTCACATGTCTCTAACTACCTGAACATGGGACATTCCCCCTGCGGTCACCTGTCCGACTTTTGTCCGGAACCGGGAATACTTTCCCGGATGAATTCCCCCTTCGCCAGTATCACCCGGCGCTACGTTAGGTCACACCCGGCACAACTTAATGCCATGCTACGCTTTGTGTTACATTGGTTGCTTTGTATTTATACTGTTTCCTCCCCCTCTTCTCTCTAGTTAGACCCCGACGCAGTTCCCGGTACCGACGCAACTCCGGAGATCGACTACGCCTCTGACGACCTTGCCCTTGCCGCCGAGCAACCAGGCAAGCCCCCCCCCCCCCTGATCATCCCGATATCGCCCATTCTATTTTCTCATGCTTGCATTAGAATTGCTGCTGCTACTGCTTTACCTATTCTGATGCATAGCCTGTTTATTGTAACTTGCTATTGATACCTTACCTGCTTATCCTAAACTGCTTAGTATAAGCTGGGTAGAGACCTATCAGTGACCCCACTTATCCCGACTGCCCCACTGGATTATCCGAAGACCCGATCAACGGGATTGAAGACCAGGCCCCGGCACCGCACATCACCCCCCTTAGTTGTAACGACACTGCAGCGTTATTATCGAGTGCCGAGGGTGAAACCTCTTGTAGCACTTCTGATGTTAACTCTGTAGAGTAGCTATTCGGTCGTGGTCATCGAGGGTGATTCCTCCTTCACCGCTTCCGATAACGACGCCGTCGTACAACACCTCAAGTGTGAACCCAGCGAGGGTGATTCCTCCGGGTTCACCTTGACGGATACATCGAGTAGGAATCCAACGAGGGTAATACCTCGGATTCCCTTGATGTTATGCACACACGGATACTTGGACTGTACTGTTGTTACTTGGAAAGGCGGGTCGACCCTGAGGGGTTCCCGCGTGTGATGTGAAGGCGGGTTGCCTATATGGTGCCCGAGTGATGAATACGAGGCGTGGCCGGGCATTCTTGGCCCTTGCCGCAGGTCCTCGACACGGGGTGACGGGGTCACATCTTTCATGAGTCTCTGCTCGTTACCGCCAGCCCTAGTCCACTAACGATTTGGATATTTGATCCGAGCAGGCCTCTGGCCTGATAGCACTAACCATCACGTGGGCATAGTATGGGCGTTCTGCATCGTAGCATTAGCCGAAAACTCTGTCAGATGTCTAGTTCAGCCTTGCGGCCGGGACGAACCGGCGCCCTCCTGGTGCCTGGCTTCACCCTGCTCGCAACGACCCAGAGTGCACAGGGCGATGGCCCAAGAACCCTGAGCGCTTAGGATGTAGACCAGCGGGGACCTCTTTGCTGAGCTGTAGGTAGGGCTGCGGTGTATCGTTTGGCCGAGGCCGGGCATGACCCAGGAAAGTGTGTCCGGCCGGAGTTAATCGAGCGTGTTGGGTAAGTTGGTGCACCCCTGCAGGGAAGAACACACCTATCGATAGCCGGTCCTACGTTAAAGGACACTCGGAGTTGTATCCCGATAGACACAACTAGACCGTGAGATGATACCTGGATATATGGCTCTGGGATTGCTTCTCGCAGGGAGTCGAGAAGGGATCTCTGGACGAGGTTGATAACTGTATGGCTCTGGGATTGCTTTCTCGCAGGGAGTCGAGAAAGGATCTCTGGGTGAGGTTGAGACTTAATGATACTGCTACATTATATTGTACTATTCTACTCTTTTCTATTGCTGCAAGACCATTGAAGATGCTAGTCTTCGATAGGACTAGGTTTTCCCCTCTATTCTGGCATTTCTACAGCCCAGTCCACATATACAGCCTCCCTTTGACAATGTTGCATATGTAGTGTAGAACCTTGCTTGCTGAGTACTTCGGATGAGTACTCACGGTTGCTTTGCTTTCTTTTTCCCCCATATCCTTTTGATGCAACCAGATGACGGAGCCCCGGATACAGCTGCCCACGCCGACGATCGCTACTACTACCCCGAGGGTGGATACTACTACGAGTTGGCCGACGACCAGGAGTAGGTTCGGAGGGTCCCAGGCAGGAGGCCTACGCCTTTCGGTCATAGCTTTTGTTTTGCCCCGCCTTTCTAAAGGCTTATCTGTTTCTGTTTCATATCTGTACTCAGATATCTGATGCTTCCGCTGACGCTTGTACGCAAGCTTATGTATTCGAGCCCTCGAGGCCCCTGGCTTGTAATATAAAGCTTGTATGACTTTAATTATGTTTTAGAGTTGTGTTGTGATATCTTCCTGTGAGTCCTTAGGCTTGATCGTGTGCATTTGCGTGTATGATTAGTGCACGATTGAGCCGGGGGCGTCACAAGTTGGTATCAGAGCCGACTGCCTCTAGGAATCCCCCTTTCCAACTCCTTGGTCGAAGTTGAGTCTAGTAACCGAAAACTGTTTTACTAACTTGGCTGTGTGGCTTACGGGCCCACTTCGCCAATTGGGTGGTATTAGGATCTTTTACTCCTCGACCTTTACTCTGGGACTCTGATCTCTCATCTATTCGGGTTAAATAAATTTTACTAACTCCAACATTAGGTTCTCGTGATCACATCCACCCGGTGCTCTGAAAATTTCCCCCCTTCCTTCAAGATTGCGGGCCAGGTTCTGCTTGTAGGATCCTCTTATCGAGGGCACCCTGTGTTGTCACTTGTAGATTCCTCGCCCCATCAGTTTTTTCCGACGTGGATGTAGCCTTTGCTATGTCTCGTTGTGTGCTTCCTTACCTCGTGCCTGCGTGCCACCTAGTTTGTCTAGCCGCGTGCATTTCCGAGCTCCTACCGCCGTTTGAGTCCAACTCCGTGGATCGTTCTGTATGTCTTTAATGACTACTAATATGCACCTAATGCCTTCTTGTTCATCACTCATGTTACATCGTGAATGACCTCTTACACATGTAGTTTTTTCTCGCTAAATTGCCCCTGTTGATTTGGCAGGATGGCTGACGATCCTCCACCTCCACCCTATATTGCCGCAATGATGCAACGGTTTGAATTGAACCGTCAGCTCAACGAGAGTCTGGTAAAACGTTTGGAACGCAACGATGCTCGTCAAGAGCCTGGACCAATCTCACTGCCAGAATTTGTTCGCCTCAATCCATCTGTTTTCCGCAACTCCACCAATCCTATGGATGCTGATGATTGGCTTCGTGACATCCTGTTTGAGATGGAGTCAGCTAATGTTGCCCTTGACAGTTACGTCACCTTTGCGACATTCCACTTGAAGGGTCCCGCTGCTCAATGCTGGGAAAGCCACAAGGGTATGTTGCCTGCAAAGACTGTAACCACTTGGCAGGAATTTCAGTCAGCTTTTCGTGCACGGTACATTCCTCAAGGTCTGATGGACCAGAAGAAACAGGAGTTCCGCAAACTCTCACAGGGCACAATGACTGTGGATGAATATCAGAGGAAATTTCTTGAATTATCCCGCTATGCTGAAGATGACGTCTGCACTCATGCCCGCAAGCAGGAGAAATTCCGTGAAGGATTCCGTACGGATATAAACCTCGCACTTGCTGTCCTTGATTTTGCAGACTTCGCAACGCTTGTCAGCCAAACTTTCCGAGTTGAGACTGCTCTGACTAAACACCAGGAGTCGCTCAAACGCACTCATGATGCTGGCTCATCCTCGGGTCAGCCTGTTCAGAAACGTCGAGTCTGGATCCAACACAATGTTCATCATCGACCTGCTCCAACACCAAGGCCGTCTTATGTTGCACCTTGTCTGCCTCCGCTGCTGAGACCGCTAACGATTCAGGGTGGACAGTCCAATGCCATGGCTTCACCTCAGGCTGCACCACGTCCTCTTGATGGTCGTACGAAGGGCCATCGAACCCATCATTCCAGAAGTCGTAAGGCCAGGCCGCTTGCTATGGGTCGTGGCCAGGTCACTCATGTCAAAATGGGAGAAGCTCGTGAGTCACCTAAGATCGTGATGGGAACTCTGCCAGTTAATTCAGTTGCAGCTTCTGTTCTCTTTGATTCCGGGGCATCACATTCCTTTGTGTCCCAGCAATTTGCACAAATACATGGGTTAGCTATAAGCTCATTACCCACTCCATTAGAGATTATCACTCCCCGTTCCAGGTGGCAAACCAAGATGGTAAGTCACAACAATCAGATAAAAATTGAAGGGTTTATGTTCTCTGCTTCCCTTATTGCTCTTGGACCTTCCGACATAGACATCATTCTCGGGATGACTGGTTGACATCCCATAATGCTTTGATTGACTGTGCTACTAAGACAGTCCAGCTCACTCACCCTTCTGGCCAGACAGTCAAATACTCAGCCCGAATAGCTCAGGATGCAGAGACTCAAATATATGTTCTGAATGCATTGAATGCTTCACCTCTTGAAGGCATTGAGAACGTTCTAGTTGTTCGTGATTTTCAAGATGTCTTTCCAGCAGAACTTCCAGGAATACCCCCTGCTAGAGCTGTTGAGTTTGTCATCGACTTGAAACCAGGCACAACTCCTATTGCGAAGCGTCCTTATAAAATGCCTCCGCACCACCTTCTTGAGCTCAAGGAAGAAATCGACAAGTCACTTAAGAAGGGTTTCATCCGCCTCAGTTCCTCTGCTTGGGGAGCACCTTCACTCTTCGTTAAGAAGAAGGATGGAACTAACCGATTGGTTCAGGATTACCGACTTATCAACCAAGCAACAATTCAGAACAAGTATTTGCTTCCCAGAATCAACGATCTGTATGATCAACTTGCTGGTTCCACAGTATTCTCTAAGCTTGATTTGAGATTGGGATACCACCAGATCCGAGTTCACGAAGAGGATATTCCAATGACTGCATTCGTTACTCGCTATGGTTCTTATGAGTACATTGTCATGTCTTTTGGCTTAACAAATGCTCCAGCCACATTCTCCCGTTTGATGAATTACATCTTCATGGATTATCTCGACAAATTTGTCATGGTACATCTGGATGATATTCTGGTTTATTCGAAGAATAAAGAAGAACATGCTGAACACCTCCGTCTGGTACTGGAAAGGCTCCGAGAACACCAGTTGTATGCCAAATACTCCAAATGTGAATTCTGGCTTTCTGAAGTAACCTACCTTGGTCATGTGATTTCCAAGGATGGAATTGCTATTAACCCAGAACGAGTTCAGGCTATTCTGGACTGGACTCCTCCGAAGAACGTCAAGCAAGTGAGAAGTTTTCTCGGCCTTGCAAGCTATTGCCGTCGGTTTGTTGAAATTTTTTCTAAGATTGCTAAGCCTTTGACTGATCTGCTTCACAAGGGCGTTAAGTTTGAATGGACAGAAAAATGTCAGGAAAGTTTTCAAACACTCAAAGACAAGCTGACATCTGCCCCAGTACTTGCTCCACCAGATTCACGCAAAGACTTCATGATTTATTGTGACGCATCCCGTGAAGGATTAGGCTGTGTCCTAATGCAAGAGCGTAAAGTGATTGCTTATGGCTCTCGTCAGTTGCGCCCACATGAAGAGAATTATCCGGTACATGATCTAGAACTAGCTGCTGTCATCTATGCACTGCAGTTGTGGCGACATTACCTTCTCGGTAATCGTTGCGAGATATACACGGATCATAAAAGTCTGAAGTACTTGTTCACTCAGCCATCTCTAAACCTCTGTCAGCAAAGATGGATGGAGGCCATTGCGGACTATGATTTGGGTATTTCTTATACCCCTGGCAAGGCTAACGTGATGGCTGATGCCTTAAGCCGCAAGTCCTATTGCGACAACGTCATGGTTAGTCGAGCTCAACCTCGTCTTTTTGAAGAACTGTGCAAGCTGAATCTGTGTATTGTTCCACAGGGCTCTCTTAATAACCTTGTGATACAACCAGATCTTGAGAAAGCTGTTAAGGATGCGCAAGCTAAAGAAGCTGAAATTGATCTGATGAAGAAAAATCTTCACCTTGAAAAGTACAGAGATTTCTCGCTGTCTGAAGATGGAACCTTATATTTCAGAGACCGCATTGTGGTACCTCGCTTCGAGCTTATGACTGATAAGGTCATCAAGGAGGCACATGATACACCGCTGTCTATTCATCCGGGTAGCACCAAGATGTATCGTGATCTCCGTCAAAGGTACTGGTGGTCTAGAATGAAGCAGGACATTGCTCGATATGTTGCTGAATGTGATGTGTGTCGTCGCGTTAAAGCAGAACATCAGAAGCCTGCTGGAATTCTGCAACCGTTACCTATTCCTTTATGGAAATGGGATAAAGTTCAAATGGATTTCATTACCGGACTTCCCAGGTCACAGAAGGGTCACGATGCTATTCTTGTAGTCGTCGACCAACTCTCTAAGGTTGCACACTTTCTGCCTGTCAAAGAGACGATCACTGCTAGTCAGTTAGCAGAGTTATATATCTCCAGAATTGTTTCACTCCACGGTATTCCGAAGGAGATCAGTTCGGACTGTGGCGGTCTTTTCACCTCAAAGTTCTGGGAAAGTTTCCAAGAAGCTATGGGAACTCATATCACCTGGAGTTCAGCATATCACCCCCAGTCCCAAGGCCAAGTCGAACGAGTCAATCAAGTGCTCGAAGACATGCTTCGAGCTTGTGTTATTTCTTTCGGTAAGAAGTGGGAAGAATCTCTTCCATATGCCGAATTCTCTTACAACAACAGCTATCAAGCCAGTTTGAAAATGGCCCCCTTCGAAGTGCTTTATGGACGTAAGTGTCGAACCTCTCTGAATTGGTCAGAAACTGGGGAACGACCACTCGTGGGACCGAACATTATTCAACACGCCGAAGAACAAGTCCGTATCGTTCGAGAAAATCTCAAGGCGGCTCAGGACCGCCAGAAGAGCAACTATGATCGCAAACGATGGGGTTTGACTTATCAACCTGGTGATCAAGCTTATCTGCCAGTCACTCCTATGAAAGGCACTCACCCTTTCGGAATCAAGGGCAAGTTAGCTTCCCGCTACATTGGTCTTTTGCGCATTGTTGCTAGACATGGTCAAGTGGCGTATAAATTGGAATTGCCGCCGCAATTCTCTCATATTCACGACGTCTTCCATGTGTCGCAACTTCATAAATGCTTCAAGGAATCTCCGCACCGAGCTGTGGATCACGAGATGCTCGAATTGCATGATGATCTTTCTTATAAGGAGCATCCGATCCGCATTCTCGATGAAGCTGAACGTCGGACCCGTCAGAAGGTTACCAAGTTCCTCAAAGTGCAGTGGTCAAATTATACTGAAGATGAAGGCACTTGGGAACGTGAAGATAATCTTCGTGCGGAATACCCCGAACTTTTTCCTTCTACCTCTTAATTCTCGGGACGAGAATTCTTGTTAGTGGAGGAGATTTGTAACACCCCATGTATTAAGCTACAGTGATCACCCTTTTGATTATGCCATGTCATCATGATCAACAGTGTTTAATCATCATTAGTATCATATCTCTTTTCAAATTCAAATTCAAATTGGAAATTCAAACTGAAATTGGAAAATAAAAGTTGTTCAACATAGAAACTAAAATGTTCAATAAATAGCCAATATTCCACAGACCATTCTAAAATTATAACCAACATTTAATAAGTTAATTAAGTGACCCTAACAGTATCAAAATAGCAAAGTTTAATACATTTTATCTAATATAAAATTTGTGTGAACTCCGTTTGCCTCTAAAACAATTTTTGGCAGTAGTAGATAATGCCTAGCATTTAATGGAACAAGTGCCATATTTTTCAAAAGTCATTTTGAGGCCTAACTAATTACAAAACCGAAAATAAGAATAAATAAAAAAGAAAAAGAGAAAACAGAAAAGCTAAAACAAAATAAAAAGAAAAGAAAACCCCCCTCCACACTGGGCCAACTGGCCCAGCCGGCCCAGCTGGCCCACCATTCCCCTGGCCTATAAGGCCCCCCCCAGAGACCCCCGAAACCCTAATCCCCCCCTCTCTCTCGCTCCCCATTCCCCCCTCCCGACCCCCCCCCCCCGCCCCCCCGATCCAGAACAGAATCGGGCCGAGCCCCCGCCGTGCGCCAAACCGCCGCTGCCCTTCCCGCCGCCTGCGCCCATCGATCCGGCTCGCCGGACCACCTCGCCGCTCGCCGAATGCCTCCCCGCTGCGCCCCGACGAGCCCCGCCGCTCGCCGCCTCGTCCCCCCTCGCCGGACTGCGCTGCTGGCCACCTCGCCGAACCTCGCCTCTCCGTCGTCGCCTCATCCCCGTCGTCCTCCCCACGCCCCACTGCCCTGTGTCCTACACCCACAGTGAGCCGCGCCCCTCTCCTCTCCTCTCTCCCCGACACCGCGCCCGCACGTCGCCGTCGGTCGCGCTCGCCCGGGCCCAGTCCCGCTCGCGCACGGCCTCGCCCTTCCCCGTCGCCTCCTCCCCTGCTTCGCCCGAGCCGCCCACCGTCTGCCCGCGCGCGCCCGCCACCCGCATCGCCGCTGCGCCCGCGCGCACGCGCTCACCGTGGCCTCGCTCGCCGCATCGCCCGCCCGCGCCATCCTGCACGCGCCCCTCGCGCTCGCTGGCCGCGCCTGTCGCGCCCAGCTCCCGGGCTCGCCTTGGCCGCGCCGAGCGCCCGCGCGCCCGCGTCCTCACGGCTCCGGCCGGCGCCCACGCGCCCGCACGCCCGCAGTGGCCTGTGTGCCGCTGCCAGGTGGGGCCGAAGCCCCTGTGTCACTGACCAGAGGGGCCCACGCCCTTAAAACGTTTTAAAAATAAATGAAAATAAAAATTAATAAAATAAATAATTTGTTAATAAATTAATTAATTAGTGAATTAATTAAGTTAATTAACTCTGATTAAGTTAATCTAATTAAGTAGTTAGTCTAATTAAAACAGTAATTAAAATTAGTTAAACTCTAATTAACTAAACAGTGTATGACAGGTGGGTCCCACTTGTCAGGTTGACCCAGTCAACTGCACTGTTGACTGCTGATGTCAGCATGATGTCATGCTGACGTCATCAATCACTATTTTGGATAATGTTGATTTAAAATGATTAAATAAAATTCCAGAAATTAATAAAAACTTTAGAAATTCATATAAAATAAACCGTAACTCGGATGAAAATACTTTCTACATGAAAGTTGCTCAGAACGACGAGACAAATCCGAATACGCTGTATGTTCGTCTGTCACACGTCTCTAACTACCTGAATATGGGACATTCCCCCTCCGGTCACCTGTTCGACTTTTGTCCGGAACCGGGAATACTTTCCCGGATGAATTCCCCCTTCGCCAGTATCACCCGGCGCTACGTTAGGTCACACCCGACACAACTTAATGCCATGCTACGCTTTGTGTTACATTGGTTGCTTTGTATTTATACTGTTTCCTTCCCCTCTTCTCTCTCGTTAGACCCCGACGCAGTTCCCGGTACCGACGCAACTCCGGAGATCGACTACACCTCTGACGACCTTGCCCTTGCAGCCGAGCAACCAGGCAAGCCCCCCCCCCCTTTGATCATCCCGATATCGCCCATTCTATTTTCTCATGCTTGCATTAGAATTGCTGCTGCTACTGCTTTACCTATTCTGATGCATAGCCTATTTATTGTAACCTGCTATTGATACCTTACCTGCTTACCCTAAACTGCTTAGTATAGGCTGGGTAGAGACCTATCAGTGACCCCACTTATCCCGACTGCCCCGCTGGATTATCCGAAGACCCGATCAACGGGATTGAAGACCAGGCCCCGGCACCGCACATCACCCACCTTAGTTGTAACGACACTGCAGCGTTATTATCGAGTGCCGAGGGTGAAACCTCTTGTAGCACTTCTGATGTTAACTCTGTAGAGTAGCTATTCGGTCGTGGTCATCGAGGGTGATTCCTCCTTCACCGCTTCCGATAACGACGCCGTCGTACAACACCTCAAGTGTGAACCCAGCGAGGGTGATTCCTCCGGGTTCACCTTGACGGATACATCGAGTAGGAATCCAACGAGGGTGATACCTCGGATTCCCTTGATGTTATGGACACACGTATACTTGGACTGTACTGTTGTTACTTGGAAAGGCGGGTCGACCCTGAGGGGTTCCCGCGTGTGATGTGAAGACGGGTTGCCTGTATGGTGCCCGAGTGATGAATACGAGGCGTGGCCGGGCATTCTTGGCCCTTGCCGCAGGTCCTCGAGACGGGGCGACGGGGTCACATCTTTCGTGAGTCTCTGCTCGTTACCGCAAGCCCTAGTCCTCTAACGATTTGGATATTTGATCCGAGCAGGCCTCTGGCCTGATAGCACTAACCATCACGTGGGCATAGTATGGGCGTTCTGCATCGTAGCATCAGCCGAAAACTCTGTCAGACGTCTAGTTCAGCCTTGCGGCCGGGACGGACCGGCGCCCTCCTGGTGCCTGGCTTCACCCTGCTCGCAACGACCCGGAGTGCACAGGATGATGGCCCAAGACCCCTGAGCGCTTAGGATGTAGACCGGCGGGGACCTCTCTGCTGAGCTGTAGGTAGGGCTGCGGTGTATCGTTTGGCCGAGGCCGGGCATGACCCAGGAAAGTGTGTCCGGCCGGAGTTAATCGAGCGTGTTGGGTAAGTTGGTGCACCCCTGCAGGGAAGAACACACCTATCGATAGCCGGTCCTACGGTAAAGGACACTCGGAGTTGTATCCCGATCGACACAACTAGACCGTGAGATGATACCTGGATATATGGCTCTGGGATTGCTTCTCGCAGGGAGTCGAGAAGGGATCTCTGGACGAGGTTGATGACTGTATAGCTCTGGGATTGCTTTCTCGCAGGGAGTCGAGAAAGGATCTCTGGGTGAGGTTGAGACTTAATGATACTGCTACATTATATTGTACTGTTCTACTCTCTTCTATTGCTGCAAGACCACTGAAGATGCTAGTCTTCGATAGGACTAGGTTTTCCCCTCTATTCTGGCATTTCTGCAGCCCAGTCCACATATACAGCCTCCCTTTGATAATGTTGCATATGTAGTGTAGATCCTTGCTTGCTGAGTACTTCGGATGAGTACTCATGGTTGCTTTGCTTTCTTTTTCCCCCATATCCTTTTGATGCAACCAGATGACGGAGCCCCGGATACAGCTGCCCACGCCGACGATCGCTACTACTACCCCGAGGGTGGATACTACTACGAGTTGGCCGATGACCAGGAGTAGGTTCGGAGGGTCCCAGGCAGGAGGCCTACGCCTTTCGATCGTAGCTTTTGTTTTGCCCCGCCTTTCTAAAGGCTTATCTATTTCTGTTTTATATCTGTACTCAGATATCTGATGCTTCCGCTGACGCTTGTACGCAAGCTTATGTATTCGAGCCCTCGAGGCCCCTGGCTTGTAATATAAAGCTTGTATGACTTTAAGTATGTTTTAGAGTTGTGTTGTGATATCTTCTCATGAGTCCTTAGGCTTGATCGTGTGCATTTGCGTGTATGATTAGTGCATGATTGAGCCGGGGGCGTCACAGTGGGCGTGTGGAGGCGTGTCTCCGGCAAATCTATCTTTGGTGGATTTGCTCGGATCTCATCGTTGTTCATCTACGTTCGTGTGTCTTCGGTTTGGATCCTTCCGATCTACGTTATTTTTCATCGGCGGCGGTTGCTGTTCTGGGGTGCTGGTCCTATGGGGCTTTAGCACAACGACTTCCCGACTATCTACTACAACAAGTTGTGCCTGACTCCGGCGATGGAGGGGTGATGACGGCGGCGGGTCTTCGGCTCGCTTTAGTACTTGTAGTCGTCGCTAGGTCGTCTACGGATCTGGATGTAATTTTTATTTTTGGTGTTCGTTGTACTGCCATGATTGAAGATGAATAGATTGGAAGTTTTCTCGCAAAAATAAAAATAATAATTGTTGGGTTCATTTCTGAACCCAACACCTACACACCGGCTCTGCCTCTGACTGCAGAATTATTATTAATTTTGAGCAAAGTACAGTTGTAGATGCTCACATCCACTCACTGACTACAGGATCTCGATCGGATGCACGAGATAAGCACGCACACGGTAGGACATAGTGTGCGGTCCACTATTAGAATTTGCATTACATTATTTTTAAGTGTATGTTAAGATGTAAGAAGAATGTAAAAGACGGCTAATTTTTTTTAAATAATACATTTTTTATTAAATTTCAAAAATATTACGCTGGATGAAATTTTTTCAAAAATAATACACCGTCGGCTCGCTGCAGGCCGACCGGGTCTAGTCGGCCCACAGCAGGCCGACTGGGCTCAATCGGCCAACCACAGGCCGACAGCAGGCGGCCAGGCCAGCTCGCTCGCGGCTGTCGGCGCGGCCGGGACCCTGTCGGCCCGCTGCAGGCCGATCGGCCAGCTGCCGGCCGACAGGTGCGGGCCCCCAGCGCTGGCTGCTTCCTCCTCTCTCTCTCTCCTTCTCCTTTCTCCTTTCTCCTTCGTTTCTCCATTCCTCAAGCTACAGCTCTTTTCTTTCTCCTCTTTCTTCCAAGAAATGCCTCCAATTAATACACCAAAATAAGGCGGTTTTTTACAGATTGAGCACCGTGAATGGGTTCTACGTAGTTAGGGGAGCCAAGGGAGACCTCGATCTACTGATGGGGTAGCTCGTGGTGGTCGTGGTGAGCATTTTTTTGAAGCTTTTTTTTAGCACATTGGAGGAGGTTGTGGCGGCGATGGAGGTGGAGGTGGTGGTGCTGAAGCTGGGGCAGTGTGGTGGAGGTGGTGGAGGTGAAGCTCCGGCAGTTTGGTGGAGTTTCCGGCTCCGGTGATTGAAGGCCGCCGTTCGTCGTTCGCTCGCACGCTTCAAGGGTATATTTCAACACACATTTTATTTTTCGTAGTTGCTCCGGTAGTATTCGGTAATATGTTTCGATGTGAAAAAAATTAGGTGTGTGATTATAGTTATTTGCTCCGGCAGTATCCGTAAATATATTTAGATGTCAACTATTTAGTTGTGTGAATATTTGAAGTTGCTCCGGTAATATTCCGTACTATATGTGGGTGTCAAATATTTAGGTGTGTCCGTAGTTGGAGTTGCTCCGGCAAATATTTGTAATATATTCGTAGGTGTGTGAATTTTTTTAGTTGCTCCGTTAATATTCCGTAATATATATACTTGTCAAATATTTAGTAGTGCGGATATTTAAAGTTGTTGCTTAATACTTGTCTGTCATTGTTGAAAAAAAATTAGGTGAGCCGAGATGTCTGATGTAGTGACGTTCAAATTTTACTACGGTCCTGGTACTGTCCAAACAACTGACATGGGAGCTGATCTGAGTGAATTTACTCATATAGAGGTGCCAATGAGCGCACCTCAAACATGGTCTGTCAGTCAGTTGAAAGAATGGATTACAGGAAGTTTAGGGCTTGATACAGAAACACACACCGTCGGTGTTCATGCATTGTGGACACGGTCAAGTTCAATAATTTACTTTTATTTGAGGCCAATAGAGCGAGACTCCGAGTGGGTGCGGTGGTTACAAGGTTGCGAACGCAGGGGATGCAATCCTATTGCCTTACTGCTTCCCATCGTGAAGGAGGTCACTGCACATAAAGGCGAGGGTGGCTACGATCCTGGGCAGAGCGGTGGAGGGAGGCAGTTATCTATGTCAAATGCTGGAGATGATGGTTACGAACCAGGGCAGAGTAGTCAGGTAGAAGGAGGAAATGCCGATGGTGATTACAGTGGCGAGGTGGACGCTGACGAGGTAGATGGGCACATGCAGGACCTGATGGAAGAAGAAGACACCGATGTTGATAGGTGTCATGCCGATGATTCTGACGAGTCGGATAAAGAAGAAAATGCACAGGAGGTCCCGAATCCTGCATCATGGAATCATGACTTCTCATCTGCAATGATGGTGAACGATGGACATGATTCTGCCTGGCAATATCACCAGAACAATATTGCGACGGGTGCTATGTATCCCAACAAGGAAGCTCTTAAGGATGCAATAATAAATTGGGCAATGTCCATGCAAAGGGTTTTCACAGGTCAGGTGTCAAGTCAGAAATACCTGACAATGGTATGCAAGAACACAGATTGTCCCGCCAGGGTGCACGGCTATCTCCCTAAGTATGACACAAGTTGGGTGATCAGTGACTTAGTGAATCACACTTGTCTTATTCCCTGCATCCCTCAAGATCATGCCAACCTTTCATCGACGCTTATTGCTCGGTTGTTTTACGATGAGATAGTGGAGGGCAAAGCTATGGAAGTGAAGGCAATCCAGACAAAAGACTTCGCCAGGTTGAAGTACAGAATTTCTTATGGCAAGGCTTGGAGGGCTAAGCATGCGACGCTTGAGAGGAGATTTGGTTCTTATTTTGATGCATATGACTCTGTTGTCCAGCTCCTCCACACACTGCAGCAGCGGAATCCAGGCACCTATATCGATATCCAAGACCTCTTCATGCCAGAGTTCCCAACTGTGAGGGTGCTGCATCGTCTCTTCTTCTCTTTCGGTGTATGCATCGAAGCTTTCAGGCATTGCCGACCGGTGATATGTGTAGATGGTACTTTTCTCACTGGCAAGTACAAGGGTCAGATCCTAACAGCCATAGGTCAAGACGGCCAAAATCAAGTTGTCCCACTCGCATTTGCTTTTGTGGAGAGTGAGAACATTGAAAGTTGGACATGGTTCTTCAGGCAGTTGAAAATATCAGTTGTGAAGGAGAAGCCCAATGTGTGCATCCTTCATGACAGGCATGCATGTATACTCAGTGCGATAAGGACACTATCAAACCCAGGCCCTGAGGAACAAACTCCATGGCAGGACTTGCAGAGCCATTGGTGCATGCGCCATCTGGGGGCTAATTTCTTCTCGCAGTTCAGAAATAAGAGCCTGATGAATTTGTTCAAAAAACTCTGCAAGCAGAACCAGTCATGGAAGTACAATTTGATACGTGGCAGACTTAATGTGTGCACGCAGAGACATGTTAGGGACAGGAAAGCTGCAAGAGATGCAGCGGTGAGGGCACATGTTGAAGCAGTAGCTGCACAGTTGGCAACAGGATCAGCGGCCGTGGAGGAGGAGCCTGTTGGGTTATGTGACCTGCCAGGCTTTGACCCACCTGGTACTAGGAGAAGGCTCGGAAGGTCGATTAAAACCTTCGAATAGTGGATAGAGCATGAGCCTCTGGAGAGGTGGTCTTTGCTACGTGACACACATGGAGCAAGGTACGGTGTCATGACAACCAACCTCGCGGAAACATACAACTTTGTCCTCAGAGGAAACCGGGCTTTGCCACTTACAGCCATCGTTGAGGGTATTTTCTATGGCACCGTGAAGTATTTCAGAGATAGACGTCAAAAAGCAGAGCAGCATATGTTGAACAACCCGAATACACGTTACTGTGAAAGAGTGACGAAGTACATGGACAACAAGATGCAAAAAGCTAGGTCACACACTGTAGTCGCCATCGGTAATCAAGAGAGAAGGTTTGAGGTCCGCTTAGTCAACAACAAATTCGAATGTGCAAATGAGTTGAGGACGCATGAGGTGAAAATTGGAAATGAAGCCTGGCCAACTTGTGAGTGCACATGCAACAAACCGAAATTGTTTCACCTACCTTGCTCACATGTACTTGCTGCTTGCGGGCAGCTTGGAATGGATGCAATATCGTTTGTGTCTCCATTTTTTCTGAAAGAGTCTGTCCTCAATACCTGGACAGGTGAGCTGATGGGTTTTCGATCAATGGGTAACTTCAACAACGTCAACCCCGCTGAAAGGCGTTACATTCCAAACCCAGAGCATATGCGTACAAGTAGAGGCAGACGGCAGTGTCAGCGCATCCGGAATGATATGGATGAATCTGAAGCAGGAGGTCCGACTAGGCAATGCATTCTATGCAATGAATTTGGCCATAGGGACACTAATTGTCCCACTTTCATCACTGCCAGTGGTACTGGTAGTGGACGAGGCAACCGGGGACGAAGAGGAGGTAGAGGAGGTAGAGGAGTAAGAGGGAGAGGAAGAAGCTAAGCTAGCAGTACTATGTTATAAATTTGTATTAGTGTGGCACCATGTTCTGAATTTGTATTAAGTGTGGCACTATGTTCTGAATTTGTATTAAGTGTGGCACTATGTTCTGAATTTGTATTAAGTGTGGCAACTATGTTTGAAATTTGTATTAAGTGTGACACTATGTTCTGAATTTGTATTAAGTGTGACATTATGTTCTGAATTTGTATTAAGTGTGGCACTATGTTCTACATTTGTATTAAGTGTGGCAACTATGTTTGGAATTGGTATGTGCAGGAATGGCGGGAATGTGGTTGCTGAATGGGGAAATTGATAGGGGTCATCGTGCTGTGATATGGTATGAGCGAAAGCTCAAGCCTCTGGTCACTCGCACTCCTCTGGAGAACTGGAGGATACACCCAGGATGGGTTCAGCGGTACGTGCTTTATTAATTTGCACACTGACATGAATATTAATGGGAGACACTAACTGAAATGTTCTGTCATGAAGGTTGAAATGGGCCGGCCTTTTACCTTTCGCGCGTCTGGTTGAGTCTATCCCAGGCTGCAAACGCCTCGCCATCGACTCCTCCTTGTTGAGCTGCTTAGTGGACCGTTGGAGGCCAGAGACCCACACGTTTCACTTCCGGTGGGGAGAGATGGCTCCTACTCTAGAGGATGTGTCACTTTTGCTGGGACTACCGTTGGCAGGTCATGCCATAGGACCGTTGGACACACCGGCTGGTTGGGAGCTCGGTCTTACACAACGTTTTCATGGTGTTTTTCCGGATGCTCCGGATCCGGTATGGGAGCATCACGGACCTAAGTATGAATGGTTGCTCAATTTCTAGGTTAGTTCCCCTACCTATTATCTTCAAGTTATCATGCAAATGGTTTTACAGAAGATACCTGTGGCTTACTAAATATTTGTCTTTGCTTAATGCAGATCCAGAAGTTCCCGGCGCCGTTGAGTGCGGAACAGATCACTCGGAGCCTGGAAGCCTACTTAATGTGGCTTTTCGGCAAGGTGATGTTCACAGAGAACCATGTCAGCACTATTAGCGTGCTCTACATCCCTATGGCACTCGAGATAGCGAGCGCTGAAACGGCGGATCAGATCAGACAGAGGAGTTGGGGTTCGGCGGTCTTAGCGGCTACATACCGAGGTATGTGCAACGGCTGCCAGCTTTCATCGACAAAGCCAGCCCTTCTTGGATGCCCTCTATTCCTACAGCTGTGGTCGTGGGAGAGGTTCTCTATAGGGCGACCAGATGTACGTGTTCATCAGCCTACGAGGCTATCACGTGCACCCGGAGAAGCGACGTTGTTCAGCACCAGCAGCAGCAGCAGCAGCCGCCACGTCACTCCACGCACCGACAGCAGCCACGTCCACGTCTAGCACATCAGCCGACGTCGAGGCCACCCCCTCCTGACCAACCTGGCAGTTCGACGTGGCAGCACCCACAGCACTATGGTCCCACGTCAAGCTTCGTGTTTTCTCCACAGCAGCAGGGTCCCTCGTCGAGCTTCGTGTTTCAGCCAGAGCAGCCGTCACAGCCAGCAGGTATGTCTCTTCATATTTATTATTTTCAATATTAGTTGAGGCGACCTCATTCTTCATGACTTAACGTTCATCGTGCAGGAGCCTACGGATATCATGCGTCTATGTCGGCATCACATGATACGTGGGGGAGTGATCAACATCCTGAGGACAACATACAGGCTCAGATGTCGCAGCACACCGAGTGGATGAACATGTTCTCGACTCCTCCACCTGGCCCCACACAGGATACATAGTATGACCAGGGTGAGTCTGAGATTCCTCCTCGCCAGGTTAGGGCACCCAACAGGTCGGGATGGACGCCGCCTCAAGAGCAGCCTCCGCGCCAGGGCAGACGTCGTCAGTGACGCTTCTATCTATCAGTAGAGACATGACCATCTACTTCTGTATGAGACTTATGTCTATTCTATGTATGAGACAAATGACTATGTACTTATGTATGAGACATATGCCTACTCTATTTAGTACTCTGTTATCCGAACTACAACATCATATTTAGATATAACATAATGCTCTCTGTTACCCCTAGTCACTCACACTCCTAAGCATGTACTTATGTATGGGACGTATTTGTATGTGAGAGACATATTTCTACCTATGTATGCGAGAGACATATTTCGACCTATGTATGCGAGACACATATTTCGACCTATGTATGCGAGAGACATATTACTATTAATTCGCATTGTTATTCGAGTTACATTTCCACACTGACTGAAATAAGATACATTAAACTTTTGAAATTAAGATGCATCGAAAATAACATGCATAAAATAAGATACATAAAAATTAACATGTTCAAATTAAGATACAACTTGCTGCAATGCGAATTTTAGGATACAATAACATAAATCTACTGAGTCTCGAATGACAAGTTCATCACATACAATGTCTCGAAAGACATAAATAGTTCATGACCACGATGGTCCACGATAGTTCAAACGACATAAACATCACATATAACTCGGTTTCCTGTAGCAATGCAAGTCAACAAGCCTTTTCCATTCCCATTCTTTGAGCATTTCATGAATTGTATCATCATAGTTATTTCAATCAATTTTCTTTCCCCAGGGCCATCTGAGTGCAAGCTGCTGACGTAGTACACAAAATCGTCTTCCTTCAACCCTTGCTTCAACATGAATTTAGTCTTTAACCAATCAAAAGTGATGTCCACTTCACTAACTTGCACAACACTTTGAGGAAAGCCTTGGACATGAACAATAGGGCTAAGCACCCACTAAGTACCCTTAGCCATCTGCAACACACAAATCCCACTGAGCACCTAACTTACCCCTTGAGCATAACCACTAGGACAAAGAAAACTAGGGTTTGCAAAAAACTATGATACATTAAACCAACCAAATAACGGGTGGGGGGGGTGAATTTGATTTACCTTCTCGTTTGGAAATGCCTTCGATCCAATGGTGAAACGAGACTACACTAGACTGCTTACCCACGTTACTGCCGAGGGTGTTTTATAGGTTGAGAGCACAAAGAAAGGCGGGAGGGAGACACTGCCGGGAAGTAGAGAGCGAGAAAAAATGGCGGGAACTTGATAGCGGGAAAAAATGGCGGGAACTAAGAAACCGGGAAAATTGTGGCGGGAACTACCAAAGCGGGAAAATATGGCGGGAACAAAAAACAAAAAAAAAAAATACCGAAGCGGGAAAATATGGCGGGAAGTAGAAGAGCGGGAAAATATGGCGGGAAGTAGAGAGCGGGAAAATATGGCGGGAACAAGCAAGATACAACATAATGCTCCTACAATTAAGATACAAGTACATCTGAATTAAAAAATACAACTTACAAACTACATGAAGGCATCATCGTCATCCTTCGTCGATGCAGCACTCTTGCCCTTCGACGATGCGGCACTCTTGGCCTTCGACGATGCGGCAGTCTTGGCCTTCGACGATGTGGCACTCTTGGCCTTCGACGATGCGGTACTCTTGCCCTTGGTGCTCGGCATGAAAATATCGTCTTCATCCTCGCTGTCTTGGGTCCATAAATAAGTATGTTCTGCTGCAACATTTAGGAATACTTCACCCTTATGTTGTTGCTTCTTCCACCTTCCTTGCAACCTCAGAAGTTCTTTTCGTATCTCCTCAAAAGTCCTTGCAGGCCACCCGCACCTACTTAATGCGTGAGCTAACTCATTTAGTAAGGTGTCACTACTGAGGAGTTCGTCCCATGGAACTATCCTATTGTCTATCTTGAAATCAAAGGCTAAGCTAAGAAGACATTCGGACATACTAGGGTGAAAAGAACTACGAACGAAAGGATAACCGGACATCTTGACGAGACTACACTGACCTGCTTACCCTCCTTAGTGTGGAGGGGGTTTTATAGGTTGAGAAGAGAAGATGGCGGGAAAGAAAAAGGCGGGAACAATATTGGCGGCAACGAAAAAGGCGGGAAAGAAAAAGGCGAGAAGAATATTGGCGGCAACGAAAATGGCGGGAAAGTAAAAGGTGGGAACAATATTGGCGGCAACGAAAATGGCGGGAAAGAAAAAGGCGGGAACAATATTGGCGGCAACGAAAATGGCGGGAAAGAAAAAGGCGGGAACAATATTGGCAGCAACGAAAATGGCGGGAAGAATTTTGGCAGAAAAAAAAGGTGCGAAATAATATTGGCGGCAAAGAAAAAATATGGAAAATTAAATGCCGGGAACAATATTGGCGGCAAAAAAAGGCGCGAAAAATTATTTGTGGCAAAGAAAAACGTGAAAAATAAAATGGCGGAAACAATATTGGCGGCAACGAAAATGGCGGGAAGAATTTTGGCAGCAAAAAAAAGGAGAAAGAAAAGAGCTGTAGCTTGAGGAATGGAGAAACGAAGGAGAAAGGAGAAAGGAGAAGGAGAGAGAGAGAGAGGAGGAAGCAGCCAGCGCTGGGGGCCCGCACCTGTCGGCCGGCAGCTGGCCGATTGGCCTGCAGCGGGCCGACAGGGTCCCGGCCGCGCCGACAGCCGCGAGCGGGCTGGCCTGGCCGCCTGCTGTCGGCCTGTGGTGGGCCAATTGAGCCCAGTCGGCCTGCTGTGGGCCGACTAGACCCGGTTGGCCTGCAACGGGCCGACGGTGTATTATTTTTGAAATTTTTTCATCCAGCGTAATATTTTTGAAAATTAATAAAAAAAAATGTATTATTTAAAAAAAATTAGCTAAAAGACGAACATGAGTACAAATACATACGTATACAAAGAAGCTAGATGATTCAAAAAAAAAAATTGGGTGCTTGGCTTGATTTATACTCCGGTTAATGCGTAAAATTAGCAGGTGCTTCTCTCAATCTCTTTTGGCACAAAAAAATCACCAGGTTAAAATTTAGTACGAGCGGCCGAGCGGGTAGCTTCAACGCAGGTTACTGGGCCGGCCCAATTGTGGCGCTATGGGCGACGTTTTTTTTTTCATTACAAACAAATACAGGGTAGCTCCCCCACCTTCCTCTCTCCTCTCATCCGGCGTTTCCCGCATCGGACAGTTCACAGAACCCACCCCATCCAACCTTGAGAAAACCCTAGAAGGGAGTATGCACGTATTCCATGAGTTCTTGCGCGTTGAGCTAACCTTGCACGCGATGCGCAGCCGTGAGCGTATGGCGGAGCATGTCGAGCGCATGGTAGACAGGAGGGAATTCGAAGATGTCAAGGACGCGCCGCCATTACATATCATCCTCTACAGAGGTAGTACGAGGAATCCATCCGTTTTACCTTTTCGCGTTACACGGAAACGAGATCAAACATCTGTTCATGTGTTGATTTACGTTTCAATTTGCTGCTGGAAGCATCCGATCCGTCCAGAATTTGCTGGCGGGTCGAATGATCCGCGCGCATCCTTTGCTTGCTTGATTGTTGTCGAGTGTGCAGATGCTGCCATTTCTCTCCGGTCTCCTTCCCCGTGCTTATGCTTACTATCATTATCAGATTTGATCTGAGCTCCCTCGCCAAAAAAAAAAAGACTTGATCTGAGCTGACTAGTCTTTCTTCCGTATTTTTAAGAGCTTATGGAAACCGCCTGGAGTTGGGACAGGCTGTTGGTCTGGGAATCCGGTTATGTTCTCTCCGAAAATTACTGGGATTACCTCAGTGAGTTTTTCCAACGTAATTCTCCTGCTATTCTCAGCCTGCACGCTTCTGCCAGTAGGGTAAGTTTCCTCCTGCATGTACCAAAATAAGCTAGATTTTGTAAGTTATTTATTGGTTGATTCCTTTGCTGATCAACTTTTATTTACATCTTTGCAAAACAATGGTATCAAGTGTCTCGAGATGGAGGAGAAGTTGCGTAATTGTGCAGAAGGATTCACTCCTGACGATTATAGACTCAGCGGCCAGATCAAGGAGTTTTTTTCCGAAAAGGATGTTATCCCCCGGTCTCTGCATCAGATCGATGCATGCGGCCATTTTATTAATAAGTAAACAGTTCAACAAAGTCTCCAGGTCTCAAAAAGCAAAAATGCTCACTTAGAGCTAAAAACATGGAAACGGGATAGCCACAACCGGCGGAATAAAGATAGATAGGAAACTAAACACCTATCCTATTACATGACCGCCATCCAAACCGGTTGAAGATAGCCCGTGCTACCGTCTCCCAACGGATAGACCCAGTAGTCATACGCTCCCTGACATCCATCGGAGTGAGTAGCGACCACATACGGATCAATGTAGTGGCCCGAAAGATAACCTGCAAGAAATGAATATGTGTTGTTCTGTTAAAAACCAAATCGTTCCTGCAGTTCCATATAGCCCATAATAAAGCACATACTCCTACACGGATATGTTTCGCTGTTTCTGTCTCAACTCCATTTAGCCACGTCCCAAATAACGTGTGAATGCTATTTGAAGGAGAAATGTTAAACGTTATATGGACGAACCGCCATAAAATTTTGGCCATTGGGCAATCAAGAAAGAGGTGTTTGATAGATTCATTAAGATCACAGAAGATATATCTTCGAGATCCTGTCCAGATCAAGGAGTATGCACGCTTTATGATTGAAGCAGATCTTGAATCTCCTGCTGTAGCTGCCGGCCTTATGGTATGTGATCTTACAAATCAGATCAAAATGCGGCGTTGCTTACCTAATTTATTCCTTTTTTATTAATTGGTCTTTATTAACTTATTTGCCCCCAACTGAAACCCAAAAGTGTATCACGGAGGAAGCCGACCTCATGTGCGAGTTGTTGTTGGCGTGTAAAGCCAAGAATGATGTGGAGGAAGAGAATTTCACTATGGAGGTGTTGGAAGGCGGCAATCTTAAATTTAGCAATACGGTCCGACGGATTGCATTTGATATTCTGAGCACCTACAAAGGACCTTCTTCTGTCTGCCTTGCTGCTTCCATGTTGGTATGCTTTGATGTCTCTAATAAAAAGGTTTTGGTTTACCAATTTTGAATTAATAATTCCAATTGTAAAATGATGGTCTGAAGGGCATGCAAAAGGAGGCTAACATTATGCGTGGGTTGCTGAATCGAAAGCAAATGGACTGCTTTGACAGGCTTCACATTTGTGAATCTCAACGGCGGTTTTTATACGGCATTCAAACTAGGCTTCCTCAAACTGCTGCCAACATTTATCCGAATGACGATCCTTGTACTCACATAACAAAAATATCTCCAGAGTACGATCTTGAATAAAAAGAAAAATCTTCTTACATTTATACTGTTGGGTCAGAAGTGTAATGTTGCTGTGTGTTATCAACAGATTGTTGCCATCTGAGCAAGGTAAGGAAAGTGGAAATGCAGATGAGATGGATTTTAGTGTCACTGATGATGGGGTTGCCATTCCTAATACTACCAAAATAACTACAACTGCCACTCTTGCTGCTCCCATACCATGGCATGATCTCAACAGTAAATATTATCTTCGTTTTCTTGTTGCGTTTATATCATCGGTCCGAAAGTGTAATTTTTTATTGTGCGTTTTGAAAAAAAAAGAAGTGCTGCTAGGGTCGTAAATGTTGATCAACCTGATCAGGAGAAGGACAGCAGCAAAACTAAGAGCATGGGAGATACCCAAGGTAGAAACTTGAAAGACGAATTTGTTGGCTCCTGCATGAGTTAATTATTTAAATTTCCTGTCCGTGAATCCTTACTAACAAACTGTTTGTTGGTTCAGGCAGTGAGGTGACCATTTCACAGACATCTAACCCAAGTATTGTCAGTGGAAATGCAGCTGGCAAGGTTTGTCAAATTGCAAATTTCTTAATATTCTGAAATGGACATAGTGCAAAACCCAAAGTCATGCCAAACTTATCGTTAGCATTGGTTTACTCCTGCTCTTTTATTTTTTTATATAATGCGACTAGTATCTTGCAAATTGTTTTGTTGATTAAAGCTGGATGGCAAAAACGAGGTATTAGTTCAATCTTGTTCCATGATTGTATACCTCTGATTAACTACTCATTGGTAATACTTGAGCTTGACTATTGCCATTGGTGGGCCTTGTAAATCCGTACTGCAGACTGATAGAAAATCAAACTGACATCTAATTAAGCAGTATCTTTTCTGTTTTAAAATGGTTGATATATATATTTTGCAAAATATTCAATGATGAACTTCTGAAATTCATGTTTGCATATAAATGTATGTAGTTTAAAAAATTATAATAATTAAATGGTACAACTAGCTTCTATCTAACACATTTACACAAGTTAAAAGCTGTGGTGGTCAAAGTTTGAGAAATATTACTGGACGCTTCAGAACGTCATGTTTTTTGGAATTGGTAGTAATAGTTAGTGTTGTAGTATCTAGTAAATTCTACGGGAATATTCAGTCAGTCAAAAAAAATAGAAAAAAGTCCATTTTACTCCCCTGAATAAAGTGGGTGGTTCACTTTACCCCTGATCTTTATTTCTGTTCCCTTACCCCCCTCAACAAACCCAAACCGGACCGAAAACCCCCCAGGCTGGTTTCTCTCCCCCCAGTGCTGATGTGGCGCAGTCAACGGCGGTATTGACCCTAGTGGGTCCCACTTGTTAGATAAAGGATTTTACACGGACACCCTTCTTCAAAAATCTAAAAAGCAATCAAGCCCTTCCCTCCTCGTCTCTCCTCTCCGGACGTGCCATGGGTACCGGAGGGCCTGCTTCCCCACCGGAGAAGCATCGTGTGCGGGCGTCGGAGCAGCAGCCGCCGCTGGAGGGCCGGCTGCGGCCAAGCTGCCGCGGGAGCCGGACACTTGCTTGCGGGCGGGAGCAGCGGTGGTGGCGGGCGCGACGGGCGGGAGCAACGGCGACGCCGGGCGCAAGCAGCGGAGGCGCCGGCCTCGACGGGCGCGAGCACCGGCCGCGCACGGGTGGGAGCAGCAGCCGCGGAGGGCTTCACGTTCGTGCGCTGTGACGACCTGGTCAACGGTGTGCCGCCGGTGCGCACTTCGACCCGTCCGCCGTCCCTGCTCCCTGCCGGCGAGTCCAGCCTGCTGCTCTACTCCGTGGAGTGGTCCTGTACGAGCACAGGCGCTGCTACCACTTCCATGGAGGACAGGCGAGGAGGCAGCCGACGGGGCAGGGGCTGATTGCTTTTTTCATTTTTGAAGGAGGGTATCTTTGTGAAATTACAGGGACTATTTTTGAAGGAGGGTACCTGACAAGTGGGGGCCACTAGGGTCAATACCGCCGTTGACTGCGCCACATCAGCAGTGGGTGGAGAGAAACCAGCCTGGGGGGTTTTCGGTCCGGTTTGGGTTTGTTGAGGGGGTTAAGGGAATAGAAATAAAGATCAGGGGGTAAAGTGAACCACCCACTTTATTCAGGGGAGTAAAATGGACTTTTTTCAAAAAAATACTGACGGGAAGCCAACACTAGTATTCTGCGTTCTTGTGGTGATTGTTCAGTGGCTTGATACTTTGATGATTTCATTTATTTTCATGTGGTTAGCGAGATGGTTGCCGAGTTCGGAAACGGGGCGAGGGTTATGTCGAGTACGAGCTGCTCCAAGGGGTGTCTCCTCCATATGAACAAGCAGCGGCAACCCGGCCTGATGGACCAAATGCAGGTGGAGAAGAAAAACACACGCTGGAAAAGACTAGTGTGATTGAAGAAGGATCAATCAAGGCATTGGTAGAATTAGGCAAGGAAACTGTAGCACTATTGAAGGCATTATTAGCGGTGGCTGAACTTGAGCAGAAGAGAGATTGTCGTGTAAGCTGACATCCATGAGAACGTATCAGTTCTGAAGTTCTGTTTGCGGACAGAGATAGCCTGAAAGTGTACGTGCTAACGTTTCTGAACACCGTCAATAAATTGCAGAAGAGAAAAAAAAAACCTGACATTGTGCATGATATTGATCGGACATTTTCTTGCTTTACAGATAAAGCCGCACGGCTAAATGATACTCCCTCCGTTCCTAAATATAAGTCTTTCTAGAGATTCCAATATAGACTAGATACGGAGGAAAATGAGTCAATCTACATTCTAAAGTACATCCATATACATCCGTACGTAGTTCATATTAAAATCTCTAGAAAGACTTGTACTATTTAGAAACGGAGGGAGTACAAGGTATTAAGAATGCTTCATACAATGCATAGACATGCACTAGCGGATGTGGCCATCTCGCCTTCAAGCATTTGCACAGGAGTAGCTGCACCACACGAACCGGCACCTGAATCCCGAAGCGAGGAGCGTCTACCCTGCCCTCGAATACTGAGGGTTTAAGCCCCAACTTGCCACATCAAAATTTTGGTACGACCAATGCAAGGGCATGGCCGAATTTTGGTAAACTAGTAGTGTTATGTGAGGGCCCATCAATTAACTATGGGAAAAGTATATTTTTCATCCCTTAATTTTCTTCAAAATATAGAAATGGTCCTTCAACTCCAAAACCAGCAAATGTTAGTCCCTTAACTTTTAAAACCAGATAAGTTTAGTCCTTGATACTGCCTAGGGTGGTTTAGTGCTGACGTGGACATGGTTTTAACTAAAACTAGACATGTCGCATAAGTTTGATCATCATGTCATACAGGTTTGATCGCCACATCAATATTCACAAACTCACCGTGGCCATCATCATCGAGCCACTGCTCCTGTAGGAACTCGCGGCAACCGGTGCCGGCCAGAGGGCGTTGTGCTGCAGCAGCAGCAGTGCCTCGTCGGCATCTCGTCAGGAGGCGCTGGCTGGGCTCAGGCGTGCTGCTACGAGATTGCGTGTGGGTATGTACATACCGAACCTGGCTTGGGTTCCACCGGAAGACAACACACGTACAGTAGAGTTGCTAGATGGATTCACAGGATTCGCCGGATTGAAAAACGCACACAAGCAACGCACGTACGTCCGCCGGAGAGGAGCTCGTGCCTCAGTCGCGTACGCCCGGCGACAAGCACCTGATTGGTTTGCGTGCGCGGTGGCCATATCCTTGAGCAGCCTCGACAGTGTGGAGCACAGAGACTGACTGCCAAAGTCGAGCCCGGACGTCGAATCGTCCAGCAGCAGCCGGTAGGGCCGTGCATGAAGTCGCCCATGGACATCCTCCGCTCGCCCCAGGACGCACCGGTGGCCCTCGAGTGGCGACGGCCGCAACCTGCAACGTGTCTCCTTTTGGCCTGTTGCGCAAAGGCGCTCCTCAGAGGCACCACGACGCTGGGCGTGGCCTCGGCGTCGAAGAAGGGCACGCCATAGACCTGTTGTGCGGCCCTTGATGCCACCGTCCGAAAATGTGGCAAGCGCACGACAGGTGTTCAATAAAATACCAACGAAAACCATGCCACCTCATCAACAAAACCACTCAAAGCGGTACGAGGGACTAAAGTTATCCGGTTTCAGAAGTTGAGGGACTAAGATTTGCTGGTTTGGGAGTTAAAGGACCATTTCTATACTTTGAAGAAAATTGAGGGACGAAAGATATACTTTTCCCGTTAACTATTGTCAAAAGAATCCGCAACCTTCCCTGCATGCATCATATTAGTACTAAAAAAGTGGAAACTTACCTGGGACCCACCGAGACATAGGGGCAACTCACGCCGCCAATCAGACCTTTTCCGCGCCCTCCGCTCGCCAACGCATTGGTCAGATCTACACGGACGGACGCCAGATGTGGTTGGCGCACTAATTTTCTGACAACAGTCCAAACAACCACCAAATCTTATGGGCGAGCCAAAATATTGGTATGGTGCGTTTTGGTTGCGATCCAAACGCACCCTGAGGCTTGATAGTGCGACTATGCGGGCATGTTTAATGGATAGGAGGCATCAAGACTGCCACACGCCGACGCCAAAGATTTTTTTGAGTTACGATCCAAGTCCACGTGTAGATGCCGTCGTGTTGTGGGAAGAAGGAACATGATCTCCCCGGCGACACCCCAAGTAGGTCACAATGCAATGCGTCGTCGCCATCGAGTCCAACAGAGCGGGCAAGCAGGGTTTACACCCAGAGCCATTGCATAGGGGAGAAATACCACAACTGCGCCCCAAGAGGAGCATGATACCAGCAGGCGTCACCATTGTCGGTGGAGTGCAAAGCGTCCACTCTGTATCTGTTTTGTGTCACGTCTAGGAACCTAAGCCATCGATCCTACCAAGGGGAGGGGCATCATGAACGAATCTAGGCCTACAGATCGAGATTTGGGCTTAGTCACTGCCACCGGCAGCAACACCTCGCGCGGGACCACCTGCCGACACTCCTCCTGCCATCCGCACGACCAAGGGGAGTAAGCAACACCGTCTCCACGTTGCTTGCCAGAGAGCCAACCGTGCAACCCATCATACAAGGTCGTCACTCCCGCATCCAAGATCCACACACCCACCACCGACAGGCCACCAAATTACCACTAACCATCCACTGTACCCCCCCCCCCTCTCACGACATGGATGAAGGTGGCTGTGGACATGTCCTGGCCAACAACACCTCGGCTTGCAGCGACTCCATAGAGACCAGACCTATCACAACAACACGTCAGACCAAGATTTTTCACCCGGAGCCAAAGGTGGAGGGGTACCCGTCGACAATGCGTGTCGGCGGCCGTCGGCAACGGCGACGGGGAGGAGAGCACAGTTGGATGGGGTGACGGTGATGGAAAACCTAAACCACCCTAGTTGTCAGGGGAGTTGCACAATTACCGATGTAATGCAGGGTTCTTTCAAATAAGTATTTGTATATAAATTACATCGGATTACTACTAGTCTATGTAAGTGCATCTAGTGCCCCTTAGTGATTTTGGTGTATTGAAGACTTATAGGTTAAGGGTCTAATGTGTTTGTGAGTGTACACAGGTCTATAAGTCTATGAGAAGTTTGTTAATTACGATGAATGTCGACCCCTAAAAATGAATGTCTTCAACTGAAGACTTTGGTTTTCTTGAAGACTTTGAAAGTGAAGAAATTGGTGTGACCCTGAAGACTTGATATTCATGCGAGGATTATGAAGCGTGAAGACTTTTGTTTTCGTAGTTTCATTTTCTTCTTCTTGAGTCATAGGAAACACCGTACTGTTAAAGGGGGTCGAGGTAAAACTAAGGAAAAATTTCCAAGTGATGCTCAACTCAAAATCCTACACCTACCCAATCCTTTCGAGTGAAGCCATTGGAAATCTCATACAGTTTAGTCAAGTTCTTCAGTGACAGAGACGAAGTTCTTCTGTTCTCTGAGGAATTTGTTCTGACTGAGGAGTTAGGAATTCGCCAGTGCGGATTGCCTACAAGTGAGGATTATGATAGCCATGAGGAATTTGATACTCAAATTTCCGACCGTTGCTGTGCTACATGCCAGCTGTCCCAAAATATCTACCCACCTAACGGTCATATCATTGAAGGGCATTTATGTCTTATCATGTCGGGCTGCTCCCTAGGCTATAAATAGCCGCCCTCTACAACCACTAGCTGGTTGGCTGCTCCGAGAGATAGATTGACACTTGTCATTTAGAGCATCCCATCCTCCGAGGACTTTGAGCGAAAATCATCAAGTGAGGAAAAATCCAAAAACCCAAACACCTACAAACCCAAAGTGATTGAGCATCACTGAAGAGATTGTTCCTGTGTGGAACCGACGCTTGTTACCTTTGAGGACTGTGCATCCTCCAGACGGTTAGGCGTCATGGTCTAGAGCATCCAAGAGGAAATTGTGGATTGCCGAGTGACCGAGTATGTGAAGGTTTGGAAGTCACCTGAAGACTTACCACGAGTGGTTGGGCGAGGTCTGTGTGACCTTAGCTCAAGGAGAATACGGTGAGGACTAGGTGTCCTGGACTGTGTGTTCAGGACTGGGTGTCCGGGACTGTGTGTCCTCAGGTTTAAATACCTAGCCGCTCCAACCAGACGTACAACTGTCACAGCAGCTGGAACTGGTCTACCAAATCAGTGTCTTCACCGAGCTACTGGTTCTATTTCCTCAACCCTTTCATTTCCTCGCATACTTGCTATGTATTTGATCATTACTGTTTGAAGACTTTGTCTGAAGACTTTCTCAATTTCCTCAGTTCAATTTCTTCAGTCAGTTTGTCTTCAGCCTGCTTATCCTGTGTTTACGCTACTCGTACTCTGTGCTTGTTTTCATTTCATCATGATGACTGTACTACTGCTCTGTTATGCTTGCATCTGAGTACTCATTCCGCTGCTAAGTAGTTCGTCGCTTAGGAATTTCCTCACCTTGAAATTCCTCAGTGACAAATTTGTAAAAATCGCCTATTCACCCCCCCTCTTGTCGAGATAACGCACTTTCAATTGGTATCAGAGCAAGGTACTCCCTTGTTCTGTGTGATTTTGGTTTAACCACCTGGAGTTTTAGTTATGTCGACTACAGGCATGATCAAGGTCTCAGCTGGGTGTCCTACCTTCGATGGGACGGACTACCCCTACTGGAAGAACAAGATGCGCATGCATCTTGAGGCAATTGACAACGACCTCTGGTATGTTGTGGAAAAGGGTGTTCCCTCTGTCACTCCTTCCGTAAACGCTGCTGATGTGAAGAGATTCAAGCAACTCGACTCTCAAGCGAAGAATATCATATGTGGCCATCTGAGCAAAGGGCAGTATGGCAGAGTGAGTGCTTTGGAGACAGCTAAGCTTATCTGGGATAGGCTGTCCAAGGTCAACGAAGGAGTCTCAACTCAACGTGACTCTCGAGTTGACGTTCTTCGCAATCTCTTCAACCGCTTCAAAAGACTCAACAACGAAAATGTTCAGCAAACCTTTGATCGCCTCACTGACATTTCAAACGAGCTTCAAGCACTGGGTGCCACTGACATCACCGACCATGAGGTGGTGAAGAAATTGCTGAGGTCACTCGATTCTTCATTCGATACACTGGCACTGATGATTCAAGAACGTGGAGACTACAAGTCACTTGATCCTGCTGATATCCTCGAGAGGCTAAATACTCATGAATTCCAACTAGCTGAGAAGAGAGATCTCTACGGACCGAGCTATGGTAGATCTCGTGCACTGAAAGCCAAGGCAGTCTCTGAATCTGAAGATGAAGATTCTGGTAGCAGCCTTGGTGATCCTGAAGAACTGAGTCAGGAGCTAGCAATGCTCGTGAGGAAATTCCAGAAGTTCTCTAGATGTGGCCGATTTGGAAAATCCTCAAAAGGTGATGACATGAAATCAGATTCCTCATCCCGTGATTACAAGAAGAGAACTTGCCATAAATGCAAGAAACCTGGTCACTACATTACTGATTGTCCTCAGTGGGAGAAGGAATCGAAGAAGAAGAAATCTTCAAAGTCCTCATCGTCAAGATCTTCAAAGTCTTCATCTCACAAGAAGAGCAGCTCCAAGAAAGCTCGGGCATTCATTGGCAAGGAAATGGACTCTGAAGCTGAATCTGAGGAACATGAGGAAGAGGAGGCATCTGAGGAGTCAGACTCTGGTGTGGCGAGCCTAGCCCTCGCTACTGCTTACATTAGCAAGTCCATCTTCAACACTGAGGAAAATGGCTTCCCCAACACTGCTGATGACGGCAACGATGACTATGCTCCCACCTATTGCTTCATGGCAAAAGGTGCCAAGGTACTCAAATATCCCTCCTCTGAATCAAGTGAGGATGAATCTGATGATAACCTCAAACCCAGCTATTCCAAACTTGCTAATATTGCTGTTAAACAACAAAAGGCTTTGGAAAAGGTTCAAAATATGCTAGACAAAAGCGATGATATGTTAGGTGAGGAAATGGATCGAACTCAAACACTGACTGATAATCTTCAGCAACTACAGTCTAAGTTTGACAACCTTCAAGGTCGTCATGAAACTCTCCTAGCCGATCATGAGAAGCTTTCTTATGAATTTCTTCAAAGAAAGCAAGATCTTGAGAAGCTAAGGGTGAGTCATGAAGATCTTCAGAAGGAAAATGATTCTTTGCTTGCTCAACAGATCAGTTCCGCTTAGGAAGAATTTATTCCACCATGCTTGAAATGCATTGAACGTGAAACTGCTAATTCTTCACCTGAATGTTCAAATGCTTCCATTGCTGCAAATTCTTCAACTATCTCTGTGGTCACAAATTCCTCATCTGAGGATACCACTAGTATCACTGACGAAAATGCAGGGTTGAAGGAATTGTATGTGACAGGCATGTACAAAAGCCTCAAAGGGCATCAGACTCTTTGTGATGTGCTCAAAAAGCAGATCTTGAACAGGAACCCTAGGAAAGAGGGTATTGCCTTTGAGAGGAAACTCAATGCTGATGGAACCTACCGGAAACCGGAGCAGTATCCCAAAACCTCATGGGTTGCTGCGAAGGGACCTCCCGTAGATCCATCCACTTTATCTGGCTTTACTTGTGAATCCTCATATTCATCTGATGAGTCATTTGACTCCAACTATAAACTGTTCAAAAATCAGAATGGTGAGGTATTTGCTAGATATGTTGGATCTAACTGCAGGAATGGTCCCCCTATGAAGAAAATCTGGGTTCCCAAAAAGTGCCTTGAAAGTCTTCAGGTGAAAGTCCTCATGACACAACCTGTGAAGAATAAGAACCCCAGATCAAATTCTTCATATGAATCAAATTCCTCACATGGATCAAAGTCCTCACATGAACATCATCGTGCTAACACTTCTGTTTCGCAGGGAAAGCCTAAGGGCTATGAATATATGCATTATTCTTCAAATCATTATGTTCATAAGTCCTCGAAGAATTTCTCTGCTTATTCATATGCTTACCCTAACCCCTCTTATGTGAAACGAAGTGGTCTGGCGTCTATGCCACCTTTCTCTTATGGAGCTCGCAGAATGATGAACTCTTTGCCACCCCTCCAGATGTGGGTGGTGAAGAAAAGGAACTAATCTCTTATGCAGGGTCAGGTCTCCAGACGAACTAAATCGTCTGAAGAATTTGCTGGAGACCTGAAATGCTTGAAAGGACGCAAGCTAATCATGAAGAAATGATTTATTCATTTCTCACATCCTCACATTGCTATATATACATATGTTGCGTTAATTGATGAAATATGTCTGATGAATTTGATGTCATATTCTTCACTCTGAAGTATATGAGTTCGTAAGATGCACTAATTCATCTGCAGGATGATTTACCCAAAGCTACTGAGTGGGTCCTCGATAGTGGATGTACAAATCACATGACCGGTGACAAGAGCTTACTGATGAACACTCCTTTATCTCCATCACACTTGAAGCATATCACCTACGCTGACAAAGGCAAAAGCAAGGTATTGGGTCTAGGTAGGGTTGCAATCTCAAAGGATCGACACATGGATAAAGTCATGCTTGTCGAGTCCCTCGGATTCAACCTCATGTCTGTCTCAATGCTTTGTGATCTTGATATGGTTGTTGTCTTTGGCAAATATCGTTGCTTAGTGCTCATGGAATCTGACAATTCCAAAGTCTTCGAAGGCTTTAGGAGAGGAGACTTGTATATTGTTGATTTCTCTGCAGGACCACAGCCTGCCACTTGTCTACTTGCTAAAGCTTCAGAAGGCTGGCTATGGCATCGACGACTGGGTCATGCTGGCATGAGGAACTTACACACGCTCGTGAAGAAAAAGCACGTCATTGGCATCGAGGGTGTCAAATTCCTCAAAGATCATCTTTGTGGGGCTTGTGAGGCTGGAAAGATGACCAAGCCAAGCACCCCTCAAAGACTATCATGACTACTTCTCGTCCTTTTGAATTGCTTCATATGGATCTCTTTGGCCCTACTCATTATGCCACACTAACAAATGCAGCATCTCTATATGGCTTTGTCATTGTTGATGACTATTCTCGTTACACATGGGTGCATGTCATTACTTACAAGACTGAAGTGCAGGAAGTCTTCAGAAGATTTTCCTCAAGGGCTTCGACGAATTTCGGCGTGAAGATCAAGCATATACGTAGTGACAATGGGACTGAGTTCAAGAATACTGGTCTTGATGACTATCTCGATGAACTTGGTATTACTCATGAGCTATCTGCCCCATACACTCCTCAGCAGAATGGCGTTGTGGAGCGCAAGAACAAGACTCTTGTTGAGATGGCTCGCACCATGCTTGATGAATACAAGACACCTCGTCACTTCTGGCCTGAGGCAATTGATACTGCATGCCACATCATCAACAGGGTATATCTTCACAAATTCTTCAAGAAGACCTCATATGAACTCCTCACTGACAAGAAACCCAATGTGAGTTATTTCAAAGTCTTCGGTGCTAAATGCTGGATTAGAGATCCACATCACAATTCTAAATTTGCACCGAAAGCACATGAAGGTTTTATGCTTGGTTACGGAAAGGACTCGCACACCTACAGGGTCTTCAATGCCTATCACAACAAGGTTGTTGAAACTGTAGATGTGCGGTTCGATGAAACTAACGGCTCGCAAAGAGAGCACTTACCTCCTGTGCTAGATGAAAAGACGCCTGAGGAAACCATCAAGTTCAAAGCTACTGAGGATGTCATTCCTACCGAAGAATCTGCTGAAGAAATCATTCCAGAACATGAAGAACAGCATGCTGCCGCATCTGAAGAAAATGGCTCTGAAGAAAAAGCTGAGCCAAATCAAAGTCGTCAACCTGCTCATCCCCGCGTTGCAAATGAAGTACAGATTGAGAGAATCATCAACGACATCAACGCACCAGGTCCTCTGACTCGCTCAAAAGCTTCACATTTATCTAACTTTTGTGGGCATTTTGCTTTCGTCTCTATCACAGAGCCCACCATAGTTGATGAGGCATTTCTGGAGCCTGAATGGATTCAAGCAATGCAAGAGGAATTACATCAATTCAAGCTGAACAATGTGTGGGAGCTTGTCAAGCGACCGGACCCATGCAAGCACAATATCATCGGTACCAAATGGATCTACCGCAACAAGCAAGATGAAAATGGCCTAGTGGTGAGGAACAAGGCTTGTCTTGTAGCTCAAGGCTACACACAGGTTGAAGGAATTGATTTCGATGAGACTTTTGCACCTGTTGCTAGACTTGAGGCTATTCGCATATTGCTTGCTTATGCTAACCATCATAATATCATCTTATATCAAATGGATGTGAAAAGTGCATTCCTCAATGGTAAGCTTGAGGAAGAAGTATATGTTGCTCAACCCTCAGGTTTTGAAGATCCTAAACATCCTGACAAAGTCTTCAGACTCAATAAGGCCCTCTATGGCCTCAAGCAGGCCCCTCGGGCGTGGTATGATACTCTGAAGGAATTCCTCATGAAGAAAGGCTTCAAACCCGGTTCACTCGACCCAACTCTTTTCACCAAAACCTATGATGATGAATTATTCGTGTGCCAAATATATGTTGATGATATTATCTTTGGCTGTACTAACCAACATTACAGTGACGAATTTGCTTACATGATGAGTGAGGAATATCAAATGTCCATGATGGGAGAATTGAAATTCTTCTTAGGTCTTCAAATTCGTCAACAACATAATGGCATTTTCATTTCTCAAGAGAAATACCTCAAGGACGTTCTGAGAAAATTCGGTATGCAAGAATGTAGAGGCGTCAAAATCCCTATGCCCACAAATGGCCATCTATGCACTGATGAAAATGGAATAGACTTCGATCAAAAGGTATACCGCTCCATGATTGGTTCTTTATTGTACCTATGTGCATCTAGGCCGGATATTATGCTTAGTGTTTGCATGTGTGCCCGTTTTCAAGCTACACCGAAGGAATCACACCATAAGGCTGTGAAACATATTCTTCGATATCTAGCTCACACTCCAACACTTGGATTATGGTATCCCAAGGGCTCGGTTTTTGATCTCATTGGATATTCTGACTCTGACTATGCCGGTGATCGTGTGGACCGCAAGTCAACTTCAGGCACATGCCATTTCCTCGGACGATCCTTAGTATGTTGGTCCTCGAAGAAGCAGAACTGCGTATCACTCTCTACTGCTGAAGCTGAGTATATTGCTGCTGGTTCTTGCTGTGCTCAATTGCTATGGATGAAGCAAACCCTCAAGGACTACAGCATCAATGTGAAGAATGTGCCACTCTACTGCGACAACGAGAGTGCCATCAAAATTGCTCATAACCCAGTTCAGCACTCGAAGACAAAGCACATCGAGATTCGTCATCATTTTCTTCGAGATCATGTGTTGAAGGGTGACATCTCTATTGATCCCGTGAAGTCTGAAGAACAGCTAGCGGATATCTTCACAAAGCCCTTGGATGAGAAGAGATTTAGCAAGTTGCGGTGTGAGCTAAATATCTTAGAATCTTCGAATGTCCTTTGAAAAGGACACACATCCTAACACTTATGCAAATTGATGACTTAGATGTGCAACACACGAAGAAACGTTTTTCTTTAATCAATGAAGACTAACCCTCTAAGTGTGAAGAAATTAATGAAGAATTTGATTCTCAGAGCCCTACGACAATTGTACGCGGTGTCTGAAATCATCATTCTTACACGATGGGTCACGCCACCACAAAAAGTTGAAAATCTTCAAAATTTGAGTTTTTCATCATTGTGCAAATTCTTCAAATTTTCAAATTCTTCAACTTTGCAAAATCTTCACTCTTTCCGTCTATGTTCTTCATTGACTATATATATATATTTGAGTTTTCTGTCCTCTACAGCATTCACTTATTGCTAATTCTTCAAGTTGTGTTTCTTCTAAGTGAATGTGATCGGACCCGTTCCCCCTCAATGCTAAACTCAATCCAGTCCGTTCACAAATTCTTCATGTGCGTTCTATTTGAAACCCATTCAAAGTCTTCACTGTGTCCTTGACAGCTGAAGAATTTGCGAACGAAACATTAAAATATTCTTATCTGAATTTTCGGCTTTTGCCGTTCAAACCGTTCCTTATCCCTCGATAAGATTTATCTATTCACCCTCGATCTAACACGATCTCCACTTCACAGTTCGTGGGTGACACATGTCGCTAGGATGAGAAGGGTCAGGGGCACGTTTGTCCATTTTCTTCGGACGAGCGGTTTTTCACCTCTGCTATAAATACCCCTCACCCTCCTCAGAGCTCATTTACCCCGCTCGATCTTACTCCCTCGCTCGAGCTCTCAGACCTAGCGCCGCCGCTACACTCCATCGTCGCCGGTAAGGAAGAGCTTCACTGCCTCGACCTCGTCGCCGTTGTACTCACGCCGGACGCGGAAATCCTCACTCCGCCGCCACCGTAGCTGTTTTCCATCGCCAAGTTAGGGCGTGGAAGATCTGAACGGACGAACATCTCCACTGCCACTCTCAGTTCGTCGTGTTCTTCGTCAAGGGTAAATAAAATTTATTTTTACTGCCCTTGTTGATTCTGATGATTTCCACAAATTCTTCAAAAGGTGTTTATTCTTCAACTTTCATGTTCTTAAACACCAACTTGCTTCTGTCCTTGATCAGTTTCTCTAAGCAACGTTTTTCTTCAAGATTCCTCAATTGTGTGGATTTTCAATCTACGCAACTCTGGAACCTAAGTCAAAAATGCTTAGTGAAATTCCTCAAGACACCCCTGGTCATCTTCCTCAAACTTGATACTTTTGAAAATCTTCTGAGAACGCATATGACCTCTCCAAAACTCTTCGCACCTATATTCTGTTCACAGGTACACATGTCCGCTGCTGAATCTCTAGGTTCTCATCAACTTAACTCATTTGCAGCGTTCCTTGAAGAAAAATTGCACACCTCATCAGAAAATTCGATTGTTCAAAACCCTCAAGTGAAGAAAATGGCTGATGGTAAAAGACCTCAGAAGGGAGGAAAGAGGCCAGAAACAAATACTGCTTTTGAGATCCCTGATGACATCTATGATGAATATTGTACTCCTGATGAAGCAACTCATGGCAAGGAGAACAAAAATCAGCGCAAAGTGCGCATTCAGAAGATTGAGAGGAGATGGGCAAGAGAATGGAGGGAATATCGCTATGTCACTCCCAAGTACATGAAGAAATTTGCTATTAACCCTCCATTGGCTCCTGGCCAAGAAGCTGATCCCACTAGCATCAGAAGAGGTGAGGAATTTCCTCAGGAGTGGGCTAAGCGTCAAGCCAAGCTGGCCAAAGTGGCTAAAGAGGCAGTAAAGAAATTCAATGAAGATTCTGTTGCTGCCGCCGCTGAGGCCTCTGCTATCAAGCCTAAGAAGGCTATGCTGAAGAAATCAGCTGTTAAGACAAGTTCCTCAGCTGCAATGCCCTCACGGCCTGTTCCTCAAGCAAATTCCTCAAAAGCAGCTCCAACTCCCTCGGTTGCAAAATCCTCAGCTGCTCCTGCAAAGTCCTCAGCACCTGTGCATCTTGCCACATGCCAAAGGACTACTGGAATCTCAATTGCTTCAGGAGTCTCTGCAAGTTCTTCAGCTCCACCTCAGTCTTCAACAACTCCGACCTTGCTGAAGAAAAAGGCCACTGCTGGACGAGGCACAAGGCCAAGTCCTCACAAGAAGCAAGTCGCCTTTCAGGTTCCGTCAAGCGAAGACGAAGCTGATGATGAAGAATTGGCTGAGCTCATCAGAGATCGACAACAAAGGGCCGCTAGAGCCAAAGGCAGTGCTGTGCCCCTCATGCTGGATCCAAGGAAGATCCTTGATTTTATTGATCTATGGCACAAGAACCCTAACACACCTTTGCCTGAATTAAACCTCACTCCTGGTCAAAGTCACATGTTGACGGCCTTCATAAATGAAGAAAAATGGAAATTTGAAAAGGCCAGGCAGGTGAAGAAGGCTCAGTACAAGAAGGAGCGTTTTCTGAAGAACAATGTTGTGAAAATGTCTCCTGAAGAACTTGTGACTATGCAGGCTGAGATCAAAGCACTCAGTGATGAATTTCATGCATTCCATGCAGATTGGCTAGGTGCCAAAGTCAGATTCGTCAGAGTGGCAAAAGGATTTACTCCAAGTGTTGCAGCTTCATCGCAACCCAAATTTCCTCAGACTGGAACATCCGTTCAGTCTGCTGAAGAAAATGAAAGCGCCAGAGCTGATGAAGAAATTCCAGTCTCTGAAGAAAATGCCAGGGCAACCTCCAATATTGCGCCTGAAGAGCAATCCAGGCCAGTTGAAGCATCTGCTACTGTGCCTGAGGAATCTGAATAAGCCAGGGCAACTGCATCAGTTGTGCCTGAAGAAATTCAACCAATTTCCTCTGCTCCTCCTGCACCGATGACAAGCATCAACCTTCCTTCTGCATCAGAAGCGAAGAAAACCAAGGCTGCGGAGCGAGCAGCTGTGAAGAAAAGGAAAGCATCTGCATCTTCAGAGTCTTCAGCCCCCAAGAAATTGAAGACTTTGAGGAGTTCATCTGAAAACCCAATTGATGCTATTCCAATATCAAGCATGCCATCAAAGGAGATCATTCCCTTTGGTGAGGAATATGAAATTCCAAGTAAATCTGATGAAGAAATTCCTTCTGCTGCTTCGACAGAGCAGATGGATGAAGAAATTGAAGTGGATACTTTCCCTTCAACCCCACTGGTATCATCGCCCATGCCTCAGTTCACAGCTGAAGAGGCAGGCGTCGAAGGAACTGAAGAAGATGAGGATGTGGATATTGGGTCTACAACACCTATTCTGAATGATGACTTTTGGGAAAGTCATCACCCCAATTCACCTCTGACAACCCCTCTACATCATGTTCCTCATTCTCCTGTGCAAACTGAAGAAATTCATACGGGCTCTGATGAACGTCAAGCTTCACTTCACTCTATACCTGAAGAAGTTCCAGTCACTAGCGCTGATGTACATATGTCTGAAGAAATGAAGGCCAAGGCTGCTGCTGAAATTCCTCAGCCAGTGGCTCCAGTGGCTACACCTCAAGAGGCTGTAAATTCTTTAACTATTAATCTTCAGCCCAAGCCACAGAAACCTCACTCCAAGAAGCAGAAGTTTAATGCTGAGGATTTCTTCAACGAGCACATATTCTTCACTGACTACAATCCCTATGACTCTGCTCGTCTTTGTCGCAAGCGTTTCTGGACTGCAAGCCAGATGAACTTCTACTCCTCATTGTTGGTTGATAAGGATAAGATCTTTGAACATGAGCAAATTCCTCATGTAGATATGGAATCGCTGCCCTGCTTCACACCAGTCCTCAGTGTTCTTCATGACGCTGGGTTACTCAATTTCTGCACCGACATCTGCGATTGGAATGAAGAACTCATTCTTCAATTCTTCGCCACGCTGCACATTACTGGAAATGTTGATGATGTCAATTCATGGGTATTGGACTGGATGACCGATAATACTCATTTCAAAGCACCGGCCTCTGAATTGCTTCATGCCATCCCAGTCAGTCCTCCCACTGAAGGTGCTAGGCTTCTCTATGTTGAACCTGAACTGTCTGATCATCTGATGCAAGTGCTGATGAAGCCTTTGAAGCCAGGCCAAGCTCCAAGGACCAAATTCCTCGTCAAGGAATTGCTCTATGTGCCAAGGACAGTCTATCGCATATTGACCAAAACCCTCAGTCCAATCAAGGGCCACAACTCTGATGATGAAGAAGTTGTTGGCATTATGAAGAATCTGCTGTTCAATATCATTCACGGTATTCCTATCAACTACCACAATTTCTTCATGAGGACTTTGGCCAATGCTGCACTGTCACCTTTTGAGTTGAAGCCTTATGCTCCCTGGATCATGAGATTCATCAGATCAAGGTCTTCAATTCATTACATGGCTGACTTTCAAAATCATCTCAGCTATTTGCCCCCTATTGAAGTCCTCAAACGGACTATTTCCTCAGCTGACGAGAAGGGCAAGGCTGCTGTTATTGATGAAGGTACTCGTCCATTGGATGGACAGTTTCGCAAAGCTACTTCCTATTCCACCAATGATGACTCTGCAACTCAAGATTCTGCCGCCAAAGCTTCAGAACATCATCCTCAAGCCACAGCTCCGCGTGTGATGACTGATCGTGAACTTCTCCTTAGTCTTCATCAAAAAGTTGATCGAAATCACAAGTGGGTCAAGCGTCAGTTTGGTGCAATTCTTCAGAACATGACAGTCACTCAAAATACTGTGAAGAAGAATCACTACTACTTGCATGAAGTCTTTGACCGCACTTGGGCGATTCTATCTAATCTTCATAGTGCTGAAGAACTCAAGGAGATGGGCTTCCAACAGGACTTTGACTGGTCCCAGCCACCTTCGAAGAAATTCAAGAAAGTCAAAGTTCCTCAGCTTGTTGCCAGTTCATATTCTTCATCGCGCGAGACGGATGAAGCTGAAGACTTGAACGACACTGCGGCAGGCCCTACCTCAACAGACGACCCCAACAATGCTGGCGCTCCTCCATCGACATCATGATGATATTCTTCAGGGGCGTTAGTCCTCATTTTTCGTCCCTTTTGGTCATTCGATGACAAAGGGGGAGAAATTTGAGTTTAGTCTTCAAGCGGGTCTTATATATGGGCTATATTTCTGTTAAGTTTCAACTCTTGCTCTTCTGAGGTGTTTGCTCTGATGAGTTGTAAACTTAAGTCCTATGCTGAATTCCGTCAGACACCATATTTCATCATGCATTTCAAATTCTTCATATCATATGATAAATGCGTGTATGAATTTCAAGATATAGGAGGAGATCTCCATGATATTACTCAACAATGTGCATTTGCTATTTCAAAGCAAATTCTTCAAATATGCACATCTTCAGGGGGAGTTCCTCTATATCTTGCAATCAAATTCCTCAATATTAGTATTTACACTTCATATGTTTATCCCCGTTGAAAACTTAACCTATATTGTCATCAATCACCAAAAAGGGGGAGATTGTAAGTGCATCTAGTGCCCCTTAGTGATTTTGGTGTATTGAAGACTTATAGGTTAAGGGTCTAATGTGTTTGTGAGTGTACACAGGTCTATAAGTCTATGAGGAGTTTGTTAATTACGATGAATGTCGACCCCTAAAAATGAATGTCTTCAACTGAAGACTTTGGTTTTCTTAAAGACTTTGAAAGTGAAGAAATTGGTGTGACCCTGAAGACTTGATATTCATGCGAGGATTATGAAGCGTGAAGACTTTTGTTTTCGTAGTTTCAATTTCTTCTTCTTGAGTCATAGGAAACACCGTACTGTTAAAGGGGGTCGAGGTAAAACTAAGGAAAAATTTCCAAGTGATGCTCAACTCAAAATCCTACACCTACCCAATCCTTTCGAGTGAAGCCATTGGAAATCTCATACAGTTTAGTCAAGTTCTTCAGTGACAGAGACGAAGTTCTTCTGTTCTCTGAGGAATTTGTTCTGACCGAGGAGTTAGGAATTCGCCAGTGCGGATTGCCTACAAGTGAGGATTATGATAGCCCTGAGGAATTTGATACTCAAATTTCCGACCGTTGATGTGCTACGTGCCAGCTGTCCCAAAATATCTACCCACCTAACGGTCATATCATTGAAGGGCATTTATGTCTTATCATGTCGGGCTACTCCCTAGGCTATAAATAGCCGCCCTCTACAACCACTAGCTGGTTGGCTGCTCCGAGAGATAGATTGACACTTGTCATTTAGAGCATCCCATCCTCCGAGGACTTTGAGCGAAAATCATCAAGTGAGGAAAAACCCAAAAACCCAAACACCTACAAACCCAAAGTGATTGAGCATCACTGAAGAGATTGTTCCTGTGTGGAACCGACGCTTGTTACCTTTGAGGACTGTGCATCCTCCAGACGGTTAGGCATCATGGTCTAGAGCATCCAAGAGGAAATTGTGGATTGCCGAGTGACCGAGTATGTGAAGGTTTGGAAGTCACCTGAAGACTTACCACGAGTGGTTGGGCGAGGTATGTGTGACCTTAGCTCAAGGAGAATACGGTGAGGACTAGGTGTCCTAGACTGTGTGTTCAGGACTGGGTGTCCGGGACTATGTGTCCTCGGGTTTAAATACCTAGCCGCTCCAACCAGACGTACAACTGTCACAGCAGTTGGAACTGGTCTACCAAATCAGTGTCTTCACCGAGCTACTGGTTCTATTTCCTCAACCCTTTCATTTCCTCGCATACTTGCTATGTATTTGATCATTACTGTTTGAAGACTTTGTCTGAAGACTTTCTCAATTTCCTCAGTTCAATTTCTTCAGTCAATTTGTCTTCAGCCTGCTTATCCTGTGTTTACGCTACTCGTACTCTGTGCTTGTTTTCATTTCATCATGATGACTGTGCTACTGCTCTGTTATGCTTGCATCTGAGTACTCATTCCGCTGCTAAGTAGTTCGTCGCTTAGGAATTTCCTCACCTTGAAATTCCTCAGTGACGAATTTGTAAAAATCACCTATTCACCCCCCCTCTAGTCGATATAACGCACTTTCAGTCTACTAACCTGGTTTACTCATTGTGATGTCAAAAAAACAAACCTGGTTTGCTCATTGTGAATTCCCACACGCCCTATATTCTGACCGAGGGCCATTAAGAGAAAATAAAATCTGACCGAGGGCCTTCGACGGAGACACTGCGGCCGCCTTGCCCCTTGCGGTCTGCCCCTGGAGCTGCGCCGCCGCCGAGCCGCTTCTCCCCGACGCCCCCTGTCCATAATCTGCACCGCCGTCGAGCCATCAACCCGCCGACGCCCCCGCTACAAGCCAAACCGGGCGGCAGAGGCCAAGCAGCATGCATCGCCACCTCCCCCGCTGCCACGCGATGCCTCTACCACCGCCCCCGCCTTCTCCGAGGACGCTAGGGATTCCCGGCAGCCGCCTCTTCGCGCCCCTCCCGCCCGCGCCTCCTCTACATTCCAGAAGGCACGCCTCTTCTCCCCCTTCGTTTCTTTGTATCTTACAGGTTATAGTTTTGCGGAGCCTGAGTACGGCTATGTTGCTAGATGCATATGTGTATCAGTGTGTGGCGATATGGCATTTTCCATTACGTGTATTTGAATATAGGGAGTACATTATGATAGACTCTTGGATCACTAGGCTAGAATAGATCCGGTAAACCTACCTTCTCCTTGGGTTGATGAACTCGAGCCGGTGCCGGCCATGGCGAAGTAGTGGCCGGTGATGGCAGAGAGTGGATGACGGCGGTGGAGCTTCCCGTGAGCACCGCACTAACCCTAGATCGGTAGGGATTGTCAGTGGGGATTGTGGCAGCGATTAACCACGTAACTCGTGCCCCGACCCCCACCTCTGTTTATATAGCGCGGGTCACAGGGGCCCACCAACCATGGTTTGGTTGGGCGCCCCCGATCAGGGCGCGATGCAAGGGCCCGTTCGACTCGTTGGGCTCGAACGGGAGAGAGATCAACCTAACATTCTCCCCCTTAACTCAACTTTACTTTTAACCTTATACTTTCTAGTTTATTTGTTTCATCACATTTGGTACATAGAGCATGTTTCATCGTCACAACTTAATTGCCGATAGAATCATACAGCTACAACATACGTTTTGTTCAGAAACAAATTCTGTTCCTTTTGGGCCTCTCATGATCCAGGAATCATAAGGCTTTCCCTTAAACCCATGCCGGCTAAGTGTTCCTTGAACACATTGGGTGGTAAACCTTTCGTTAGCGGATCCGCAAGCATATCCTTTGTCCTTATATGCTCGAGACTTATAGTTTGATCCTAGATTTTATCTTCCACAACATAATACCTTATCTCTATTGTTTTGGCAGCATTACTCGACTTGTTGTTGTGAGCATAGAATACTGCGGGCTGGTTGTCACAGTACATCTTTAGTGGTTTGTGAATACAATCTACCACTTTCAAGTCGGGTATAAATTTCTTTAGCCATATCGCCTGCCCCGTGGCCTCGAAGCATGCTATGAATTCTGCATACATCGTGGATGATGCAACTATCGACTGTTTGGAACTTTTCCATGAAATAGCTCCCAAAGCGAGAGTGAATACGTATCCTGACGTGGATTTTCTATCATCTCTGTCCCCCGCAAAATCTGCGTCTAAATACCCTTTTATCTCTAAGGAATCACTTCTCCTGTATGTTAGCATGTAGTCCTTCGTGCCTTGCGCATAACACAATGCTTTCTTTACCATCTTCCAGTGCTCTATGCCTGGATTGTCTTGATATCTACCGAGTACCCCGGTGATAAAAGCTAAGTCAGGGCGAGTGCACACTTGTGCGTACTGTAAGCTTCCAACAGCCGAAGCATATGGTACTGCTTTCATTTGATCGATCTCGTACTAGTTCTTGGGACATTGGAATTTCCCAAAACTATCGCCCTTGACTATAGGAGCAGGTGTGGCTTTACTCGCATGCATATTGTACTTTTGAAGAACCTTTTCTAGATATGCTTTCTGCGATAGTCCTAAGACTCCATTGTTCCTATCTCGGTGAATTTCTATGTCCAAAACATATGATGCTTCACCAAGATCTGTTATATCAAAATTTGAGGACAAGAACTTCTTTGTTTCTTGTAGCAGACTAACATCACTGCTAGCAAGTAAGCTATCATCCACATACAAGATTAGGAAAATATATTTCCCATTTTTAAACTTTTCATAAATGCAGTTGTCCTCAATATTTTCTTTAAATCCAAAACTTTTAATTGTCTCATTAAACTTTAGATACCACTGTCTAGAGGCTTGCTTTAATCCATAAATGGATTTCTTCAGGCGGCATCCCATATCTTCCTTGCCTTCCATGATAAAACCCTTGGGTTGTTTCATGTAGACATTTTCTTTTAAATCCCCATTGAGAAATGCCGTCTTTACATCCATTTGATGTAACTCTAAATCAAAATGAGCAACTAATGCCATTATGATTCTGAAGGAATCCTTACATGAGACTGGAGAAAATGTTTCATTGTAATCTATCCCTTCTCTTTGTGTAAATCCTTTTGCCACAAGTCTTGCTTTATACTTTTCTACATTCCCTTTAGAGTCATACTTAGTTTTGTAGACCCATTTACAGCCTACTGTTTTGGCTCCTTTAGGAATATTCTCTAAGTCCCAAACATCTTTGGAACTCATCGATTTCATCTCGTCTTCCATTGCCTTCATCCACTTTGACGAATGAGGGCTTCTCATGGCTTCTTCATATGAGGTGGGATCTTTTTCCATATGAACCATTTCTGTGTTATAAACTTTATAATCAGTAGAAATAGCTGATCTCCTTGTTCTATTAGACCTTCTGAGGGCCTCAGTTTCTGGCACATTATGTGCCTCAACTTCCGGCACATCGTCTAAAATTGGCTGCTGCACCTCCCTTTCATGCTCAACAACGGGTTCAGTCGGCTCCTGATAGACAGGTTTCGGGTCTACCCCCATAGTTGTCATGGGTGGAGTTGCAACTGGTAGTGAGAAAAATGGCTCCTGAATCATCGGATTAGGTGCATGCACCCTCTTCTCCTCAAGATCAATTTTCCGAGCTACCATGCTCCCCCTCTTCATTTCGTCCTCTAAGAAGACTGCATGTCTTGTTTCTACAAACTTTGTATATCTGTCTGGACAGTAGAAACGAAAACCCTTTGATCTGTCTGGATATCCAATGAAGTGGCAACTCACTGTTTTGGGATCTAACTTTGCAATGTTTGGATTAAACATTTTGGCCTCAGCAGGGCACCCCCACACCCTGAAGTGTTGTAGAGAGGGCACTCTTCCTGTCCATAGCTCGTACGGTGTTTTGGGCACCGACTTGCTTGGTACTCTATTGAGAATGTGAATGACGGTTTTAAGCGCCTCCATCCATAATCCCAATGGCAAGGTGGAATAACTCATCATACTGCGCACCATATCCATAAGTGTACGGTTACGCCTTTCAGCTACTCCATTTTGCTGAGGCTCGCCCGTCATTAAATACTGAACTACTATGCCAGTCTCCTGCAAGAACTTTGCAAAAGGTCCAGGGACTTGGCCATATGGAGTGTGCCGACCGTAGTACTCTCCCCCACAGTCGGATCTTACTATGTTTATTCTTTTATCATGCTGATTTTCAACTTCAGCTTTGAATATCTTAAATTTATCCAACACTTCAGATCTTTCTTTGATTGGATAAATATAACCATAGCGAGAGTAATCATCTGTGAATGTTATGAACGAGTCATATCCATCCACACTTTTCACTGGAAATGGTCCACAAATGTCAGTGTGAATGATTTCCAGTGTGCCTGTGCTATGAATTGCACCCTTTTTGATTTGTTTTACATACTTTCCTTTAATGCAATCTACGCATTGTTCTAAGTCTGAGAACTCTAACGGAGGAAGAATTTCACTTTTGACTAATCTTTCTATTCTCCCCTTGGAAATATGGCCCAAGCGATAGTGCCATAATTTTGATGAGTTGTGAGTTCTCTTTCTTTTCTTTTGTTCTTTATTCGACGCGACATGATCATTCACATTACACACAGAATGCACTTTTTCACGTAGTGATAACAAATAAAGCTCATCGTGTAGTAAAGCATCACCCACATAAGCATTATTTAACCATATGGCACACTTGCCATGTCCAAAATAACATTCATAATTATCTTTGTCCAAACAAGAAACACTAATTAAGTTTCTATGACATGATGGAACAAATAAAACATCTCTAAGTAGATGCTTGAATCCATCAGCTAACTCCAAGGAGATGTCGCCGACAGCTTCAACTTCCGCTTGAATTCCATTTGCTACTTCAATGCCTCTTTCTCTTCTTTGCGTAGTCCGGGTCGAATGGAATCCCTGTAAAGAATTTGCAACATGAACAGTTGCTCCTGAGTCAATCCACCAAGTAGATTTTGAAAACTGTGTGTACAAGGATTCATTTACTAAGGAAACAATGTTGTTACCTTGCTTTGCCATTAAGGACTTCAGCCAATCAGGGCAGTCTTTCTTGTAGTGCCCAGTCTTCTTACAGTGGAGACATGTGTCTTTGTGCACTGGGAAAGGCTTTTGCTGACGCTGATGCTGATAGGGAGCTTTTCCATGTGGCTTTGAGAGGGAACTGTTGCTATTTTGATTGTAATTCTTTTTCTTATCCTTCACATAGTTGATAGAACCACCATGTGAGGCTTTAAGTCTTTCCTCCTCTTGGACACACATGGCTATAGTCTTTTCTAAGTCCCATGTTCCAGGTGACATATTGTAGTTTACGACGAAGGTTTCAAACTCCTTTGGCAGTGAAGCCATGACCAGATGGACCAGGAGTGCTGGTTTGATTTCCAGATCCTCATCCATGGGCTTGAGCTTTGCTGCCATATTGCTCATCCTGAGGATGTGCTCTCTTATTCCATGACCACCACCAGTGTAGTTCTCTGTCACCCGTTGCTTTATCAACTGGGTGGTGTATGTCTTTGAAGAACCAGTGAACTGGCTCTTTATCTTTGTAAGCAACTCCCCTGCGGAAGTGCACTCTGCAATCGAGCCCACGATGGCGTTCTCAATTGTATTCTTTATAAATGCCATGCACTTTTTATTTGCATTGACCCACTTTTGGTTTTCGATGGAATACAACATCTCCAATGGAGCATGATCCCCTCTCTTTTTATCCCACGCAGCATCATCATCATTGGCCTCTCTGACTGGCTCTGTAGGTCTGACCGGCTGTGGTTCATCCACAACCCAGTCCACCTCAGCACAGACAAATGCCAGGTCTACTTTCTTCCTCCACTCAGTGTAGTTATCACCTCTGAGTGTCGGAACATCTTTTAGGCAACTCATCAAGTGGTAGCCTCCTGAAATCACAATTTAAGTGAGATCAGTATAACAATCATATGCATTAATCTAACATTGGTCAATTCAAACATACAATTGTCTATTCAATTAAATCTATATTACCGTTGGGCAAAATATTAGAAATAAATGCACCTTTAATTTCAATAATAAAACATGATCATGTTATTAACAACGTTGGTCATAAAAATAACATAAGCATATTCATTTTAATAATCACTTTAACATGCTCTTAAAAAACTTAATTCTATCTAAACATTTATTTTTTTTGTAAAAGAGCACTATTAATTATTTACGCAGCGGAAAAACATGAATAAAAATTCATTAACTTTTTACTCTTTACAGAAACTTTTCTTTGACCAAATAAAAAATTTCATGAACTTTATTATTTTCTTTATAAAATTCATGAACATTTCTTTTTCTCAAAATTTCCTTTTTTCATTTTCAGAAACTTTTTCTGTTTACTTTTCTATTTTCTAAACAAAAAATTTGCATAGAAAAAACTATGTGAAATTTTCCGAAAAACTGGACAAAAATCATCAAAACTCTGCTCTGTAAAAAAATAATAACAGAGAAAGCTCTTTTTCGCAGCCCAGCCCACGGCCTGCCTACTGCGCGCCGTACAGCGCGCTGCTGCGTGCCTGAGCTGGCCGAAAACGGCCTAGCGGCCCAAGGCCTCGCCTCACTTTCGGCTCGAAAAAGCCTGTGGCCAGCTAGGGTTTCATCGCGACCGTCCAACGCGATCGGACGGGCCACCGCCGGTTTTGCTGGATCAAAACCAGTGCCGACCGATCCTCCCGAACCCTAGCCCCGTTCCCATTCTCTCCTCCTTGTCTCTCGTCGCGGTCTCGCTGACGGCGGAGAGAAGGGCTTCACCCCGGCCGCCGGCGACGGCGGCGGATGCCACCGCGCCGCGCGAGCCTCTCTTTCCCCTCCATTTCCTCCCTTTTCACCCTCTTCTTCCTGTGACAGAGAGAGAGCGGCGCAGCGGAGCCCTCCTCTGCTTCCCCCCGCGGTTCCCTCTGGCCGCCGGCCAGCCGCCGACGGCGAGGCTCTCCGGCGCGGCGAGGCTCCTCCTTTCCCTTCTCTTTTCTCCATCTTCTGTGACAGAGACGGAGTGAGACGCGTGGTCACGCCCTTCTGTGCTCCCTTGCCCGCGGTGACGGCAGAGCAGTCGGCGGCGGCGCCGTGGCCTTCCCCCTCGCCGGCAGCGCGTCCGCCTTGCGGTGAGCGCGCCGGCGTCGAGCGCTTTGGTCGCGGTGCCCTTTGCCCCTCTCGGGGTGACGTTCTTCTTCCCGAATCCTCTGCATGCCGATGCAATTCGGGATCGAGAGGAACGGCGCGGCCGGTGCGGCGGCGCTCTTTGCCTGTGATGATTTCTTTGCCCTGTTTAGGGTTCTTTGGGGGGGGGGGGGGGGGGTCTTTTTTCTTTCTCTGTTTTTCCTTTGTACCGAAATCAATCTAGATCCTAGCATGTCTGATACCATTGATAGACTCTTGGATCACTAGGCTAGAATAGATCCGGTAAACCTACCTTCTCCTTGGGTTGATGAACTCGAGCCGGTGCCGGCCATGGCGAAGTAGTGGCCGGTGATGGCAGAGAGTGGATGGCGGAGGTGGAGCTTCCCGTGAGCACCGCACTAACCCTAGATCGGTAGGGATTGTCGGTGGGGATTGTGGCAGCGATTAACCTCGTAACTCATGCCCCGGCCCCCACCTCTGTTTATATAGCGCGGGTCACAGGGGCCCACCAACCATGGTTTGGTTGGGCGCCCCCGATCAGGGCGCGATGCAAGGGCCCGTTCGACCCGTTGGGCTCGAACGGGAGAGAGATCAACCTAACACATTATACTAGTCAACGTTAGAGGATGCTAAGATGTTGCTAGCTTCTTAGCTGCTACCATAGCCTGTCTTGTTCACTAAATTTCAAATATGTACAGTCCTTAATTTCTTATGGGCATGACTGTAGGATAGTACATGAACATTGAACAAATAAAAATTGAACCAACTGTTAGAGGATGAGACGATTGTTTGCTTTTTTGTTTTGAGGAACAACGATTGTTTGCTAGGGCCGTAGTTTGCGGATTTCATTTGGGCTGGTGCTGGCATTCACTGAAGGACTTCTGGCTCAAGAATTATCAGGGACAATCGTGTTTTATTCTACTAGAATTAATTATATGGCACAAACGTTCACTGCACTGTCCCAAAGTGTGACACAGCCTGCTCCATCGATTACACGTGGCTGCAGTTGATTCTTCCGTCGTCATGACATCATCCATGATTTGGCATTGTTTCCGGCCGTCGTGCTGTAGTGCATTCCTTTATTTATCTTTGAAAATGTAAATTCCACCATATACACCCTGATATGTGTATCTCCCCGTATTGACATATGGATACATGATAGCTTTTGGTCGTTAAGTGTTCTCTTGGGTTGGGCAAAGCCTGTACATTTGCAAATGGTTGATTTTTCTTTCTTGTAATACTAAGGCCCAGTTCTTTTGCCAGAATCTGGGGATTCTCCCAGAATCTTTGAGCCCCATTTGTTTTACAATCCTATCTAATTACACCCTAACTAGATAGGATTGTAAAACAAATGGGACTCAAAGATTCTGGGAGAAGCTGGGTAGGGGTCGGATTCTAGGAGAATCCCTAGATTCTGGCAAAAGAACTGGGCCTAATAGGTGTTTGGTGCATTAGAATATTTTGAGGACATTAGTTAATGTGTTTTTCTCTTTTGTAGAGAGGTGCATGTTTGGTATCTTTGCCCAGATGAGTTGAATGATCAGTCCCAACTAGAGATGTATAAACAACTCCTTTCTCCTGCTGAAAAAGAGTATGCTAACTCTATAAATGAAACTACGTTGCGGAAACATGCTATGTTGTCTTGCGCATTGAAGCGCACCACCCTCACAAGGTGTATGTAACCACCAACTGCCTAATGCATTGTCGCTCACATGTAATTCAAGTTTCCTGTTTCTATCATTCAAGAGACTGTGTTGTCTGTATTCTTGTTAATAGGAGCTTAGGAAATTGGCTGCTGATGTTAGATTCACTAGTGTACATTGGTTAGAATTAACAACACATAGGGTCCTCTCCTTGGGTGGTGGTAACTGTATAAAAAACTTCTCTTACTCTATATACTGTAATTATCGCGAAAACTCAGTATTGTTGTAACAAAAACAGTTTAATATTTCTGGAGAGATTCAGCTGTTTTATGCAATTTATTGCTTTAGATGAATGTGTCCATGAGTTATTCTCTTTGAACTTTGGCCTGTATATAGGTGCATGGCTTCCATTCTTGCATTCATCCGTCTTAAATATATGGATAATATATGATTATATGATTCAAGATAAACAATGTAACTTTTGACCTCATGCATCCATAGATAGCTTTTTTTCTTCTCAAGTAACACTTTGGGACCTATTAGGTGTACAATAACTTTCTGATGCATATGCAGTTCTCGTAAAGAGTCATTAAAATGGAGAATGTAACACTTTGGGACCTATTTGGGGAGTGAGTCTAGCTCAACTGGTCGGGGGAGTGGATGTACAAACCCAACACATGGGTTCAAATCCTCATGGAGGCAAATTTAGGTTCCTATTTATTCTTGAGAACCGGGCTTTCCTGGTACTCACACATTTATTGAGGACTAGGCTCGGTGCGTAACCGAGATTAAAAATCCTAGTACTCGTACTTAAAAGGCCGCATGCATCCCTAGTTGGTGCAGAGGCCGGGGAAGTGAAAATTCTCCCCCAATTTAAAAGAGAGATCAGACGTACGCACCTCCAACACCCCCCGCGTCGCCCCCGCTCGGGCGACTCGGGCGGGGATGAAACCCTAGCCGCCGGGGGCTCTCCTTCCTTCCCACCCTCCCTCCGCCGCCGCCGAAGGACGCCGCCGGCCTATAGCCCAGGGGCCGGCGGTGGTAGCGGGGGCCTCCCTCTCTCCTGCGCCATGGGGATGGTGCGGAGCCCCGCGGCATGAGGAGGCGCGGCCGATCTGGCCTTGGCGGCGCGGCGGGCGTCCCTGTCTTGACCGGCGGCAGCGCAGCCGATCTGGCCTTGGCGGCGCGGCACGCGTCCCTGTCTTGACCGGTGGCGGCGCGTCGGCCGGCTCTGCCTCGGGCAGCGATGGCTGCTGGAGCGGCGACCAGCGTTGCGGCGGTGGCTGCTTTTGGCGGCGGTGACCGGATTTGCGGTGACAGACCATCTGACCTCGGATCGGCGGCGGCGGCATGGAGGGCCTGGTGGATGGGTCGGCGTCATGAGTAGTCTGGCCTCCGGACAGATCTGATCTGGCCGGTCCGGCCTACTCGCTGCGCCACGGCTTAGATCGGTGGCGACCCGTGCACATGATGCTTGATGGAGGTTCATCAAGCGGATCTAGGTGAAAACCTCGTTCTCGGCTTGTTGCTAAGACCGGCGCTGGCGGCACTCTTTTATGTCCTTACCTTCTTGAAGGCATCGCCGTGGAGAAGCTCTAGACCTCTATCCGCTACCTCCGGGGGGAACCCTAGATCAGTAGATCGGATGACGGCGGCGATTTGGTGTCGTTTCCCCCTTGGGGCTACAGTCTTGGAGGTGTACACGGACTCGAGGGACTAGTGAACGGCTTCTTTGGTGGAGCGGTGCTTCATCTTACACATTGATGGCGGAGGATCTTGGTGGCGTGGCGCGGTGGAGACTCGGCGTCTGATGCGCGGAGCTGGACTCGCGCAGGTGGAGGACGTTATCTGGCGTCATGGTGGCGTCGATGGCAGGGAGGCCTGGGAAGGTCGGTGCGTTAGGTTCTGCTCTGAAGATGGATTCGTGGAAGATGGCGGTGACAACACATGAGAGTGCATCAGACCGGTTTATACCCCAAACCCAGTATGTGGCTTGGTTGGGGCCTTCGGCTTTAGATATTAGGCTTTGGTGCGATGTCTATTTGGTATTAGGCTCGGACTATCGGCACCCCTTCATCAAGTGGATAGGAGTAGCGACGATTGTTTCTAAGATGGTGGCTTGAGACTACCTGATGCACTACTTTGTAAGGTCTTTGTGAATAATTAATAAAATGGCTGCATGCGTCGCCCAGATGCAGAGGCCGGAGGTAATCCTCCTTTTCTAAAAAAAAATCTGCCTTTTGACTTGTAACATGGAAGCTTGGCACGCTGCTCCATGTTTGAGTTTTTGTCAGCATTTTATCTTGTCAACAATTAGAATACATTCTTGTTTTGTTTGCTGTTACTGATAGTGTAACAGGAATACTGATATGCTATTGCTTATTGCTAATTTGTTTAAATTAGGCCAGATACAGATTGTAAAATTGATCCGAGGTCGTTTGAGTTTAAGTACAACAATTTTCGCAAACCTGAGGTAAGTAGTTAGGCTTCAGTGGTTATTTTTTCTGCAATTTAAAGCCTTGTAACTAAACTGCCTTTGGTTGTTTTCCATGTCTGATCAGATATTGTGGCCATCCGATGATAATGTTGAGCTGCCCTTACATTTCAACATTTCACACACTACTTCTTTGATTGCCTGTGGCATTGCCATGGATGCTAATGTATGTTCTTTGCCCCTGTGACAGCCAAAAGTGAGAAAGACATGACCATGTTTTTGTTGATGTGGAAGTTATTCAGTTGATATTGTTGTTTTATGTACCTTTTCAGATTGGCATTGATATTGAAGAGAAGAAGCGGAAGACAACCAAGAGTATTTTATCTCTTGCTCATCGTTTTTTCACCCCTTCAGAAGCTGATTATCTAAGAATGACATCTAAGAATGTACCTTTTTTCATCGTGTTTGGCAGTAGGAATGTTGTAGTTTTTGTTCTTCTTATCCAAACGGCCACTGCACCTTTCGGAACAAGTAGATGCCCCTTCAATCTGCACATGAATCGGTTCTTCGAGCAAGGACCGTGGCGCTGCGCAACTGAAACTGCTTAGGAACTCACCCAACAAGGTGGTTGAAGGCACACCAATGTCACGGAGTAGCTCTTCGGACCCAGAAGACATCCTATTGGTATTGCCCTCTGAAGCAGTCATCCCTGTAGAGGAGACCAAGGGAGGCACCTCTCCAACCAAGCCAACAGGTAAGGCCACCTCAATCCGCTCCATATCATCGGTCGCTGTGACTTTCTCAGCAACCTTAGCTTGCGCCTCCTCACCTTGAATCACCATCTCCTGCAGAGCTAGATCCAAAGTAGAAAGAACATCTACAGGCAGCGCCACCGTAGCCAGTACCTCGGACGAGCAACCGGCCACACCCGCATCACTGACATCCTTACCACCAGCAACAACAGGAGGCAAGGATTCCTCATGGTCGCACCAGGGAGGAGGTGGACCCATCGGCGCCAAGGAAGAGATGATGGCCGGCGAAGCAACAACTCTGTCACTAAGAGCCTCCAGCCGCTCCAAGAGGCCTGAGACCTGGACCGCCCATCCCTGCAGAGCAACCGCCATGTCGCTGAGAGGTTGAACGACCTCCTCCACATGGACGGTAACCAGGGCCTGCAATTCGGCGCGCAGTGCCTCGGTCTGTGCTACAAAAAGGGGTTGCAGCAGCTCCAAATCAGCAGCAAAGGAAGGCCTGCCGGGATCGGACAGACCCGACCAAGTGACGCTGGAGTTGCTACAAGGGGCCTCTTGAATGAGCCCAGTCGGAGAAGCAACCACGGCGGCCCACGAGCGCTGCTGCAATCGCTGTGAAGAAGCTGGGGGCTGGTGGTTGGAGAGGCCAGGAGCGGCTGGCGGCGACATGGAGCTGTGGATGCGACCTTGACAGGCAGCTTGACTGGCAGGAAGGCGGCCTGGACAGCCACGCTCGCGATGGCCAGAGTGGCCGCAGCCCAGGCAGGTGACAGGGCCTCGGCAGTCAGCGACGAAGTGGTCCTCCACCAAGCAATGGAAGCAGAGTCCGTAAGCTCTCCACTTGAATGCGAGGGAGCGGTCGGTCTTCTTCTTGCGGGGCAGGGCAGACAGCTTCTCCATCCTCGGGCGATGCCGGCCCCCAGCCTCGACCCACCCCTTCTCCGCAGGTGCCTGCGATGCATCAGTCACGATCTGTGGCGTGAAGTTCGGGGGGAGTTGATCTGGAGGGGGCGGCAACATGAGAGGAGGGAGGAGCCCAGGGCATCCCTCGGAGCGCGAGAGAGAAGCCCCATCTCCATCACTAGCACCGGCAACCAGTAGTTTTGGATCTGGATCTGCAGGGGAGGTACCACGCAGGGGAGGAATGGGGGGGTCGGTGGATGGGGAGGGATCTGAGGGGGTGAGGTTGGTGGGTGGAGAGGAGGCCATGGTCAGGGGTGGAGCTCGGGAGGCGAGCTAAGCCGTAGCCGCGGCGGCGGCGGAGTCATCGCAGCTAGCGTCGCGGGAGGGGCTCATGCGAAAACTGAGCGGCATGTACAGTATGTCACTCCCTATGCAACTACTTCATTGTGCTATACATTCTTTTGAACATTGAGAAGTTATGGTATTTTTTACTACAAGGCTAGAACACATCAACTGCCCTATCATGTAGTGTAAGATACGACTTAAATGTTTAAAACATACTGTAGCTGACTTCGTTGTTCGTTGCTATAGAAATGCAGGTTTGGTATATGTATCTAGTGCAAACCGTTTTTAGATGCTAACTTGCTAGCTCCACATATAACTATATTAAATAAATCAAATTGAAGTACACGTAGGTGGGCATCTTGTGAATGGTCCATTTGAGGAAAAAGGAATGTTATGAGAAGAAGTAGCACCAAATATTGCCCTATTTGAATTAAATATTCATAATTCTGGTTGCTGATATGATGTTGCAAAATAAATTGCTTACATGGAAGCTGAGGGAGTCCCGGATTAAGGGGTCCTCGGGCGTCCGGGTAATGTGACATGGGCCGGACTGATGGGCCGTGAAGATATAAGATAGAAGGCCTTTCCCCGTGTATGCATGTGACTCTCCTTTGCGTGGATGGCAAGATTGGCATTCAGATGTGTAATGTCCTTCCTCTGTAAACCGACTCTGTACAACCCTAGCCCCCTCCGGTGTCTATATAAACCGGAGGGGTTTAGTCCGTAGAGGCCATCATAACTCCCATAGGCTAGACATCTAGGGTTTAGCCATCACGATCTCGAGGTAGATCAACTCTTGTAACCCCCATACTCATCAAAGACAATCAAGCAGGACGTAGGGTTTTACCTCCATTAAGAGGGCCCGAACCTGGGTAAACATCGTGTTCCCTTTGTCCCTTGTTACCTTCGATCCTCAGACGCACAGTTCGGGACCCCCTACCCAAGATCAGCAGGTTTTGACACCGACATTGGTGCTTTCATTGAGAGTTCCATTGTGTCATCGACGGAAGGATCGATGGCTCACCTTGTCATCAATGACAACATCACCTCTGGAGGAGCCCTAGTTCCGGGACAGATCCTCCAACTCGGCGGTTTTGCCATGGGCGCTCGCTCGGCCGTTAAGCCAAAGGCGGCCCCCCAAATCACCAAACATCATCTCCGCATCGGCCTTGAACACTCCGAAAAGATGGATCCGGCAGATGTCTCGTCCTTGAACGAACTGCTAGATCGCATCGCCGCCCTGGGGGGCGGAACAGACTATGATCGGATTGGGCTTAAACCCGATCAGAGGGAAATCAAGTCCCCGCTGATCACCCATCTGGAAGCGGTCGTGGAGGAACAAGCCGAGAATACTTCTCCCCCTAAGTTGATAACAAGCTATGTTCAGATTTCCGAGCCCTGTGAGCCGGATACCCATCTTCGGGAAGAGACCATGTGTCCTCCGAACATAGAATCATGCGTTGAGCCCAAAAACCACCAGGACCCTCCTAATCCTGGACTAGTGACCTCGGAGATTCTTCAAACTCCGGATCCAATAGTGGGTCAGGGCTCGGATTCCAGCCCACCCACCCACCACAAGCAATATTCCCCAAGCAATTCAGGTCCTCCGGATGTATGTGACCTAATGTATGTATGACAGCAACCTCAGGAAATGGTCCATCACTTCTGGGCCAGATTCCTCCTTGTTAAAAATAAGATTAAAGATTGCTGCGAAGAGGACGCGGTTTCAGTTTTCTGCCGCAACTATACGGACGAGGGAATCCTCAATTCCCTCAACCGCCGCCGCATACTGCACTTTGCAGATCTGGCACTTATAGTACGGAAGTACTGCGCAATGAAAAGCACCTGGAAAGCCCAGACAGCTCAGTGGGAACCTCCTGCCTTTAAGCAGCCCACCGGACAGGCAAAAAGGATGCACCCTTACGGGGCACTCGATCATCATCTCATTGACAAGAAAATCAAACCCTTCACGGGACATAGAACTGTCTTGGATGAATTACTCGACAAGCCCTGTCGGATACACACGACGCCGAATACCGAACCAACACATAGCCTTCGGGCATGTTGGGTACTCCGGCAGGTGGCTAAGAGCGGCGAGGCCATCCTCACCAACACCACCCCGAAGAAGCACTCTTCGGAGGATGACGACCTCAACGTCTTTACGGTCTTCGAGACCTTTTCTTCAAATAATCGGCGCAAAAGGGCGCTCCGCGACCTCGCCGAAGTTTACCAAGTAGCCGCAATAAATCCTTGGAACGATACGGCAATAACTTTTACTGTCGACGACGAACCAAAGGCCAGATCAGTCCAAGCACCTGCCGCCTTGGTCTTAAACCCAATTGTAGACGGCTTTCGACTCACCAAGGTGCTCATGGACGGCGGCAGCGAACTAAACCTCATCTACGAAGACACGCTCAATAAAATGCAAATGGACAAGAGTCGCATCGAGCAAAGCATCACCACCTTTCGAGGGATTATCCCCAGTCGTGAAGCACGATGTTTGGGGAAAATTAAACTTGATGTAGTATTTGGCACGCCGGAGAACTATAGGTCCGAAGAGTTGCTCTTCCACGTGGCACCTTTCAAAAGCGGATATCACGCCTTGTTGGGGCGAGACGCCTTCACACGCTTCCAAGCCATACCCCATTACGGGTATATGAAGCTCAAAATGCCAGGGCCCAATGGAGTTATCACCATCACCAGTGATCCGGATATAGCGCTCCGTGCCGAAAACAAAACGGCATCCTTGGCCCTCGAGGCACTATCTGAGGCCCTAGCGGCCGAGGAGCTAACCACTCTGCGTTCCACAGTGGACAAAGATGATGTAATCCTCGATAAGAGGCCCAAGTCCACTTCTTTCAAACCAGCAGACGAAATAATAAAATTTCAAGTACACCCGACGGATCCCAACAAGACAACCTCCATTGGAGCACAGCTGGATCCAACGATCGACGCCGCACTAAGAACGTTCCTGCGCGAAAATTGGGATATCTTCGCCTGGCACCCTTCGGACATGCCCGGGGTCCCACGCAGACTGGCCGAACATAGACTCAATATTATAAACGGATTCAAACCAGTCAAGCAAACGTTACGGCAATTTTCCGAACCCAAACGACAAGCTATGGGGGAGGAGCTCGCTAAACTTCTTGAAGCAGGGTTCATCAGGGAAATCAAACACCCGGACTGGCTGGCAAACCTGGTCATGGTACCAAAGAAGGATAAATCCTGGTGCCTTTGTGTCGATTTCAAAGACCTCAATAAAGCCTGCCCTAAGGACCCCTTCCCGCTGCCCCGCATTGACCAAATCATTGACGCGACTGCAGGACACGATTCACCGTGTTTCCTCGACGCATACTTCGGATACCATCAAATTAAAATGAAGGAGTCCGACCAGCCCGCAACGGCATTCATTACCCCGTACGGGCCTTTTTGCTTCAACACCATGCCATTCGGACTCAAAAATGCTGGCGCCACTTACCAACACATGATTCAAACATGTCTGGAGAAAAAAATTGGCAAGACAGTGGAGGCATACGTAGATGATGTAGTCATCAAGACTAAACATGTCGAATCATTGGTGGACGATCTACGCCTCACATTCGACAACCTCCGAACATATGACATACGGCTCAATCCGGAAAAATGTGTCTTCGGCGTTCCAGCCGGAAAACTACTTGGGTTCATTGTTTCCAATAGAGGAGTCGAAGCAAACCCGGCCAAAATCCAAGCCTTGTCACAATTGGCAACCCCAACAGACCTAAAGCAGGTCCAAAAACTAGCTGGGTGCGTGGCAGCTTTGAGCCGCTTTATCTCCAGATTGGGAGAAAAGGCACTGCCACTTTATCGCCTACTCCGACGAACCGACCACTTCGAGTGGACGGATGCGGCAACGGACGGATTGGAAGAAATAAAAACTCTGTTAGCGAGCAACCCAATCCTCGCCGCACCAAACATCGGCGAACCTATGTTGCTCTACATATCTGCAACTCACCAGGTGGTGAGCGCGGTGCTCGTCGTCGAACGAGAGGAAGAGGGACATAAATTCCCACTCCAAAAACCAGTATACTATGTATCAGCGGTCCTTACACCATGCAAATCTCGATACCCCCACTACCAAAAGATAGCGTATGCGGTCTTCATGGCAACCCGGAAGCTGCGGCACTACTTTCAAGAGTCTTCGATCACGATGGCATCCGAAGTACCACTCAATGATATCATAAATAATCGGGATGCCACCGGCCGCATAGCCAAATGGGCCATCGAGCTCTTACCATTTGAAATAACATACAAACCACGCCGAGCTATTAAATCTCAGGTGTTGGCCGAGTTCGTCGCCGAATGGACGGAAGCCGAACTCCCTAAAGAATATAGCACATACTCCAACTGGGTAATGTACTTCGACGGCTCTAAAATGTTAGCTGGGCTGGGAGCCGGTGTCATCTTAACCTCCCCTACTGGGGACACAGTCCACTATGTATTGCAAATAATGTACACGGACTCCAACAACACAGCCGAATACGAGGCACTACTGCACGGTCTCCGGATAGCTGTTTCTATGGGCATTCAACGCCTAGAGGTGCGTGGGGATTCGAACCTCACAATATCCCAAATAAATGGAGATTTCGATGCAAAAGATCTCACGTTGCTCGAGACAGTAATCAGGCAGCGGACATCCTTGCTCGAATGGGCGCTAAACGCGACCCCGTCCCACCTAACACCTTTGTGGAAAGGCTCTTCAAGCCATCCGTGGTGTGGTAGGACGAGAGCGGCAACACTAGTCCGGGGCCGATCATACCCCTAGATGCCGAACACACTTCTGATATCATCGGGGGCTCGGGCACCGAAATGACACCTTCCACCCATGTAATCATGGCTGTCATTGCTCCATGGACCGAACCCTTCCTGGCCTACCTTAATAGGCGGGAGCTCCCTGAGGACCAGAATGAGGCCCGTCGCATAGTTCGACGCTCGAAAGCCTACAAGGTTCATGAAGGAGAGCTCTACAAGAAAAGTACTACTAGAGTTCTTCAAAGATGTATCTCCGAAGAGGAGGGACGGCAGCTCTTGGCCGAAATACATGCTGGTCTCAGTGGCCATCACGTCGCCACTCGGGCCCTCGTAAGTAAAGCCTTCCGTACAGGTTTCTTTTGGCCTACGGCCCGAGCAGATGCACAGGCTCTTGTACAGCGCTGTGTCGGATGCCAGCTTTTCGCCAGTCAAAGTCACATGCCGCCCACCGCCTTAAAAACAATCCCCATTACTTGGCCTTTTGCAGTCTGGGGGCTGGATATGGTCGGACCCCTTAAAGGGGGAAGCCACAAGAAGAAATATTTGCTGGTTATGGTGGACAAATTCACTAAGTGGATAGAGGCCAAACCAGTAAAAACGGCTGAAGCAGGACCGGTGATCGACTTTATATCCGTCGTTGTACACCGTTATGGTGTCCCTCACAGTATCATTACTGACAATGGCTCTAACTTCACAGCCGATGAGGTGAAAACTTGGTGTGCTAACTTGGGCATCGTAACTTGGGCATCAAGCTCTATTACGCCTTCGTATATCACCCTCAAACAAACAGTCAGGTCGAACGGGCTAATGGCCTGATAATGAGCGGCATCAAACCCAGACTAGTGCGATCCCTACGGGAGTCAGATAAGCACTGGGTCGAGGAACTCGATCCCGTACTCTGGGGACTGCGGACCACCCCCAATCGCACGACCGGATACACCCCCTTTTTTATGGTGTACGGCGCAGAGGCTGTTTTGCCCTGCGATATTATTCATGACTCACCTCGAGTGCGCATGTATGAAGAGAGAGAAGCCGAGCTCGATCGGCAGGACGACCTAGATGCCCTAGAGGAGGAGCGCGATGTTGCAAAGGCCCGTTCCGCATTCTATCAACAACAGGCCTGGAGATATCAAAGCAGGGAAGTGCGGGCAAAGACTTATAATGTCGGTGAACTCGTCTTACGCCTCCCAGAGAAGAAAAAGGACAAGCTCAAACCAAAATGGGAGGGTCCCTTCATTATCGATGAAGTTCTCACTGGAGGAGCTTACCGCCTTTGTAATGCATCAGATAACCGCTTAGAGCCAAATCCATGGAACGCTGCTCGGCTCCGAAGATTCTACGCATAAAGTTAGGCCATAGTTCTTTTTCGTCCCCTTTTTCTCCTCTTCATTTTGTTTTTTCTTGTTTTTTCGTTTTTATACGATTTCCAGGAAGTGTTTGGATAAGCCGAACACTTGAGGGGTACACATCCTTAAATGTACATACTCCACCATAATCGGGGGCTTCTTTAACCGAAGCTTATTATTATTTCGAGCCTGGAGCTCAGAATATAAATGTCGTTTGCTCATATACATCCTTTTTTGCCATTATATGCACCTCTATGACTTAAGTTTTGCCAAGCTGGGTTGCCTTGCTCCTGTGTTTATGCCCTACGTTCCCGATTGTTCGGCTAGGGCATAAAGGGAGCACCTCTGCGATTGTTACAACCGGGTCACCGGACATGTACCTCAGACAGGTGAAGCCGAAAGCTAGCGTTCTTAAGAGAATAGGTGGTCGGCAATCAAACGACAGATTGTTACATTCTTGTAACCACTCCAAATACTGTGGGATAGTTTTTCCGTATAACGGACCAAAGCCCCGGCACGCATAATTACTGCCTGCCAACCCAAGGAAAGGAACCCTTAACGGAACTATTTTCCTTGGAAGATGTTTCTTACATATGTAATATAACATACATCCTGAACTACAATTTTTTGTCTGTTCGAGCACAATGACTGGGTTGCCTGGTTTCCGGACATAGTGAATGTTTCTTTTCATTCCCAATAGTGTCCGGAAACACTCCACCATTTTGGTCCGGAGGTTAAAGCCAAAAGCCTGCGATGACAAAACTTTTCACATGTTCGGATAAAGGCACAGGTTGATCATAACGTACTCTAATACATTTGCATCAAATACCTATTCCTTATCTATTCCATCTATAAGACTGTCTAACCTACAGTCTTCCTGCGAATACTTCGCAGCTATCATTACTTGGTCATACACCAAACTCACTGGAATCTCTTTCCCGTCTGGTCCCTGTGGTCCCACTCGGGCCATATGATTTGGATCTAGCTTGGTGAAGCGTGTTTTCACCATGGCCCAGGCTTCTCGTGCGCCTCACAGCAGGCGGATGTCTTCCATAGCTCAAACTGGTGCCGGGCACCTTTAAACAGGTTTGCCAAGCCCTCCATACTCTCTGGAGGGGTATCGGATGGCCATAAAGCCTTCACCATACTCTTCATGGCCTTCCGGGCCCGAGCATGTACCACGGACAGCTCCTTTAGCACGTCGCCTTGAAATCCAGATACTTCCTCTTCCGGCCTACCAGTTAACAGACCTGCAGCAACAGAGTCATGATATTCCGAATTATGGATTAAACATGAACACCTAGGGAGGTTCTGAATAAAAGAGGAAGACATACCGAATATGCCACCCTTCAGTTTTTCATTTTCTCTCTGAGCGGCCGATAACTGAGCCTTCAAGCTCTCTATCTCTTCGGATTGTTTGTCCTTTTCCTCCTTGAGATTTTTCTCCCTGGACGCACTCGTTGCGATCTTTTTCATCTCCACCAGCTCGGCGGTAACAGCATTCAGCTGCATTTGGTTTGTTTTCAACTCCTGGGCTAGCGCAGTGTTCTTTTCTTTAAGGACCTGCAGGGTATATCGATCCTTAAATCGGTTTGCCTCACCGCTTCAAGTCTCGAGGGCTACTGGCATATGACTATCCAAAATTGCATAAACGCCCAGCTGTATGTCCTTTGAGAACAACTGAGTGACTCCGGCAAGTCCGTCTCGAGCGGCTCGGATATATGCATCCACCGTGCTGAGTGCGGTAAACTCTTGCTCGGAAAAAGCCGGGGCACGCATGGCTTCCTTTAATCGACGGTGATTCATCACGCTCTCCACTTCGGAATTCATGACAGATACATCGTCCGAATCCTCATGAGGATTCGGATCTGACATTGCCTCGGTTCTCATCCTAGTTGGCGAGTCCGGCACCGGATTGGTGGACATTCGGCTAGCAGGGTGTTTTCCCACCGTCTGCCGCGTGTTTCTCCTGACATCAAAGATAAGAAGGAGACCTTAAGCAATCCGAACTCATGCCTAGGCATGTATTAAGCGGACATACCTCTTGGAAGACTATGGGGTTTCTGCAGCACTCTGAGTCCCCTTTCGTTTTGAACGACTGCCCTGTGTAGGGGCCGCCCTTGAGGAAGTACGGTCTGCCGAACGCCGATCCTGTTAAAAGTTCGGAACGGTATAATAAGCAAAAGTGCATATAAGGGTTTCCTTTCAAGAGCCCTCCGAATACTTACGATGCAGAAGGGATAGAGGTGGGGGTAGTCGGCGGTGATAGCCACTCTTAAGCCGTCAAGGCTCGCTTGATAGAATACTCCATCATCGAACTCTATGTATATGTCCGGATCCTCGTGAAAGCCAGGGTCTCCATCGCGGCTATGATCCTCTGGCTGTGGAGCGGGACAGCGGACGTCCTCGATCATCTTCCTCCATGACTGTTTTTGGTAACAAAGGGCAAAGTTGATTAGTATCTGTGACAGCAATAAGGCAGCGCAGACAATCGAAATCTTACCCATTCTACGGGGTTGTACATGGAATAGCCATCCCGGCAGTTTAAGCAGAGGAAGTCTTCTTTTTCACCCTTATACAGATCGGCCAGGATTGTGGCCAGTTCGGCAGGGGTATCCGGACCCTTTCGTCTGTAACGGGAAGCGTCATCTTCTCCATTATAACACCATAAGGGAGTTACTCTGGATTGGAGAGGCTGGACGCACCTCTTTATTGCAATAGCCATGACCTCGACTATCGAGAGCTTGGTATGGGCTAGTAACCTGATCTTGTTAACCAACCTTTTTATTTCCGCACTGTCTTCCTCCTTGGGACTTCGGGGACGCCAGTTGAGACGCTTCTTTAAAGGAGCACTGGAAAATTCGGGAAGGCCGCGCCGAACTGGGTCTGGCAGTGGGACGTCGTCCATATAAAACCATTCCGAAGACCACTGTGGGTATACCACCTTGGGAGTTCCTATGAGGTATCCGGATCCGGCTATACGCCATACTTCGGCACTGCCCACTTCAAAAATAGAGCTGTGGCGCCCCCGGCTCAATCGTACACTAATCATACACTCAAACGTGTACGATCAAGCACAGGGACTCACGGGAAGATATCACAACACAACTCTAACACAATTTAAACGGAGGTCCACAATATTACAGACCAGGGATCCGAAGATCCGAATACATAGGTCAGTCATACAAATATTATCTGAGTACAGACATAGTTAGACAAGTTTTGCCTTAAGAAGGCTAGCACAAACAGCGACACTAGATCGAAAGGCGTTGGCCTCCTGCCTGGGAGCCTCCGATCCTACTCCTGGTCATCTGGCTCGATCCAGTAGTAAGTACCCTCTGGACCCTCCTGGTAGTAAGCTCCGGTGGTGGCATCTGGCTCCTGGACTCCATCGTCTGATGTATCATCAAGGTGGGGTATATGGGGAAAAGAGAAAGTAAAGCAACCGTGAGTACTCATCCGAAGTACTCAGCAAGCAAGGATCTATACTACATATGCAACATTATCAATGGAGAAAGGCTGTATATGTGGACTGGGCTGCAGAAATGCCAGAATAGAGAGAAGGCCTAGTCCTATCGAAGACTAGCATCTTCAAACATCTTCACAAGGCCATCATCTTGCAGCAGTAGAAGAGAGTAGAATAGCATTTTATTTAGCAAACATGTTGAAGTACAGCTTAAAGATCCTTCCTCGACTCCCAAGCGAGAAAGCGATCCCGAAGCTTCAATTAAGTAACAAGTATCCAGTTCAAGTAGTAGATCGGGATACACAAACTGAGCGTCCTTTACCGTAGGACCAGCTATCGATAGAAGATTCATCCCTGCAGGGGTGCACTACTGTTACCCAACACGCTCGATCAACTCTAGCCGGACACACTTGCTGGGTAATGCCCGTCCTCGGAAGATCAACACAAAGCAGCGCTCTACCTAGGCTCGGCAGAGAGGTCAGCACGCCGGACTAACCTATGCACCCAGAGGTCTCGGGCCATCGCCCTGGGCACCCTGCGCGTTGCGAGACTGGCCGGGGTGCAGGCGCGACACTGAACTCGTCAGTGAAGTATCCAGCCCAATCCCGACAATCAGCCCGCACGGTGAATCGTGACGTCAGACGAGCTTTCGCAGAAACGTACTTCGCAGAGGGTCCCATAACCATTATCCCGCGTGGTGGTAGTGCGTATAGGGCACGTCGACCCACTCAGATCACACACCCAAATCCAATAGGCTCAATTAGTATCACGCGGAGACAATCAGAGTCTCTGATGCTCCGCCACAATGTCACACTCGAGTGTCCTTCCGGCACACCCGAAAATCATAGATCCCCAGCGGGTACCCACCAGGGTGGACCCGCCTGTAACAGAGGTCAAGTAATCGTGTGGTCATAACATCAAGGGGGAAACCCGAGGAATCACCCTCGGCGGATTCCACTCGACGAAATCATCAGGGCGAACGTATGAGGTATCACCCTCGAGGTTCACACTAAGGGTTGCATGACAGAGTCGTATCGGAAGTGGAGAAGGAGGAATCACCCTCGATGACCACGACCGAACAGCTACACTGCAGAGTATTCATCGGGAGTGCGTTACGAGGTATCACCCTCGGCACTCGATAGTTACTACGCAGAGTCGTACAACTAAGGGAGTGTGAAGTGAGGTGTCGGTCTCTGGTCGACGATCACATTGATCGAGTCGTCGATGATCAAGCAGGGGCAACAAGGAAAAGGTGGTGGGGTCACTGATGGTTCATTACAACCTAAACTAAACAGTTTATCATAGGCAGGTAAGGTAGCAATGAACAGGTTACAACAGCAGGCTATGCAACAGAATAGGAGCATACATTAACAGTAGCAAAATCTAATGCAAGCAGGAGAATAGAATGGGCGATATTTGGAATGCTCAAGGGGGGGGCTTGCCTGGTTGCTCTGGCAAGAGGGGAAGGTCGTCAATGGGCTGCTCGTCGGTAGAGTAGTCGTATCCAGGTGCAGCGCCGTCGGTCTCAGCGTCTATCGAGAGAGAGAAGGAGGGGGAGAGAAACAATAAATTCACGGCAATAATGCAACAATATGTATGACATGCCTAAATGATATGCCGGGGTGTTCTACTGCCTAACTAAATGATTTAGTTAATTTAGGAATTTATTTGGATTTATTTAATTAAAGTTGGGCACTATTCATTTACTGAAAACGGTCTAAAAGTCCAACGTTCTTATAGCTGCGGGCGTCTGACGAGAATACGGAGGGCGTATCCAGATTCGTATGGTCGTTCTGAGTAAGTTTCATGTATAAAATATTTTCATCGGAGTTACGGTTTATTTAATATGATTTTCTAAAGTTTTTATTAATTTCTGGAATTTATTTAATTATTTAATTCAATATTATCCGAAACAGTGCTGATGATGACATCAGCATGACATCATGCTGATGTCAGCAAGGATAATTAAGTTAATTACTAATTACTGTTTAATTAACACTAATTAGTTAATTAGATTAACCTAATCAGGATTAATTAACTAATTAATTAATTAATTAATTAATTAATTAATTAATTTAATTATTTTTATTTTATTTATTTTTATAAAAACGTTTTTGGGGGTGGGCCCCCTTTGTCATAGGCCCTGGGGGGTGGGGGCCGGCCGTCAGTGGCCCTGGGCCATAGCGGGCGTAGGGCGCTGGGCGCCGGGCGCGGGCGCAGGCGAGCGCAAGCGGGGCCGGAGGCGGGGCGGCGGCCGGAGGCGGGCGGCGCGGCGCGGTGGCCGGAGCGGCAGCGGGCGGCGGCGCGTGGTGCAGGGCGCGCGGAGGCGAGGCGGGGGCCGGAGCGGGCGCGGGCGAGGCGCTGGCGACGGGGCTCGGCCGTTGCGCGGCGCGGCAACAGCAGCAGGGGCGAGCGGGAGGAGCGGCAGGCGGGCGCGCGCGCGGGTGCGGGGCTGCGCAAGCCGGCGGGAGGAGTGGCCGGGGCGCGGAGCGCGAGCAGCGGGCGGAGCGCGGCGACGGGCGCGGAGCGGGGCGAGCGCAGCCGGCGGCAGAGGCGTTGCGAGGCGCGCGCGAGCGAGGGGAGAGGGGGGGGCAACGGGGCCGGAGCTCACCGCGAGCAGTAGGGCACGGGGCAATGGGCTCGAGCTCGAGGGGGACGGCGACGGGGTCCGGCGAGGCGTGGCGGAGAGGCGACGGCGTCGGAGGAGGCAGACCGGCGAGGTGGCGCGGGCTCCGGGCGGCGGCGCGGTCCAGCGGCGTCGAGGGCGAGCGCGCGGTCGGCGCGTCGAGCGAGGGCGAGGCGACGGGGCCGATCCCGATCCGGTTCTGGATCGGGGGAAAGGAGGGGGGGAGTGAGCGAGGGGGTGGGTGGGTGTTAGGGTTCGGGGTCTCCAGGGGGAGGCCAAGTAGGCGCGGGGGTGGGCCGGGAGCTGGGCCGGCCGGCTGGGCCTTGGCCCAGTTGTGCCGGGGGGGAGAGGGGGGTTTCCTTTTTCTTCTTTTTCTATTTTCTTTTACCCTTTTTCTTTTATTTATTCTCTTGTCTCAGTTTAGTAAATAGTCAGGCCTCCTAATAGTTTTTGTAAAACATAACAATTGCTCCAACAAATACTAGGTATTACCTAGCACTACCAAAAATTAGTTTGGAGACAATTGGAGCTCCCACAAATTTTATAATATTTAATATGCATTAATCCTCACTGTTTTAATTATGTTAGAGCCACCTAATTATTTTATTATTTATTAGTTTCAATTTTAGACTAGCCTCTGCAATATTTGTTATTTATCGAACATTTTAGTTTTTATGTTGGACAACTTTTATATTTCACTTTCATTTAAATTTGAATTTGACTTAGGAGTTGAAATGCAATATGATGCAAATGATGATTATGCACTGTTAATCTCGCTGACATGTCATTATCAAAAGTGATTACTGTTGCTAATCACCGGGGGTGTTACAAGAGCCTCCCTGATGGCGGGGAATAAGGCAAAAGAACTTCCTCCATAGTTCAAAATGGGCCTCGATGCCTAAGAACAGTTCGCAGAGGGCAACAAAACCTGAGATGTGCAGAATCGAACCTGGGGTAAGGTTGTGCAGTTGGATGCCATAAAATTCCAATAGGCCCCCTGAGAAAGGGGTGGATTGGAAATCCTAGGCCCCGCAGCAGAAAGGGGATGAAGCACACCCTCTCATCCTTGTTGGGGTTGGGGAAATTCTCAGCCATCACATCATTGCCAATTGAGGCCAATCCCGCTCGAACGGGGACTAGATCCGCGAGGGGAAGGTAGCCCTGCGTCTGGAGTCGACTCAGCTGAAGATGAGGCACGGAACAACTCTGCCAATCACCCTCTTAAGGGCCATGAGGGCGCGAAGATGAGCCTGGAGCACTGGCCATGCTGGAAAGCTTTGTTCGCAGCTAATCTTGACGGTCTTTCTTTTGCGCGATATGAGATGGCATTTGGGGATCTAAGCTCTCCTTATATAGATGCCGTCCGAACATGGTGAGGGGCTTATTTGCAAAAAATCACAGACCATTCGTATTTGCCCGGCGCGCGGAAATCGAAGCGACCACAGAAAAGGATCATAAAGGCAGCACATCGAGGTCAGAACCGGATTGTCGTCAATCCAAAGTACAAATGAAGAACCCGCCTTGCAAAGCCGAAGACACAAGCCGGATACTACATCGTCATTGAAGGCAAGTTCGGGGGCTACTGAGGGAGTCCCGGATTAAGGGGTCCTCGGGCGTCCGGGTAATGTGACATGGGCCGGACTGATGGGCCGTGAAGATATAAGATAGAAGGCCTTTCCCCGTGTCTGGATGGGACTCTCCTTTGCGTGGATGGCAAGATTGGCATTCGGATGTGTAATTTCCTTCCTCTGTAAACCGACTCTGTACAACCCTAGCCCCCTCCGGTGTCTATATAAACCGGAGGGGTTTAGTCCGTAGAGGTCATTATAACTCCCATAGGCTAGACATCTAGGGTTTAGCCATCACGATCTCGAGGTAGATCAACTCTTGTAACCTTCATACTCATCAAATACAATCAAGCAGGACGTAGGGTTTTACCTCCATTAAGACGGTCCGAACCTGGGTAAACATCGTGTTCCCTTTGTCCCTTGTTACCTTCGATCCTCAGACGCACAGTTTGGGACCCCCTACCCGAGATCAGCCGGTTTTGACACCGACAGAAGCATCGTTGATTTCTACATTTATAGGAAGCATATGTAAAGGCTCTTGGATTGGGTTTGTCAGGTGCTCCACTCAATGAGTTTACAATCAACTTGGAAACAAGCAAGGGAATTCGGGTTTCTAAGGTATGTAGCTTTGACCTTTCCCCTTCTTTGTTTTTTTATATGTGTGAGGGAGCTTCAGAACTATGTGTCTGAACAAAATTCACATGATATTTTGTGACACCTGTGTCTTAGCTCAACTGTCAGATTTCATGTCAAGCAATTTTCATACGGAAATAAAATGCCGCTATGGGCTGGTCTACCGTTGGTTCTTAAAACAACCGGGATAGCATCTCACCCTCTATTTTGGCCATCTCTGTCAACGGTTGAGATGTAATATGTCCTGCCACTCACCCTCACATATCATGTCAGCCTCTTTTTTCTCACTGCACGGGCTCCACCATGTTCCAAAACATTCAATAGTAGTTTCACATATGTTTTGCAAAATTTCACCACATGCTTTGCAGTAGGTTAATCAGGTTTTGCTGTAATCCAAACTAAGTTTCACTAAACAATTCAATACATTTTACATGGATCTTGACCGAGTCAATAAATTTGAGAAGACTCATAGTTGTTTGACCTTTTCTTTATCATTTTTGGGATGTGTTTCACATGTATTTCAGGGTTTAATGCCAGATTCACAAGAAATTCTCAAATTTCACATGTGTCACATATTTAATAGCAGAAATCAGTATTTATTTCAAATAGAAAAACAACGGGGAAAACCTCCAAATAAGAAAGCAAAATAAGAAGAAAGCAGAAATCAATATTGCATTTGTGAGGTCCACCATGTGCTATGCAATCACGCCAACACAATTAAAGCATTGCCTGCACGCGAAATCAAAATTATATGCCTACTGTTTCTTAAAAAAAAATTAGATGCCTACCCTTTTTTTTGGTTTTGGATGGTAACACCGTCCTATATTTTTCTTAAAGGAAAAGTATCTGGTTTTTATGCATCATAGGACATCACAGAAGTCAGGCACGTTATGTTATTGCAATTTAACAGCAAATCATTTTTTCATCTGCCTTGACTCGTTGGATTTTCCAGGCATTGAAAGTATGTAATGATTCCAACTCTGGGTGTGATCATCTGTCTGAGAATTGGCTATTTGCTCTCGCGGAGCTAAATAGTTCTCATTACATGGCAGTTTGTATGGAGGATGACTCGAGATGTCAAGGTTTGTATTGCCAGCCTTGGGACAAAGAGTTTGGTTATCTTCATTCTTTCGATCACTCCATTATACTATTGATGTATATATCTTTCAGGTCCTGAAAGTAGTCCAGCGCCAGTAGGATTAAAAGTATGGAAGACCATACCATTTGTAGACGATACGCTTGTCTCTGGAACAGAAGCTGTAAAACGTATTGCTTGACTACGTCGTGCTATTGACCGTACGATTTCACCAGATCACAGTATGATGCAAGATTTGGTGTTTTCCTCAGGTTGCACCAAGTAGGAGGCTAAACACTGAGAATTCTTAAGGCGTCTGTTAACTCTCTATGCCCGCAACATTTGGAGTACTCAGGAAAGTTGCAGGTTCTGCGGCAGTCTTTTTTTACCAGACTGGTTCGGCTTATGTACTTGCTGCCAGATTGCTCGTTGCTGATTTTTGGCAAAAAAAAGGCATGTGATTTATTCTTCAATTATTTGAAAAGCTCAGGGTGATCACTCATGTGATTTTCGGGAGTATTAGGAAAAACAACTTTACAAATAACTGTTCATATGCTCTTGTGTTGAAACTGAAGTCCTGAACCGAAGATCTTAGGACAGTGTTGGATGTGAACAGTTATTTGTAAAGCTGTTTTTTTGTGTGTGTGTGTGTTTAGCACGAAAAACACGAGTTTAGCACATCCAACACATCGCGTTTTTTTGTGTTGGATGTGCTAAACTCGTGTTTCTTGTGGGGAGAACTCATGTTTTTTGTTGGAAAAGTATGGTAGCCTGGTAGGCACCGAAACTGCGATTGCACTATGACAAGGTGGCTGACGTAGCCGTGGTGTAACCCCAGTATGCACACGTTGAATCGATATAATAGAACTGGAAACTACTTTTGTTTTTTCCCCTTGAATCTTGCTGGAAACTGCTGCTACGAACGCACTCGTGTATATCCAGTTATCTCCAAGCTGACCTTCAGAAGAGACAGAGCGACCAGTGTCTCCGTCTCCATAAGCTAGCGTAGGGCATCTCAGCCTCCAACACATGGCTCCCCATGTGTCATGGTGCATGTACCTTACCTGTATACTCAGACCGATTATATAGTCCTCCACCGCAACACACGGCTGCCAAGAATATCTGACAACAACTACGGCAACATCCAACACTATGACGCTTCTCTTGTTGCATGCCTTGCTGCTGGCGAGTGCAGCTGTGGCGGCAGCAGCATCTGAGGCCGGCGACGCTGCAGGCGGCAACGCCACCACGGCTCAAGGCCTGTGCAACGGCGCCGGGTGCCAGCCACCGCCGCAGCCGCTGCCGATCTACGGCGGCCCTCCGCTGTCGACGACACCGCCCTCGCCGGGCATGCAGGCGCCATGCCCGCCGGTGGCACCCGTTTGCTGCGGCGGCCAAAACACGCCTCAGCAGCCATACTACCAAGCGCCTCCGATCGGCTACCTTCCCTACTACAACGAGTCCGCTTCTTCGGTGCTCGTGCCACCGACTCCCGTCGCCGCCGTTGCCTATTACGTGATCGTTCCATGTCTCTTGCTTTGGGTTGTGGTGTAACGGTGAACACTGAAGCCTCGTCCAAAATCAAGAGAAGATGGGGACTCGCCATGAAAAAAAAAACTGTACTGGAAGAAAAGTGCGTTTTGCCGCACCGTTTTTCGCTTTGTCGTTGTAAAGCTGGTTCTCAAGCTCAAATGATCCTGGCGCGAATAGTAAAATCAAAAAAATAAAAAATAATTTCAAAAAAATCTGATTTTTTGGCAAAGTTTAAGAAATGTTTAGAGTGCTTGCAATGTTTTGTCATGAAATCGCATTGGTGGAAGTCGTGGTAAAAAGGAAAAAAAATCAGAGCTAAAAATGCATTCTTTTTTTTTTGGAAAGTCAATCAAAAATGCATTCTAAAGTACCATCACTAGTTCTTTTTTTCTTTTTTGCGGGAGTACCATCACTAGTTCGCAATTGGTACGGACCTAGCTCGTTCAGGCTCAAGGCGAGTCATAGGCGCTGGCGCGCCGGCCCAAATTTGAGCCGGTCGCTGCCTACCACACGATACATCGCTTTCAAACTGTATGATACTGCGTTCATCTCACAGAAAAAAAAAGAGAGGATAGAGCCCAGCGCAACCGCTCGTCTTCATCCGCGCTCGCCGGCCTCCTGCACGGCCACGCAACAATGCGCTCGTTAGCCGCCCCGTGACCCGCGCTTGCCGTCGGTTGCTCGTGCCGGCGCACCGTAAACAAGTAGCCGTCGTCGCGCGCGAGGTCGCTGCCGTCGTGCCCGAGGTCGTCATTGCAACTCCCGACCGCCCCGTGGTTGCAGCACAAGGGCACACCATCGCATCCCCAGCACCGGCCGTCGAGGTACTGCAGAAAAAAGAACTGCAAAATCCGATCCAATTTTTCGTTGCAGCTCCGCCGCCACCGCCGTCCCCCGTCCCAGCGAATCTGACTCCATGGCCTTCCCTTTGTTCATCCATGGTAGTAGCAAAAACTGTCAACATAAGCATCAATCCTGAACACCGTAGTAGCAAAAACAAGAATGGTTGCAGCAAAAACACATAATCGTGGGTCTTGGCGCGTCATGAAAAAGGATGCAGCAATTGACCATGCTGATAGTAGCAAAACTTGAAACGGTGGTAGCAAAAACTAGTACACTGGTTCCATCAAACAAAATACATGGTAGCAAATTTTTTGATTGGTTCCAGCAAAAACCGAAGATGATGGTAGCAAAATTGGTACTCTGGTTCTACTTCTACCCAAAAAAAAAACATGGTAGCAAAATTTGGGGTTTGTTCCAGCAAAAATCGGACATGATGGTAGCAAATTGGTATGCTGGTTCCAGCAAAAAACAACCGTGGTGGCAAAAAATGACTGTTTCCAGCAAAAGAAGAAGACAATGGTAGCAAAATTTGGGGCTGCTTCCAGCAAAAAAGAACCTCACCTAATCTCCCACACTTGTTGCCATGGTTTCAAACGCCCTGAACGCCGGCCACCGTGGCTCTCCAGCACTTGTCGCCACCGTCGTCTTCAATCTTGTGGCCACCGCTCCAGCACCGCGTAGCGTCGGTCCCAAAACCAAGCAGCACCGATCCTAGATCCGGCACCCGGTTGCCCCCGCCCCCTGACGGCTTGCAGGACCGGAGGGCATTTTGCAACAAAAAGTTTCGCGGAGGCGCAGTCCGGCTTGTCGGCATGAAGGCAGGGGAGTAAGGATGGGGGTGGAAGAGGGGAGATTCCAGCGGCTCGTGCAATGACAATGGCGGGCGGCCCGATCTATCGCAAGGGAAGGTGAGGACTGGGGAGAGGATAAGAGCCATGATTGGGGAACGAGGCAAGGGAACTCTCCAGATCGTACTGGATAGAGAATGCTGTGCGTATGGCCCACTGGACATGTGTCTAGCGCAGCGCACTAGGAGACGCACGATATTAGGTGATCCGACGCACGACACGCGATCGGCCGGTCCGCCGTATACAAACGTTCCCCATTTGGAATTGGCTCTTAAGCGTGACGAGAGAAATAAATTGGCACGCAGGTGTGTTTGGCAGAGTGATGTGTGCTCTGCTTTATAGTTTTTTTTTGACAAAATGCTCTGCTCTATAGTTGATACAACTGTGCCAATCTTTGGATGTAGCAACTGTATGGTTGGGTGCTGCTACGAGCCCATCTCGGCGATGCAACAAGCGGCCTCATCAAGCCGACTAACGAGGCATTGATGCATGGGATGCGGGGCAGCGCTGCATAGGGAGGGCTACTGTTGTTGCAACTAGCTTTTTTTTTAGGTGAACTAGGGATTTTATTCAACATTCAGAACTGAAGGAATACAAATGATGTCTGGAAGGATCCCTAGCCACATGTGGCGTCCAACAGGGAGCGACGAAGCTGCCTTAGCTAAGGCATGAGCTTCCAAATTTATCTCCCTGTTTTCGAAACGAAAACTAACTTTTACAAAATCTTTAGTTCTATCTCTAATTTCACTCAAGACTAAAGCATACGAAGGAGTAGTATCTCCATTTATGTTTGAGACGACCTGCAAGCAGTCCGAGCCAATAACCACATGTGATAGGTTAAGATCTTTAGCGAGAGCCAGCGCTTCATTGCATGCTTGAGCTTCAAGACTGGGAGCATCAACCAAACCATCAAAAACCACGGCCGAGGACCTAAGGTACTGGCCGTCTCTGTCCCTACAGACAGCCGCTGCAGCTCCTTTTCTCCCCTGCCGAGATATTGCTCCATCGACATTTATCTTGGCTGCTTCCTCTCCTGGAGGCTTCCAAAGATGAGCTCTTGGAGGTGCTGCTCGTGTATTGCTCGCATTTCTGACAGTGGCAATCTCCAGGTCCTGCAAATAACGATTCACAAAACTCATCGTAGACAAAGGGCTTTGGAATTCATCGTCATGTATTGCCTTCCTTCTTGCCCACCAAATTGCCCACATAGTGATGAGCACCCTTGCGAGGTCCTGCTGGTTCATAGTCTCGAAAAGCCAGAATAGCCATAATCTAGCATCATCACTTCGGTTAGACAGCAAGTGTTCCAAAACTTCTTCGTCACCCAAGGCCCAGACGCAACGTGCCATGTGACACTCAAACAACGAGTGGCGCCATGAATCAACATCAACATTATAGATAGAGCACGCTAAAGAGGTGGCCATCTTCCTCTCATGGCGGATCGTCCCTGTTGGCAAGGACATTTGCGCCAGTCTCCATACAAATATTCGAATTTTTGAGGCTACCTTCACCTTCCATAAGGTAGTCCAGGATTTACTATCTGCTTCTCTGTTCGAGCGACCCGGCCTTTGCTCAAGCCACTCCTCCTGTTGATGCTTAATCCCATTAATCATCTTGTAGGCGGATTTTACAGAGAAGACACCTCTCCTCCACATCTGGATTTGTAAAATGTTCCTCCAATTTCGTCCTGTTCCATGTTCTAGTTGTTGTGTGGATGAGCTCTGAGACTAACTGCGGCGGGTTAGCCGAAACAGAACACAGTGGCTTCAACATAAAATCATGCGGCAGCCAGTTATCTCGCCATATAAGTGTATCTGACCCCGATCCAATCCTTCTGATCAGACCCAAAGCGAGGAGGTCTCTCCCTTCCACCAGTGATCGCCACACCTGGGATGGGTTATTTCCCACAGTCGCACCAAGAAGATCCCCCTGCGGATAGTACCGAGCCCTTAGTATCCTTGCACTTAGTGACTCGGGCTCTTGTAAGAGTCGCCACACTTGTCGCGCCAACAACGCCAAATTAAAAAGTTCAATGTCGCGAAAGCCCAGACCTCCCATGTTCTTTGGTTTACACATTGTCCTCCATGATACCCATGCTGCTTTCCGCTTGCCTTGTTTACTTCCCCACCAGAATTTGCGGAGAAGACCATTTATGTGCTCGCTCAATCCACGCGGTAGTTTAAAACAGGACATGGAGTAAGTTGGAATAGATTGTGCCACAGATTTTATGAGGACTTCCTTTCCTCCTGCCGACAGGCATTTCTCCATCCATCCTTGGATGTGCTTCCAAATTCTATCCTTTAAATACCTGAAGCATCCTTCCTTGCTCCTTCCAACATCACTAGGCAACCCTAGGTATTTCTCTGCCAAGGATTCATTCTGTACATCTAGGATATTTTTTATTTCATGCCTTGTTTGTTCTGAGACCCCCTTGCTAAAGTAGATTGAAGATTTATCGGTGTTTATACGTTGTCCTGAGGCATCACAATATTTTCTCAACAGTTCCCGAACCTTAACTGCACTGCCACTTGTTGCATCAAAGAATAAAAGGCTATCATCCCCGAAAAGAAGATGATTAATCGATGGAGCTGCTGTCGCTACAGTCAAACCCCAAACCCCAGGATCTGGAGCTTTAAGTAAGCATGACAGCCCCTCTGCTGCTGCTAACAAAAATAGGTACGGGGATATAGGGTCTCCCTCATGACAGTCTCTGTGAATCGTGGACTAATCCCCATCTTGAGCATCACCGCTCTCAAATAAGACCACTCAAGCCGATCATATGCCTTCATCATATCTAACTTGAGGGCACAGAAGCGATTATCTCTAATCCTCCTTGTTTTCATATAATGTAAGCACTCATATGCCGTTATAAAATTATCCGTGATGAGTCTTCCAGGAACGAAAGCCGACTGCTCTTCGGAAATAACCTCTGGGAGAATGATTTTCAACCTATTAGCTAAGACCTTTGACGCGATCTTATATACCACGTTGCAAAGACTTATAGGTCGAAATTGTCCTAATAATTTTGGACTGGCAATCTTGGGAATCAAAACGATGAACGTGCGATTAATATCCTCCGTGAGTCCTCTCCATTGAGCAACCTGATAATCATGCCTGTTATTTCTTCACCACAAAGCTCCCAATGCCTCTGAAAAAAATGTGCAGGAAAACCGTCAGGACCAGGTGCTTTCATTGAAAACATTTGAAAAAGTGCCTCCTTTACTTCATCTTTGCTGTAAGGAGCATTGAGCTTAGCGTTCATGCCTCCATCCACTCTGCGGGGTATATGTGATAATACTTCCTCAATTCCTATAGTTCCTTCCGACGTGTACAGGTTCTCATAAAAACCAGTCGCCATGTTGGCCAACTCTGCCGGATCAGGTGGAAGGCCGTGTGCGGGCTGACCACAATGCGTCCGATCTCAACCCCAAAAAAAAAAGATCAGCAAACAAGGAAAATGAAATCAAACTTTGGAGACCAAAACAAAAATCCAAACCAAGTCCAAATAAGAAGTTGATAAAAATATAGGCAAAACAAAACCAAGACTCAAAAAAACTGGAGAATTTTCAAAAGAAGATATACTTTAAATTTTATATTCAGGATCAGATGGTAAATCACGGGGATGCCCCAGTGTCGTAACAGGCTTATTGGGGCGAGCACCCCTCTCGCATAATTCAGCGAGCCTGTACCACTCCTCATTTCCCTTTGCTGCCTGAAGGATCATGCTTTCCCTAGGCGCACCCGGGTCCCCTCTTAAAGACCTCCCTTCCACGCGCTTGCTCCCTCCGGCCGAAGTGGGACTAATATGTCTCCAGCCTCGCTGAACCACTGAACCCTCCCTGCTGGACAACTTTTGAGCAGGCCAATTCTTAAATCTGCCACGGGCCATCAGGCGCACAAAAGTGGGCCTGTCATCATAGGTTAAACATTGGCCCATGCTGGTTAGTCTTCGCGTTGCAGAAGTACAACAAGATTTTATAGCTTAAGGTTAAAAAGTTAACCAAAGGGGATGTAGCTCAAATGGTAGAGCGCCCGCTTTGCATGCGGGAGGCACGGGGTTCGATCCCCCGCATCTCCATTCCTTTTTTGTTTCTTCTGGTTTATCTGGGCCTTAATTAAACGATTCCTTTCATTTTTTTAGGGAGAAACAATTCACTTCATTTTTTAAGGCAAACTCTAAAGCTTTTTATTAATCGTCACAATGTTTACATGGACGAACAGAAGACCGTTGGACTGACCTAACCAAACATGGTCTCCCGCATCTTCATACTAATTTTTGCGCCACTGTTGAAGTATTTTTCCTTACTTCCTGAAATCATATCTAGCAAGATTGATAACACTTGCCGCGGGATTATTTTTCCTTACCTTTTTTGTCATGTCTTTTCATACCACCATAGAGTTTTTTGTTTTTTTTCCTCTCTTTCATGTTACCCCAGTCTCTTTTTATCTTCTTTGTCATATTTTTTCATGCCACTGTTAACCATTCGTTTTCTTTTCAATATATACACATAAGGTGATCATTTAATTAGTATTGAATGTATCATTGATGCATGATACGTCTCCAACGTATCTATAATTTTTTATTGTTTCATGTTATTATATTATTTATTTTGGATGTTTTATATGCATTAATATGCTATTTTATATTATTTTTGGGACTAAGTTATTAACATAGAGCTCAGTGCCAGTTTCTGTTTTTCCTTGTTTTTGAGTTTTACAGAGAAGGAATACCAAACGGAGTCCAAACGGAATAAAATGTTTGCGATGATTTTTCTTGGACCAGAAGACACACGTAGGACTTGGAGAGGAAGGCAGAAGAGTCCCGAGGGCTCCACAAGCCCTCAGGGCGCGCCCTAGGGGGAGCGCCCCCTGGCTTGTGGGCCCCACGGGAGTCCTCCAACCCTAATCTTTGGCCTATAAATTCAGAAATATTCCCAAACAACCAGAAGCGTTCACCAAAATACTTTTCCGCCGCCGTAACCTTCTGTACCCGTGAGATCCCATCTTGGGGCCTTTTCCGGCATCTTGCCGGAGGGGGATTCGATCACGGAGGGCTTCTACATCAACTCTATTGCCCTTTCGATGAAGCGTGAGTAGTTTACCACAGACCTACGGGTTCATAGCTAGTAGCTAGATGGCTTCTTCTCTCTCTTTGATCCTCAATACCATGTTCTTCTCGTTGTTCTTGGAGATCTATCCGATGTAATATTCTTTTTCGATGTGTTTGTCGAGATTCGATGAATTGTGAATTTATGATCAGTTTATCTATGAATATTATTTGAATCTTCTCTGAATTCTTATATGCATGATTTGATATCTTTGTATTTCTCTTCGAATTATCGGTTTGGTTTGGCCAACTAGATTGATTCTTCTTGCAATGGGAGAGGTGCTTAGTTTTGGGTTCAATCTTGCGGTGTCCTCACCCAGTGACAAAGTAGGGGTAGCGAGGCACGTATTGTATTGTTGCCATCAAGGGTAAAAAGATGGGGTTTTTATCATATTGCTTGAGTTTATCCCTTTACATCATGTCATCTTACTTAAGGCGTTACTCCGTTCTTTTGAACTTAATACTCTAGATGCATGCTGCATAGCGGTCGATGTGTGGACTAATAGTAGTAGATGCAGACAGGAGTCGGTCTACTTGACACGGACGTGATGCCTATATTCATAATCATTGCCTTGGATATCGTCATTACTTTGCGTTTTTCTATCAATTGCTCGACAGTAATTTGTTCACCCACCGTATTATTTTCCTTCAAGAGAGAAGCCTCTAGTGAAACCTATGGCCCCCGGGTCTATTTTCCATCATATATTTTCAGATCTATAAACCAAAAAACCCAAAAATACCTTGCTGCAATTTATTTACTTTTATTTTATTTTACGTTTTAGTAAGCTTTTATATCTATCTCTATCAGATCTCACCTTTGCAAGTGACCGTGAAGGGATTGATAACCCCTTTATCGCGTTGGGTGCAAGAGTTTGATTGTTTGTGTAGGTGCATAGATTGGAGACTTGCGTGTATCTCCTACTGGATTGATACTTTGATTCTTAACTGAGGAAAATACTTATCTCTACTTTGCTACATCACCCTTTTCTCTTCAAGGGAAAAATCAACGCAAACTCAAGAAGTAGCAATGCATCTTTACCTTAATATTACAGCGATTCGGCGGCTTCTTTACGATTGTTCGGTCTCAGGCCAGGGTGAAAGCCTGCTCGGCTTGCCGATGCTGGTAGTGGCAACACCTGTGGGTGTCATCCCCTTCTTGGAGGCACTACCATGGCCTCTCTACCATGCCCCTCGAGCGTCAGGGGGAAACCCTAGGTCTGGTTCGCCGGATCGGACAACGGCGGCGTCAGAGTGCCACTTCCTTCATGAAGGCGTTGTCTTGGGTGCTCGCGGAAGCCCCCTGTGTTGGAATGTGATGTTGGACGCCGTGCTCAGTATTGGCTGCTTCCCAGGGTGTGGGCATCCGAGGCGCTATATATGATATCGTCGACACTTCCTCCAGGCATTCCTCCTCTAGCACGGTTGGGTCCTGCATCCCACTTGCCATCTCTAGGCGCATAAGGTGGGGGTACGTTGATTCAGTCTGTGATGGAGTGGTGGCCACGTGACGGAGGTTCCTTGCGTTGGTCGTGACGCGGTCCGTATGCCCTGTGCCCCTTCTCTTCGCCTTTCATGGCTTGAGTTCGGGCTAGGCGAGTCTTTAGGATGTGTTTCTTATTTGTGTGGTGCCCCTCCCCCTCCTATTTGTTGTAACAATTCTCTCCTATCTATCAATGAAATGATACGCAATTCTTTGCATATTCACGAAAAAAACTCTAATTCAGGTGGTCGAAACCATGCATCTTATTATCCATTGTTTGGTGTGCATTTTTGACTTCCAATGGCAAGACAGTTAATATACTTGCCATTTTGCCAAGTATAGCATGCTAGCTTAGTGTTTTGACTTAATTGTTGAGAAGATAATCGAAGATGGTTTCTTCTAGTGAAGTCATTTTTTCGTGTACCTTACCTTGAGGTTTGGAGCACTTCTCCAACTTACAAACTACAGGAGGTTAATTCAACCTCAGCAAGATTCCTAAAACTAGAGAAAAACATCACTATCTTTCTTGCCGATCATTCGCGTTTGAAGGTATGACAGAATTTATAAAAGAAAATATTGGCCATTTTCGGTAACCTATAATATATGTGATCTCCAATCATAGATCAATGGCATTTGGGAGGTTCAGTTTCAATGGACCTTCCAAATTATGACCATTTGTAGGCTCTAGCATTTGGGCGCTGCTCCTAGGACGTGTTCACGAAAATACCGTCCGTGAAAACATGGAAAGATATTTGAGAGTAGTTTTTTTTTTCTCTGGATCACTCTCTCACATCGAATTGACGAGAGAATTTGAGGAGAGCGTGACATGGACAGTTTTTTTTTTACATGCCTCGGCTAGAATTTTTTTGCCTTCCTTTTGTTGACAGACTCGTTTGTACATTCCGCACCCTGGGAGGGTGAGTGTGTTGATTTGCATGTTTTAATAGTTTGGTACCTGCAAAAACATACTAGTTTGGTATCGTTAGATGTAAAAAAAACCATAAAAATCAACGGTTCAGATCCATTAGTGAGGTATAAGAGGGACTATCTTTGAATTAGGGTAACACAATGGTAGCTATGTTTTGTGATTTAGGATGTGGCGATACATTAGGCGACGTTAGGATGTGGCGATACATTAGGCGACGTTTTGATACCAGGTTTATTCAAGCTCGCGTGGCCGCCGCGCCACATCTGCTAATTGAACTTAAAGATTTCGTCTATCTGATCAGTGTACAGTCCAATTGCTGCCAAGGATCACAAGTAATCATAAGCACTGATCTCATCTAAAAAAACTTGTCTATTATACATGTACACGCTGTAATCAGAGGAGGGGACATCAATTTAACGCCCCGGGCAAAAATATACCATCGCAAACAATGATAACACATCAATGGCATCAGTCAGGTTCAGGCACAGCCAGATCAACAGGGAACGCGTGCAAAACTAACCACGTACTAAATACTAAGCTGGAGGCGGCTCGCTCCCTGGCTTCTCTGTCGTCGGCCCATGGAAAGCGGCGACGAGGAGTCGACGGAGCCGTTGAGCGCCATGGACGCGACGGCCTTGGCCCACGCCATGAGCTCCCTCTTCATCCGCTCCTCGTCGCCCCAGATCACCGGATCCATGAGCTGATCCTTGCCTGTGGCGATCAGCAACACCGGCGCCTCCACGACGTCGCCGGTGACTGCAAGTGGCCGGAAGATCTCGGCTCCCGTGGCCATGTCCGCACACCACTCCGGCCGAGTAGTGCGAGCTGCCTTTCGCGAGTCGTACCGCTTCCGATCACCGATGGAAAGCGAGCGGCAGCTGCGGATTTGCAGAGAGCTTAAGAGTGTTGTGCGTGGACGAAGGTAGTAGCAGTAGGCCTATGGCGAGGGTGAACAGCACTGCCCTGTTTTATATGCGCCTCCGGGCGCCGGCCGGGGGTGTCACCGTGTCAGGCGTTGTGTGGCGTCCAGAGCACCGCGTATGCTGGAGTCGGGTTATGGAGGGGAGTTGGTTATGGCGTCGCCGTCGGGCGGAATGGGACGGACACGGACGCGCTGATTGACTTCCAGACACAACGCTGCCTGCTCTGCTCCGTGTACGAATGGTATGCGGAGAAGAAGCGGCTAGCGAATTTTATAATTTCACACTAGTAAGTTGCACGTGCAACGCACGTATCATAGAGTTATGAAATAGAGAGAAATTGGATTGCAGGAAGGGGAGCGGTGGCATAAGTGTCGAGGAACGAGGATTGATTATTGCGGCGGCCATGCCTGCATGTTTCCTTGGTATTTCCCAGCTACTTTTAGTGACTCCTTTGATTATGTTGGACTATTGTAGAAAAGATTATTGGGAACTTTTTTTTTGTACAATCAGTAATCAATAATTGGAAAACATGTCCGTGCTGAATGGAAGAGGTAAAAGAAATTTCCAAGGTAAGACCTGAAGCTTCCTTGAACTGAATGTTGGTTATGCAAGCAGTCGAAGTTAGGATCTAGCGTGTCAGTTATGCACTCTGAAGAATGTAAATCTTTGAACTTGTCTATCAAGTCAAGGATACATGATCCAACTATTGACATACTTTATAAAATCTGTCAGAACACTATCTATAATAAATATAGCGAAAGCAAACACATGTAAGCACAATGTCTGAAAATGTCAAACTGTGTAGAAGTCAATTTTACACTAAAAGTAGAAATAGATTTTATGCACTGTAAATGACAGAATCTACCAACAAAGCTTCAAGGCACGGACTGACAATATATATTTCTGAACCGGACATGACATAAACTGGCAATATAACTTCACACCACAGTTTGGAAATAAATATGATGGTACATTGACATTAACATTAAAAGTGATGTTAAAGAAACTTCAAGCCATCTGACAAAAAAAGAATATCACATTAACCAACCATCTACATTGTTTTCACTCTAATTTAAGGGAAATAAACATGTTTTTTATATGACAGAGAAGACAAATGACACATGCTCTTTTTCAGTGGCAAAACAATTTCACTCCTGAAGACAAGTGTTGGAAACATGCACATCTTCTTATTTGACAACCAAGCGATTGGATTGCTTCCAGTATTACCGAGACCAAAGGTCATGAAACATCAGTGTGAATCCCATATCACAGCAATTTGGATTTTCCCTTTCATATCTGCATTGTGTAAAGTTGGATCAGATTGCAGTATTTATATGCAATTTAGCAATAGTTCTACCAAGCCATTAACTATAGAATCCATATTTATTTCTTAGGTAAACATCGATATTATTTAGGAGTGAAAGACATACCTGGCCCCATAAATTATTTTTGGAATATAAATTGATTAATATCAGTAGCAAGTTAGAAAAGTCATGTATGTGGCTAATCAGTACTTAGGAAGGTCATATCTCCATAAGTGATAGGTAACTACTTCATAATTCACAACATGAAACCATTTCAGACTTGTAAACACATTTCGTAAATCAAAAACCATCTAAAAACATTTCAGAATTTGTTGGCGTGCCCATATGTATTTAAATAAAATGATGATTCAAATAAAAATATAAAAAAAGCTAACAAAGTATGGTTGACTACAAAATAGCTTGAATAAATATCAATCAAAGAAGAACGAACTTGCATCATCCCTCTAAAACATCTCTATAGACAATATTCTTGGTGCTTTTTCCTGATCTATCAATCTGTTTGTTCGGCTTGGCCAAAATTCGCGTCGTCCGCCTTGATACACCCCTTGACAAGGCAACATACAGCTGACCATGGGAGAACACCGGCTCGGGAAGATAAATGCCAACATTTGGGATGGTCTGGCCCTGCGCCTTGTTAATGGTCATCACAAAACTTAGGCGGATGGGGAATTGTTTCCTCTTAAGCTTGAAGGAAAGAGAGATGTCCTCCGATGGTGATAAAGGGATCCTCGGTATAAAGACCCTCTTCCCAACATGTTGCCCACCAACAATCTCTGCTTCAATTGTAGTATCCTGGAAGGCTCTAATCATTAGCCTTGTTCCATTGTAGAGGCCATTGTGAGGGTCGAGGTTCCGTAGCAGAATGACGGGGCAATTGACCTTCACTTTCAACACATGTGGTGGCAATCCATTTGGGGTAAGCAAATTCACAAAGTCAATCGGGTAATTGTTCGAGTAGTCATCCTCAATAGAGTCGAAGCTATGGTATACCTTCTCTTGGCCAGGAAACATGTCAATCATCTTGGAATTCAGCTCATCAACATGGTCATTCTTCGTGGAAAGAATAGCACATGAGCTCATGTACTCTCCCGATTTAGCATTGGCACTAAGAGAGGGGAAAACTTCTTTGATTAGCCTATTGATTGCGGTTTCATCATCAGTATGACCGACCACAACATCCTCAGGGAGACGCATAGTCATCACCTATCGTTTCTTCGGTTCCATTGCCAATCCTTAAGAGATACTCAGAGAACAAAGGGTCAGCTTGTGATCTCATGTTACGTGTAAGGTGTATCTTATGAATCTTCTGCCATATATAGGATCTCTGTATTGTAGCATCTGTGATCTGTGCTCTTGTCCCTTTTGGACCCACTGGAAGGACCTGCCTAAAATCTCCACCAAAAACGACAATCTTCCCCCCAAACAGCAAAGCACATTCCATTATGTCTTGGAGTTAGCCGCAGTCATTGTTTTCCGAGTTAGCCGCAGCTCGTTTTCTTTGACGTGCCTGTCGCTGCTTCAGTAGGTATTCGGCTCTCTTTTCTTCACTCATTCGAGCATACCAACCTTGACCCCTTGGTTTTTTCTGGGCCAGTAGAGTAACATTCGAAATTTCAGCAGTATTTGTGTGCGGCGTGCCTCCATTATCACTCTGACCTGTCCCTCCGGTCCATAATAAGTGTCACAGTTTTAAACTATATTTGATAAAGAAAAACGTGTGTGAATGAACTAACCTTTTCCATTCCTATTTGAGCGATCTCTAAGAGGAATCATTTCGACAACTCCATCATTCGCAGCTATAAATTAGACAATGATGTACCTTAGTTTAAAACTGCGACACTTACTTTGGACCGGAGCGAATATTTGATAAAGAAAAACGTGTGTGAATGAACTAACCTTTTCCATTCCTATTTGAGCCATCTGTAAGAGGAATCATTTCGACAACTCCATCATTCGCAGCTATAAATTAGACAATGATGTCAGTTTTGAGGTTTTGTCAGACACAGAGAATAATCTCAGACATGGGTCAGCAAAGTGCACAAACATGGATCTTTTGCAAACGTGTTTGTTACATCAGTAAACGGAGCACGTTCGCTCTGAACCAATCCGCTAGATGGTGTAAATGACTTAGTTGCATCTTTTTTTGCTTGGCGTGCTATTCGTAGTTTCTTTAGGTATTCCGTTTTCTTCTCACCGGACAGACGAGCATACCACCCTCCACCATTGCTCCGATTATTCTCCAAATCAGTACATGATTCCGAATTCTGCAACAAATGGATTTTGAATCTTGATTAGCAAACAGAGAATAGTTATCACCGAAGAGCACTGAAGATGGCAACATATAGGACGTTAGTTGGCTTTGAGCCCACTCAGATTCAGATTTGAATAATGCTCTCATGGATGGCTTTTGCAAAGTTAAAAAAATTGATAGTGCACAAAAAAATATTACTGATTTTCTGAGATGGAGAACATAAAGTAGCACTTCTGAATTGAAAAATCTAATGTACTGTTCGCAAACATTATGTCAGTTTGTTAGGTAGATGTAACTCGGCCCCAAAGTTTGTAGAAAGCAAAGCGCAGCACACTACTACCTTTTTTATTAATCTTTTCGAACTGTTATTAGTAATCATGTGCTTCCAGTTAGCACACTCCGAAACCTTTAATAATCAGTACAGCACATTCCGAAAGATCTAACAATTTGAGGGAGCTAACAATGACAGTGACAATTTGAGTTGAATTTATTTGGCCAGTACACGCACCTTTGAATTATGTTGATCGGTCCCAGTGGCTTTGATCCCCGACTGCATATCAGACGTAACACGTCCACGTGCTCGCTCGCTCGTCGACGTAGCCGCTCAGGGCTGTTGAAACATCTGGCAAAAGATCAATATAAAAATATGGTGGATTCAGAACGCTAAACCAATTCACAAAGGAGCGGGAGCACACATACGCAAAGCTTCGCTCAAACAAGCAGAGAGGCGGGTTAATTGATATATTGTATAGCTATAGGTACGTGTACAACACAGCTAGGGGTTGGAGCAAGGAGGTCGACGGCAGCGCGAGGAGGGCTGCCTGAGAAATTCGGGTCGGGAGGTTTGAGCGAGGACCGGACGCCCCAAGGTGGAGGTCTACAGGTTGGAGCGAGATCGCGGTAATTATTGCGTAATTATTAGATCATGGTAATTATTGCTGATTGATTATGATTAAAATAGGCCTAAATTGGTAAGTTTTGCGTAATTATGATGGCATAGATCATGGTAATTATTGGTAATTGATTTTGGTAAATGATGTGATACAACATTGAGGCAATCCGGTCCATTGAAAAATAGCAGATGTAATATTTCTGCCACAACTCGATTGTTTAATAGTAGTAGAGATGTGTCTGCCCTTTGTTTTCACATCTTTGTTTTTTATTGTAGCTTTGTGGACGTACTGATCCGGTGCTTCTCAAAGTCCAAGATAGCCAGCCAGCAGCTTTGTTTTATATTGTAGCTTTGTGGCACACGGGGTACCTGCCCCCACGCAGCATTTAACACGTGGTGGTGATAGCCAGCCAGCAGCTTTCAGATTACTGTTTGCCGAGAAACATGAGATGGAGACTTGATTGGCGGTAGCATGGGAGAAGTCAAGAGAATGATCTTGCTTATTGTACGTTACATAAAATTTTGCCTTTTTTTTTGAAAAATATGTCGAAACACAATCAATAGGTCGAAGTTTGAAATGAGCCACGGATTGTTTGATGTACCCGTAGCTCATTTCAAACCTCGACCTACAATTTGGAAACAGGGGAAACATAATCATCTGATGCTGATAGAATATGAAATACTCAGTTTAGTGTCACCGCGCTATTAAGCAGGCTCTCGGTAATTGCCTAATGTTAAGCTTTGCTTAGTTCGTGCCCGGTCGTCTTGTGAAATATCTCGGGTTCATCGCATGCAACTGTCGTTGCTCACTTAATTGATGATCTCACTAGGAGATTAATCTGAGGAGCATATCGGTCGAAAGCGAGCGCCCAAATCTGGAATTCAATAGGATCGATTGATGACGAGACTAGCTAAGTACAAAATCCGTATATTCTTTGCACCTGATTTGACCGACGTCGAGGTGACGCCCTTAGGTACTAAGGGCATCTCCAAAGCCGACCCTTAAAGCTCCCGTATCCGACCAGACCAGGCTGTCTGGATCGTCGAAGCCATCCAACGTGGGCTTGTATCGGTTCACGGTGCTGTCCGGATGCGTTTTCTCCCGCAAACCCGAGAAAAACGTGGGAGAGATTTGCGGGAGTCCAGACCACTGTCACGCCCGCTTCTGGCCGCCCTGCCCCACCCAAACTACCCACCCGGCCTTCCCGCGCTTTTCATCCCACGCGCTGCATTCATGCCGGCCTAGAGCATGCAGCATCCGGCATTGATGTCGTGATTTGACCGGACAGGAAGGCAGCGCACACGGACGCGGCCTCTCGAGCCTCGCCACCGCTTCAATGCGGACGCCGCGTCCCGAGAAACCAACTCCGGCCGCTGCGCCACAGTAAAGCGGGCTGTCGGAATCGGGGCTCCGCGGACCCAAACAAGTTTCGAACTCTGTGGCGTGTACGAAGGATCTCGCTTCATGACGGCGCTCCGCTCGCCGCACCCACGGTCTGATCGCCCCGAGTACGCGCGAGCTGGGTGAAGAAATGGACACGGGGGTTTACCCAGGTTCGGGCCACCTTGCGGTGTAAAATCCTACTCCTGTTTTGTGGTGGATTGGCCTCACGAGGAGGTTGAGGATGAACTCGTACAGAGGTTGAGCTGCCTCGCGAGGGCTCAGAGGGTGAGAATCAGTCGACCCCTTCTGTGGTGGAGACTAGCCTATATTTATAGTGGCATTGGTCCTCTTCCCTCATAGCTTCGGCAGGAAGGGATCCCACAATGGCCAATTTTGAAAGGGGACAAGAAGTACATCTTATCCTGACGAAAGATGGTCTTCGCCTGCAAAGCTTCTGGCCATGACGCAGTGGTGGGCTCGGTGATGGCATCCGTCCTGCCGAGCTCGTGGTCTTGGTCTTGTTCACCGGAATGAAAACCTTTGGGGCTGTCCTCGGGAACCCGCGCCTGTCCTTGCTTCCTTAGTACCGAAAGGGAAACAGTCCCTTTTGCGCCCGCTGGCACCCGCCTGGCCTTGGTCGTCATGGCTCACGTCATTGCGAGCCTCGTGAGACGGGGTACCTGCATAGAGTTCTCCGCTCCTCGGGAGGCTGCTTCTTGGGAGGTCTTGGTGTCGTTCGCCTCGCGTGGCCGGGGCACCCCGCGAGGGTCTTGCCTGTGCAGTCTTGTGGCTAGGTCGTACGGGGCCGTCGATGAAGTCACGCGATGGGCCGCAGGCAGGCAGGTCTGGGTACCCCCGATCCCAGAACGCCGACAGTAGCCTTCGGGCCCAAGGCGCGCTCGGCCTGGCTTCGAAGCGAAGGCAAAGGGCGAAGGGCGAAGCGCCGCGGGCCCCAATCGCCTGTGGGTCAGGTGAGGGAGTCCTGGATTAGGGGGTCCTCGGGTGTCTAGTCTATTCGATATGGGCCGGACTGATGGGCCGTGAAGATAAAGCAGAAGACTATCCCTCGTGTCCGGGTGGGACTCCTGTATGCGTGGACGGTAAGTTTGGTGTCCGGATGTACTCTTTCCTTCCTTTGTAAACCGACTTTGTACGACCCTGGGCCCCTCCGGTGTGTATATAAACTGGAGGGTTTAGTCCGTAGAGGCCATCAGAATAATCATAGGCTAGACAGCTACGGTTTAGCCATTACAATCTTGAGGTAGATCAACTCTTGTATCCCCTATACTCATCGAATACAATCAAGCAGGACGTAGGATTTTACCTCCCTTAAGAGGGCCCGAACCTGGGTAAACATCGTGTCCCCATTGTCCCCTGTTACCATTGATCCCTAGACTTACAGCTTGGGCCCCCCTACCCGAGATCTGCCGGTTTTGACACCGACATTGGTGCTTTCATTGAGAGCTCGGCTGTGTAGTCGCGAGAAGCGATCTATGGATCGCCTTGTCATCAATGACGATATCACCTCTGGAAGGAGCCTAACTTCAGGACAGGTCCTCCAGCTCGGCAGTTTCACCGTGGGTGCCGGCATGGCCATCAAGCCAACAGCGCCCCCCGTGATCGCCAAGCATCACCCCCGCATCGGTCTCGAACACTCCGAAAAGATGGATCCGGCGGACGTCTCGTCCTTAAACGAGCTGCTAGATCGCATCGCCGCCCTGGGGCTTTCAACGGATTATGATCGGATCGGGCTCAAACCCGACCAGAGGGAAATTAACTCCCCGCCGATCACCCACCTGGTAGTGGTCGTCGAGGAACAAGCCGAAAACACTTCTTCCCCTAAACTAAAGACCAGCTATGTTCGGGTCTCCGAACCTCTTGGGTCGGACACCCTCCCTTTGGATGAGACTCCGCGTCCCCCGAACTCAGGGTCGGACATTGGGTCTGGGGAGCACTTGGATCTCCCTGGACCCGAACTGGTGACTTCGGAGATTTTACAGGCTCCGGATGCAATCTTGGGTCGGGATTCGAGTTTTTGCCCACCCACCCACCACAATCAATACTCTCCAAGTAATTCAGGCCCTCCAGACATATGTGACCTAATGTATGTACGGCAGCAACCTCGGGAAATGGTCCATCACTTCTGGGCCAGATTCCTACTTGTCAAAAACAAGATTAAAGATTGCTGCGACGACGACGCAGTCTCGGTCTTTCATCGAAATTGTACCGACGAGGGAATTCGGAATGCCCTCAACCGCCGTCGCATACCGAGTTTCACGAAGCTATCGCACGTAGTACGGAAGTATTGCACGATGGAAAGCACTTGGAAGGCACAGAAAACCCAATTGGAAGCTGCTGCCTTTAAGCAGTGCACTGCCCGGGCAAAACGGATATACCCTTACGAGGCATCCGACCATAAGCCCGTCGGCAAGAAAAACAAACCCTCTACGGGATACAGGTATGTTCTTGACGAACTCCTCGACAAGCCCTGTCCGGTACATACGACCCCGAGCACTGACTCAACTCACAGCCTTCGAGCATGTTGGGTACTCCGGCAGGTAGCTAAAAGTGGCGAGGCCATCCTCACCACCGCCACTCTAGAGAAGCATTCTCCGGAGGATGACGATTTTAACGTCCTTACATTCTTCGAGACTTTCTCCTCAAATAATCAGCGTAAGAGGGCACTCCGCAACCTCGCCGAAGTCCACCAAGTAACCGCAGTAAGCCCATGGAACGACGCAGCAATAACCTTCACTGCTGACGACGAACCAAGGGCCCAATCAGTCCGAGCACCCGCCGCTTTAGTCCTAAACCCAATTGTGGACGGCTTTCGACTTACCAAAGTGCTCATGGACGGCGGCAGCGGGCTTAACCTCATCTACGAGGACACGCTCGACAAAATGCAGATCGATAGAACACGCATCGAGCAAAGCAGTACCACCTTTTGAGGTATCATCCCAAGTCGAGGAGCACGATGTTCGGGGAGAATTAAACTTGACGTAGTATTCGGCACGCGTGAAAATTACAGGTCAGAGGAGCTGCTCTTTCACATCGCTCCCTTCAATAGCGGCTACCACGCCCTTCTAGGGCGGGGCGCTTTTTTACGCTTCCAAGCCGTACCCCATTATGGGTACATGAAGCTTAAAATGCCGGGGCCCAATGGAATAATCACAGTTACAAGTGATCCGGATACAGCACTCCGCGCCGAAAACAAAACCGCATCCTTGGCCCTTGAGGCACTCTCCGAAGCCCTTGCGGTCGAAGAACTAACCACCCTACGATCCACGGTGTACAAGGATGATGTGATCCTCGATAAGAGACCTAAATCCACCTCTTTCAAGCCAGCAGATGAAATAGTTAAATTTCAAGTGCACCCGACGGATCCTAACAAAACAGCGTCCATCGAAGCACAGCTGGATCCGATGGTAGATGCCGCCTTACGTGCATTCCTACGTGAAAATTGGGATATCTTTGCCTGGCACCCTTCGGACATGCCCGGTATCCCACGTAGACTGGCCGAACACAACCTCAACATAATTAAGGGGTTCAAACCAGTCAAGCAAATGCTACGGCGATTTTCCGAACCCAAACGACAAGTTATGGGGGAGGAGCTAGCCAAACTACTCGAGGCCGGGTTCATCAGAGAAATCAAACACCCGGATTGGCTAGCCAACTTGGTCATGGTGCCGAAGAAGGACAAATCTTGGCGCCTTTGTGTCGATTTCAAAGACCTCAATAAGGCTTGCCCTAAAGACCCTTTCCCATTGCCCGCATTGACCAGATTATTGATGCGACCGCGGGACACGACTCATTGTGTTTCCTCGACGCTTACTCCGGATACCATCAGATTAAAATGAAGGAGTCCGACCAGGCCGCAACGGCATTCATCACCCCGTATGGGCCTTTCTGTTTCAACACTATGCCTTTTGGGCTTAAAAACGCTGGTGCCACTTACCAACGCATGATTCAAACATGCTTGGAAAAACAAATAGGCAAGACAGTAGAAGCATATGTGGACAACGTGGTCATCAAGACCAAACACGTCGAATCATTGGTGGACGATCTCCGCCTCACATTTGACAACCTACGAACATACGACATACGGCTCAATCCAGAAAAATGCGTCTTCGGCGTTCCAGCCGGAAAGTTATTAGGGTTCATTGTCTCCCATAGAGGAATTGAAGCAAACCCAGCTAAAATCCGAGCCTTGTCGCAATTGGCTACGCCAACAGACCTAAAACGGGTCCAAAAGCTAGCAGGGTGCGTAGCGGCCTTGAGTCGCTTTATCTCCAGATTAGGAGAAAAAGCATTACCACTTTATAGACTGCTCAGACGCACCGACAACTTTGAATGGACGGAAGCGGCCACAGCCGGATTGGAAGAAATAAAAATCATATTAGCAGGCAATCCAATCCTAGCCGCCCCAAGTGTTGGCGAGCCTATGCTGCTTTATATCTCCGCAACTCACCAGGTAGTGAGCGCCGTACTCGTCGTCGAGCGAGGGGAAGAGGGACATAAATTCCCCATCCAAAAGCCAGTGTATTACGTATCGGAGGTCCTTACACCCTGCAAATCCCGATACCCTCACTACCAAAAGATAGCTTACGCGGTCTTTATGGCATCCCGAAAACTCAGACACTATTTTCAAGAGTGTTCGATCACAGTGGCATCCGAAGTACCACTTAACGACATTATAAATAACAGGGACGCCACCGGCCGCATAGCTAAATGGGCCATTGAGCTCTTACCGTTTGAATAAACATATAAGCCACGCCGAGCTATTAAATCTCAGGTGCTGGCCGACTTCATCGCAGAGTGGACGGAAGCCGAGCTCCCCAAAGAGTACAGTTCCTACTCCAACTGGATCATGTACTTTGACAGCTCTAAAATGCCAGCCGGACTGGGGGCTGGCGTCATCTTGACATCCCCTACGGGGGACACAGTCCGCTACGTGTTGCAAATCATGTATACGGACTCCAATAACGCAGCTGAATACGAGGCACTTCTACATGGTCTCCGCATGGCTGTCTCCATGGGCATACAACGCCTAGAGGTGCGCGGCGATTCGAACCTTGCAATATCTCAGGTAAATGGAGAGTTCAATGCAAAAGATCCAAAAATGGCGGCATATCGAAACGCCGTATTAAAAATATCAGCTCGGTTTGAGGGGCTCGAATTTCATCACGTCGCTAGAGACAGTAACCAGGCAGCGGATATACTCACTCGCATGGGCGCCAAGAGCGACCCCGTCCCGCCTAATACCTTCGTGGAAAGGCTCTTCAAGCCATCCGTGGTATGGCAGGACGAGAGCGGAGACGCAAGTACGGACCTGAGCACACCCCCATCAGCCGAACATGATACAGGTATCATCGGGGGTTCGGATACCGAAATAACACCCTCTGCTCATGAGATCATGGCCGTTATTGCTCCATGGACTGAACCCTTCCCAGCCTACCTTAATAGGCAGGAGCTTCCTGATGATCAAAATGAGGCCCGTCGCATAGTTCGGCGTTCTAAAGCCTACAAAGTTCACGAAGGTGAACTGTACAAGAAAAGCACTACCGGAGTTCTCCAAAGGTGTATCTCCGAAGAGGAGGGACGACAACTCTTGGCTGAAATACATGCTGGTCTGGGCAGCCATCACGCCGCAGCTCGGGCCCTCGTAAGCAAAGCTTTCCGGACAGGTTTTTTCTGGCCAACGGCCCGAGCAGACGCACAAGCCCTTGTCCAACGTTGTGTGGGATGTCAGCTTTTCGCCAATCAAAGTCATATGCCTCCCACCGCCTTAAGAACAATCCCCATTACTTGGCCCTTCGCGGTCTGGGGGCTCGATATGGTCGGACCCCTTAAAGGGGGAAGCCATAAAAAGAAATTTTTACTGGTTATGGTGGATAAATTCACTAAGTGGATAGAGGCCAAACCAGTAAAAACGGCTGAAGCAGGACCAGTGATTGCCTTTATATCTGGCGTGGTACACCGCTATGGTGTCCCGCACAGTATCATCACTGACAATGGCTCCAATTTCACAGCTGATGAGGTGAAAAACTGGTGTGCTAAATTGGGCATTAAACTCGACTATGCATCCGTCTACCACCCTCAAATAAACGGTCAGGTTGAACGGGCCAATGGCCTGATAATGAGCGGCATCAAACCCCGACTGGTGCGCTCCCTACGGGAGTCAGATAAACACTGGGTTGAGGAACTCGATTCCGTGCTCTGGGGGCTGCGGACTACACCTAACCGGACAACCGTATATATACCTTTCTTCATGGTGTACGGCGCGGAAGCTGTCCTGCCCTGCGACATTATTCATGACTCACCTCGAGTGCGCATGTACGAAGAGCGAGAAGCCGAGCTCGATCGGCAGGATGACCTAGACGGTCTCGAAGAGGAGCGTGATATTGCACAAGCCCGTTCCGCACTTTATCAACAACAGGCCAGGCGATACCAAAGCAGAGAAGTGCGGGCTAAGACTTATAACGTTGGCGAGCTCGTCTTGCGTCTCCCGGAGAAGAAGAAGGATAAGCTCAAACCGAGATGGGAGGGCCCCTTCATCATAGATGAAGTTCTCACAGGAGGAGCCTATCGCCTTCGTAATGCATCGGATAATCGCCTTGAGCCAAATCCATGGAACGCTGGTCGGCTCCGACGATTCTACGGATAGTTCGGTCGCATCCTTTTTTCTTTTTTGATTAGGTTCCTTTTTTCTCCTCTTCTTTTTTATTTTTTCCTTCTTTTATCCCAGGGTATGTTCGGATCTACCGAACTGTTAGGGGTACACATCTTTAAATGTATACACCCCACTATAACTTGGGGCTTCTTTGACGAAGTTTATTACTGAAAGCTTGTTGCTTACATTGTTTACGTCGTTTGTTCTATACATCTTTTGCCATTATATGCACCACTATGACTTAAGTTTTTGCCAAGCTGGGTTGCCTCGCTCCTGTGTTTATCCCCTACGTTCCCGATTGTTCGGCTAGGGTGTAAAGGGAGCACCTCTGCGATTGTTACAACCGGGTACTCCGGATCTGTACCTCAGACGGGTGAAGCCGAAAGCTAGTGTTCTTAAGGGAATAATTGGTCGGCAAGCAACGACAGATTATTTACGTTTGTGTAATTCTTCTAACAAATACGGGATAGGCTGCCCGTAACTCGGATCAAAGCCTAGGCATGCATACTTAAGCATAATGACCCAAGGAAAGGAACCCTTAACGGAACTATTTTCCCTGGAGGATGTTTCTTACGTTAAAAAGTAATATAACATAACTCCCCGAACAAATTTTGTCTGTTCGAGCAACATGACCGGATTGCCTGGTTTCCAGACATAATGAATGTTTATTACATTCTAACATGGTATCCGGAAACACTCCAACTTCTTGGTTTGGAGGTTGAAGCCGAAGGCTTGCGATGACAAATTTTGACAAATTCGGTTGGAGACAAGTCCGATGATAAAGTATATTGATACATTGAATCGAACGCCTACTCTTTATTTATGTCATCTATAAGACTGCTTAAGCTACAGTCTTCTTGCGAATATTTCGCAGCTATCATCACTTGTTCATATACCAAGTTCACGGGAAACTCTTTTCCGTCCGGTCCTTGCGGTCCAACTCGGGCCATACGATTCCGATCAAGCCCGGTGTAGCGCGTTTTTACCATTGCCCATGCCTCTCGTGCACCTTCCCGGCATGCTGACGTCTTCCATAGCTCAAAACGGCGCCAGGCACCTTTGAACAGGTTTGCCAACCCCTCCATACTTTCTGGAGGGGCATCGGATGGCCATAAGGCCTTGGCCATACTTCTCATGGCTTTCTGGGCCCGCTCATGCACTGCGGACAGCTCTTTTAAAACGTCGCCTCGGAATCCGGATACTTCTTCTTCATGATGCCCGGTTAACAGACCTGCAAGAGCAGCATTATAACACTCCGAATTACGGGATAATATGAGTAACTTGGATGGTTCAAAGGTCATACTAAATATGCCGCCTTTTAACTTTTTATTATCTTTTTGAGCGTCTGATAATTGAGCCTTTAAGCTCTTTATCTCTTCGGCTTGCTTATCATTTTCCTCCTCCAGTTTGTTCTTTTGATCAACGGTCATCGTGACCTTCTTCAGTTCTTCTAGCTCTATGGTGGCGGCGTTTAGCTTTGTCCGGCTCGTTTTAAGCTCCTGGGATAGTGCATTGTTCTTCTCTTTGAGGACCTGCTGTCATAACGATCCTTAAATCGGTTGGCCTAAAACCGCTTCAAGTCACATGGGCTACTGGCATATATCTATTAAATTTACACAAACCATTACCTGCATATCTTTTGAAAACAGGTGGGCAACTCCAGCAAGTCCGTCCCGGGCAGCTCGGATATATGCATCCACGGTGCTGAGGGCAGTAAATTCTTGCCCCGTGAAAACTGGAGTGCGCATGTTCTCTTTCAGTCGTCGATGATTCATCACGCTCTCTACTTCGGAATTTGTGACGGATACGTCATCCGAATCTTCATGAGGCAGATGAGTTGGCGCTGCATCCGTATTGGCTCTTGTCCTGGTTGATGAGCCTGGCGCCGGATTAGCTGATGATCGGCTAACAGGGATTTTGGACACGGTTCGCCGTGTGCTCCTCCTGGAATAAGATGGGAGGAGAAATATGACAATCTGGTTTTATGCCTAGGCATATATTAAAGGTTATACCTCTTTGATGAAGGAGGGGGTTCGACGGTGCTCCCGGATTCCTTTCGTTTTGAAGGCTCACCCTGCACAGATGCTACCTTCCTAGGGGCCGCCCTCGATGGAGTACGGCTCGCCGAGCGCCGATCCTATAAAGCACGATTCAGTGTGATGGGTGAGATGCAAGGGGGGACTCCTCTTTCTGAGGATGATTTCCGAATACTTGCCTTAGAGAAAGGGAGAAGGCCGGGGTAGTCGACCGTAATGGCCACTTCCGAACCGTCAAGGCTTGCTTGATAAAATACTCCATCATCAAACTCTATAAATATATCCGGATCCTCGCAGAGGCCGGGATCTTTGTGGCGAGCATAGTCCTCTGGTTGTGGGGAGGGGCAGTGCACATTTTCGACGACCTTCCTCCATGTCTGTTTTAAAGACGACCAGAACAATTCAATTAGTATGCCTCAATAATGAGGTAGGACAATGTTGATAATCAAAAAACTCACCCATTCAATGGGGTTATACATGGAGAAACCTTCCCGACAATTTAAATGGAGGAACTCTTCTTTCTCCCCCTTATAAAGATCTGCCAGAATGGCGGCCAGAGCGGCGGGGGTATCCGGGCCCTCGCACCTATAGCGAGATGCGTCGTCCTCTCCGTTGTAATACCATAAAGGGGTCACTCTGGACTGAGGGGCTGGATGCATCGCTTTATCGCGATGGCCATGACTTCGATTATCGAGAGTATGGAATGGGCAAGTAACCCGACCTTGCTGACCAACCTCCTTACTTCCGCACTGTCATCTTCTTTGGGGCTCCGGGGGCGCCAGTTGAGGCGTTTCTTCAAAGGAGCACGGGAGAATTCGGGAAGTCCACGTCGAACTGGGTCCGGAAGGGGAACATCCTCGATATAAAACCATTTCGAAGCCGATTCTTTGGATGCCTTCTTGGGAGTTCCGACGAGGTAACCTGTTCCAGCCATGCACCACACTTCGGCGCCGCCCACTTCAAATATAGAACCCCTTTGATGACGAGGGACAATGCAAAAGAACTTTCTCCATAGTTCGAAATGAGCCTCGCAGCCTAAGAATAGTTCGCAGAAAGCGACAAAACCAGAAATGTGCAGAATAGAACCTGGTGTAAGGTTGTGCAGCTAGATCCCGTAGAATTCCAATAGACCTCTGAGGAAGGGGTGGATCGGGAATCCTAAGCCCCTCAGAAGAAATGAGACGAAGCACACCCTCTCCTCCTTGTTGGGATTGGGGAAGTTCTCTGCTAGCACATAATTGCCAATCGAGGCCAATCCCGCCCGCACGAAGACTAGATCTGTGGGAGGGAGATATCCCTACGTTTGAAGTCGATTCAGCTAAAAGTGAGACACTGAGCAACTTCGCCAATCACCCGTTTGAGGGCCATGAGGGCGCGAGGAAAAGCCAGGAGCGCTCGCCATGTTTTGATTTTTCGTGGTTTGCTTTGATGCTCTTTGCGCGATATGGGATGGCATTAGGAGATCTGACCTCCTTATATAGATACCGCCCTTGCATGATAAGGGGCTTATTTGGAAAAAATTATGGACTATTCACATTCGCCCGACGCGTGGAAATCGGCGACGACAGGGAGGAATCATAAAGGCAGAACATGGAGGTCAAAACCGGACTGTCGTCAATCCGGAGTATGATGAAGAACCCGCCTTGCAAAGCCGAAGACATAAGCCGGATACTACATCATCATTGAAGGCAAGTTCGGGGGCTACTGAGGGAGTCCTGGATTAGGGGGTCCTCAGGTGTCCGGTCTATTCGATATGGGCCGGACTGATGGGCCGTGAAGATAAAGCAGAAGACTATCCCCCGTGTCCGGGTGGGACTCCTGTATGCGTGGACGGCAAGTTTGGTGTCCGGATGTACTCTTTCCTTCCTTTGTAAACCGACTTTGTACGACCCTGGGCCCCTCCGGTGTGTATATAAACCAGAGGGTTTAGTCCGTAGAGGCCATCAGAATAATCATAGGCTAGGCAGCTAGGGTTTAGCCATTACGATCTCGAGGTAGACCAACTCTTGTATCCCCTATACTCATCGAATACAATCAAGCAGGACATAGGGTTTTACCTCCCTTAAGAGGGCCCGAACCTGGGTAAACATCGTGTCCCCATTGTCCCCTGTTACCATTGATCCCTAGACTCATAGCTTGGGCCCCCCTACCCGAGATCTGCCGGTTTTGACATCGACACCAGGCTTGACGCGTGGCTCACGACGGGACGCGGACGCCTCCACTTCCCCACGTCACCTTGGCAACTGCCCAGGCTGATAGAAAGCCTAGTGCGCGCTGCGGGGCCATCATTGCACGAAGGCGAGAGGGCGTCGGTTAGCCTCCTCCACTTGCCTATAAGAAGGCGGGGTGGGCAGTGCCCCATCCCATCTTTGTCTTCTCGCCCGTTCGCCCCCAACCTCCGTCGCAGCAACCATGGAACCAGTGAGGAGGTTCACCACCGAGGAGAAGGGCAAGGCTCCCCAGGAAGGACCGGGCTCGCCACCGCCCAAGAGAGGGCGCGACCGCCCTCGCAAGTCTTCGACCACGCCAGCAGCGTCATCTGGGGGGCGCGGGCGCCCTCCACTAGTGGCCGTGGGAGGAACCCTTCCCGTGGGGGTGGCCGCGGAAGCTGCGGTGGCCACGGCCAAGGGGGGAGGCATGCGGCGGCCGTCCGACCACCTCACTCGCGGGCCCACTCAGATGACATGGCCCGCGAGTTTGTGGTGTGGATGGAGGGCCCGCCCCTCACCTGGATCCAGCTTCCGTGCTCCTTCACGGAGGAGTTGCCAGCTGGAGGACCCGCTGGCCTGTGGCTGCAGCCCGACGGCTGCTGCCACATGTCCTCGTGGGCGGAGGTCGAGGTCACCTCCACGGGCTACGTGTTCCTGAACCGCGGGTGGCAGACATTCGCCCGCGCCTGCGGCTTGCAGGGGAGGCACACCCTCAACTTAAAGTACGACAGGGCGGCGACGCTCTTCCTCAAGGTCTTTGGGGAAGACGGCAGGCGCCTGGAGTGCTGCCCAGAGGGCAACAACAGCAGCGGCCACCACCTCTCCGGCGACGACGGCCATCGTAGCGGCACCATCCTCGGCGGTGAACTTGCCCTTGGCGACGGCCGCAACACCCCCAGCAGCAGCGGCACCTCCTCCGGGGGTAGCTCGAGCGACGACGACTACAACGAGCCGCCATGTCGCCGTGCCCTGGTCAAGGAGGCAGACGAGCCACCACGCCGTCGTGCCCCTGTCAAGGAGGAGGAGAACTCCGACTGAGCATGGGCGGCGCCGGAGTCGGGCTTCAGGAGCAACGACCCTCGGGAGGCCACTTCTTTTGTTTTTTTTTTATTTCCTGCATCAAGAGTCGTGAAGAGCCCCGCAGGGGCGTGTAATGAACTGCGGCGCTTGCGCCTTTATATTAGTGTTTCCTGCTCATATTCTAGCATCATATTGTCATAAATAGAAAGGTTCCTGCCTGGCGCGATTAGGATAACTTAGCTTGGTGCGCTCGTGGTCCTTGGGGGGTTCCCGCGTCGTGGGGGCGCGCTCCTCCGGAGCTTCTGATCCTATGTACGCCCCTCGTTCCGGCAATGACGCTGTTGGAGCATCGAGGCAGCTGAAGGAGCTTGTCAGGGAGGTTCCCTCCTCACGGACCGGATGGCTCCGGAGTCTCGAGGGGCTCGCGGCTCGCGAGGCCCCTGAGGGGCCTGCGAGGGTTCAGGGCTGCGGGGGTCTGCACCGCCGATCGTCATCGACTCTACTTCCGCTGCGCTACGAGTCGGTAACGAAAATGATCAAACCTTGTATGCAGTCTCCATAGTGGTCATGGGCTGGTGCGTAGGTCAGAAATTTTTTGTTTTCTGCTGCATTACCCTACAGTGGCATCATGAGCCGTGCTATGCATAGATGCAGGTTGCGATCTAGAATACATAGAGATGTATGGGTGTTGCACAATATAATTAGGTAGTAGATGAGTTCTATTACTGAAAATTATTTGTGCGGGTAGCAGATGAAATCTATTACCCGATATTCTTGTTGCTTCCCTGGAATTTGCATATTTCTGATCTTGATAACAGCATGGTAGAGTTTCAATGTTCTGGCAATCCGCGATCCTGATTGATCAACGAAGTGCTAACAGTTCATTGAATTCCACCGTAGTTAAAAAGAAAGATGAAATTTCGCAGACGAAAGGGCAATGCAGATATGATCTGCACGGGGGTCATGCGTATGACGAAGTTTAGTATGGGGCTTGAGATTTTATTATCTCGTGTTTCATACACCCCGCGAAGTTAATCTAGCGACTTGAATTATCATACTTGATGATGGACGTTGGTAGCTTCGGTTTGTTTCGAAACCTTAGAAGCCACGTAAAACAAGTTTTTGCTGAACCGATTAGAGACGTCTAACTTGGTTTTGCAGGATGGTTTGCATGTGCATGTGATGTGGTATAGCAATGCTCATAATAATTTGATTATGTATGAGATGACTATATAATGTAAATTGATTAACATGATCTGCGTGTCATGATTCGGCATGATGGCTGGAGCCATATGATTGCACTTTAATGACCTGCGAGTCAACCTTAAGTAATGCACTTATTTTATTAGCTATAGAGATAGCAATATTATCTGGTGTATCGACAAGGTGGTGGCAATCTTCGCAAAGGTGAACACTGACACGAATGCCGAAGACGAAGAAATGAAAGACTTCTCCATCAGAGAGGGCTATACCATATCATGCTATTATGAATTGCCTGAGATGTTTGTCCCTTTGATGCACCCTTCTTGATTGCGCGGTAGTCGCTTTTATTAGGGTGATCTCTCACTTAAAATCTCAAGTAGTTAGTGTTCTCCCAAGTGTAGCACCGTCACAGCACCTATCTCTTCGGGGCATCACATGATCTCCATGGGTGCGAACGATTAGAGAAGTGTGAGGCGGGTGAGTGGAGACCTCGCAGCGAGATCACTTGGTTGTCTTGACGTTCAGGCAGGACAGTCCTGAGCTCCTAACACACGCAACGAAAGATGAACAAGAATCACATAGAGATGTGATCGGCAAGTTTGCCTACCGATTAAAGTTCGCGCCATTTGAGTTCATCTCGAATAGTGGCGTTGAATTGAAATGCAGATCTTGAATCACTCACAATCAATTATGAGAGATATTGATTTGAGTGGGAGCACGCTGTAGAATTAACTTGTTTAAATTCTTAGTACAATTAATTTTGAACACTGTCTAAGTGTGATTTGCAAAATAGTTGTAGAATAATGGCTCGCATTTCCACCTTCCCTGTTAATATTGAATAGCTGTTAAATATCTGGTTAAAACTTTACGGTTGGTAACGAACTGTGAGGATTGTCCTCAAGAGTGCCAAGAAGGACTTTGTCCTATCGCATGCTTTCGGTATTCTCCCGCTAATGCTATGGATCATGTGACTCTCGTCCTTCGATCCAAAAGCTAGAATTCCGTTTCAGTCAAGTGCAATACGTTTGCTTCCATGACACCCGAACTTTGAAAGTTTTGGGATAGTTATGTGATATCCATGGAACTGAAAATTAATTTTCAGATACAAACAAAGGCCGAAAGATATGAAATATCCAAAGCAATGTTTGTTTGCAAACTATTAGTAAAGGTGTTTACTATGCATTAGACTGATAAGAGAGGGATCCAGAAGAACGCCTATCATATGATGAAAGGTGAATAAAACAACAACTTAAAGAGAAAGGAAGTGTCCGAAGGGTGTTAGTGAAACTTTCACGCCTAGGAAGTCTGGGGCTAATGCCACTCTTAAGTTGAGTGCTTCTTCTGAGAGTAGGAGAAATACTGAAAGTTAAACTGTTAGAAGTATAAAGGCAGAAAGAAAGAAGACTGGAATATCCAGCTCATGTATGAATGTCATACCAGTTTTTGATGTATAGAAGGCTGGTCAAAGATATAGTTCTTGGGAATTATGGTTAAACATGTTAATCACTAATTCTTGGGTATTGTGAGTTGATCACAAAGATACCCGCTTGATTGCATTCTGTTGCAACTCGATGTAAGAACTACTATGGCCTAAAAGACTAGCCAGGAATGAGCTTTTGATACGCGCTGGAAACATTGTAAAAGTTACTATACCTTCCATCGGTGTATTACCTATATATTTTCTTTCATAATTCATTTTAGAGCTTTACACACTCTAGCCCTTTGCATAAGGT